>CM072804.1:13516250-14238125 GCA_037013495.1 Hippophae tibetana
CTTAAGATTGTAGACGGGAAAGAATTCATTCGTATAGTTTTAATGCCATTAATCTTATAATTTTTTTATATATATATAACCTTTATCTTCGATATTATAAATTTTATAGTTTCGATTCAAATATTATACCTACAAAAATGTCATACATAAAAGTATCCAAAAATAAATACAATTTTTTTTATAAAATATAAAATTTACATAAACAGATCATAAATTATTTTAAAAAATATTATACTTTTTAAATTTAATTTTAAATTTTTAAAATAAAATAATAGTATTGCCTATATTAAAATAACTTTATTATTATATCATAATTTTTTAATAATAAAATAATATTTTATCGTTAAAAAAATAATTAAAATATTTTATTTTAATACAAAGAATGATACAAATATTATTTATTAGAGATATTCTTATCATTTTACTATTCAATAATATCTTCAATATTATGTTTTAAAAAAATTATCAATAAAAAATTTATTAATATTACGTGAAGTTTTTTGTAGTTTATTTTTTATTTATAAAAAAATAATATATATATATATTTTTAATAATAAAAAAAGTTTATCCCCATTTTATATATACAACAATTATAAATTAAGAAATAACGTTAAATATTCACACTCTTTAACTACCACAATGGAATAGAAGGGTTTTTTGAATACTTACATAATGGGAAATTAAACACGTGCAAAGTAAAAAACCTAATTAGGAGATCATAGACTATAACACAATCCAAGAGAAGAACATTTAAACAATGCTCAATAGGTAATACACACGTCTTTTAACCACCATGCCACAAATGAAAAGAAGTCCATGAGTACGTGTGATTTTAGTTTTGGAAATATAACCTAAAAAATGTTTCCAAACTATGGTAAAAGAATTAGATCGGTGAATAACAAAAATAATTTATTTAAAAATTATTATTATAAAAATAATATTTTTAATATTTAAATTATGTATTTTTATTATTAAAAAAAATTATAATATTATTTTATTTTGAATATTATCTACATCATTTAAATTAAACTACATCTATATAAAGGATAGAGTAACTCCTTCTCAATTTTTAAAAATATGTATTTGGTTTGTAATATTTATATACTTTAATATATTTTTTTTGTATATAATTTGATTTTTGCACCCTCTAAAAAGTATTTTTCTACCAAACATATGATATATTTTAAATTTAACAAGTTTTATAAATAAAATTACTACATTTTTTTATTTTTATAGAGAAAAATAATATTTTTGAATGTTTAAATTTTAAATTTTTTTAATACAAAAAATAACACCAATCACATACTAATAAAAGTGCTAAAGTACTTAGTTTTTATCATAAAATAGCTTACTCCTAATCATTTATGTGAATTATTGCTTGATAAAAAGTGTGTATAAAATAACAATTTTAACAATAAATTTATTTTCTAATTTTTTTATTCTCTGATACATTTATAGAGAATAATGTGATAAAAGTCTTTTAAATTAGGTCATTTGTATTGTTTAATCGCTTAAATTATAAATTGTGTTATTTAGTATTTAGTTATGAAAAAATTAAAAATAAATAATATTATTTTAATAATTTTTCTATTAATTTATATCAAGTAATTAAATGCGAATAAAACACGAATATTTAATAATAATAATGTAACAATTAATATGAAAAAAAAATCACAAAGTATTCATTTTAATATTTGTTAATTGTTATTATTTTATTTTAATATTTTATTGATTTTTTAAATTTTTATTTGAATATTATTATTGTTGATTTTTTTTCTTAAATAATTTCATATTAACTTTGTTAAAGATTTATTTTAATAACATTTAAAAGATTAAATAATATAAATAATCTAATATAAGTGACACGTATAACACCTCATCCCTACATTATATTATGTTCAAGTTTATGATCTATTTAATAGTAAATTTGGTTTATTTATTATTTTATAATACAATGAAAGTATAAATTTGTATCTATACATAAATGATTCTTTTATTATTATTTTTTGACAAAAATATAAATATAAATTTTAATTTATTTTATATATATTTTTAATTACTATAATATTTATATAATTATAATTGAGAGTATAATCCTAATTTTTTACATGTTCAAATGAACTCTATGGCAGTAAATTAGGACTCAATAACTAATTTTTTAAAAGTGTTATTTTTTTAATTTTTTTAAAAAAGAATAAGTTAAAATGCCTATAAATTATATTAACCCGTTAAACTATACTAATGAAAAAATTCAAGCATATTCATAACCATGAAGACATACAGCCCATCCTTTTAGAAAGAAAAAAAATAAAAATGTCCCCTTACTAATTGAATTTGAATCTATATATAGCAGATGCTAAATACCCAATGCACCTTAAAATTCTTAAAGCCTAGTGGGTAGGTTTCGACTAAATTAACTGCAGAATTATTGTTTATTGGCTTTTAGTTTAGTTGAGTATATTAATGTCTGAACAAAATTTCATAATGTTATTTGGTTACTAATATAAAATATGATTGACTGTCTCTCTGTCACGTGTCATATTAATTTATGAAGGCTAAGTAAAAAAGGTGGGTGAGAGCTTTTCCTTCATGACCACCTTTCTCTTGGTTGGCATCATACCGTTACAATCCTACAAGGAATAGATAGTAACAGCTAGCATTCTTAAGAAGGCCATAACTTTCTACTCCAAAAATAACATTTACAGGGACGGAATCGGCGGATCGAAATGGCTAGGCGGGAATATTTATGTAGCGTTTGACAAAATGGGAATATTAATGTTTTTATTGTTGTAAAATAATTAAATTAACGATATTTAACATTAAATGAATCTAAATAACAGTAATTTTAAAATAAAATGATATATAAGATTTTTTTATAATGATAAAAATATATAAAATAGTATTATAATTATGGTTATAAATTTTGAATGTAATAATATTCTTTTTCTAATAACTCATACCTCCCAGATTATGCGTTAAGGAGCAATGGTTTTGTACGAAGTCATATCAGCATGTCTGTATTTCAGTAGGTTAAATTAAATTTATATGACCCAAAAAAAAATTAAAATATATTTTCAAACTAAAATTGGGCCCATATGGATTTTTTTAACGAAAAATGGTCCATAGTCCATTTTGATTCGTTTCGATATTATTAATGGGCCTAAATTTGAATCTTAGGGCCGATTAGAAGTCAGCATTTTTATATTCAGCCCATTAACTCCTTCCGGCCTTTTCAGCACCGACCTACTCTGGCTCGGAGTACAAACATGTATGCAAAATTGGATATTAATAGCCTTACTCTACAAAGTAAAGGTAATAATTCGACGTTAAGCTTTTACAAGCTGATTGATTTCTCTTAAGCGATTGATTTAAAAGGGTACAATCAAATTCTCTTAAGCAACTGGTTTAGATGGATACTTTTATGACTATTAGTTGACTAATAGGAGTTTAGTATAGTTAATTATAAGAACATATATATTGGCTAAGTAGGACAGAGCGTACTACTTTGAACCCACAAAAAGTGGATTGCCAACTTGTTTCTTAAACTTGATGAACAAACTGAAATCACGAGTGTGATTACTTGATATTTCAGAATTGTTTCAATGTTCATACTATATAGAGTGATCTTCATATCTCAAATTCCTAAAGCATTATATATCACTTGTATGAAAACCGTCTTTCTTTCATAGGTTAGAAGACGAAGTTAAAGCTGTCATTCTTAAAAGTTTCTCTGTTTTTCATTCTTGTTTTTAACAGTTCTCAATATCCTTTTAACATAGCATGATTTTCTTCCCACGAAGATGTCCCCCCTTATGTACGTACTTCTTGTATTATTCCAAACAACAAACAGTTTTGTTAAATGCTAATTGGATATCACTTTTGCAGCAAAAGATGGTCATCGAGATAGCGTTGAGATGCTAAAAATGCCGGTCTAAAGGCCTTGGAGCTAGCTGATATGGAATGTGGTGCCTTTCATATTTTTCAATTAAAATTGTGTTACGTAGATTCATATTAGTTAATTATAAATTTTATATAAGATATAACTAAATAAAATACTAAATCTTTTATAAAAAGAAGATAAATTATATACTACTTACATATTATAATAATGTTTTTTTAATCAAGAATACTCTTTTTATATACTAATATATTATTTAAATTCAGTGTAAATAGAAACCACAAATTACTTATCTTGTTTTAAAATATTAATATAAAAATAAATTAAATAACACGTTACTTATAAACATTACACTAATATCTTTTTTAATTAATATAAGATATTTTTTTTATACACTAACTTAAAAATAACCATTAATTTAATTAATTAATGTTGCTTTGTGTGTTGTTAATAACTTTGCAGGTCTTATTTCATTGGGGTCGATGGGAGAAAATAGAAACCAAATGGAGATAACTGTAGAGGGAATTTATGATGCAGTCGGGTTGGTTGAGTCTTTGAGGAATAAGGTTGGTCATGCAGAGTTAACGTGTGGAACAAGTAGTACGTAGAGAAAATTGAAGTTAATAAATATAAGAAAAGTAGTAAAAGTTAATGGGTAGATTGGAGTTCAGGGTCAGGGGTATCAACTTCTCACCAATGAAAGGCTGTGGCTTATGAAGCTGGCTTGCATCATCATGTAATGTAATGAAAACATCCCTTGCCTTCTATATTAGCTTTTCCTCCTATTCAAGAATGATAAATCATGTTAAAAAAATTATAGGCAATAATAATTTAATTTAAAGAATCATATACAATTATTGATATAATATATTAATATAATTTACATTGTGCTTGTAACTTTATTAATTTCTTATTCATACTTTTAAAATGCGCTAAACCCAAAAAAAGGGTCATAATTAATGTTTGTTTTCTTTTCTTTTCTCCCTATGTTATGAACCAAACGCATTATAAATAATTAAAAATAATACTCGAGATAAGCGAAAACATAAAAATTGATCTGGGCTACTTCTTTACGTTGTGCTTCTCAAAGTCTTAGGATTATGTATCGGAGGGAATGTTTTTCTGTTTGGCCTTCTTGAGATTGTTGCAGATCATCACTTCTACCTATACCCTTTCCCACGTACTGACATGACATATTTTGCAAAACATATAAATTCTAGTTTCTAACCATTGCCGCCACTTTTTATATATCACAAATTACAAATATATTATCTTTCTAATTTATATAATAATTTTTTATTTTATATATTTTAATAAATTTAATTTAATTTATCGATAAAAATACATTATATTATTTATATTACATCTAAAATTCAAGATAGATAATATATACCTTTACTTAAAGTATTCAAAATATTAAAAATGAAGCTGTGCCACAACAAATCCATGCATCCAAGTCCAACTATAATATCCGTGGGAGTATCTAGGGTGGTTTTTGATATTCAAATTCAAATCTACAAATCTATTTAAAATATTATAATTTAATTTTTAAATTTTAAATTTATATAATTTAATCTTCAATATTTTTAATTTTTTTTAAATTTAATCTAAAATTTTAATTTTTAATAAATTAATTTAATAATATTACAATAAATTATAATAAAAATTAATTTTTTAATTCATGTTGTTCCTAAATTATTTTAAAAATCATAGTTTAGGCTTTAATTAATGATAAAATTTATAATTTAACCCTCAATTTTTTTAATTATATGATTGTTAAGTATAATATCAATAAATTATTTTAAAATAAATTGTTTTGGACTAAATTTATTAAATTTAAGAACATTGAAGACTAAATTATATGAATTAAAAAATTAGGAATCAAATTTTAATATTTTATATAAATTAAAAGAATAGATATACGGATAAGCAAATTCAAACCATCAAAATTGAAGTTGTGGACACAAACCACGGTGGTATAAGAAGGAATAATGAAAATATTAATAACATGTTAGAAAAAATTAAGAGAAAAAACATGAAAAAAATACATAAATAATATTAATTACATACTTTTTATTCATTATTCTTATAATATACTCAATATTAATCAAATTATTTTTTATAATATACTCAACATTACGTACCACCTTGAACTATGGGTTAAAGTGAACAAGATAACTATAATAAAGTAAACTAGAAGATTAAGTTTATTGCCCTAAAAAAGCTTTTCCATTAGCATTGTCCGTCCTGTCTTCATGTTCTCATCTTATGTATATATCTTCTTTTAAGTAGTCGAATATAAATAAATAAAGTTTGAAAAGAGAGAATGTTTCAAAGGCAAAAAATAATGAGAAAATCCAAACAAAATCTCACCAAAAGAGGCAACAATCTTACCCAAAGCCGTAGCAAATCCTAAAGACAACCCGACAGAGCATCACCTGTCCATTTATTCCCCTTAAAAAGCTTTCCAACGGCTAACTTCCACTTTCATTTGGACTCTTTTTCCCATCCTTTTTCTCTATAATCACTCTTTTAGCCTCTCTTCACATCCCACCATCGTCCGTACTACTAATACTTGTTAAATTTACCAAAATACCTTGCCTTCTTTCAATTTTCGAAACTAATACAGCTGTTATTTACGATAAATAACAAAATTGATAAAAATAGAGGTTCTTAGAAAACAAATTTTAAACAATAATTTACAGATAATATCATTTTAATGAATTAAGGCTTCAATATTAATATATATATATATATATATATAATTAAGCGTTTTCGTAGCCGCCCTCATCAGATAACAATAAAACAGTAGAAACAGTTCCAATTTTCAACCATTTCCGAATATCGCGATTTTCAAATTTCTGAATACCACCATAAGATTTCCAAATTAATAAGAAGCAGTGCATAACATTTCCAGATTTAATAAATTATTAACGCAAATAAATTCCATAAAGTATAGAAATATCCAAAATGACGAAACATGTTAGATATAAGATTATTTTAATCTATTTATCGTATATATATATATATATTTTTTATTTTATTTTATTTTTTAAAACTATTCTTAAATTATTAAATCTGATATTTTTATTTTTGTTAATGATTAGATGTAAAATAATTATTATATTGATGCTTTTATTGTTGTAAGTTTATATTTTTCTCGTTATTAATTAACTCATTTAATAACGATTCTAATTTATAATTAAATAATTAATTTTATAATTTACAATATTTTATAAAAATAATCACTAATATATTTAGTAATAATTTTAAAGAAAAAATCAAATATCACATATAAGTTGTATGGTTAGGTTTATGTTTTTTTTTCGAAAACTTAAATAAAGAAATTTTTTTGTTTATTTTTTATAAATTTTATGTTTTAATTATTTTTTTAATATTTATAAATATAAAAGTAGTAAGATTTTATTTTTTTTCTAAAAAAATATTTGATAAAAATAAATAAAAAAATCATAAATCGAAAATTTATTTCAAAAATCTTATTTTTAAAGATTTATTAATTAATCTATATTTTAGTAATAATTCATTAAAAATCAAAATCAAAATTAAAAATCGATATAAAAACTAACTAATTAAAAAATCGTTATTAAAGAATTACTAAATTTACTTGTCATTGAGAATCTGATGGTGGTTTTTTTTTCATAAATTAATAATGCAAAAAAAAAAAAAAACTCAAACGTTTTTATGTTATAAATAGCAATATCACTATATACCATCTCAATATGAGTACTGAAGAGAAGTGTAGTTCTATTTTATAGAAGTTCACTTATTAATTGGTAGTTAATTTTCTTAATAATTTCTTGTAATGGCTACTACGCAAAGTTGTTGTGACAGGACTAGTACTACTAAACAATGTTCCTCCATTGCTTTGCTGCAAGAGAGGTTTAGGCAATTGCAGAGAGTAAAGGAGATGAAGAAAGAAAAAGAGATATTAAGGATGCTGTCTGAATCAAAAAAGTCTGATACAATAAAATTTTATTCTGAACCAACAACGTTGTTTTTCCAGTCTGAAATGGTCCTTCCACAGAGGTCTCTATCTCCTCCTCCTCATCAACAAGTTCAAGAAGGCTCTATGTATTGGCAACCAATTATGCAGAACAAATGTAGCAGAAGCAATGAAATGTTTGCAAACATAAGCTCCACGGATGGAGTTATGGATATAAAAAATAGGAACTTAGTTGATTCAGATGTAGTAGACACTTCTCTACACTTGTGAAAATTTATGAGATCGATCTAGTAAGATTATTTACCGGCCGCTTTATATATGTTTTCCTTCCTAGTTTATATGCTAGCTATAATATGGATGTTAATGTATTAAGCTTAAATCGGAGAAGCATTGTCGATCATCAAATATCAATGTAGTTGATATAATATCATGGATGTTTATTTTCATATTATAAATATAAATTAGAGAATTAAATCGATACAAGATATTAATTAATGAGATAATTTATTAATTTTTAAAATCTATCTACATTGTATTATTAAATTTATTTTGGATGAGAGAGATGTTAATTAAATAGTAATAGCACAAATAATTAGGTTCATTAAAATTATAATCTAAAATAAATAAAATGAAATAATAATGTATAATAAGTTTATTAAAGACATTAAATTAAACAGATATGATAACTCCCTTCACAAATATACATCCAATATATAATAATAATGAAAAAGTTATATGACACTGTAAGTTTTATAATTATCTAAAAAAATAGTAATTTAATTCTGAAATTTATAGATTGAATATTTTAATTTACGAAAAATTATAAAATTAATCTTATTTTTAAAATTATATTTCAAAACTAAAGAAGAATATCATTTGATAAGCATGCAAAATATATATACATGATAAAATGTTTCCGATCAATGTTTCCTAACAGTTCTCTTCTATTTTAAGCCATTATAAAACCACCCACCTAACTCTTCTCTTATAACAATATTTTCTCTACAATCTTTACGTTTTTTCCATCTCAATCTGTCATGTGTTTAAACTAACAATATTTACGAAGAATCAAGATTGAGAACTGAAAATGAAAAGCATGGTTGTAGAGTTGAAGGCATACAAAGAAATGAAAGAAGAGATGAGAAAGTGATAATTCTTCATTGTATTCGATTCAGCTTACATTACATTTCTAAATACATGTATATTTATATATCTATCTTAGTGTATGTTGTAATGTAATGCATTGTAAATATAATGGAATAAGATTATTTTCAGTCCACTGATTCATTCACAATTGCTTTGTAATAAACTGGTGCAATATTATTCCGTGTCGGTTGATTTGCTAAGATGTAGCATGCTAATGCTAGTTGATGAATAATCTCTACACCTTGCACTTTCTTGCGCACTACTCTTGCTATCCTTAGCTACACAATTTTCATTTTCTTGCATGATACTCGGTGATAATATGAAGACATTGAATTTGGGTTTTAAATGATTTGATTAGAATATCCACGAGTTGTTCTATTGAAGGAATATGTTGCACTAATAATTTGGAATCCAAAACTCGCTTCCTTACAAAATGTAGTCCAATTAAATGTGATTTGTACAAGCATGACCAATAGGTTAGTAGCCAATAATACTATGCTAATATTATCAAACCAAATGATTGAGCTAGGTATAAGCAAGTGTAATGACAATTCATTAAGTACTAGTGATTGGATCCAAACTAACTATGCAGCCGTATTTGTAAGTGTTCGATACTCAACCTCAAATGAGATGCGTAAGACAATGCCTTACCTTTTACTTGATCACATATATGACAGGATTGAGTCCAAAGAACAATTATACTTGAAGTAAAACATCTTCTGACAATGCCTAATCTGTATCACAAGATTCATATATATAATTGAAGTTGCAAAGATTTTTTAAGCATTAAACCATGACTTGAAATGGTTCTTTACAACATGCTAGTGTGATTGCAAAGGAATATTAAAGTATATATGAATTAGACGTAAGTAAATATGAGTGGATATAAAATATTCTTAAAAATTTAAATTCATATAGTGCGAAACTAATATTCATTACTTTTATTTTTTAAATTTTTTCTTTAAATATTTTGTGGTCTTATGAGAAAGTGAAAATTTAACAAAGAATTTTTATCGTACTAGAAAAATAAATAGTAAAATATGCAAATTGAATGAAAAGAAAGAAAGAAATATCTCCATCTATTCAAATAAACTTATCTTTACTTTGAAGCACACTGGAAACGACATTTTAACACAAAAAATTACTGCTTTAATAGTAACACGATTCTATTTTTTTATTCATATTTTTAAGTAATATTTTAATAACATCTTATTTGAAAAAATATTAATTTGATATAATTTTCATATGTTTCTAACGCATGTGTTTCAACGAAAGATGTGTTTCAATAACAAATATTTATAAAATTTGTATTTTTTTCGTCCATGGATTACTAATAGTTATTTTTTCGTCAATGGATTACTAATAGTTATTTTTTTGTCGATGCTGATCTTCTTAAATATACATTGGATAATTTATTCTCTCAATTTTCATCGTCTTTAATATTGTACAATTTAATACTCATTATAAAAACAAAAAAAAATTCACTTTTATTTTGTTAAATATTTAACCGTCTATGCTTAAACTGTTTTAAGTTTAAAAAAATATTTTAAAATATTATTTAAAGTTTTTTAAAAATAGAAACTACTTGTTTTATGTTGAAACTGTTGAAGCTTTAAAAACTATAAAAAAATTTGTTTAAAGTGTTTAGAAAATATAAACTTCCTATAGATAATTACCATATGCATCAGTTGTGATATTATAACAAATTGTTGTAACAAGAATGCTCATTTTTTTAATACAAAATAGGTATATTCAAGAGTAATAGAACTATATGTATTTATTATATATATTAAATGATATGTTAGTTGTTGATTTAGTATACAATTTAATATTTGAAATGATAAAATAATAGCGAGAACACTTAAAGTTAGGATAAAAAAATATTTTTAATTTAATAATTAGAAATAGTAACAGGGAAAAAAATATTACGAGAGTAATTGAATTAATAGTAATAATTACTTAATAGGTAAGTATAACAACACCAAAACATAATCTTATTTTATATTAATTATTATACGTATAATTTTTTATTTTTTAAATCACCGCTATGTTTTAATTTTTTTTAATTCACATTATTTCTTAAAATTATAACCTAAAAATATAACTAAACTAAATTTATTTTTAAAACAGATTTTGTTTTATAGAACAGAAAATAATTTTTAAGTTTAATGATCAAACAAACTAATCTATTTGACCGCTTAATTTGAAAACAATTTTTAATTTTTGAAAATAATTTTTAAAAACAATGACCAAACAATTTATTATTTTTTTAAAGTTGTTGAAAATTATTTTTTAATTATGACTTAAAACAGTTTTTGAATTTTAAAAAATTGTAGGGTGGAGTATTAGTTGCGTTGTAACTCGTACAATGAGTAGAATCTTCTTTTGATCTCACGAGGAATGACGTTTTTCATCCTTATGTTAACCAACAAATGAAAAGGGCAAAAAAACAAAAGTTGAAACACTTATATTTTTTTTAGCAAACAAAAGTTGAATCACTAGTAATTCAAAATAGATGTCCATAAATCGATCCGAATCGGACCAAATCGAAAAACTAAACCGAACGGTTTTACAAATCAAACGATCCAGTCTGATTTGTATTAATTTTTAAACCGGTTGAATCGGAACGGATTGAACCGATTTAATAATATATTAAAATTTTCACATTATTTCTCATTAAAAGTGTCAAAAAATCAAACCAAACCGAAAATCAGACCGAATTGAAACGATTCAGTCCATTCCGAGTAATATAAACGGTCCGATCCGGTTAATTTTTTTCCCCAAAATCGAACCGGACCGGATCAATGAACACCCTAATTCAAAGAAACAACGAGGAAAAAAACAAATGAAACTAGTAATTCAACGAAACTTAACTTGTAAGCTTCAATAAGGAGATAGAAATCATGGGCTTGTAGAGTCTTCACTTGTGTTGGGGGTTCCTGTCCTACTAGAAACCCACAGTACAACACATTCATTGATCTCACAAAATAAATCCTTCCAAAAGCTACCTTCCGCTAACCCAAACTCATAGTTCAGAATCTACATCAAGATTTTGAAAGGTACCCTTTTTGAAAGAAAAAGGTTAGAGAACAGAAATGGACGCTCAAATGAATATTTGAATAGCCATTCTAATAAAATCGCCTTTACAAATTTTAGTTCCTCTAATTCACAAGTGAAAGCTTTGACAACCATCTTTTCATTGCCAGTAGCTACCACATTATACTACAAATATAGCTACAAGCATCAGACAGAGATCCAATAATGGTTTTTTATACCTCAACCAGTGCACATCCCCAAGGCCTTTTCTACTGACCAACTGAACATAGAGAAGAAAGTCTGGAGAAATTATGCTCCAAAGAGACTCCCCGTGGAGCAAATAGCTTTGAAGGCTTACATGTTTAGGTTTCTTTGTTTGAGAAATTTAATTATTTTCATACTGCTAGATTTATTATCAAATTTACCTGTTTTTGGTGCTGCAAGAGCAAAAACAAGAGCTGAAATTAGTATTCTTTGGAAGTATCGTGACTATCGTCGGGTTCTTCAGTGATGTCATCCTGTGTCATCTTATGAAATGAATCCCCATCATATTCTGTACTATCTGAGTCCTCCCCACCACTCCACTTTCTTTTCATGATTTTGGGAACCAAGCGAGCCACTTTTTTGGTCTCCAATGAAACTTCATCGTTTTTTAATTGTTCAAATCGAACAGCACTTACCTTTCTGGCATTTCCTGCTAATACCTGCAGCGAGGATAATATTAGTTTTTGCATTATTAGCAACATGCATGCAAATTTGGAATATTATGACACCCAATGGCAGACCTTATCGATGTCAGTCATTGTAACATAATATTTCAGTCAAGTCAGCCTAGACTTGTTATCAATCTAAATTTTCAGCATCTAGAAAGATTAGTTGGAATATGATGACACCCAGTGGCAGACCATATTGATGTCAGTCATTGTAACATATTATTTCAGTAAAGTCAGCCTAGCCTTATTATCATTCCAAATTTTCAGCATCTAGAAAGATTAAATTTTCTCCGCTGCTATTCATTCTCTATTGTTTTCAACTAAATTTTTTATGATATTGTTATAGTGATATCACCTTAAAAATAATATTTAAATCCTTAATTAGTTATCATAAATGACACCTAGGATCCCTTGCCCCATCACTTTAGCCCCTTTCTCGTTCAGTACAAAAGCATTTCAGTCAAATTTATTAATGTTTATTAAAAATCTAATGGAAGCAATATGAAACTGTATTCAGAAACTGAATAATGAAGCATGAAAACAAATGTATTTCTTATATTAGATTTTTATTGGATATTAGTAAATTACATTTATGTGTAGTAAAAAAAAGGGGCTAAAATTTAAAAATAAATAAGTTATTGAAGTGCACGTTATGGAATCGGTAAGGGGCCCCGAGATCACTCCTCGTAAACTTTACTATCAAGTTCACACGTGTATCCGGTTTCATTAATATGTTTGACTTTACATAAGCACTTTATTTAAAAGTGTATTTATGATCTACTTATTTTTCTAATGCCATAAGTTCAGGTACCAGGCAGTTTCGATTCCTTGAAAGAAAAACTAATTTAATTCTCTTCCATATAAGAAAAACAAGGAAAATTGTGTTTTAAATTTATCATTGTGATCGGTTTTGAAAGACAGAAGTGTAAAGAAACTATTCAAACACACCTCAAGTTTAAAAATTTGATGCTTCTCATTCTGGTCCGGGTGATCAGAATTGGACTCACCATCCTCCTCTTCATTCTCCTTTTCAAGAACTACTTTGATGCTCTCGCCTGTCCTAGGGATATATCCAAATGCCTCACATATAAAACCAGAGACTGTCTCATATTGATGACCCTGTGACACATATAATGAAGGTGAGTTATGCAATTTGCATTTGGAAATAGATGGATCATGAAAAAGCCAAAAAAAAAAAAAGAATTCACTAAACAAGAAAAATTCCTTAAGATTTCCATTTGTTGACAATGATTCATAGCAGACGCTTGAGATTCATTTAACAATCCAGACTTCAACACCCAAATAATAAGTACCTCTGGCATTTTGACATTTAGATCTTCAGAGAGCTGATCAATGGATGTATTTGCATCTACATCATACACTCCCTCTGCTCTCATAACAATATAGCCAGTCTTTCTTTGGATCTCTTCCTGTTAGCATAGGCAAGAGTGAAAAAATTCCAAGAATAAGATCACGGAAGAATGATGAGATCAAGAACCTAACATGATTAATTTGTCAAATATTACAAAATTTCATTCAATAGTATAAATTTCTGTTGTGTGCGTCTAGAATCTAGAAAGCATGCTTTTGAACATTTGAAGGGTTAGAAAATTCTTCTAGGCTATATCACTCAAGTTATTTGCTTAGAGCATAGATTTTGATTCCACATTCTCCAATTATGCAGCTTTCTTTCACATTTTAATTTATTAATATTGGTCACGTAACCTTGTCACTTTTATATTGAAGAGTAATCAAAAAAAGGGAGAAAATGAAAATATATTAGTAAGCATACTTTTGAATCATTTTCATCAAAGATTTCACCAACAATTTCCTCAACCACGTCTTCCAGGGTTACTATCTGCTCATCAGTAAAAGTCGAAACATATTATGATTGCAATTCAAAACTATCACCATGAAAGCTAATATTGATGTTTTTGCTACAGGAACTGTCATCAAAGTTTTTTATGAGAAAACATACACCTATGGTTCCACCGTATTCATTAAGGACGACAGCCATGTGAACCTTCCGGATGCGGAATTCCCGGAGAAGATTCCAGACTGACATTGAATCTACAAAACAAAGGGATATTATGTTAACGTCCTAAAATTTTGTATTTGCATGATTTCTTGCATAAGTAATATCAAATGTAAAATGGGCAATGAGAATTTGAAGACCACATGTTATTTACCTTTTCAGACAGTAATAAATGAACTAAGAATGCTTGGGTATATGTAAAAAATAATACATAAATGATGGCCATCAGCCAAAACAAGAAACTAGACCTTTGTAGTGAGACATAACTTTGAATTATAGTCAGTTACTTATACATCACTATCATCTTAATTCAAAACTATTCATCAGCATACCATATACAAATCTAAATATTGACTTCTAAATACAAGAGCAAAGCTAGGACTCTCTGATATGTAATGTCTATCTTCAAAAAATATTTTCATCACAATCGAAACTGGCCTAATTGTTAAACATTACCAGGCACAAAGTATGCAGGTTTATGAGCCATGTCTCCAACAGCAGTACTTTCTAGTAGCTCACCCTTCAAAATCAAACATGATATAGTTCTGCACACTATGAGATCATTGCATAAAAGAAATAATCTAAGAATCTACTGTTTGTAAAGGAATAGTAGTAAACCCTGTCCAACCTTCTGAGCATAGTCCAATAGATCCATTGCATATGCAATACCAACTATATTATCGATACGCTGCTCAAAAACAGGAACCCTAGAAATTCAAAATATTAACATTATAATGCATT
The DNA here is from genome assembly GCA_037013495.1 of Hippophae tibetana. Lineage (NCBI taxonomy): Eukaryota > Viridiplantae > Streptophyta > Magnoliopsida > Rosales > Elaeagnaceae > Hippophae > Hippophae tibetana. The sequence goes on from CM072804.1 coordinate 13,531,784, forward strand.
GAAGACATGTCTGAATGATTGATATCACAGATTCAGTGTACCTTGAATATTGATGAGTAACCCACAAGTTGTGAAAATCTATAAGTGTTGCACTGGCATCAATGGCAACAACATCTACAAGGGGTGTCATCACCTCTCTCACATATGTATCCTTTATTTCCAACACATTTTCGATCATGTCCTGCAAAAGAAATTTTGAAATAAATTCTTAAGAAAGAAAATAAAACGAGAACAAAATCACAAAACATCAAATGGAAGTTCTAAGCCAGTGAGGTCATGTGAAGTGCCTAATACTTTCAGAATAGCTGACACCATTACCTGCTCTTCTTCCTCTATTGCCCCACTAAGCTCTGCTCCTCGCAACATCAACTTCAACTCCTCTTCTGTGACATAAGGTTCACTGATAAAGGAAAGGAAAAAAATCAACAATTAAACAAAATATTCTAGAGAGATAATTCAAATAGAACTCTTTCAATTATAATTTCAACCGGTATTAGCTAACATCACCAGCTTCGTGTTGTTGAGCATTCCAGATCTGCAAATTCTTTATCATGCAGCAATATGTATTTATAGCATTATATAAAAGATTCGTTCACAACCAACTAGCCTTGTAGACTAAGTTTTGACCTGCTCTCCACCAATAGATGGAATCATATTTAATAATCATGTTTCCTTTATCAAATTTTCCAACATATCTCATTGATTATAACCTCTCAAAGTAGATAGTAGTATGTATATCTTAATGATTGTAACCAGATTCTTTAACACCACATCTCTAGCATTCTTCAATAGTTTATCTAATTAGCATTGTACAGGAAGCACTATAAGAACTTATTGGCATTAAATACAGAACTTGATGAATGGAAATAAAATACAATATTAAAAAGCATTACATACATAAGAAGTCTCGAAAAACACAGTAGGGATAATAACATACAAATTGACACATAAATTGCATAGATTATCAAGCAGGTTTGTGAAGAATATACCTCCTTCCTTTCAACCCCAGTAATTTTAACATTCCCATCGACAGATATGTGACAACTCTTCCCACAGGATACAATATTAATGAGAGCCATGCCACTGGCCTGACCTAGAGGTAATACACAAATATCTTGTGAAATAACATTACAATAGAATGGATACTTCACTAATCATTGAAGAAAAACAACTATAACAAAATATTAAAGACATCTAAATAGCATTTGCTTCTAAATTTAGCTAAGTGAACAGCTTTAACACTTACCACGAACCGAGCAACTTCTGTTGCATTGTGAACCGCTATACTTTTTGGGGTGATTTCCGTAAGTAACAAAATAGCAACCTAGCATAAGAATTGAGAATATGATGTCACATTTTATGTCCACTAGAATATTGTTCCAAAATAAAAGAAGGGGGTGTCCATTGGATCATATACTCTAATAGCATGTGCAATATGTCACCAATACTTTTACATGAATGAACAGATTGTTGGAGTTTAACTCTTTAGCCATCCAATTTAGATCAATCTACGATTTCCATATTCAAGTTTCCCAACTAAGCATGCAAGAAAATTGAGACATACAGTCATTACTCCAGTTGCTGCACTAACACCAGCTTCACCAAATAAGGCTGTAGCAGCCTCTGTGACTAAAGCAGTTGCTGCAATGTTAACAACACTACGAACAAAAGTGAACATTAAAATAAGAAAGTAATACCATATCAAGACAAAGAAACATTATAAATGAAAAAATAAGAAGCAAATTACGTTGTGCCAATAAGTATAGTTGTCAAGAAGCGCGTAACATCACTCCGAAGCATTCTAAAGAGACCATTTTCAGACTCTTTCTCTGCTAACTCACGCAGCTGAAACAGATCAATATCAGTTACTAATACCACTTGATACTTTACATAAATTATCAAGGAAGACATCCAAAATTGTACACACAAAGATTGAGCCAGAGGAACACTAATAGAAAATAGGGAAATTGAACTAAAGCTACCAATAACTCCAATTGTGTACTTTGCAACGCATAGCCAAAAAACAAATAAATTATCGACCAAACAAGAAAGGAGAAAAACTATGTACTTTCCAAGGCCACAACGTGGTAATTGAAGTCTCAGCCATGGAGAAAAACGCAGAGAGACCCAGAAGGGCTGCTAACACCAAACCCTGTTCTTTGAAAACCTGAAGAACCTGCAACGTCTTTGGCCATGCATTCCTGAGTAATAAAATGCTCTGCCCAATAACACCATACCCGGCATTTACGACACCCTCCACAGCAAAAGCTCTTTTACAGCCATACACCAAAACCCCGCAAACCATTGCTGCAATCACTATCCCATGTTTCATAAATTGCCTAAGAAACTCAAAGTTCACAGTTAATGGACCATCGTTAACCCTCAAACCATGACTCGCTTTAGCTACGGATTTCAAAGAAGCTTTAACAGAAAAATCATATCTTTGACACCTCGAACTCAAAATATAGCTCCTAAAATCGCCAGAGCTAATGCAATTCGACGCCAATTGAAATGGGCACCGTTCATTCCATAGCAAACTCATCATCGGCATTTTTGTTGGCCTCTCGCTATAACAATAAATCAATGATTTGTTTCCGTAAATGTGCGTGGAGGGGCTCACAACCCAAGATTCAAGCGCCATATCCGTAAAACTATAACCAAAGAAGAGCTGTAACACCACGCCCACGACCCAAAGTTTCCGAATAATCCAAATTAAAAGAGAAATTGAAAGGATTCGCTGCCAGTGCCTCAAATTGAAGATAACATAAGCTAATATATATGAACCAGTTCATTAGGCATGTGAATGGGTCTTCATTCTCCTTGTTTCAGCACAAATGAGTTGAGCCAAAACTCCAAAAGCGTAAAGAGAAAAAAGGCTGAGGTTTTAGAGTGGATGAGAGAGACTGAAGACAATGTAATGGCTTCATAGGTGTTCGGTAAATGCTAAGAGAGAAGATGTTTGGCTTATACGCAACATGGTGGCCGTAAAGGGCATTTGGAAGTCTTGGACAGGGAGAGGAGTTGTTTCAACATTTAACGATCACGCCGTGACGCCCCAAGTTTGAGAGAAGCAAGTGGAAGACGTGTGAAATGACTATTATTACCCCTTTGCGTAATTTTGATTTATTTATTTTTTGCTATAAAGCGTAATTTTGGCTTGTGACAATGAAGAAAATATTTTTGTTAGTCATAATACATCGATAATATTCGTGTTTTAAACGTTTTAATGTTGATGTGCATTATCTATGATAATATAAATAAAATATCTATATAAAAAAATATTCATTAAATATAAATTAATATTAATAGTATAAATATTATATAAAAAATTTAAATAATATCGATAAATATATTTATGATTATTTTATTTGTTTTAAAAATAATTTATCATTTAATATTTTTATCTAATTTTATTAATAAAACTTATTAATTTAAATAATTATAAAAAATATTTGAAAAATTATAAAAAATAACAACTCTTAAAATTTATAAAAATAAAATTTATATTATAATAATATTAAATATAGATAATTAAATAACGTTGACTATTAAACGAATTTAAATAATTGTAATTCAATTAAAATAACACATTAGTTACCTTTAAAAATCAAAACAATTTTTATGTCTTTTTAAAACTTCATAATTTAACTTAAAAAATATTATATTGCAAAGTAAACGGTTTAATTTGATTAAAATCATAAAAATAAAAAATAAAAAATATGATATAATTTATAATCATAAAAATGATAATTTTTACGTGAAATCATATAGTTTTATTATTAAAAAATTTAAGCTTATTAGTTTACGTTAAATATCGATTAAATTGAATTAAGATTATTTAAATACATTTATTGATTTTTATTTCATTCAAATGTATTCTATATATTTAAATAATATTTTTTTATCATAATTTTTAATTGTATTGTTTTATGTTATTTTCCTAACAAATTTTGGGACATAAAAGATGTGGGAATGCTTTTAATTTTTTGCTGACTTGGTCAACTAATGGAAACCACTTTGATTTTTTTTAAGTGGAATAGATACTTTCATAACATAAAATACTAATACAAAAATAATTAAATATTTACTTAAAGATTTGATACTTTAAAGTTTTTAAAAATAAAAATATTGATTTTGCATTAACAAAAACTGCTCTTGCAAGGTTAGTTTTTTTAATAACTAACTTTTTTAACAAAAATAGGCATCATAAAGGTTTATTTTTAGTGAAATATTTTCTCTTTGGAAAGAAAAAGCTTAACAAAGTTTTGCTGTTGAAGATCACAAGAAGTGGGAGGTGAAATGGTTACTGATCCACCTTAATATTCATCCCTTTAATATATATATAAGGGGTGTCATTAGCTTTGCATGAATCCAAATGGTAAAGAAAAACTTTCAATTATTGTATAGCAAAAAGTATAATAGCTTCTTGATGTAATTGATAAAGAAAAGCTCCTGAGTTCACACAATGTAGCTTCAACTTTTTTTCTTCTTTTTATTTTTATTTTTTATTTTTGGGATCTACTAAGGGTTCTAAGGCCAAAGCAAATTACAGACAAAAGAAGAAAGTAAAAGACACAACAAGGGGAAGGAAAAAAAATTTCCAATTTCGAATTTGAAAACTTCTATGGAATAAGGCATGAAATCCATTCATATGCAAGTTTAACACTGAAAGGTCCTTACTAGTAAGTTTCCCAAAAAAAAGTGGAGTTAAACCCCTTAAATTGAAAGGACTTGACAAATCATATTCTTATTGGTAATGAAGAAAGGACATTAGATGTTGCCACATTGCCGGCTGATTATATACTTTTCTGATATTGAAATTAGTATTGTATTGAGATTTGAGAGCAAGGCTTATGTTTTTCTTCACCAATTTCAAATTTTATTTTTTTTTTGTCCAAAAGGAGAAAGTTTGTGATAGTAATTGTGAGTTGGGACTTATTTGCTGCAGAAATATTTCAGTCTCTGCTTAGAGTCTTAGATCAAATTCTAACATAACATTATAATTGATGACTAATGTACACTTTCACTTTTTTAAGATTAATATTCATTTCAAATCTATCACTTGAAACAGGGTAGAGATATTACAAGAGAAATAAAAGATATAATTAAAAGTTAAAACTAACAAATGTGATAACAAATTGGAATCCACTAGTTTCTTTTTCTGGTCTTGCCATTTTGCCTTCTTTTTTAAGCCTTTCATGCCACCTTTTGGTATCAAATGCCAATCAATTTTTTCATTGGAAAACGCTATATAACCCAAAGATATTCCAATTACCAATCCACATGCAAACCCTGTGAATATAACCTTCCAATCAATCCAACTTGTGAGGTATAAACTACTTTTTTGCTGAAGAACTTCATTGTTGCAAAATTTAGATAATGGAAATCCACACAATTCTTGGTTTCCATTATAACGATTGTTGTCAAATGTGTCGTTTCCATTAGGTATGACTCCTTCAAGATTGTTATAAGAAAGGTTGAAGATTTCTAGTGATGTTATACCATTCAATTTCTGGGGAATCTTTCTAGTGAGTTCATTTGAGGAAAAATCTAACCACTCAAGATCAGTCAAACTACCCAACAATGATGGAATTGAACCACTTAGTTGATTATGAGACAAGTTAACCCCTTTGAGTGACTTGAGCTTTCCAATTATGTTAGGAATCTCATCATTGAAATTATTTCTAGAAAGATCAATGGTTGTGAATATTGTTAAGATTTTAACCAATTCAACATCTTGACCTTTCATTGTCACATTGACAGAGTCCTCATAATATACTTCTCTCATGCAATATTTCTTTGTATTATTATATGCATCCCTCATGGCCTTAAAATTTTCAAAATATTTTTCTGGTAGAAGACTGGTAAAATAATTGTTCGAAAGATCGATGATTCTCAACTTTTGAAACGGAAACTTAATATTGGGTTCAACAATGTTTCCATAGAATCTGTTCGACTAGAGCACAAGAACTTGTAGCATTGGAAGGGATTCTAACCAATGAGGGAAAGCATCTTCTAATTTGTTGTCTCCAACATCCAAAACTTCTAAGCTTTCACAATTGAGCAAAGACTTTGGCAATGAACCTTCCATTTGATTCTCATTGAGTTTAAGACTTCTTTAAAGACATTCCTTTGTAAAGGTTGATGGAATAGTACCATGCAATCTATTCATATGCATGTCTAACACTTTAAGCTGCTTACTAAAATTTCCCATACATTGTGGAAGATTACCACTTAACCTGTTTTTAGAGAAATCAAGGATTTGGATGGAACTTTGGTTGCAATTTGAAGGTGATATTTCCTCTGTCAATTGGTTGTTTGATATTGACAAAACACGCAACAAGGATGCATGAATTATAAGAGCTCCTTGAAGAAAATTGAACCCAAGATCAAGAAAATTTAACTTCGTCCATGGAATTTGTTCAATATGTGTCAACACGTTGTGAGAAAGATTCAGATGTCCCAATGAGTCCTTTGCTACATCAAAGAACCACTTGGGGATGTGCCCTCAAAATTGGTTTCGAGAAAAATCTAAATATGTTAAATATGATGTCTCTCACAAAATAAGGAACTTCACTGATGTTGCAAAAAGATAAGGACAATACATTAAGCTCTTGAAAGGTATAGTTAGTATTGTGATCATACATGAAATCTAGACCACTATTAGATGAAAGATGAAGTATCTTGAGATATTTGAGCTCCGAAAACCTATGGAACTCGACAACACCACTCAAATTATTTGATGAAAGATTTATTTGACTGATATTGACTAGATTAAAGATTGAACTAGGAATAGAACCTTGAAACTTGTTAGACTGAAGAAATAATGTTGCTAGAGATGACTTGTTGGCAAAAGGTGGTATACTCCCACTTAGATAAGTCAAGATTGTTCAAACCTGGAAAACCAATGGTAAGAACTGAACCAACAGGTTGATTGTTTGATAAGTCTAATTTATAAAGTTGAGTCCCATTGAATATTGATGGTGGCAGATGATCAACAAAGTTGTTCTTGTTCATTGTGAGATATTGTAAAGAACTAAGATTACCAAGAAAGTCACGAATTTTTCATGTGAGATCGTTTTCAGAGAGAGAGAGACAAACAAGGGAGTGACGGTTTGAAAAAGAAAGTGGTATCTGACCACTACAATTATTAGAATCAAGGTCCAAATGAATGATTTGTGTAAGGTTACCAAAGGATGGTGGAATCGAGCCAGTAAAGATGCAGAAACCGAGATCCAAATCTTGTAGGAACTTTAACTTCCCAATAGTATTTGGCGATTCCCTAGAAGAGGTAGTGGAAGAAAGATCAACATGCCTGAGAGAACTGCTCCAGTTAGAAGAAGACTTTTTATGATAACTTATGATATCCCAATTCTCTGATAGGTCAGCTTTGGCAAACCAAGAAATCTTTGAGGAAGTGTACCTCTCAAGTTACAACCAAGGAGACTTAGAGAGGTCAAAGAGGATGAGAAGTTCATGAATGTAGTTGGTACTATTGAACTCAAATTCACATATGTTAGATCAAGTGAAACCAGGTGAGACAAGTAAGAGATTTCTATTGGGACTTGACCAACAAAGTGAGTCATTGTCAAATTAAGATGTGTCAAGTTGACAAAAGATCCATAAAAAATGTGACAACTTATTCATGAAACAGAAACCAAAATTGAGTTTTTGAATGTATGACAATAAGAATAGGCTGCTATTAGATTGTATTGTGTCCGTGAGAAGTCTGCAGCTCAAGTCAAGGCCTATCACATTCCCTGTTGAACGTTCTTTCACAGGTGACTCCCTCCCATTCACAACATTATGTCCCCTCTTTCCATGAATTTGTCTTCGAATCGCTCTAATAACAATTGTTATAACTAGGAGCATATTTGTTGGAAAAAGGTTTTCTGCAATTGAAGCAAAGGAATGCTCTGGTATTGAGGGCACAAAGCTGATGAAAATGACCAAGCAAGATGTTGAGAATACGAGAAAAAGACTACAAGGTAGAGAAGCAATCCCATATTCCTCAATTAAATGGGAAAAACAAACCATTATTAACTATGTATATATGAGGTTTTTAGAAGAGAACTACATTTAATTATACATATTACTAAAACTTTTTAGTGCTGTTTTGTTGTGAATCTCCAAGAATGTTTTACCATAGACCTTTTCTGCTAAAACATTTCTAGAGAGTAGGACAAAAGAGAATGCTGTTAATGACCAGATATTGACATATTGTGTCATTAAACAATCATATATTTAGACACAATTGCAGTTGTACCTAGTAGTTTTCATCTTCATCACAAGAAGTTCAATCCACCTTCTTGGCCAAAATGATTGCTTTAGAGTATTAAAAAAGTATAGTATATTATCATATTCTCCTAAAAAATAAATGTATTGTTTATAGTAAATCACTTTGTTGAAAGGATAATGATATTACCAAGTAGTTCCATATGTACACAGTGGGGTTGTATCTCCATCTATGTGTTTATTTTGTGTTTATTTTTTATTGATTTTCATAAATAAGATCCGTTATTAAATCTACAACAATTAATGAAAGATTTAGTTTATTTTTTAGTAGAGATGTTTAGAGTTTTCTAATATTACCATAATAAATTTTATTATTGCTACAATAAAAATGCATAAAATATTTATTTCACCCCTAGTATTAATTATACCTTAGTGACTCTATTATTAGATAAAGTTATTATTAATAAAATATTCTTATAACAATAATAATTTATATTGTGATAATATCGCTATCTTATTGAAATATTCCATAATATGTGGCATGCATATATAAATATTTTTGAGAATTTATGAAAATATTATTCCATTTTGTCTTAATAAAGAAAATAATGATATTGTCATAAGAATATTTTATTAATGAAAACTTTTTCAAATAGTAATAACACTAAGGTAAAATTAATACTAAAGATAAAATAAACATTTTATGTATTTTTTATAATAATAATAAAAATTATTGGAGCAATATCATTACCTTGTAAATATTCTACCTTTCAATGATGAATTCTAATGGCATTGGCAAATCTGAAAATTTGACACACAGAGAGAGGGAGAGAGTTTCACACCCATGTACATGTATCTGATATTGGAAAAACTTTTATTCAACAGGCCATCCCTGATCAGATACAAATTAGCAGCCCATTCATTTAACTCTGAGACCAAGGCTAATATTAAATTGGCTATTTATGCTTTCCTAAACATTGATTGGCAACCGAAAATCTTCTAGTTTCGTCTTCTAATCCTGCCATTTTGACGAGCATTTTGCTTTGATCTTTTCTGCTTTTCGTGCCATCGATCCCCAAACCTGTTCAAATACGAATCAACTTTTCTATTTGAAAGAACTATATAACCCAATGATATACCCAATACAATTCCACATCCATACCCTGTGAACATTGCTTTCCATTCAAATTTGAGTGCAGGTTCTGAAGTATCTTCCTGCTGCAAGTTTGGTAGTGATCCTCTGCATTGTTTAGATAATGGAAATCCACACAAACCACTGTTTCCAATATAGGAACTACTGTCAAATGTATTGAACTGTTTGCCGCGTGGTATAGCTCCTTCAAGATTGTTATATGAAAGGTTCAGGACAGCAAGGGATGTCATATCAGTCAACTGTATAGGAATATTTCCACTTAACTCATTTGAGGAGAGATCTAGCCACTCAAGATAATTCAACTTTCCAAATGATGATGGAATCAAACCTGTTAGCCTATTATGAGAAATATTAAGCCCTTTGAGTGACCTGAGATTTCCAATCACCTTCGGAATCTCTCCACTGAAGTTGTTTCTTGATAGATCAATCGTCGTGAGTATGTTGAGAATTTTCACTAGTTCAACATCAAATCCTTTCATTGTAACTAATACAGAATCCTGATAATATAATTCTCCCATGTATGCAACTGTAACATCACTTGCATCTCTCATAGCCTTAAGATTCTCAAAATAGTTTGCTTGCAAATGACCACTAAACATATTGCTCGAAAGATCCATAATTCGAAGTTTCTGAAATGGTAATTTGACACTGGGATTACCAATGGAACCATAAAAATTGTTTGATCTCAGGACAAGAACTTGTAGTGTTGGAAGTGATTCCAACCAATGAGGAAAGCTACCACTTATGTTGTTGTTTCCGATGTCCAAAACTTCCAAACTCTTACAATTAAGCAAAGATTGTGGTAATGACCCCTTTAGTTGGTTTCCATTAAGGTTAAGACTTCTTAAAGGATTTTCCGTTACAATCATTTTAGGAATGGTACCTATGAATCTATTCATATGCAGGTCTAGTACTGAAAGATAACTGAAGTTACCTAAACATTGTGGAAGTATACCTTTCAAACTATTATTAGACAAATCAAGAACTTGAAGAGAACTTAAGCTGCAAATTGTAGATGGTATCTCACCAGTCAATTGGTTGTTTGAGATTGAATAAACTGTGACAGAAGGGGAAGGGATAATAAGAGCCCCACGAAGCAAGTTGGAATTTAGAACAAGAACTCCTAAGCTCTTCCATGGAATTTGCTCTACACATGTCAACTTGTTAAGAGAAAGATTCATATATACAAGGGACTCTTTCCCTATATCAATCATCCATTTTGGAATACACCCCCCAATTAGGTTGTTGGAAAGGTCCAAAGTCTCTAGATTTTCGAGGGCACTCAAATATCGGGGGAACTCATGCAAATTACAAGAAGACAAGTTAAATTCTCTAAGCATGGGCAAGGTGTAGCTAGTATTGTCATTGGACTTCACTAATAAATCATAATTAGATGAAAGGTCAAGCACCTCAAGATTTTTGAGCTCTGAAAACCTATCCAACTCCACGACACCACTCAAATTATTTGTTGAAAGATTTATTCTAGTTAGATTCACTAGGTTAAATATTGAACTAGGAATGGTACCATGGAACTTATTATATTGAAGAAACAAAACATCTAGGGATGTCATATTAGCAAAAGGTGGTATAGTTCCGTTCAGTGAGTTAAAAGATAAATCAAGGTGTGATAAATCTGGAAAATCGATTAGTTGAGTAGGAATTGAACCCACAAGTTGATTGTTTGATAAATCTATGCCAGCAAGTCTATTCAAACTAAAAATTGATGTAGGTATGTGACCTGAAAACTTGTTCTTGCTTAGAGCTATAAGACTTAGGGAACTAAGGTTACCAAAAAAATTAGGAATTTGTCCTGTTAGATTATTGCCAGAAAGAGCTAGATATTTAAGCTGGTGAAGATTTGAAAAGGAAAGTGGAATCTCACCAGTAAAATTGTTACTCGTAAGTCCTAAATAAGTAATCTGTCTAAGGTTTCCAAGTGAAGATGGAATGAACCCAGTGAATTTACAATTATGGAGACTCAAATATTGCAGAGATTTCAAATTACCAAGGTTATTGGGCAATTCCCCAGAAGAATTAGTGAAAGAAATATCAACATACCTGAGAAAATTGCTCCAATTTAAAGACTTTGGATAATAACCAATGAGATCTCCATTTTCTGACAACACAAGTTTCTGAAGCTTTGGAAAACTAAGAATTGTTTCAGGAAATCTACCTTTCAAGCTACACCCAGAAAGACTAAGATAGGACAAAGAAGATGACAGGTTCAATAAAGAACCTGGTGCTATTGAAATCATATATACCTGGTCTAGAACAAGTTCCGTTAACTGGGTCAAGTTCTGAAGAAGACTTGTCCAAACTGGGTTTTCAAGAGTTACATCAGTGAAACCTAGGTCAAGTGAAATCAAACTAGACAAGTAAGAAATTTCAATTGGGAGAGGACCACCAAAACCAGTCATTGACAAGTTAAGATATGTTAAGTTTACAAAAGAGCCAAACTCAGGCCAAAGGTTTGAAGCTGTGCCTATAGAATTAAAACCTAGATTGAGTTTCTGAAGATGTGATAATGAGAATAGAGTGCTATTGGATAAGACACCACCTTGAAGCCAACTACAGCTTAAGTCAAGACCAATTACATTTCCTGTTGAATTTTCACAAGTCACCCCATCCCATTCACAACAATCTGTCTCCTTCTTCCAGGATTTTGTCTTTGGATAAGAAGTGACTCCATTGTCATCACAATAAATCGAAGCATAGCTTTCGATTGAGAAACTGTTGTTAAATTGAAGCAGAGCATTTCTCTGGTTTTGAATGCACAAAGCTGATGATGAAGACCATATTGTAAAAGCAGAATGGAAAAGAAAGAAGACAAAACAGAAAAAGGAACCCATGTTTCTTCAAGAGGCAGCAAAACTATTATATTTCATACGTAATTTTTGTAGGAGGTGAATTTGAGAATCATCATATAAATAAGAATTTGTGTGGTGTTAGTTCTGTCAGAAAAGGAAAAAATAAATATGAAGTATTTAGATAAGTTGTATTTGTCTTCATTCGTGTTGAATTTTCCACGAGCAAACACGTTTTAGTGCTTCTCTAATGTGAAGTGATAAATTAGGGGTAAATTTCAATCTAGTAATGTTAGGTTTCTTGGATAACTATTTTTATTTTTATTTTTATTTTTATATATTTTTAAAAATTATTACTAAAATATAGGATAGTTAATAATTTTTTTTTAAAATGTACTTTTAAATTAGATTTATGATTTCTATTTTTTTATTTTTAAAAAATATTTTTTAAATGGTAAATAAAGTCTTATGATTTTTATATTTATAAGTATTTAAAAAAAATAATTAAAAATATAAAATTTATAAATAATGAGTAAAAAATTTCTTTATTTGTTAAGATTTTTAAAAAAATCAAAAAATATAAAACATTACTAATAATTTGTAAGTAATTTTTGATTTTATCTTATAATTGTTAAGTAAAAATTATAATTAAATAATTGGTATTTATTTTATAAAAAAAATCATAAATCATATAACTAATTATTTGATCATGATTTTATAACCATAATTAATAATGCTATTCTATTTAAAACTATTAAAATTAAAAGTAATGATAAAATAATATCATATAATACAAGTCCAAAAACAATTGTACATTGCATTTTCCATTTCAATTGTTATCGTGACAGCGTGGCGTCAAGTTGGCGTCAAGTTGTTAGAGCACACGGTTTTTGATTTCTAAGAATTATAATGACAAAGGAGCTGCCAAAAGTATTATACGTAATAAGTTATGGGAGGCTGTGACATAAAATTAAGTTATGGGAGGCATAAATTGACCTATCTGAATTGCATGAGATGTGAGAGTTTGATGATAAAATAATGAATTAATTATAAATTTATTTTACTAATTTTGCATAAGATACTATTAATTATTAAGACTTAAAATTTATATCTTTAAGATGTAAATTTTATACTCTTAATGTATTAGAGGTAATTTTATTATAATACTCCTAATTTTGAACATATAAATTTTATACTTATAATAATGTTATTAAGAAAGAATTTGGTTTAGTTTAATTTAATAGTCTAAATAGAACAATTTTATTCTATATTATTATTATCATACTAGTATTTCTTCGGATGTAAGAAGATATTAAAAAATCAAAATTGTTTTATTTTTTAAGTTTTTTAGGATTAATATTATTGATAAAAGATCTAAGTATAAATAGCAATAAATAAAAAGTTAACGTTATGGTCTCAATAATTAATAGAAAAGATCCAAATAATGCATTGATTGAAAAATCTGAATGGATTTTAACGATGAATAAAATAAAATAAATAATAATAAACAAATATGAAAAATAAAGTTTTGAACGAAGAGATTATTATTGATACACATGCATATTAAATCAATAACATATAATATATAAATATTACATTATACATTATTGGTTATACATTAAAACTATGAAGAAAACATATTATTAGAAATAAGAGTGTAAATTTTATATTTTAAAAGTTAAGGATATCTTATTGCGTTCAAGATATAATTAATTTGTAATTAAGTTTAAAATTAATTAGATTATCTTCTAAAAAAATTAATTAGATTATGATACATGAATATTTGAAATAAAAATAACTGATTTACTCCGAAAATCGGTAGTATTCATGTTTTTCTTTAAAGAGTAATGCACCGTCCATGGTCCGGTCTGGTCCGGTTTTTCTTAAAAAAAAATTAATTGGATCGGACTGTTCATATTATTTGGATCAGACCATTTGAAACAGTTTTAAAAAATAAAAATCGGACCGGACCGTTTGACTTATAAAACCGTTCGGTCTGGTTTTATTCCCGGTTTGGTTCGATTTTTTTATAATTTAATGAAAAATAATGTAAATTTTTTAATATATTATTAAATCGGTCCAGTTCGATTTGAACGGTTTAAAATTAATACAAACTGGACCGGACCGTTTGATTAGTAAAACCGTTCGGTTTGGTTCAATTCGGTCTGATTTTACGGTTTAGTCCGGTCCGGTCCGGTTTATGGACACCCCTAGTGCACCATGAGTAGAAAACGCCAAAAAATGGTTTAAAAAAAAAGGAAAATAAGCAGGAAATGACATTGTTAGGTGAGTTAATTGATCAAGTGGGAATTGAAAGAATCATAACACAAGCACCGACACCAAATTTAACACGTGCATGTTGTCATCGTCTCTTGGCCAAAGCAAAACAGCAACATCTTTACTGGGTTAACGTAGATTGTAACTTCTTCTTTCTGAATAGTTTACGTTGAGGAGATTAAGAGTGATTGATTTACGTAGTATCGTACTAACCTTTCAATAAATAGTCATTTTTATTTTTTAATTATGATTCTTTTAGGTTTAATTTTATCTTAAGAAATCACATTTTTTATACTAAATTAAGCAACATATATTTCTCTCTTTAGTTATATTACTTATTAATTTAATGAGTTAAAATTAAGTTATTTAAATTTAATAAACTTTAGATTGTTCATATTGATATGAATTTATTTAGTAGCTATTAATTTTGTATTATGAGAATCTTAATTGAATAATATATGAAACTATTTTGATTATAGTCCTCGATACATTAAAAATTATAATTCATTTATTTTTGATCGATTGTGCAGTATTTTTTGCAACAATATATAATTGATTGTTCTCGATACATTCATATATCTTACTCAAATTTATAAATACTTAATAATCTAACATGATATAGATCTTAAGATTGTTCGTATTATGTTCTAAGATATTTTAATCTAAAATTTATTAATAGTTCTCAATATTATTTGTTTTTAACAAGTGATATCATAGTGATTATCGTTGTTAGATTATTAGGATTTGTGACTATTTTATTTGAATGATGTTTTGATTATTTTTCTTAAATAGAATAATTATATTTTGTTTGAAATTTTGTAAGTTTTAAGATTTTAAAGGATTTTTTAATTTAGGATTAAAAGAGTCAATAATTTTTGGGGGTTTTTTAATTATGTTTTTTAAGTGATTTGATTATATATATAAGTTTCAATTTTTCTATATTGTTGTTTTATTATTTTATCCAATTAGTCGAATGTTTTCAATTAAATTGATTAAAACAATATGTTTTCAAAATAACCTTTATTGTGAAGATTAATTTAATTAAAAATATATATATGTTTGCACGGAGTTACTTATGTAAATTATGTTCGATCCAAAAAAGAGACAATTTGACTAAACATTAATTTGCCTACGATGATGAATGTGTGATAATTATAAAAACTTTTTTTTCACGTGAACAATAGTCGGTAAAAAAAACCTATTGTTTGATATAAATAATTGTAACTATTTGATCATTGTACTGAAAGTACCACTTATAGTTCATTTCTCTGTTCAAAGACTACAAATTAATCCTATGCTAGTTAATTTAACTTATTTACCTAAAGATGCTTAATGGGTATATTCAAGTGTTATTGCTAATATAAGTATGATTATCAATAAAATTGTTGTAGAAGTTATAGAGATTTTCATATTACAATCAAAAATTAGATATTATTTGTATTTGTTTGAGACATTTATTGCATTATTTTTACATGGAATTTAATTTTTATTTCTAGTTTGGACAAATCAAGATTTTCTTATTCTTTTGGAAATAATAAATTTAGTTTTTATCAAAAATTGAAATTTTATTTGTTTAGGTTCCTTAATTGATAATTTGTATATACTTGATATTGTTAATTCTTGGTACAAAGCAAAATTTAAGTGAGAATTCTGTCACTTCATGGCATAAGCATTGGGGTCATATCTCGAAGCCAAGAATTTAGAGGCTTGTATGGAATGAAATCATTAAACCCCTAGATTTGAAAGACTTTCAAGAATATGTTAGGTGCATCAAGGAAAAATGAACAGATATTACAAAATTATGTGCTAAAAGAGCTAAAAACGTCTTAGAACTTATATATATTGGAATGGAGAATAATACTTCATTACATTTATAAATAACTACTCTATGTACATTTACCTATATTTGATACACGAGAAGTTATAATCTCTTTGATGTTTTTAAATCTTTCAAAACTGAAGCTAAACAACTCAGAAAGAAAATTCAAGCTGTCAAATCAAACCATGGTGGTTAGTACTACAAGAGGTATGAAGAATTAGGAGAATAACATCCAAAACCGTTTATAATTTTCCTCAATGAGTGTGAAATTATTCCACAATACACCATATCAGAAAAATCCAACATGAACGTTGTTGCTTAGTGATGAAGTCGAACTCTTAAAGATATGGTAAGGAGTATGACTCTTTCCCATATTCACTTTGAAAAAAAGCTTTAAAGATCGCAATATACATCTTTAACAAGGTACCAAGCGAAATAGTTGCTAAAACCCCCATGAGCTTAGATAGGTAAAAGGCATAGCATTAGGCACTTGCATGTTTAGGGTTGACCATTTGAGTCACTTCCTTATGGCCATGTGAAAAAAAACTAGATTCAAGGACGATTAGTTGCTATTTCGTTGGCTATATTGAAAATTCTCGAGACTATATGTTGTACAATCCCACAAAAAAATCCTTCTTTGAAGCAAAAAATGCGAGATTCCCTAAGGATATTGAGTTTGGGGGAAAGAAAACATAAATAATGTTGTCTCTGAAGAAGAATCTATTATCGACGGTGATCAAGGTTCTATACTTGTTACTGTTCAAGACAGTTTTGACACTAAATAACACTGTTCAGGTTCTTATTCCTAACATTGTTCTAGATTAAGACAACAATGAGATTCTTCGAGCATCGCTTAAAGAACAAACTTAACAATCTCAAGAAATTCCGTTAAGGAGATCCGTTAAAGAAAGTAAAAGTGTGATTCCATATGGTTATATCACCTTTCTCCAAGTACATGAGAATAGTGTTGGTTTAACAGAGGATGACTTGATCAACTTATGTTAAGCTATGTGCAATTCTAACTTCCAAAAATGGATTGATGCCATGAAAGAAAACATGAAATCTATGAAAGACAATGATGTTTGGGATCTCGTTGAGTTGCCTAAAGGTACGAAGCTCATTAGCTGTAAATGGATATTTAAAACCAAGAGGGGTTTGAAGGGTAATGTCGAGAGACATATAACACATCTAGTTTCCAAAAGGTTTTACTCAAATGAAAGACATAGATTATAAAGAAACTTTTGATATGACACCTTTAAAAGACTCTTTTAGAACTATAGTGGCCCTAGTGGCTCATTTTGATCTAGAGTTACCTCAGATGAATATTAAGATGTTTCTCAATGGAAACATTAATGAGATGATTTATATGGTACAATTAGAAAAATTCATATAAGGAGATCCAAAGTCTATGGTTTGCAAGTTAAAGATATCTATTTATGGTCTCAAATAGGTTTTTTGATCAATGGTATCACAAGTTTCATCAAGTCATTACCTTATATTTTTTTGAGGCAAATGTCGTTAATGACTATGTATATCACAAATTCAGTGGGAGTTTCTTGGTATTATATATCGATGACATTCTGCTCATTAGCAGCGATACAGGTTTACTGTATGAAACTAAGAAATTTATGACGAAAAAAATTGAAATGAAAGATCTTTGTGACACCTCTTTTGTTTTAGGTATTCAGATAACGAGAGATCGTTCTCACGGTATCATTGAGTTGTCATAAGAGACCTATATCAATAAGATTCCGAGTAGTTATGACATGAAATATAGTAAACCAGGAAACATGCCTATGGTTAACTGAGACAAGTTTAGTCTCAAATAGGATCCGATAATGATCTTAAAAGGAAAGAGATGCAAAAGATTTCATATGGATCAACAGTAGACAATTTGTTCGAGTTTGTACTCATCCTGACAAAGCATTTATAATGGGAGTTTTAGGTAAATATTTGAGTAATCCATGTATACAACACTGAAAGGTAACCAAATGCATGATGTGTTATTCAAAGAAAACAAAAGATTACATGTTCACTTATCGAATATCAAGCATTTTGGAGGTCATCGAGTCCTTTAACTCCAATTTTGTGGGATATTAGGATAGTAGGCACTCCAATTCAGACTATATCTTTATGTTAGCTAGGGAAGCTATCTCATGGAAGTCTGCTAAGCAGATTCTCATAACTTCGTCAACTGTGGTTGTTGAGTTTAATGCTTGTTATGTGACATTCAACCACAGGATATGGCTACGAAACTTTGTCATTAGATTGTGTGTGATAGATGACATTAACAAGCCATTGAAGATTCATTGTGATAATAACTCGATGGTGCTTTACTCAAACAACAACAGACCTTCGATAAAGTCGAAATTTATTGACATCAAGTTTCTAGTTGTTAAAGAGAAAATTCAGGATAACATATTTTCATAAAACATATAGGAACAAATTCTATGCTAACAGATCCATTAATTAAGGGCTTAATGCCTAAGGTCTTTCACGAGCACATTGCTCATATGGGTATTGTTTTTTATAATAACTTGGTTTAGTGGGAGTTATTTTTATGTTTTATATATTTTACTTTAGACATTAGATTGTTTAGTTTTCTATTGATTAAAATTGATAGTTTATGAATTTATTTTTAAGCTTACTTATATTTTCTATGTATAATATTTACATTGCATTAAGAACTTTGGATTGATCTTACTAACAACTGAAAAATAACCAATTGAAAATGTGTTAGCATATAATTTTCATGTTGCTCATTTATATTTGATCTATATCATTGAATGTATTAGTATCATGATCATCATAGTTTAGTCACGATTGTATTGTAATAAAAACCCAAAGTGGTTTCATTACTAATATACAAGATAAATCAAATTGTTTAAAGAGAAGCTTAAGGATAAATAATATACAAATGTATGTGTGCTTAAGAATTTTTTTGATATAATTTCTTGATAAATAATATGTAGTCCAAGTAAAAGATTATTAGAAAATCATATTTTTATATTAAATTAAGTAATATATATTTTTCTATTCAATTAATGGATTGAAATTAAGTGATTTAATTTTGATAAGTCCTTAAATTATTCAAATTGATACGAGTTGATTGAGTAATTAATGATTTTGTCATAATTAGATGAATTATAGGAACTCTAATTAAGTAGTATATAAAGATCATTTCAATTATGATCCTTAATATACCAAATTATAATACAATTTTTCTTTTTCTCATGTAGAAGAGAAACGATAATCACATTAAGGAATTAAGTCGATTTAGTTAAAGAAGATCACAAACCATCACACGTCCCTTGTTCTCTTTGTGTTTGTGTTCATCTGTTCGTGATTGATCTCACAATCTTTGTTTGTATCTAAAATTTATTTTTTGATTTTTAGTATAATTTAATTTTTATATTATAACTATTATATATTTTTAAATTGTATATAATATAAAAGTCTAAATTATAATTAAAGGTAATTTTAGATCAAATATTCTTATATTTTAGACAAATTGTAATTTATATTTCGTTTAAATTGATGGAAAAGTTAAGATAAGTACTTAAATAAAAAAAATAAAAAAAATCGTATAATATTAAAGTACGTATTTTTTAATAGATATCTTATATTTACATTTTTATTTATAGCTTATTAGTAAAACAATTATTCACATGTATACCTATATTTATTATATTTATGTTATTTATACATGTATATTTTTAATTAAAGAGTTTTTATGATATTATTTTAATTAATTAAAAAACATAATGTTATTAATAAATATATTTTTATAATTAATTTAAAATCTTAAAAAATTTAAATTTAAATTTTTATTTCTAATACACAGTAGAGTTAAACAAAAGAAAAAAGTAAAATACTTAACATGCAGATTGATTTATTTAGATTTACAAGAGGTAAGCATCAGAATGTAAAAATATTTCATTAAATTAAATTTTAATTATATTATATATAAATTTTTAAAATTTTAAAATATACAATTTAATTTTAAATTTTTAAAACTTTATATGTAAATCTATAAATTTTTAAATTTTATAATTTAGTTTTTAAATTTTTAAAATTTTACGCATAAATTATAGTTTAGTTTTTAAAATATAATAAAAAATTTAGAATATATGTGTAAATTTTTTTAAAGTTTGGAAGACTATATTATAAGATTTAAAAGTTTATGAATTTATAAATAAATTTTTAAAAATTTAAAAACTAAAGAATAAATTGTAAAAATTTATATATAATTTAATTAAAATTTAATCACCCGTAAATAAAGAACGAAGGTAAGTTTTCAAATAACACCTATCTTCTTCTGATTCCGTTGTTCACAGCTTTGCTTCCAGTTGGTCTTCTCAGCCTGTTTTTCCATTTTTTCTACCATCTTTGTCAAAAACCAATCAACTTTATAATGCAAAAGCACAACATATCCCAAATACAGTTCCACATCTGTATCCTATCACAACAAATTTCCAATCAATTTCTATTCCTGACTCTGAATCACCTTCTTCGTTCAAATTTGTTGTTGATGGTTGCTCTGCTTCATCATTGTTGCACTTTCTAGACAATGGAAATCCACACAATCCCACATTTCCAATGTACCAACTATTCTCAAATGTGTCAAATTGATTGCCCCTAGGTATTGCTCCCACTAGTTGATTGTATGACAAATTCATAACAGCTATTGAAATTATTTCACTCAACTCTGAAGGAATCTCTTCGACAAGCTTATTCAATGAAAAGTCTAACCATTCAAAGTTTGTCAAATTGCTCAATGACGAAGGAATAGAATTAGATAGTTCATTGTGAGAAAAGTTTAGTCCTTTTAGTGATTTAAGCCTTCCAATAACCTGTGGAATCATTCCTTCAAAGTAATTTTCTGAGAAATCAATGGTTGTAAAGATGGTTTGGATTTTCACCAATTCAACATAAAAGCCCTTCATTACCACCATGACAGAATCTCGATAATAGGGTTCTTCTTCTCCCATGTATCTCAACTTGTCTGCATGACCATCCATCATAGCTATCATGTTTTTGAAATATTCAGTTGGCAAAAGTCCCTTGAATTTGTTGCGCGAAAGGTCCATGATTCGTAACTTTTGAAAAGGGGATCTAGTCTTGGGTGTGCCTATGGGACTATGAAATCGGTTAGATCTCAAAATGAGAATCTTAAACATTGGAAGAGATTCCAACTACTGGGGAAAGGCATCATTTATCTTGTTGTTTCCCAAGTCTAGAATTTCTAAGTTTTCACAGTTGAGCAAAGACTTTGGCACTGACCCCTCTAGTTGGTTTTTGTTAAGGTTTATATTCCTTAAAGAGTTGCCCTTTGCAAATGTCGCCGGGATTGATCCGTGAAGTTCATTCATCCTTAGGTCTAGCACAGAAAGGCTGAGACTAAAATTCCCAACATATGAAGGAATGTTACCACACAAGTTATTATTTGACAAATCAAGGACTTTCAGTGATGTCAACTGAGAGAACTGCCTAGGAATCTCTACGAAAAGCTTGTTTGAGGAGAGTGATAACCATTCAAGATTTGTCAAATTTCCTAATGATGATGGAATGAAACCAGTTAAACTATTATAAGAAAAGTTGAGACCTTTGAGTGATTTGAGCTTTCCAACTTACTCAGGGATTTCTCCTTGGAAATTATTTCTTGAGAAATCAATAGTTGGAAAAATGGTTTTGACTCTCAGTACTTCAACATTGGGATACTCTATTGCCACCGCAGTTGAATCCTTATACTAATCTTGCTCTGTGTTGTTCCGCTTATTTGAATTTGGATTCATCATTGCCTGTAAATTTTCAAAATATGGAGTTGGCAAAGAACCATTGAATTTATTGTCAGAGAGGTCCATGATTTGCAGCTTTAGAAAAGGAAATCTAACCGTAGGATTAACAATGGAGCCAAAGAATCTGTTAGATCTCAAGATAAGAACTTGCGACATGGGAAGAGATTCCAACCAATGAGGAAAGCTGCCAGTTAACTTGTTGTTTCCAAGGTCTAAAACTTCCAGTTTATCACAATTAAGCAAGGATTGTGGTAATGACCCTTCAAACTGATTTCCATTCAGGTTTAAGTTTCTCAATGAGTTTCCCTTGGCAAACATTTCTGGAATTGTGCCATTAAACATATTCATCCCAAGGTCCAACGCCAAGAGGCTGTCCATAAGATTTGCAATGCATTTAAGAATTTCCCCACTCAAACTATTGTTAGATAAATCAAGGACTCGAAGCGAACTCATGTTACAAAAGGGTGAAGCAATTTTTTCAGTCAATTGATTGTTAGAGACTAGAAAGACAACTATGGATGGTGGTGGACTTGGAAGATGCCCTTTAATCCGATTAGAGCGAAGATCAACAAATTGTAATTGCTTCCAAGGAAGCTGCTCAACATTGGCCAATAAATTGTGAGAAAGATTCAGATTACGCAACGAATTTTTACTCACATTCCATAGCCATTCAGAAACCTTGCCTTCAATTTGGTTGTGGGAAATATCCAAGGACTCTAAATTCTTCAAGTTTCTTAAAGAGTGTGGGAATTTAGTTATGTTGCAAGAAGACAGGGCCAGGTATCTAAGTTTAGGCAATGTGTGATTCATCAAGTTGCCAGAAGTCAAAGCTAGTTTATTAAAAGAAAGATCAAGATACAAGAGATATTCTAATTTTGAAAACTGGTCTAGCCCCACAATACCACTTAATTGATTTGATGAAAGATCTAGCTGAATGAGGTTCACTTGTTGAAAGATTGATCTCGGAATCGGACCATTAAATTGGTTACCACCTAAACTAAGGTGCACAAAGGAGTTATATTTGAATTCCCCCATATAACTACTGAGTTGATTATTTTTAAGGCTTAACATCATTAAAGATGGAAGGGCATGTAACCAAGAAGGGATTGTCCCATTGAGCAAATTATCAGAAAGTAGAGAATTTGCAAATTCAACGGAATATGGCTGACCTATGAAATTGTTACCTGAAAGATACAAAGAAGTGAGTTTCTCTAGATTCAGATATGACCAAGGGATCTGACCACCAAAGTTGTTATCTGAAAGGTCCAAATCTGTGATTTTAGACAGGTTTCCAAGAAGTCTAGGATATGATCCTATAAACTTACAATTTCTGAGATATAAAATACTCAAAGATTTCAAGCTTCTAGTCAGATAAGCTAAATCTATGTAGAATCTAGTGGAAGAAAGGCTCAAGTGTGTAAGTGGACTATTCCAATTATGTTCAGGAAATGTACCTGTAAGGTTTTGGTTTTTGCTTAGATCAAGTTCTTGGAGGTTTGGTAAGCGCCAAATGAATTCTGGGAATTTCCCTTTAAGACCTGTTTCACTAAGACCAAGAGATGTCAATGAAGATGACAAGTTCAACATGGAATCAGGCTCAACAGCAGACATGTTAACATAAGTTAGAGAAAGATATTTTAGGTCTGTAAGGTTTGTCACTGTTCTATGTAAACTTGATGATTCCATAGTTACATATGCATTACCAGAGAGATCAAGTGTGACTAGTTTATTTAGATTGAACATTTGAATTGGAGCAGGGCCAGAAAAATTGGAATAAAGAAGTTCAAGGTGTGTCAGATTGACAAACCTGCCAAACTCGGATGGAATTGGGGAACCTCTGAAGTCATTGACAGTGAGAACTAGTTTCTGGAGATGAACAAGTTGGAAAAGGCTGTTATTGGAATGAAAAATTCCCTGAAACCTACTACAACCAAGGTCAAGGCCGACCACGTAGCCTGTTACATTATCACATGTGACTCCGTTCCAGGTACATCAATTTGTGCCATTCTTCCATGAAAGAATCTTTGGATCAGTGATTCTGTAATAATTGGCTTCACATAAATCTTCAAAAGAGGAACTGTTTAATTTGGAAAATGAGTTCTTGAACCGGAGCAAAGCTGAACTCTCGTCTGGATGGCACAATGGAGAAGAAGCAGAGGAGAGAATTGATGAAGATTTATGAGAAAGAAAGAGAAAGACAACAAAAGGCAATAAAACACATATTCATCATTATTCGAGAAATGCAAAATATGGAAGTATGTATTGAATTGTATGCTGAACTTAAGATTGTTGGGAATATAAGTAGAAATTATTCATTATTCTTGGATTGTATAATGATATGGTATTTTAGGAATGTTAAGTTTAATTGTAAGTTTAAATAACCATTAATTTAATAAAATCTTATTAATTTGAGTTAGTTTTGTGTTTTTAACATGTTATTAGAGTTCTGTTTTTGGTCTCTATGTGATTAGATCCTGAGTTCTACCATACAGTTTCACTGTGGTGCTTATGTCTATCTCAATCCGTCGTGTGAAGGAGATTGTTAAATATTTTTGTCTCACATCGGTCAAGAATAAGACAATAATACCGTTTATAAGTCTGGGTATCACTTAATTTAATAAGATTTTATTGAGTTCAATTAGACATGAGTTTCTAACCAGGAGAATAAAATTAAAGATTAATGCAACTTTATTTTTGAAAAAAATAAATAATTAATACTTAATTGAGAGATAAAGTAATATGCTTCTTGTCTAGTATAATTAATTACTAATATATAACAACTCTTATATAAATGCTGCTTTGTGAACATTATAATTTTCATGTAATTTCTTTTGACACTATAATGAATATACAAGAATAAACCAGAGGACTAACTGCATAACACTGCTAGATCATTAAAATTAAGTCTGGTCATATCGCATATAAAAAACATGTAAAAAGACTGTCTATTGAGTAATAAGGTTATGATGCAGGAAGTTTAAATTAGTTTTCAAAGAAAATAATAATAATAATTAATTTTGATATTGTGAAAATAAAAGTATATAATATATTATTTTTATTTTTATTATTAATTATACTTTAATATATTATTATTAAATAAAGTTGTTAATAATAAATTATTTTTGTGATAATAATAATTTTAAGTGTATTAATATGTTATGGTAGTAGTAATAATAATAATAATAATAATAATAATTAGTTGTTAGAAGTCTAACAGTCATGCGAGTATAGAGTATTTCATTAGAATTAAAATCAGTCCAACGAATAGTAAGTCATGCATTAGGCATGTTAGCAATAAGTCTTGGAAAGCTAAAAGGGGTAATTTAATAGTCTACAAAATACAAGTATCAAATAGTAATATTCTGACGTTATAAATTGTTATTATCTTGAAGAATAATTTTATTTAATAATAATATTATTAAGTTATAATTAATATTAATAGTAAAATAAATATTTTATGTAATTTCTATCGTAACAATAGTAAAAAATTATTGCTAAGAGACCGTACTAAATATATCATAGAAAATATCAATTATGCCTTAATGGTCGAGTCTAAAAAGAAAATAACCTTTTTGTGTAGGGGAGATCCAGTTTTATGAATAAATGAAAAAAAAATTATCCTCTCATTTTATACCATTTGATAAAATTAATAATAAAGAATAATGTTCAGAGTAATTTAAAAAATTTCTTTATAATTTAATGCTGAAGTGTTTCTAAAAATAAAAAACTTTAAAATAATATTAATAAAAACAGCTCTAAAATAATACTAAGCAAAATTAATTTGTAGTAAATTTAATTTCATCTGTTTACCATTTACATCAGGTTGTTTAAAATATAGTTCTAGTCCCATCAGATTTATTAATTTATTAGTAAGAGATATTACTTCCACAGTTTCACAAGATTCAAAGTCCTCCAAAATTCTGATTAACCTACACTAGCAGGGTTGTTGCTTTGTTCAATATTCAACATTCATTTATTTAAAAAAAAAATGGAAGTTGAGATTGATTGAATGAAAATAGAATTCTGACCTGATCAAAGTTCACGACAAATCAGAAAACAATAAGAAACTAACTGATAAGTGACTCTTTGTAGCTTCTTCATAGTCCAAAAGTCACCATTGTAATTAATAACCTTTATTCATATACCACATTATTTTCCCTTTTTATATATGTGTAGGATATAACAATCTGGCCTTTTTAAAAATCTACTTTTCTGACCCAAAAAAATGTAACATTTAATTTTTTATAATAATTAGATGTGGATTCAAAATTATACTGAAAATTTCTCTTACGTTGTACCTCTCTGGGAGCTGTTTCCATTGTAATATAATAATGTTTTTAAAGTTAACCATTTTATTTTCACCTTATGTTTTCTAGAACATAAAGAAATATAAAAAATAATTTATATTATAATTTGTTGCATACATCAATTCTAATTACATGATGTAATTGATCTTTTATTAGTAAGTTGTCACACAATACTTCAACATCTTGATCTTCAATTACACATGTAATATAATATTAAAATGATACTTTATACATATAATATTGCTCAATAAAATATACTATAAATAGTTTTGTGACATAAGCCACCCTCTTTTAAGTGTTTCATTCTTACTCAAATTTAATAACTGATAGATCTAGAAGCTTACATAGGTAATTTATTAAATTGTAGATTTGGTCTTCAAACAAATAAGTTGTAAACGTAAGAGAAGAAATAAAATTAAATACTTATTGCCAGTTATTGTTGGAAAATTACGTAAATTTCTGATAAGTTAGATTATTGAGAAAACAAGAATAAAAATAACATATAAATTTGATAACGGAGTTCGGTCAATCTTACTTACGTCTCCGGACCTTCTGCAGATCTTTTTACTGAAAGAGTAGAAATTACACAAGGTATTTACAACACTCACAACCCACAACCCAATTACACCCAAGAAAATTACTCTCAATTTTGTCTCACAAAAGCTTTTCTCTCAATTGGAATGAACACTTTGGATAATTAATTCATTACAATTACACATCTATTTATAGGAAAATTCACTCCTTAAATTAATGGTTCCTTGAATTGCTCCTTGAATTAAGCTTCATGTTTTACTCTTTGTTATGCTCCATATTTTGCTTCTTAAATTAAGGAGCTTTATAACAATCTCCAACAATCTCCCACTTGAAGACTGATTTCAATCTCTCTTCGCACCTCGATCAATGCAGTAACTTTTCTAATCTTTGTTACTCTAGCAGACCAACTGAAATTGAGCACAACTTCAGTTTGTCAATAGTCACAGCCTTTGTTAACATATCTGCTAGATTTTTGCTTCCTAAAATCTTCTCCAGTATTAACACATCATCTTCCAATAGAGATTTGATAAAATTATAACGAAGTCCAATATGCTTGGTTCTAAAATGAAATGCTGAATTCTTCGCCAAGTGTATTGCACTTTGACTATCACTATGCAGAACATTCTTCTCTTATTTGAATCCCAGCTCAGTTAACAAACCTTGAAGCCATATAATCTCTTTACTAGCTTCAGTTACTGCTACATACTCAGCCTCTGTAGTTGATAGAGTGACAATTTTCTGTATTTGTGACATCCAACTAACAGATGTAGTTCCAATAGTAAATATATAACCATTGGTGCTTCTTTGGTGATCAACTTCACCTCCAAAGTGTGCATCTACGTATTCTTGTACTTTTAACTCTCATTTACTAAAGTACAAACACTTTTCTGTGGTGCCTCGCAGATACCTGAAAATCCACTTGACTGCTTCCGAATGAGTTTTCCCTAGATTTGACATAAATCTGCTAACAACTCTCACTGCACGGCAAATGTCTGGTCTCGTACAGACCATTGTGTACATCAAACTTCCAATGATTGAGGCATAAGGAACCTTAGCCATGAATTCTCTCTCTTCCTCTGTCTGAGGAGATTGATCCTTGGATAGGCGAAAATCACTAGACAAGGGTGTGCTAACTGGCTTGGCATCGCCCATGTTGAATCTCTGCTTGAGATAACTGCAAGGATCCTTTCTTCTTATTTCTTGTTATTTGCATTCCAAGAATATTCTTTGTTGGACCCAAGTCTTTGATGTCAAACTCTTTTGACAATTGCTGCTTCAACCTTTTAATATCATTCATATCTGAACCTGTTACTAACATATCATCAACATAAAGCAGTAAAATGATATAACTGGACCTATATCTCTTGAAGTAGCAACAATGGTCAGCATTGCACTTCTGGAAACCTTCCTTGTGCATGAAGCTGTCAAACTTTCTGTACCAATGTCTCGGGGTTTATTTCAGGCTATACAAACTCTTCTTAAGTCTGCACACCATGTTCTTCTTCCCTCTTTCTGAGAAACCTTATGGCTGGTACATGTATATCTCTTCATCTAAATTTCCATGAAAAAATGCAATCTTCACATCCAACTGTTCAAGATGAAGATCTTCAATGGCTAAAATACTCAATACTGATTTGATAGTATTGAGCTTCACAACGGGAGCGAAAATGTCAGTGTAATCAACTCCTTCCTTCTGTTAAAACCCTTTGACAACTAGGCAGGCTTTGTATCTCTTAGAACCACCATGCTCCTCTTTCACCTGGTACACCCATTTGTTGTGAAGTGCCTTCTTTCCCATAGGTAACTCAACTAGTTCCCATGTCTGGTTGGAGATGAGAGATTTCATTTCTTCTTTCATAGCAAGCTCCCAATTGTTGGAATCTCGAGTCTGACAAGCTTGATCATAGCATTCAGGCTCCCCTCCATCAATCAGCAACATATAGTTCATGTATCTCCTGTTAGGCACATGAGGTCGAGAAGACCTTCTCAATACAGGAGCTGGAGTAAGAGGTTGTGGTGTGTCGGAATACTGTGTATTGCTCTGTCCAATAAATTCCTCTGGCTGAGGATTTGTTACAATTAGTTCTGTTGCGGAACTATCTGGGACATCATCTGCATCTACAAATACTAACTCATTCTACTCTGAGTCATTGGCGTTTATTTTATGCATGTCCTTATACATCACCATTTCGTTGAAATCACATCTCTATTACGGATAACTTTCTTCTTTTCGTCATCCCAAATGCGGTAGCGAAACTCATCCTCACTATAGCCAATGAATGTGCATTTCTTGGATTCAGGATCAAGCTTATTCCTACCTTGATCACTGATATGCACAAATGCTACACAACCAAAAACTTTTAGATGTGATAGTTTCATCTCTTTTCTGCTCCATACCTCATCTGGTATTTTATGCTCCAATGGAACAATGGGCCTCGATTGATCAAGTTAGTTGCCGTGTTGACTGCTTCTGCCTAGAACTACTTCGGTAGACCTGACTATATACGAATACTTCTGGCTCTTTCTTTCAACATTCGGTTCATACGCTCAGCTACACCATTGTGTTGAGGCGTGCCTGGCACAGCTCTTTTTCCATTCTGATCCCGTGCTCATAGTAGAAATTTTTGAATCTGGTATCTTCATATTCACCACCATTATCGGTTCTGAGCTTTTTGATCTTTAAACCCGTCTCATTTTCCACCATAGCTTTCCATCTTTTGAAAGCCTCAAATACTTCAGACTTATGCTTTAGAAAGTAAACTCATACCTTTCGAGAGTGATCATCGATGAAAGTCACGAAGTAGTGTTTCCCACCAATAGATGACACAGTCGTTGGCCCCCAAACATCAGAGTGAATAAGCTCTAGCCTTTCCTTCTTTGGGATTCTGACACTTGTTTGAAAGTTGACTCTCTTTTGCTTTCCAAGTATGCAATCTTTGCATATGTCCATCTCTACAGACTGTAGACTTGGAATTTTTCCTTTTGAGTGCATAATTTTCATCCCCTTCTCACTCATGTGGCTTAGTCTCTGGTGCCATAAATTTGTTGTTTTGATTGCCTGCTGCAATTGTGATTGAACAACGTGCCTTTGCTATCATGTAAAAAGTGCCACTTTTCTTGCCTCGAGCAACTGTCATTGCACCCTTTGAAATCTTCCAATCATCACCATTGAAGATCGTAGTGTAGCCTTCACTGGCCAACTGCCCCACTGAGATTAAGTTCCTTCTGAGATCGGGAATATGCCTGAAATCCTTTAGTTCCCAAACAAATCCGTTCAACTTAATCTTCACTACACCTTTGCCAATAATAGCACATGGTTGATCATCACCAAGATATACCTTTCCAAGGTTTCCGGGGACATATTTCTCAAAGAATTCTTTTTGTGAAGTAGCATGGAACGATACTCTAGAGTCTAACACCCAAGATTCTTCCTTGCTCTCCAAAGAGAATATCAATGCATCGTCTCCTCTTGAGGTGGAAGTAACATTTGCCTCTGCCTTCACTTGTTTGTCCTTCGGTGCACTCTTGCACTTATTTTTGTAGTGTCCGGTTCTTCCACAATTCCAACACTCGATAGTATTTGAGCTATGGGAATTATTAGGATTCCTGGATTTGGACTTCCTGTCCTTTGATCTACCTCGGTAGTCTGTTCTGCCACGTCCATTCCCTTTGGTTGAATTTTTTCCTCTTGACTCTGTATGCAAAAGTGAAGAAATTGACGATTCACCTGACTCTCTACGTCGGATCTCTTCATTGAGAACCAGATCACGAACATCGTCAAATTTCAACTTATTGCTTCCTGACGAGCTACTCACAACCGTGACACTAGGATTCCAACTTTTTGGTAAATAAGCCAAAGTATCAATGCTCGTACTTCTTCATCGAATTCAATTTCCACTGAACTCAACTGGATTGTGATTGTGTTGAGTTCATTGAGATGTTGAGCTATCGATGTGTCTTCATTCATCCGCAAATTAAACAAATGCCTCATCAAGTGCACTTTGTTTGAGGTTGATGTCTTCTCATACATATTGGAGAGAGCTGCCATAAGACCCATCGTGGTCTTTTCCTTTGCTATGTTGAAAGCAACATTATGAGATAACGTCAATCGAATAACTCTGAGGGCTTGTATGTCTAGAAGATTCCAATCTTCTTCCTTCATAGCCTCTGGATTCTTCCCTGAGAGAGGTTGATATAGATTTCTTTGATACAGATAATCCTCTATTTGTATTTTCCAAAACCCAAAATATGTGCCATCAAATTTCTCGAGTTTCACCCTTCCTTCATCTGCGACCATTGCTCCCACTCAAATCTGACTTCCTTCGGATCGTTTCTGACTATTTCTGTAAACTACCGTATATTAGAACACCTCCGTCAATGAACAAATATCGTCGACAAAATGTCACTATTCACATAAATAGTAACCTTGTAGAAAATTAACAAAAATCACCACCAATAGCTCTGATATCAGTTGTTGGGAAATTATGCAAATTCCTGATAAGCCAAATTTATGAGAAAACAAGAATTAAAATAACACACAAATTTGATAACAGAGTTCAGTCAATCTTGCTTACGTCTCCGGGCCTACTGTAGATCTTTTTACTAAAAGAGTAGAAATTACACAAGGTGTTTACAACACTCACAACTCATAACCCATAACCCAATTGCACCCAAGAAAATTACTCTCAATTTTCTCTCACAAAATCTTTTCTCTCTAAGTTTTTCTCTCAATTGGAATGAACACTTTGGATGATTAATTCATTACAATTACACATCTATTTATAGGAAAATCCACTCCTTGAATTACTCCTTAAATTAAGCTCCATGTTTTACTCCTTTTTATGCTCCATGTTTTACTCCTTAATTTTTTCCTTAAATTAATGAGCTTTATAAAAATCTCCAATAGTTATGTGTCCGAAAGAACTTCCTAAGAAATTGTTGTAGAAAAATGTGAAAAAATAATCAAAAAAATAATCTCATGGGATCTTCAGTTACTGTTTCTGGTTATGGTTTATGCATATGACTTATTGTGTTCAGGCTTAGAATTCAAAGGATACAAGAATATATAAATTAGAAATATCATGCCCAAGTAAGTTGTGTTAAGTCACACATCGACCAAGAAATTTTCTACAAGTTGGTCAAACAAGAAAGATGGAGAGAAAAATAATTGAACAGATCATAAAAGTTAATTGCACGAGATGACTTAGAAATTAAAAAATATTTTTAACATTAATGACGACTCTATGAAAATAGATTCATCAGTGCATTTTTCTGCTTATTATTTACTCGTTTTATTTAATAAGTAGTATTTTTGTAGTTAAAAATATTAAAATTTGAACTTTCTAGTGATAAAGAGTTAAAATATAACTTTTGGAATTTTTATGGATTTATTATGAATTTTTAACGTAGGACAAATCAGAAGCTATCACGTGGATTCTATGTAAGCATGAGAGCTGACGGAGCAAGCCATGTGGATGACATGCAATCGAAGCAGGTGAATCACACAAAGCCATGTGTACAGAGTGATGCAATACCTCGACACATGTCAACACCACGTTCATTCTGAGTTCGTCGCACGGTCAACGCACACGCTACGCCTCATCACTCTATTCATCCACTCCTTCGAACTGTGCGCCATGCAATCCACAATAGTGAATCATAGATCGTCACATGGAGATGATTCAACATGCATTGACCAAACACGTCTTCCCTTGCCATGAGTCATGCTTTGATTTGCCTAGTGAATTTTGTGTGCCACGTGTCGGTTCTTATTGGTTGGCATTGTTAATTTTACTTGTTTTGATTTCAGTCCTTGATTTGAAGCTGATCTAATGATCCAAATTTCACCTGATTTATATTTAACCTCCTACTCAACCTATAAACCTTAATGAGCTGTAATTAACATTATTTTTTATCAATTTTTAGAGCTAAGAAGAGAGAAAAATACAAAAAAAATCAAAAGGATATACAATTTTTGTGGAGATTCAAGGAAAGATTTGTATTACAATTCAAAAGATTGATTGTATTTTTTTTCTCTTCTTTTCTTTATCAATTTTTATGTCTTTCTTTATGAAAATATGAGCTTTATGAACAAAATTATATCTACTTAATTTATTAATTTAAGGGTCTTATGAACCCAATTTTAACTATGTGATGATTTAATATTTTATTCTAATTATGATTTTAATTATATTATTTAATTTTTTTTATGTTATTAATTGTTTGGCCAATAATTGATCTATAGAGCTAATTAAATAGATTTTATAAAATTATTTAATTATTTATCTTGATTAAATTCACCGATAAAATTAGATTAAAAAAAATAACATGAAATGAGACAGGATAAAAATGATGAAAACTTGCTATACAACCTTATAAGTGCAATAACTCCTAGGAGTTTGACTCTCATAAGACTAAAGAAACCAAATTGAGACCATATTTGGTCAGAACAATTTCATTTTCATGTGTAGAAGTTTAGGAAAAATACACAATCTCATCCTTTAAAATTTTTGATCAAATGTTATAATTACAAATTTTTTCTACTAAGATTCTCTTTAGTAGAATATCAAAGAACAGAAAAATAGAAAATACACAACACAAGGATTATAATGTAAAATTTAAATTATAGAAAAAACACTTTCATTGTCAAAAGACAACCAGGAAAAAAAAATTTATTATGTGAAAAATTGTTACAATTACATTCTCAATTATTTTCTTATATATTCAAAAGACAAAAACAATTATAAACCTAAGAGGCTTTTCCTACGAAATTCTCTCTCAAAAACTTCTCATATAAGTTTTTCTCTATTTTTTTAGGATTATTAACAATGAAAAAATAAAAACATATTTATAGCTTTTAAATTCTCATCCCAAACATTTCTTTATTCACAAAAATTAGGTTATTTAATTTTTCATTTTTTCTTGAAACAAGGTTAAACAATTTTATCTTTAACAATATAGGAAGTTACTTTTCATAATTTTTCTTCCAAATTAGACAATTTTTATTTTTACTATCAAACTCAGTATTATTTTTAATGGCATAATGCAATTCCAATTGCCAGAGCAATGTATATTGCCGTACGCTGCCTTCAACTTCATGTTTTGCATCCTTTGAACTGCGAGTGGCCCAGGACATCCAGTAGTTGCTTCTAATTTGAAGAAGCTCAAGTAGAATCTGCACCACCAATATTAAAGGCGGAAGAGCTCCTCCATATGCTGTTGTTAAATATTTCTTATAAACTGCGAACCCAACTTTGCCTCTCTCTCTCTTCTCTTGAACAAGTTGCCCTTTTGGTCCATCAGCAAAATCATCGGTCTTACCGTCATAATTTTTTCTTCTTGTTCCATTATTGTTTTGGTAACAGCCACACTTCCACAAGTTCTACAAAATCATTGCCTGAAATTAAGGATATCATTGTACTTTCCAGATTGGGAAATCCTTCCATATTTCATAACCTACTATAAGAAGATATAAAACAAAAGACAGATCCAACTCATAAATTGAAAATCATGCATTAAGCTTGAAGTATTGCTTTACCAGTATAAGATCAGTATTATTTTTGGAGTTTTCATTGAGTTTTTTCCCAAAATAGCAGGTTTTGACACTGTGTGAGTTACCTTAAAGAGATAGGATCCTGTATGAGCATCCACAGCACTAGTTTAAGAAGATATAAAACAAAAGATAGATCCAACTCAAAAATTGAAAATTATGCATTATTAAGCTTTAAGTATTGCTTTACCAGTATATGATCAGCATTATTTTTGGAGTTTTTATTGAAATTTTTCCCAAAATAACAGGTTTTGACACTGTATGAGTTATCTTAAAGAGATAAGATCTTGTATGAGCATTCACAGCACTGAAAGGATCATCTAACAGATAAATATCAGCATCTTGGTACAAAGCCAGGGCAATTTGTACTCTTCGCTTTTGACCACCACTCAAGTTTGTTCCCTTCTCACTATTGTTTGATCACCAAATGAAAGAATTTTCAGGTCCTTCAAGGAACATGCTTCTAGAATCTTCTTATACCTTTCTCTGTCCATCTTCTTACCGAACAATATGTTATCTTCAATAGTCCCACCATGTATCCACGGTGACTGAGCAACATAAGCCTACTTCCCACACA
The DNA here is from genome assembly GCA_037013495.1 of Hippophae tibetana. NCBI lineage: Eukaryota > Viridiplantae > Streptophyta > Magnoliopsida > Rosales > Elaeagnaceae > Hippophae > Hippophae tibetana. Next base: position 13,566,837 of record CM072804.1, read on the forward strand.
ACTTTATGGTCCCAGATACCTTTTGGAGTCTCCTAGGATGCAGGAAAGCAAGCTTGACTTGCCTGAGCCAACAATACCACAAGTAGCAACCCTCATGCCATGATTTACTTTCAAATTAATATCCTTTGATGCTGGATATGCAGAAGATAAATCCCAAGAAAATGCTCCGCCGACTATATGAATTGTTATATCAGAAATGCCTCTTGGAAGATTATTTATAGCATCAGATAGTAGGTCATCAAGACGAAGGAGCGAAGAAATTCGATCGTGGAAAGCTTTAGTTTGTGCTATCATTGAAATTGCACTAAGAAGATTATACATGGGCTCTTGTATAATTCTAAAAGTAGCAAGAGCAGATAAGATTTTCCCAGGTTCAAGTGGGATTCCCAAAAGAAACATGTACCAAAAGTCATAAAAGATATAAATGTAGGTGCAATCCAGATGACAAAATTGGTCATGACCCAAACATAAACATATTTTTGCAAACATCTTGTTTCATTTCTTCTAAAAACTTCTTCTCCCATCCTTGAAACTAGAGAATTTTCATATTGTTAAAAATCTCAGATATTGCTTTCATTCTTGCATCTTTTGATTCCATCAACTTGTCTTGAAAATTCTCTTGCAATTTTTCCAATAGGATATTTACCAACATGACTATAACAATGGCAAAGAATGCAGCAATAGAAGCAACACCGAGATTTTTATACAGAATTATCAAAGCCAAAATAACTTGAACAAGTACCAAGCAAATAAACCAGCTCTATGAGCATCAAAGAAATGCAGTTACTAAGATATAGCCCTAATTTTTTAAATTACTTTTCCCATTGAGCTATTGAACAAAAATGTCAGTGAGATATGAGCCAACATAACAGGCTACTACATAGACAAACTGAAAAAAAGCAGACAAAAGAATATCTTTTAAGGATGAGAAGATAAGCGCTTTTGCTAACTTAAGTGTAGTGACTCTGTTAATTGAACGAGAGTAGGATTCAAGTTTCTTTTGGAAAATAGGAAAAGATCCAGCTGCAGTATTAGTGGAATCAAGGTTAGGAACATCTTCAAGGTCCAAAGTCTTCTTATTGCCAAGAGCAATAAGATAACTCATCCAACTGAAAGTAAGATCTCTGAAAAATCAAACAAGTGAATAGGGAATTACAGTTGCCTCTCTCTTGGGCCCTTTGGACTCTGCAGTATTGTCTGCATTAGCAGTACTCTTCAAAAAGGGTTCTTCAAGTTCCATTTTCAGTGAAGATGTCCTAGCTTTCCTGCATAGAGATGAACCTAGTAAAAAAAGGTACAAAGAAAGTCATGTTTTTTTAAAATATTTTTTTTAGCAGAGATTAAGGTATATAGAGATATTCAAAAGGTGCGCATACATGGAGTTAGGTCTATCTGACTATGTAATGCAATAGGCAACAAAAAGTCTAGGTGAAGATTAGACCAATCAGGAATGTGCAGTGCATGCACACAGATCATGCAATATGCTGGGTATTTTGTAGTAGAGTTCATTTTTTCTGATGTACCAATGCATGTGCCACTAATCATCTGCATATAGGTGGGAAAAAGTGGTTAGTAAAGGCGAAGTGGCATAAAAAGTGTGAAAAAAATTGAAATTGCTTAATTTTTATGATGGTAACACATAAAACGGCACACCAAAAATGAGTGTTGAATTTGTTACTTTGTAGCAAAGCAGTAAATAGATGAACAAAGATGGAGATAAACATAATCTTGGATCAATTCTTATAAAATTTTCATCTGCAGAACTACTCAGACAATGAGGAGAGAGGCTTACAAGAGCAGAGCATTTGTAACTTGTCTATTGCATAACACTTGTCACACTTATTGCACCTCCTTAGAATGAAATCAATATAACCCCACCAAAATAGAGAAATAATAGGCAAGTAGATACTAACAAGAGCCAAAATTTCAGGAATTAGATAGTCTTCTATTTTCCAGGTAAAGTTCTCATTTTTAATTCTCAAATAAGATCATAGAATATGCTAAATAAGAAGGCAATGAACAATTAGACACAAAGCCAATTATAAGACTAAAAACTAAAAAAGAATACTTATGTAGCCACCCTTTTGGGAGAAAAGAAAGTAATTATTAGGTTGTAATTATGCCATGTAGGCAGTGAGTAGTAAGTTAGTTATTACATATTTTGTTGCTTCTTTCATACCTTCTGTATTTATAAATTCAATTTATACCTCTTCTGTACATTCCATGATATTATCAATAATATTCATTCAGCACTCTACTCTCATTTCTCTCTATGTTTCAAAGATTAAAGATCCTTTAACCTAGTTTTTTTCTTGAAGCTCCCTTCAATGGCAATCAAGAACACTTCTGATCAAGATGTGGTTTTAACTCCACCTCCTGCTCTAGTATACTATGTATCTTCATAAGGATCAGCATCTGCCTCTTTTATCTCGTCAATTTTGTCAATGTCACAGAATTCAATTGTGCCACCGACTTCAATTTCTCTTTTAGTGAAGCTCGATGAATACTATCTACTTTGGCGAGGAAAGATTGAGAATTATATAATAGGCTTTGGTTGGATGATTTGATTAATCCTAGGTTGCCTATTCCATTGAACAGCTTCTAATCCAACTTTCCTTCACTGGAAACATAGGAATTCTCTTATAAAGAGTTGGTTCTATGCTTCTGTATCACCATCAATGTCAGGATTCCTCATGAGATAGGCTAATGCCAGAAATCAATGGATTGCTTTAGAGAACTCTTTTCTCTACCGGATCATAATCTCGTATACTTGATTTGAGATCACAATTACAAACAATTTGTAAAGATAACCTCTCTGCAATAGAATAAATAAATCATGTTGTTAAGGACTATGCCAGCACCTCCATGGATCAGCTGTAATGGATCTTTTTCTCGTTCAAGAATCTCTTGTTTCGCATAATTTCAATAGTTCTTTAAATCAATATTTTCAATTAGACGAAAAAATATACCGGATTGATATTAATCGATTTGAATTGAAATTAAGTGTCAAATCATCTATATCATAATCATTTAGTCAAAGACAAATCTTTATGATTTGTTTGTTACTGAAAATATTTTATCCCACAAAGTTCGAAAAAAGTTGAGAATATTCATAGTTTGGAACTTAGCTCATGGAACAATAAACTACTGGTATAATATATATAACTTCAGGCGTTTGCATATTTTTATTAGAAGAGACTCCATGGCGTGAGAAACTATTCTTATCCGTCAATGAACTAATATGTCAAATATCATCTCTCTAAGGATGAAAGATTGCAAACAATTAAGACAGTCAAAGTAATGTTTTTATTAAAAAACAAACAAAAAAGAAAGCAATTGCTTAGAGAAAATTTGTCTACTATTTATTCAAAGCTAACATCTAGTTTACACTTCACACCATAATATCTAATTATCTACGACTAAGCTACTAGAGTGTACATTTGCCAGAGAATGCACTATTAACACACTATTATAAGCTCAACGCCTCAACCAGTACATAGTTTTGAGTAATTCCAAACTTCAGTTACCGCAATTTTCGTGATCATCCAACTCATTTAAATAGAGCTTTTACATTTGACACTTCAATCATAAGCCAACTTCTCAAAGCTGGAACTGGACCTCAAAGTGTACTCTGCCACGAGCCGAGCAAAAGATGATGACTTGTTTTCTAACAATCTTGCTGGAGTATCATACTCCTCAATAAGCCCTACATAACATAAAGAACAATCAGATTGTGGGAACTGAGGACCATTCATGAACCAAAGGAGTAGATTGTATTCAGGTAATCATACTTACCATGACTTAGCAGCAGAACCATGTCACTATCAAGAACAGAAGTTATTCGGTGTGCAATAATAATGACTGTGCAATCAAAGAAGTGTTGTCGAAGAGTTTGCTGAATTAAATTATCAGTAGCTGTATCAACAGATGCTGTAGCTTCATCAAGTACTAAGACCTTACTTTTCTTCAGCAGCACACGACCGAGGCAAACCAGCTGCCTCTGACCCATACTCCAGTTATCTCCATTCTCGGTAACTGAAGCATCAAATTAACATAACTCAAGAGGATTTTTTTTTTAAAGATATAAAACCAGACCAAGTAGACACAATTTATGTTAAAATAGCTATAAGCAAACCTGCTGAATCCAGCTTTCCTTCCTTTCTTCTCACTTCTTCCCCAAGTTGGCACTTATCCAAGGCCTAAAACATTTAAGAGACGTAATGAAGACTGTAGCAAAAACCAAACAAAATTTTGTTTCAATAAGGAAAACAAAACCAGCTCCGCGTACCTCCCATATTTGTTCATCAGTGTACTCCTCAAGTGGATCCAAGTTGCTTCTTACAGTCCCTTCAAACATGGTTGGATCCTGAGGTATAATGCTCAGCCTAGACCGTAAATCATGCAGTCCAATTGAAGAGATATTGATTCCATCAATAATAATATGACCTGCAGCAGGTTCCACTATTCGGAAAAGTGTTTGTATCAAAGTTGATTTTCCGCTTCCTGTTCGCCCTACAATGCCGGTTTTCATTCCACCAGAAAAAGTGCATGTGAGTCCTCGCAACACAAGAGGCATATGTGGGGCATACCGAACCTGAAATATATACATCAATGCTGATTACATCATAATGAAGAAAACTATAAAATTTCCAGCATGAACAATTGTTCGAAGTAAAAAGTACCTGGAGATCATTAATTTTGACTTCTCCATGGGTTGGCCAAAAACAATCTGGCCTGTTGGATTCTATCACAAGAGGAGGCTCACTTGGGATGCTAAAGTACTGAAGCATCCTCTCCACTGAAATTATTTTGTTCTCCAAATTGCAAAGATTCCACATAACCCAAGCTTGCAACATATTTAGGTTAAGTCCATATGTTACAGCTAAACCCGCAATAGCTTTAAGAATAACCCAGAAAAATATCAATTCAGTAGATTTTTTTTGTCTCAGAAGAGAAGTAATAACTAGAAAATAAACAGAAGCTACTTTGAAGGAATTACTAACCTGGATTGATGACTCCCTCTGGAATAGAGATCAAAAAAACCAAAGAGAAGATAAATGTTAAAGAAGACAACACATCCAAGCGAAAGCACAGCCATTCCATTGCAGCTGCACTGTAAAACTTAGGCCGGGAATATCCATCGACCAGTTTCATATTTGTTTGTTGGAATTTTGATTCTTGATCAAAGCTCCTAATAGTTGTTGTCCCCGCAATTGTTTCGGCAAAATGCTGTATGACTGGAGCCTTGCAGACTCCAATTAACCTAGCTAGCTCTCGAGCTGAAGATATATAATATTGCTGCATATTTGTAATTCTATGTGAGTTACCATCATATTACATTAAAAACTAATTGCTGCATGTTTTATAAAAAGTTTAGTTGATAGGACAAATATCACAGATGATCCTTCTCATTTTTATCTTGTCATAACATTATGTAACCAAGCGAAAGTGGGTTCCAGATTTGACATTTATTCTGTTGAACATCCAAGGCAGAAAAAATGCATCGAACAAAATAAACAATAGTATTAATTGGCATGTGATTTACTAAATTTCACGTAGCAAGAAGATGGATTAGCACCTTTTAAATAAGATTGAGTCTACCAAGGTCAAAAGAATACCTGATACCATATACAGGTTGCGAGGACAGGGATAAAGATGATGAAAACCTGCCATGCAACCTGAGACATCACTGCAATAATTCCAATCAGCTGGATTGTGGAGAAACCAAGGGACCCAAATTGATTCCAAATGTTCAGATCCACAGCACTTTGATCAGTGGAAGCCTGTAAAGACATAAACAACTGAATGAGAATCTCACAGTAAAATAATTATCTATAAGGGAAAAGGTTGTTAATACAAGAGAGCATTACGGGACCTAATCAAAAACTAGACATAAACGTAATAATTGCTTACTCTATTAAGGATACGTCCACTTGGAGTGGCATCAAAGAATGACATGGGAGCACGGAAAATGCATTTATGCATTTTATGAAAGAAAAGAGTAGCTGTTACATGCCCCACTGTTGCAAGAAGTAAAGATCTCACAAGGACACAAAACGAACTTCCAATGGCTAAAGCAACATATACTAGGATAAGTGTATTGCTGGTTACAGCAGGTTTTACATCCGCTGAAATGGGAGTTGCCCAAGCCATCCAATAATTGCTTCCGATTTGAAGGAGCTGAAATAGAATCTGAGCCAGCAATATGAAAGGAAAAAGAACTCCTCGATATGCTGTTGTTAGATATCTCCAATAGACAGAAAATCCAACTCTTCCTTTCTCTCTTTCTTCCTCTTGTACAAGCTGTGCCTTTGACCCGACTATTTCATCTGATTTACCAGATTCAACATTTTTTCTACCTTCTTTTTCCACTACCCGATTTGTATGATCATCTTCTTCCTCACTGATACTTATGTTTTCAACTGGCCCTTCTTCTACAGAATTAAGTGAGGACAAGGCTTCTTTGTGTGCATCTACAAGTTTCATAAAATCAGTTCCTGAACTTAGAATGTCGTGGTACTTTCCAGTCTGTGTGATCCTCCCATCGTTCATCACCTAATTTATTATGAATAAATTTGAGGTCGCAGATTGAAAACAAAACAGACTATTGCATTTCATAATTCGTATACTAAAATCATGCACAAGGAAAAGCTCAATAATTGCTTACCAGTATAAGATCAGCAGCTGGTAGAAACTCTACTTGATGAGTGACATAGACAACTGTCTTTGAACTCAAAAGGCCAAGCATGCATTCCTGTTTTACAAATTTTAAATAATAAGATTTCAGTGAAAGTGCCAATTTAGTCAAACACTAAGGGTCTGTTTTGTAACTAACTCTGTTTTCAACTTTAGTTTTTGAAGCTAGGTTTTTTAAAATGAGTTTTATTTGATAATTGATTATATTTTCAAGTTCAAAATCAAGTCAGAAATCAATTCTATTTTTACAAAAAAAATTATTGTTTTTGAAATTAAAAAAATAAAAGTTTGAAAATCATATTCCAAATTCACTTTTCCTTTGTTGTGACTTAAGAGGAAGTCAAATAATAAAACCGAACTTTTTAACAAACATTTTTGTTGTTTTTTCTAGATGTATTAGAAAATAAAAAACTAATTTCAAACACAAAAAAACAGAATTTGAAAAGATAACACATTAGAAAACGAGCCATAAGGAAATCGCAAGTTTAAACTGGAGAACTGGATTACCTTGAAGAGATGGGACCCTGTATGAGCATCAACAGCACTGAAAGGATCATCAAACAGATAAACATCAGCATCTTGGTACAATGCACGTGCAATTTGTATTCTTTGTTTTTGTCCACCACTCAGATTGATACCCCTTTCCCCTATAATTGTCTGGTCACCAAATGAGAGAATTTCCAAGTCCTTTTCCAGGGAACAAGCTTCTAAGACCCTCTCATACCTTTCTCTATTCATCTCCTTACCAAACAATATATTTTCTTCTATCTTACCACTCTGTATCCATGGTGACTGAGAAACATAGGCCTTGGACCCGCACAACTTAAGAGTTCCGCTTATCTTTGGAACTTCTCCTAAGATACAGGAAAGCAAGCTTGACTTGCCTGAGCCAACAGTACCACATACAGCAACTCTCATGCCATGAAATGCTTTTAAATTGATGTCCTTCAATGTTGGAGTTGGAGAAGATAAATCCCATGAGAATGTCCCGTTATCTACCTCAATTGCTATATCAGAACTACCATGTGGTAGCCTCTCTACAGCATCAAATTGCAAATCATCAAGACGTAGGAATGATGCAATTCTGTCAAGAGAAACCTTGGTTTGTGCTATCATCGAAACTACATCAGGAAGATTATAGATGGGCTCTTGAAGAATCCTGAATGTTGCAAGCGCAGATAAGATTTTCCCAGATTCAAGTGGGATCCCCATAACAATACAGGTACTAAAAGTGACCACAGCTACAAATGTGGGTGCACCCCAGAAGACAAATGAGGTCATAGCCCAAGTATAAAGATATTTTTTTAACCAACTTGTCTCGATTTTTCTAAGATCAATAAGCTTAGATAAAAACTTCATCTCCCATCCTTGCAACTTAAGAATCCTCATGTTCCTTAAAACCTCAGATGTTGCTTTCATTCTTTTATCTTTTGACTCCATCAACTTGTCTTGAAATTTCTCTTGCAATGATCCCAGAGGGGCATTGGCCAACATTACTACAATTGTTGCAACAAATGCTGCAATAGTAGCAAGACCAAGATTTTTATACAAAATTAGCAAAGCCAACACAACTTGAATAAGGACCAACCAAGGATCATGCAAGTACCAACTGAAGTCACCAATTCTCTCTGCATCAACTGTCATAAAATTGATAATCTCCCCGCTCGTGTGACCCTGTCTGGATTGGCATGAAAGGGTCAGGCCTTTATTGTAGATCACTGCAACCAACTGTGCTCGAATCCTTATTCCAATCTGTTGCACCCTGAAAAACCAGTGCCTCTGTGAGAGGCACTCAACAAGCTTTGCAACAAAAAATGATATCACCAAAATGTAACCCTCATTTTTGTATTGCCGTCGCCCATTGAGGTATTGAACAAAAGTGTCAATTAGATATGGACCAACATATGAAGACAGAGAATACAGAAGTGTTAAGAAAGCTGTAAAAAGTATATCTTTCCAGGTTGAGGAAACTAATGCTTTTACCAACTTAAGTGTAGTCACTCTGTTTATTGTGCCACATTCTGACTCAAGCTTATTCCTGAAGGTTGGAAGAGCCACAGCCACAGTATCAACTTTATCAAGTTGGGGAACATCTTCAAGGTCTAAAGTCTTTTTATTACCATTGGAAATAAGAGGACCCATCCAACTGAAAGTAAGCATACTGAAAAATCCAGCACTTGAAAGGGGGTTTAAAGTTTCATACCCTTTTGACTTACTTGACTCTGTGTCTTTAACTGCACTAGAATTATTACCATTTAAAAGGGGTTCTTTAAGAAGGGTATTTTCACCTTCATTCTTCCCAAAATACCCAACGTATATGAAAAACAAAGCCATGATGAGAGATACAACATCAGAAACTGAGGATTCAATGGGTATCAATACATGCCTCTGGTAAAGAACTATGTCAACAACGAGGCAATAGCAAGAGATGAAGAAGAAGAATCCCCACCAAACCCGCAATAAAAATGGGAAATTTAATTCACCAGGATTAGAGAAATAGGAATACAAGTAAACAGAAACTGCACCCCAAGAAATTGTTCTAGAAACTAAATCCAAAAGGATTATTAGCTTCTCATCAGACCATCCACTTCTATACCAAAAGAAGTAGTTTAATAAACACAATACAAGACTAAACGCAGAAAAAGCAAGAGAACATACCAAAGTCTGTTTATAGTAAAAAGGTTTGGTTTTTCTAAAGCTCTGTTTTTGATCATCCCCATGAGTCCCCCCTTGGAATTTCTTGTACACCCATAATACAAACAGGACGAACAATAAAAGCAGGTGTAATAAACCAGAAAAACCACATCGGAAAAGGGGTTTAAGAAAAAAATCAGTCGTAATGAAGGCTGACACACCCTGTTTCGATGAAGCTAGATGTTCCATTTTCCTGGTAGCTTTTTTTTTTTTTTTTTTTTTTTGGGGGGGGGGGGGGGGGGGGGTCTCTGAGATGAGTAGAGGTCTGTAGTCACTAAGAAATGGATTCTATTGCGTATATGCAATGGAAGAGAGTCCAGTTTGATAAGAATTATATATGAGTGAAAAAACTGGTTGAGAGGTTGTTAATTGTTTTGTTTAGATTGTAGATAGAGTCAAGGGGTGAATTTTCAAATTTCCTTGGACATAGGACAACGTGGTGAGCAAGACTCACTCGACAGAAAGAGCTAAGAATAAGCAGCCAAGTGAGACAAGGTTGGCTATTTTCCAGGAAAGTCATGAACCGATGGAGAAATATGCCATTTTTCTTAAGCAAAGTAAAAAATTGTGCCCTTTTTTTCCCCCTGATAAGGACAAAATACCAAATAGGCTAACATAGTAATCTTTTATTTTATTTTATTATTATTGTTATATTTTTTTTCCTGTGGCTAAACGTAATCTGTTATCAGACCACAACCAGGATTGCCATAATAGGTAATTAAAATTAATAAAAATTGTGATTATTTATAAAAAAATTAATTATTTTTTAAAAATAATAATAAATGATAAGTTAATAGCTATTGTAATATTAAAATTATAATTAATTATAATTAAATATATATTAATATTATTTTTTATATACATATAATTACATAAAAAATATATTTTTAATAATAAAATACAGAATAATTAAATTAAATTTTATTTATTTATATGTTTTTATTTTATATATGATAAATAGTTAAAAAATAAAAATTAATATCAATATTTTAAATAATATAATATTAATATTTAATATTTTTAAATTAAACATATTTTAAATGAATATTAAAAAATAAAAAATGTAATTAAATAAAAAATTTATCTATTTATAATTAATAATTATTATGTAAATATATCTAAAATATAAAATAATTATAATTATCCACGTTTCTACCGAAAACTTGTTTATAAAATCTTGGAAGACACGCAATAAATTATAGATCTCTTTGATGATAAACAAAAATCCAATAAAGGAATATGTTTTTTTATTTAAAAAAAAAGTAAAAAAATATTTCTAGATCGTTAAAGGAATAGTTTTTTGGGTAAAATAATGGGGGAGCAATTTGTTATAATAGTTTTTAAATTTTTGTTGTTAAATGAATAGTTTGAAAGAAAAAAATAGAGGTAATAAATGAATAGGAGCTAATCAGTATTGACTGAGATATGCTGGATAAGAAGTATATCAATTCTGCAATTTTTATAAATAAAAAAATTTGCATTTATTTTTATATGCATAATTTCACTCAAATTAAGTAATTATGTTATTTAGAAAAATAAAGTTATAATTTATAGGTATAATGCCATGAGTATTTTAGTGCAATTATGTGTCAACTTATATGAATAATCAACATTCTTTTTCCTTAAATAAGGGAAATGATATTTTTTTTACTTTTAATAATTAACTAAAATTTTATAAAAATAAAAAATTATTCTTAAAACTTATGGTGTTTAATTTAAGATACTTAACATTAAATGAATATAAATATTCATAATTTAATTTTAAAATAATTTAAAATAGAATGATGTGTTTATATGAATATAAAATGTATTGTTTTTATGATCATAAATTTTAAATATATTATTTTAATTTTTTTATTAAATATTAGGGCTATGCTTCATATAGGGTATGCTGGCTTTGGAGATTAAAGAAATTTTTCTAATTAAGTATATGACATCTATACTCTTAATTAATTAATTTTTATTTATTTGATAAAAAAATTATATTTTTTGATTGTTTTAAATTACATAATTTAATTTTTAATATTTTTAAATTTAATAAAAATTATAATTTAATTTAAATTCATTTAACAATTATAATTGTGAATAAAAGTATAAATTATCTTATTTAAAAATTAAATTATATATTTTAAAATAGATTCTGATTGAAAAAATTAAAAATCAATTCAAGTAATACTTAAATGTAATGTAATATTGTTACAAGATTAATTTAATAAAAAATAAATTTTTTTATTAAATTTATCAAAATTAAAAACATTATAATTAAATTAGGTGAAATGAAAAGTTAGATATTAAATTATATTATCTTAAATCTTTTAAAAATTAAATGAATAAATAAGTTAATAATAAAAATTTACTGAAAAATAAATAGAATTTTTTTATTATCTCAAATTATAATAAAATCTCAACTAAAATGATATTATTTAATTGATCGATGGATAAATTTTAACCATTTTTTTATAAATTATTTACATTTTGTCGTCTCACTCCGTATCTCAAGTTCATATAAAAAGAATTGCTAAAACAAAATAATTAGTAATAATATCACGATCATTTAAACATTTGCCATTACCATCCAATCACAATCAGTTGATGATTCCATATATCATTACTCTTAAAAGAAAACCGGAAACGTATGACAATCTCTTTTTCCTGAAAATTATTACGAAAAGCATAAAAACTGCATTTCATCAGATTCAGCAAATCAAGGCAATTTAGGCTTGATCTACCAGAGATTTCACCGCAAACAGTGGAGGCAGAGTGGCATTAGCAGATCCACCAAGACTTGGGAATTTGGTTACTTGGGCAGATAATTGCATCATTTCCAATTTTCGTCATTTTGGTACCGTAAGAATCTATATATTAGCCTACAAATAATGCTAATTATTTTCATTTTAGATTTATTGAAATGTGTTGATGTAAAATTAATACCTTTTAAAGACCGCATTCATTATACTCTTCCTTGTTTATTATTACTTGATGAAATACATTCCTTGAGTTGTATCAAATGAAATAACGAACACCTTGTTTCTTTCATGTAAGTTAAATAACTAGGGTTCACAATGTGCGAGACAAGATCCCAATTTCAAAGGGTGATGGCTTTTAAAGTTATTTTGTTCGCGTGAATATTTTAATTATTTTGTTTTCACTATGGATACTTAGTTCAATTTTTCAATAAAAATACAATAATATATTTGTTTTTGGGTCAATTTTGACATGTTTAGAGCATATTTTTCCTTGTTCATAATAAAATGACTAATTATACTTTTGATATTTTTAAGTACGTGAAAGAGAAGTAAAATTATCAATTTAAAATTTTTACTTTTTTATATTCCTATGATTTAATTTAGGTTTTTTTCGTATAAAGTTAAAAACAACATTTTACTATAATATAATAGTCACAATACCAACTATTGTTTCGAATTGTTTTATGATCGTTCATCTTTTCAAAGATTGCTTATTTGTTTACTCGTATTGCATGACATTCATGGTGGGTGTGTTCACTAGATATGCCACTTTGATAAATTAGTTGGTAAAATGAAAGTAATCCTCTTTAAATACATGATATTTTTATTAAAAAGATTAGGTTAAATTTATAAAAATATTATTGAATTATTATATTTATTTCGTTCATATTATCGAATTATTTTTTCTCTAACGGCATCACACGTCAGTTGTAGATTTGAACAATTCAGATATTTAAGTGATAGATTTGGAATAATTCATATAATTGAGTTGTATATTTGGAACAATTCAGATAATTAAATGGTAAATTATTTTCCAAATATACCACTTAACTATCAGATTTGTTTTAAATCTACTACTTAAATATTTGATATATGATGTTGTTAGTATAGTTTAACAATATAATTGAAATAAATACAATAGTTTGATGGTATTTTTGTAGGTTAACTCAAAAGACTATAAATGTCAAATTTGAGATGAATATCAAATCATGTGACTAAGGTGACAGTTTTTTATTTGTAAGTACAATCAAGTTCACATAAGTGTATCTAATAGGGGTGTCCAAAAACTGGATTGAACTGAACTAAATTGAAAAATAGTTTTATAAATCAAACGGTCTGATCTGATTTGTATTAATTAAAAACGTTTTTCAAAAGATCTGTTCTTGTTATATTAATTTTTAAACTGATCGGACTAGACGATGAGCACAACATCAAGTCCCTAGCATCGACGTCAAAAACTTGATCAACAATATCGACAATGTCGATCTTGCAAATACTTTGGTTTTATATTTGTAAAACTCTCACAAATGCATGAATAATTTTATAGAAAATAACAAATATACTCCAAATGTCGATCTAAAGAAGGAATGTATGTGATTTTTAATTTATTATTCAAACTTTTAAAAACGAAATTAAATCTTAAACATCATGTCACGATATTTTTGTTTTTGTGTTTCCTAGTCTAATAACATAAAAAAATAAACATAGATATGGATTCAAAAAACAATTATACAAATTTTTATCATTCATAACAGTTGAGTATTTATAGATATAATAATTAAGTTAATTATATTTGCTCATACTATTTAGGTTATTGAAGATATAAATTGATATTTATTGATTTTCTCTTTTTTATATGAATAATACCTTTGGTGGGTTAGATATTTTTTATTAATTAAATAAATAAATTAACATGTATGGGTAAGTTCGATAATTAATTTGATAAATTAAATTAATTTAATTTTTTAAGAGATTGAAAATAAATCATTTAAATTCCACCTTTTGCGAGGTTAGATATTCTAAACTTTATTCAAGATATCCAAGAATTTAATTATCCAAGTACTAACTTTCAAGTTTTAAAACCATTACTAAAAATATGTCGTCAATACATTTTCGAATAATAGTTCTTATAACAAAACTTTTGAAATATAGTTTCACTCTAATTATCGGGCGATTGTACCAAAAAATAAAACAATACTACTCTAAATCAAACTGGATAATTAAACCTTAAAATCTAATTTTCAGATTTAAGTTTGTAATGAAAAAAATATATTTCTCTTTAACATCCTTAATATAAAATCTTGAATAAAAACAAAATTAATTTATTTTATAGAAATATTTTATCTATTTAATATTTCGCAAGTATAACAACGTTATTATTATATTATATTTACAAACAGTTTAAATTTAATTACAAAAAAATAAACATAACATATAAGAATAAAACATAATAAATAACTTCAAATAATTCATTTTTAAATTATACCTCAAAATAATCTTTAGAGAAATTTGATGCTAATGTTGTTGCTAGAAAACCTCTAAATAGATTTGCATGTCTATTTATTGAATCAAAAACTAAAAATCAATAAAAGCATAGCTAGTTCTTCTCAAAAAGAGAATAACTTTAAAACTAAAAACTAAAAAAAAATCTAGAAAGAGAAAGAGTTGAGAAAATTATGTTTTTTACAATGAGAAAGGTCTTTTGTAGGTGAGAAAAATGCCAAAAAAGGTAGAAAAATATTTCAAAAATTGATTTTCGACTCATTTTGACAAGCTGGCACACGTGTGGGGCACGAAATGTGCGACATAGGTGCGTTTGGTGCACGCGGGACACAACGCAAGTATGTGCTGGTGCGCGTTGGGACAAGGCATTAGCGTGTGCTGGCTACGCATGTGCGAGAATGTGCAAGAATATGCTGGGCGTGTGCTGGGCATGAGCGTGACTTCGGCGCAAACGCACCTATGTCGCACACGAAATTTTATCGTTTTTGACATTTTTGACCTATTTTGTCCAATTTTTTCATATTTTTTTACTTTTACTCATTTCTTTTCTCAACATATTTGTAATGCATTACCTCCAACATTTTTTTCGTATATTTAAGTTATTTTTGAACGAAAATACCTGAAAAATAATAAAAATACTCGTGATTCCGAAAAGATAAATTTATATAAAAATATGATAAAACTAGCTGTCCTTATCTGCATTTCGCTCGCGAACCGATTTCACTCTTGGATTAGCAAGACATTTGACTGTATCATATTTATGTATTATTAACCGGACCAAACCATTCGATTACAACATTTTTAATAATCAAACGGTCCAATCTGGACCAATTTGAGCAATATGAACAGTTTGGTTAATTTTTCTTTTACTCAAAACCGGACCGTAAACACCTCTAATATCTAATATAAAACTGTCGCGTTATTTGTTATTGTGATATATTTATAAATATTACTATATTTACATAATCTCATTGTAAAAATTCTAGCAAAGAAATGACTTTCAACCTCATATAACTGCTCTAGTATGATAACTGAGTTCTAAATGACCTAAGTAGCATGCGCTAATGCAGAAGAGATGTCTTGCAGGAGCTGTGCCAAAATTTCATGTACGGTAACATGCTATTTCAAATTTGTCTTAAGCTTTTGTATGACATAATATTCATTAGTTTTACAAATCAAAGACAAGACTTGCTTGTGAATTCTTGGTGTTGGTTTCTATTTGTACCTTTTATATGCCTAATCTTATGCTTGGCCATTAAGAATTAACAAGCACAAATGATTAATATTTCCAACATATACATAATAGAATTTGTTTGAAACATATAAGGTGAAGCTAATAAGCTCATCAAAGATGCAAGAGCTATTAAAAAAGACTTCCTTGAGCTCCTATATAACAGACTATGGATTACAAGGGATGGGGATTAGATAAAAATCATTTTTTCTTCTTACAGACATCCCAAAGGCCTCGGCCATATCTAGATCTTCTGGCTTCATGTCACATGCAAATTTCCAATCAAAATGGAAGAGCAATTTTGCTAGAATTAGCTCAACACCGACTATACCAAATAAGATGCCAGGACAAACCCTTCTTCCAGCACCAAAAGGAATGTATTGAAAATCTGCACCCTTGTAATCAATTGAACTCTCCAAAAACCTTTCAGGGATAAAGCTCTCAGGATCAGTCCAATAAATTGGGTCTCTCCCAATTGCCCATGCATTGACAATAACCTTGGTTTTGCCAGGTATCTCATATCCATCTATAACACAACTTTGGCTGGACTCTCTTGGAAGTAATAAAGGAACAGGAGGATGTATCCTCAGGGTCTCCTTAATAACTGCTTTTAAGTATTTTAGTTCATGAATGTCTTTTTCATTCACATTTGTTTTCCCCTGGAAGAGTTGTCTCACCTCAGATTGTGCCTCTTTCATTACACTAGGGTTCTTCAGCATTTCAGACATTGCCCACTCTACAACTGTTGGTGATGTCTCACTTCCAGCAGTGAATACATCCTAAAAGAGGGTAGAAATCAGGTCTGATTTCCTTATTTGCTTGGAATTATTTATAACTAAGGGAGTTTTCACTTTTCATTGAGAATTTATCAGAATCGTATGATGGTCAGGGTTGAAAAGTTACAAATTCAGACAATTATATCTTAAACAATCTCTGATTATGAATACTAGACACAGAACCAAAGTTTATTCCTTCCTACTATTTTATTGGCCTTATCTCTTACTTATTAAACCTCAAGTTCTGACTTTTGAAACATGGTTTAACTGTGTCTTGAAAACTTTGCAGTTATTGCATATAGTGTTAAAAATTGAGGCTTTAGCATATGTTTCCAATTTTGCTGTGCTAGGTAATCACAAACAGCTGATATTGAGCCAAAATTTTGAAAACTAGTCAGATTTAAAAGATATTCTAATAAGAAAAAAATTGATTCAAGACCAAACAAAAAAAAAATTATCTGAAGCACTTTCAAAGCTCATAAAATACATTTCTAAAATCTCAAAATCCTTTTTAACATAAACACAATCAAACAAACCATTACTAAAACGTGACTCCTTACCCAAAAAAGTAAATAAGAAAAAAGCACAAACTAGTAGGATAGAGGGATTTACTTTGCTAGTCTGCATAAGAAAAAAGCAATTACTTACCAAGAGTACTGCTTTGATGTTGCTTTCAGTCAAAGGATGGTCAAGGTCAACATTACTCTGAAGCTATAACAGAATATCAACAAAATCTTCCTCTGTTTCTTCATAACTGATTTTCTTTCCCATCTTTCTCTCTTTGTGCTCATTTATGATACTTGAAAGGATGCTATCAACAACTTCATGTATCTTCTCCAGTCTATGCTTCAATCCAGTGACCACTTGAAGTACTTTACTTGAGGGGTACAGATCAGCAATACAAAAACCACCAGCTAACTTTGTCATTTCCTTGACAGCTGATATATATGCTTCTTGTCCTTTGGCTTTTTTACCAAAGGCTGCCCTTGCTGTTATACCATATGACAATGAAAATATTTTCTCAGTTAGATTGATAGGTGATCCTTCACTTGAATATATCGTTTTGATGAGATTTGACACCTCCTCTTCTCTTAATGATCCAAATGAATGGACACGTTTTGTACTTAATAGCTCCATGGTGCATATTTTTCTCAGATGTCTCCAATAACTCCCAAAAGGAGAAAAGGCTATATCCGTATACCCATAAGACAAGATGTCGGCAGCAATAAGACAAGGTCTGTTAGCAAAGATAATATCATGATTTTTCATAATCTCTCGGGCAATTTTTGGTGAAGAAACAACTATGTGTGAAACTTCACCAAATTTAAGGTGCATAAGGGGTCCATATCTTATTGCTAGTTTTCTTAGGGACTGATGTGCTGGTAAAAGACTTGCTAGTTGGTGTAAGTTTCCTATAATTGGTAGTTTTTTTGGTCCTGGAGGCAAATTTGGGTTGTCGGTTTTGGATCCCCGTGTTAATTTGATAACAATGAATAGGAAGACTAAGAAAGGGAAGATGTAGAAAAAGTAAAGCTCCATGGTTGTGATGGATGTAGGAGGAATGTAGAAGAGAATATCTAGTCCTTGTTAGTTGAAAGCGGCTGTTGAAGTAACTTTAAATAATGTTGTCGGTCCATATCTGTGTATATTTTTAAAAAATCATAATTGTTTTAATATTTTATAATGTTCATTATTTTATTTATATATTTTATTAATTTCTGATTTAAAAATAAAATAAAATATGTATTTAAATAATTATTTGTTAAAATATTATTATTTATTTTTTATATTAAACTTAACAATTATTTTTTATTAAAAATTTATATTTTAATTATATTCAATCATTTAAAATATATATAATATTTTAATTGATTATTTTAAAAAGCAACTAGAATATACCGTTTTTAGTGAAAATAAACCAAATTATATTAACCAAGAATTGTACGATTCTCTTCCAAATATTTATTATAGCTCTTATAACGAGGACCAATTTAATATCTTAAAGGAAAAAAAATCGAAAATCTTAACACCTGTAATAAGTTAATTTATTTTTTTATTAAAGAAGAATCTTATTATATAAGAGATTTTGGTTATTTTTGTTAATTATTTTGAATATATATATATATATATATTATTTATTTATCTAATTTTAACTATAGTATGATTTTTTTTATTTAACTATTTATCTATGATATGTAATATTTATATTTATTTATATTTTATTGTTAATCTAAATCTTTATTTAGATTTGTAGTATCGAAGATCATAAATATTATAATATGTTATCAAAATTTTATTTTTTTAAATAACGATTAATATATCAATTTAAGATGATCTCAAAGTATTTTTTGTACATTTAAACTTTTTTTTAGTTTTTGTTTAACGATTTTAATTATTGATGTATTTAAATTTGATGATTTCTTATCTAGATTATAAATTTTAATTTTTAATTAAATTAAATAAATATATAAATATATAAAACTATATTTTCAAACTAATAATTTAAAAATTATTATTATATTAACAATTTTTTTTAATAAAATATTAATTTTATTTGGATTTCACAATAATAAAAGTAAATGTAAAAAAAATATTCAATAAATTTGTTTCTCAACATATATAATACATTTGGACATCTAAAAATTATGAGGTCAAGTCTCAATCTTGAGTAATTATTGTAGTTAAAGTTATTAAAAAAATAATTTAATTTTAAATAATAATATTTGTTATAAAAATATAAATTTATATATATCACATTTTATATATGTTAATAATTTATAAATAATTTTTAATATCAATATGAATTGATCCATCTAAAAAATTTGACGTGTTTAAATTTAAATTTATTCGAATTAATTATATTATTGAATCATTTTCGGAATAAAAATCTCAAATCTATTCAGGATTTAGATAGAATAAAAAAATAGTTTAACTGCTATTAATTTAAAGAAATCATAGAAGGTGAACTGATACTCTGCATATTTCAGCAGTTTCCTAAGATTCTTTTGGCACAATGATTTGTATGAAACAGATAGGGTAGTCTT
The DNA here is from genome assembly GCA_037013495.1 of Hippophae tibetana. Lineage (NCBI taxonomy): Eukaryota > Viridiplantae > Streptophyta > Magnoliopsida > Rosales > Elaeagnaceae > Hippophae > Hippophae tibetana. Next base: position 13,586,527 of record CM072804.1, read on the forward strand.
CTTAAGTCTTAACCGAACGAACTACAAAGATTCTTTTAACTATTATTGAATAAATATTTAAATACACACGTAAGGCATGTTTACCAATAAAAAAGAATTGAAATATCTGGATTTATTCACTTTAATTTTCTTCACACTTATGTTTTTCTTCCTAAAACTGAAATAAATAATAAAAAAAGATTTATTGCATACCTAAAGTAAGTATGTGAAATCAAAATTATTAAATTACTTGATTACATATATTTGATAAATAAAAATAAAATTAACAATATTTTATAACTATTATAAAGAAAGGTTCTAGTTTGCATTTTAAATGAAAATGATCATCATATCCAAAAATGATATGTCAAAAATTGATTATGATATATACTCTAAATATCAGTATATTTTTTCATATAATTTAATTTCGCTATAAATTTATTTACATTTATTTATTTTTTAATTTAAATTTAGTATAAAAAATAATTTTTTCTATAATTATCTTTTAATGGATGAATTAAAAGTAAAAATCAAAAGATTTTTAAAATGATTTATTTATGTGAGAGTGTTGATGAAATTAATAATAACAGTTATCATTGAAATATAAGAATCGTTTTAAAAATTTATATATTTTTTATTAAAAAAATTAAAATTCTCGTAAATATTATTACTTAAAAAATGAACATAATTAATGTAGTTCTATAGAGTGTTAATGAAAAGTCAAGTTATTAGTCTTTAAAATTCTATATAAATAGTATTATGTGAAGAATTGTTTTGACATACAAACTTATTAAATTTATTGAAAATTAGTAATTCACGTGTGTTGGAATACTTTCTAAGTTCATAATGTTATTAACAAGTTTTGAATTACCTAATCTTAACTTCTATATTTTTAATGTTTATCTTTCAACACTTATACTTACTTATTTTATTAAAATATATTTAAATTTATCAACATTTCTTAATAAATTTAAAAGATTTTTTACTTAGAAAGTAACTTTTAACTGCATATTTTACTAATAATATTAATTTTCTTAAGTTAAAAAATCTCTTCAAAATTTAATAATATTATATTGATATTTTAGATTAAATATAATTATTGTTTCCACTCCTAATTTATTTATTTATTTATTTTTACACTTTTTTATGTTTAATTTTTTTTAAGTAACTTAAATAACACGCACGTACTAAATGCCACTAACTATAAAAATGCTACTAGATTTTAACAATTTTTTGCTGCTATCTTGTTAATTACCTTAGTTACCTCGAAAAGTGATATGAATGACAAAAACTACATTACACTACTCCGCACAATGAGCCAATTTTTTTTGTTTTTCATCAAACATCAAGTTTCCTCTTATTATTCCTTATAGAAAATTACATATAAATTGTGATAATCACTTTTATCACTATTAATTATTAAAATTAAATTATTTTTTATTATTAAATAAAATTATCATCAATAAAATAATTATGAAAATAAATATTTAAATTTTTGACCATATCACCACCCCTTTTCAATTGGAACTTAAAATCACAGCCTAATGGTTTTTTGCAGCACCTTTAGCAAGACACTACTTGGTGATGGTCAGCAAATCAAGCCAAAGTAGGCTGGAACAACCAGAGATTCCGTTACAGTTGGAGCCAGAGGCCCACCAAAACTTTTTATATATTAAAAAAAAGTTTAATTATATTACATAATACCTTCATAAATATAATTTTATTTATAAAAAGTTTAAAAAATGTGCATAAAAAGTTACTTTCGTTACCAACTACAATGACTTGTCGATTTATAATTTTCTATTGATTTTAAATTTTAATTTTACTATTAAATCAGATGGGATTTATAAATATTTATAAAATATATAATTTATTTTTAAATGAAGATGCATATTTATGTAATTTTATTAGGGATATGTAGTGTTTTTTTGTTTGTTTATAATTGCTTGGCAAAGTACATTCCATTTCGCATGAGATCTATGTTTACTTGAAATAGTGAGTTATTGGTTCGTTTATGTAAATTCCATTTCTAGGGTTCATAATATATAATACGCCCAATTTCGAATATACTCAGCAGGAAGAACCTATGATAAGGGTACTATGTATGTTACGTTGGTAAGTAAGTTCCACAAAATTAAAAACATCTCTCACTTGTCTTTACTTACATGATATATTTTTATTTATATAATATCACAGCAAAAATTCTAACAAAGAGATTGGCTTTCAACCTCATGTCTCTGCTCTACTACAGTGAGTTCTAAATGACATAAGAAGAGAGAAAAAATGAAGAGATCCTGATTTAGATGCAATAAGTAGCATGGGATAATACATATGGGATGTCTAGCTTGCACAGAGAATTATGTTAGTTAATGCTATTTCAAACTAACATTTCTTCTATTTTTCTTATTATTTTAGATAGGGGTGGATGTTTTTTTTCAAAAACCAATCAAACAAACCGATTTTAAGATCAAATCGAACTTATGTATATATTTTTTGAGTTATTCTCAAATTAATCCAAAATTTGATTTAAAATCTACAAACAAATAATTTTTTATTACATTATTATATAGATTATATATTCCTGATAGCCAATATAAGATTTCACTTATATCTGATTTTTGATAAGCTATTAATCACATTTTAATTTTCATAATTTTTCTATAATTTTTCTACCGAAGATTTTTATGATTAATTTTTAAAATAATCATAATTTTGTATTTGTATAATATCTACTAGAATCATCTTCTCTTGTTATTTCTTAGTGATAAGAGATTAAGTAAATGAAATATATGATAATAATAACGTTTAAGTTAAATTATATAGTATATATTTTTTTATTTCAATTAGATCAAATTTTTATGTCATATTATGATTATAGGTTAAAAATTATCAAACTAACATCCTTTAAACTGATATTATGGGTTGACTTGAATGTTAGTATTTTAGGAATCATAAGTCGGTTAAGGTTTTGAGTTTTTCAAAACCGTAAAGATAAGATCAGTTTATAAAAATGACTCAAAAATTAACACAATCAAATTACATCTATCTCTAATTCTAGAATATGCATAAATTTTGAAGAGGATATTTGTTTTCAAATTTCAAGACAGAGAATTTGAAGAGGTTGTGAGAAAATTAGAGAGAGAAAGTGAGAAAATTTTCAAAAACTTGAGAGAGCTGTGTAGGCAAAGACTTGTGTGCTTGCATGAAGGTTTTTATATATTTTTTATCACTAACTTTTTTTTTGTTATTTGACCTTCTTATTACTTCTTTTATATTATTAATTTGCTCATATAACATTTACATAAAAAAACTCATTTTTTCTATTTTGTTGGACTTGAACTCTGCCGTGGAAGCTATGGCAGCAAATATGATTATGATAATGACAACAATAACGATGACAATAAATATATATCTCATATGGCTACAGCTAAGATATGTAATAAAATTTTAAAAGTATTGTAGAAGAACATTATTGTGTGTTTAAAGCTTCTTTTATCAAGATTTGTTATTGTGTGATTCATTGAGTTTTATACCTCGTATTCTTTCTTACTTGCAAGCTATTTTTTAAGCCATTATAATCAACTTTGTTTGGTTTCTTTGCAAGAACGTGTTATAGATTCTATTTTCTTTTTGTGAGTAATTAGTTTTTACAAGCAAAATGTTAGCAAACTGCAATTGTTTTAACATCTGTAGAAGTTTTGGACTAAAAAGATGAGCACTGGGGAGAACAAGTGAAGTGAATGTCAAGAAATAGAGATGATTGTAATATCAATAGATAAAGATTTAAAGAGATTTCAATGTTTTAATTATTCACTCAGAATATTTTTTTCTATAATTAATAAATAACTATTATGTATGGACTATTTAGTTATTAAAAATTATTATAATTTCATGGTTATTGGTATGAAATTAGATTGTTATGTTGTTAATCGTCATAAAATAAGATGCATTATATGTTTTATTATCCTAACATAATATAAATGCTATTTAAGATTAGGAGGGAAAAAAATGCTACTTCAAATTTATCTTGCATTTTCTATGACCTAATATTAGTTACCAACCAAAGAGAAGACTTGTGAATTCCTTGTGTTGGTTTTTGTTTGTGCCCTTATATGCCTAATCAGTAATCTCATACTTGGAAAGAAACAGTTATTTGCCATTAAAAATTAACAAGTATAAATGGTTATTATTTCCAGAAATGCATATACTGTCTCAGAATTTATTTAAGACATACAAGGCATAGTCACTAAGAAGCTTATCAAACATATATAGATGCAGAGCCACTACAAAAGACTTCCATGGGCTCCTATATAATAGACACTGGATAATATGGGATGGGAATTACGTACAAATCATATTTTCTTCTTACAGACAACCCGGAGACCTCTGCCATATCTAGATCTTCTGGTTTCATTCCACATGGAAATTTCCAATCAAAATGGAAAAGCAATTTTGCTAGAGTTAGGTCAACACTGGCTATACCAAATAAGATACCTGGACAAATCCTTCTTCCAGCACCAAAGGGAATGTATTGAATGTCTGCACCCTTGTAATCAATTGAACTGTCTAGAAACCTTTCAGGGCTAAACTTCTCTGGATCAGTCCAATACATTGGGTCTCTCCCAAATGCCCATGCATTAACAATAACCCTGGTTTTGACAGGTATCTCATATCCATCAATAACACAATTCTGGCTTGTCTCTCTTGGAAGTAATAAAGGAAGAGAAGGATGTAGCCTCAGTGTCTCTTTTGTAACTGCTTTTAAGTATTTTAGTTCATGAATGTTTTTTTCATCTACTTTTGCTTTTTCCTGGAAGAGCTGTCTTACCTCAGATTGTGCCTCTTTCATTACACTTGGATTCTTCAGCATTTCAGACATTGCCCATTCTACAGCAGTTGATGATGTCTCACTTCCAGCTGTGAATACATCCTAAAAAAGGATTGTCTTCATGTAAGATTTTTAAAATTTTTAAGAGTTTTTTTTTATAGCAATTGAAGAGAGTTTTAATCTAGAATTGACTAGAATGATATGATTGTCCCGGCTGAAAAGTTACGAGGCCACTGGATCATATCTTCAAACAATATCTATGTATGAATCTTTGCTATATACAGAGAAGTAGAGTTTTATTCTACTTAGTATTATGTTATTGGTTTACTCTTTAGTTGACTTAAGGGTGTACAAAGGTTGGTCCAATCCTGCCTAAATCTTTTTAGGGTAGCTCGTTGGATTGGTGTACCAAACTTGGCCTAACTTAATAAGTTCATACTTTAATTGTGTCTTAGTCTGATCAGACTTTCAGATTTAGGTACATTATCAGCATGTATTAATTCAAGAAATGAAAGGAAGAGGTTAAGGGCAGGCGAGTTGTTGCAGATAGTAGATTTAGTTAGTGTTAATGATTCAGGCTTAGAATATGTTCCAATTTTGCTCTGCTACAGAAGTACCAGCAACTGATATCTATTGGTCTAGTTTTTTGAAAACCAGTCAGATCTTTGTTACTCAACAAATTAGAAAGGTATTGGAGCTGAAAAGAGATTAAGGGGTTTGACTTTGCAATAACTTACCAAGAGTACTGCTTTAATGCTGCTTTCAGCTAGTGGATGATCGAGCTCAACGTTCCTCTGAAGTTCTAACAGAGTATCAACAAAATCTTCCTCTGTTTCTTCATTATTTGATTTCTTTCTCATCTTCCTTTCTCTATGATCACTTATGATACTAGAAAGGACGCTATCCGTAACTTGGTGTACTTTCTCAAGTTTATGCTTATATCCAGTGATCTTTTGAAGCACTTTAATTGAGGGATACAAATCAGCTATTGAGAAACCTTCAGCTAACTTTGTCAATTCCTTGACAGCTGATATATATGATTCTTGTTCTTTGGCTTTTTTACCAAAGGCTGCCCTTTGTCACATCCCACTCAAACGTTCCTAAAATCCAAACAAATGATATTTGCCTAAAGGATCTAAACTATTCTACATGGAAGATTCTAGAGTGGCCTAGAGATGTCTAGAATAAGCTAGAGTTGGATGGACTCAACTCAAGCTTTGAAGACCCTAGAATATTTTAGAGCACGCTGGAGTGTATTAGAATGGACTGGAATATTCTAGAATGTGTCGGATGGTTCATGAAGGATGTAGAAGTCGCTGGAAGCTTACGGAATATCCCGAAACGTACATGAAAGAGCTAGACAAACCTAGAAGACTCTAGAGTTGGCTAGAAGGTCCTAGAACCTTGTGGCATATTGTAGATAAAATAAGAACACTCTTGTATATTCTAGAACTAGAAGAATCTAGAAAGTGGTGGCATAGCCTTAAGCTTAGAGCCACACTATAAATAGACCCATTGGTCTTCATTTGTATTCATCTTGGGAAATCTTGGGAATTCTTAGCATCTTGTAAGATAAACTCTCTTTCTAGTCTCTTTGGATTTTCATTCGGATTCAAAGGCAGGCTTAGTGCAACCGACTGTGCTAAGTGCCGCACGATCTCTGCTTGAAAAATAAGGTCGTGACACCTTGTTGTTATACCATAAGACAATGAAAATAGTTTCTCACTTAAATTGATGGGTGATCCTGATCCCTCACTCGAATATATTGTTTTGATTAGATTTGAGACCTCCTCTTCTCTTATTGATCGAAATGACTGAACACGTTTTGGACTTAATAGCTCTATGGCACAGATTTTTCTCAGAAGTTTCCAATAACTCCCAAAAGGAGAAAAGGCTATATCTGTATATCCATAAGACAAGACATCAAGAGCAACAAGACGAGGCCTGTTAGCAAAGATAATATCATGAGTTTTCATAACCTCTTTGGCAATTTATGGTGAGGAAACAACTATGTAGGAAACTTCACCAAGTTGAAGGTGCATAAAGGGTCCATATTTTTTTTGACAGGTTTCTTAGAAACTGATGTAGTGGTAGGAGACTTACTAGATTTTGCAAGTTGCCTATAATTGGTAGTTTCCATGGTCCTTGAGGCAGTTTTGGGGTTAGGTTCTTGGTTTTTGATCCCCATAGTAATTTCAAAACCATGAACATGAAGATGAAAAATGAAAAGATAGAGAAAAAGTAAAGCTCCATATCTGTGATGGGTGTAGGAGAAGAATGGTAGAGAATGTCTTGTACTTATTAGTATAGTACAAAACGCCTCTTGAAGTTTTAGCCTTCAAATAACATCACTAGACTTGCGGACTACGATCAAAGTGGAAAAGTTGAAAGAAAAAAAGATTGACAAATACGAAGGAGTAGGTGAGTGACAGCCATCCCTTAATAGTTAATAGATTACTATGTTTGTAGTCAAATACTTTCATCAGTTCTTTCATCACCGAAGATTGAAAGGATACTAATCTGCCTATATTTTCAAGCCCAATCATGCAACGTGGTGGCTGTCGGATGTTTACGGTGAAAGGGTAACTTTAGAAATTTCATACATATCCCCTCCCTAGGTTAGACTACGAGTAAATTCAATAATATAAAAAAAGGAAACATATCTGCAATAATACAAAAATGGGATGTAAAGATCTGCTGCTTTGTCTACAAGTCTGCACTATAAATAACTTGTTAAGTCCCACATTGGCTAAGAGTAAGGCAGCAGTGCTACTTATAAGTCTGAGTAACCATCTAACTCATAAGCTGGCTTTTGGGTTCAGAGTTAGGCTTGGGTTTCTAAGTTGGTATCAGAGCTAGGCTCTTAGCTTCTTCGTACTCCCATCGGCCCTCGTGTCGTAAATATAGACTGTGTCGTAAATTCGGACTCTAGCCGATGTGGAGGGGGGATGTTAAGTCACACATTGGCTAAGAGTAAGGTAGCAATGCTGCTTATAAGTCTGGGCAACCCTCTAACTCACAAGCTGGATTTTCACTAAAATGGCGATAACTATTGTTTGTTTAAGGAAATTACAATAGTGTAACCCGAGTTAGTGCTGTAGTTTCACCCAGAAATTCTAAATTCGTCCAACAGAAAAAGCACACTTTCTACGTATTGTTTTACTAAATTATTATAACAATAAGAGCTATTAACTATATTGAGAGTTATGTTAAGTGGAGGCATGTCATCTTTTCAAGTCTCGACACTTAACAACGATAACTATGATAATTGGAGTATCAAGATGAAGGCTCTTTTGGGTGCACATAATGTATGAGAAGTTATAAAAAAGGCTTAAATGAGCCAGACGATGAAGCCACTCTAACACAAGTGCAAAAAGAATCTTTGAAAGATTTGAGAAATAGAGACAAAAAGCCCTCTTTCTTATCTATCAAGCCTTAAATGAAGATGAGTTTGAGAAGATTTTAGATACAACATCTTCCAAATCAGTGTGAAATAAGCTTTAAATTTATTTCAAAGGAGCTAAGAAAGTGAAGAAGGTTTGTCTCCAAACACTAAGAGGTGAGTTTGAATCTCTACATATGAAAGCTTTCGAATCTATTTCCGACTATTTCTCGAGATCACAGTTGTTTCTAATCAATTGAAAATAAATGGTGAGATGTTAGAAGATGTCAGAATAATGAAAAAGATACTTCGTTCATTACATTTCAAATTTGAACACATTGTCGTGACGATTGAAGAAACAAAAGATTTGAAAGAAATGAATATTGATGAACTCAATGGGTCATTACAAGCATATGAATAAAAGCATAAGAAGAAGCAAGGGATCACTGAGAAACTCTTCAAGATACAATTCAAGGATAAGCATGAAAGCCAAGGCAATGATAGAAACTAATGTGGCCAAGGTAGGAGTAGAGATCGTGGACGATATGGAAGCCACGGTCGTGTACGAGGTTGGAATTACAACAACAATTCCAACAACTTCGAAAGAGCGGAAAGCTCAACCCGAAGTCGTGAAAGAGGCAACATGAACTCAAGGTATGAAAAATATCAAGTTCAATGCTATAATTGTCAAAAATTTGGACATTATGCTTCAGAATGTAGAGCTCTTAACAATAGAGTAGATGAGAAAATCAACTACATAGAGTAGAAGACGGTTGAGAAAGAAACTCTTTTTCTAGCACGGAAGGAGGGTGATGGTAGTCAACCAAATGTCTGGTATCTTGATAGTGGTGCAAGCAACCATATGTGTGGAAGGAAAGACATGTCCGTGGAACTAGATGAGTCAGTAAGCTGAAATGTCTCATTTGGAGATGATTTTAACGTAGCAGTGAAAGGAAAATGTAACATTCTTATTCACTTGAAAGATGGGCGACATCAATTTATTTCCAATGTTTACTATGTCCCAAATATGAAAAGTAACATCTTAAGTTTAGGACAATTGTTAGAGAAAGGTTATGATATTCATATGAAATATTGTAATCTTTCTATAAAAGTTGATAAGAATAACCTCATTGCTAACGTGCCAATGTCAAAGAATAGAATGTTCTTGATCAACATACAAAATGACGTTGCAAAGTGTCTAAAATCCTGCTATAAAGATGCATCGTGGCTATGGAATCTTCGATTTGGACATCTCAATTTTGGAGGATTAGAGATGTTGTCTAAGAAGAAGATGGTGAAGGGACTACCTTGTATTAACCATCCTGATCAACTTTGGGAAGGGTGCCTACTCGGGAAGCAATTCCAAAAAAGCTTTCCGAATGAGTCAAAATCAAGAGCCAAGAAGCCACTCGAGCTAATCCATATTGATGTGTGTGAACCGATCAAGCCTAGCTCTCTCGGTAACAATAACTATTTTCTTCTTTTTATTGATGATTTTTCAAGAAAAACTTGGGTATATTTCTTGAAACAAAAATTAGAAATTTTTGAAGTATTCAAAAGGTTCAAAGCTACAGTGGAGAGAGAAAGCGGTAGAAAAATCAAAGCCATGAGATCAGACCGAGGTGGAGAATTTACATCCAAGGAGTTTCAAGAGTTTTGTGAAGCAAATGGAATTCATAGATCTTTAACAGTGCCAAGATCCCCCCAACATAATGGTGTAGCTGAAAAAAAGAACCGAACAATCCTCAACATGGCACGAAGCATGCTCAAAAGCAAGAAACTACCCAAAGAGTTTTGGGCAAAAGCAGTAGCATGTGCAGTTTATTTGTCAAACCAATCTCCAACAAGAAGTGTATGGGGAAATACACCGCAAGAGGCATGGAGTGAAAGAAAGCATGGTATTTTCCATCTAAGAGTCTTTGGAAGTATAGCCCATGTTCATGTACCGGATGAGAGAAGAACGAAGCTTGATGATAAAAGTGAGAGTTTTATCTTCATCGGTTATGATGCTAATTCAAAGGGCTATAAGTTGTACAACCCATACAATAAGAAGATTGTGATTAGTCTAGATGTGGTATTCAACGAAGAAGGAGAATGGAATTTTAACTCTCATGCAGATAACTTCAATTTCTTTCCTCAATTTAAAGAAGATGAGCAGACAATAAAGGAGCAACCTATAGAAATTCAACAAGAGCCAACGACTCCACCTACTTCACTAATGCTAACCACTCATGAAGACTTGTCACCTTTATCATCTTCGAGTGGAAGTGAAAGAGCCTTGATACGTACATGAAATCTCCAAGATCTTTATGAGGTAACAGAACGATAAGATAATCTTACCTTATTCTGTCTCTTTTTTTATTGTGATCCAGTAAGCTTTCAAGAAGTTGCATAAGAGAAGAAGTGGAGAGATACAATGGACGAAGAAATCAATGCAATTGAGAAGAATGATACATGGGAACTTGTTTCACTTCCCAAAGGGCATAAGCCAATATGTGTCAAATGGGTGTACAAGACAAAAAGGAATGCTAAGGGAGAGATTGAAAAGTACAAGACGAGGCTAGTAGCAAAAGGATATAGTCAAAAGGCTGGAATTGACTATGATGAGGTATTTGCTCCTATTACTCAATTAGAAACTATAAGACTAATCATTCCTTTGGCAGCTCAAAATAAGTGGAAGATACATCAAATGGATGTAAAATCTGTTTTTCTAAACGGAGTCCTTGAAGAAGAAGTCTACATTAAGCAACCATTAGGCTATGAAGCAAAATGTCACAAAGACAAGGTGTTGAAGTTAAAGAAAGCTCTTTATGGGTTAAAGCAAGCACCAAGAGCATGGAATAACCGCATCGACAAGTACTTTATGGATAACAACTTCACCAAGTGTCCCTATGAACATTCACTCTATGTCAAGATTGAAGATGGCGATATTCTAATTGTTTGTCTACATGTAGATGATCTCATCTTCACCGGAAGTAATCCGAAGCTATTTGAAGATTTTAAGAAGGTGATGACCCGAGAGTTCAAAATGACAGATATCGGGTTAATGACATACTACCTTGGAATTGAAGTGAAACAAAAGGAAGAAGGCATCTTCATCTCTCAAGAAAGTTATGCAAGGGAGATACTAAAGAAGTTCAAGATGAAAGATTGCAAGCTGATCAACACACCAGTGGAATGTGGAATCAAACTATTCAAGCATGAAGATGGTGAAAGTGTGGATCCAACATTTTTCAAAAGTTTAGTTGGAAGTCTACGTTATCTCACGTGCACAAGGCCTGACATCCTGTATGTTGTTGGATTGATTAGCCGTTATATGGAGAAATTGATAATCACCCATTTTAAAGTTGCAAAAAGAATCCTACGTTATTTAAAAGGTATAATTAATTTTAGCTTGTTTTATTCGGCTTTTAATGATTACAAGCTTATTGGATATAGTGATAATGATTTTGGTGGAGATATAGACGATCGAAAAAGCACTTCCGGATTTGTGTTTTTCATGGGAGATACTGTTTTTACATGGATGTCAAAAAAGCAACTGATTGTCACCTTGTCTAGCTGTGAAGCAGAATATGTAGCAGCTACCTCATGTGTTTGTCATGCAATTTGGTTGAGAAACTTGTTAAAGGAGCTAAGTATGACACAATAACAGTCAACCAAAATTTGTGTCGGCAACAAGTCAACCATTGTCTTAGCCAAAAATCTTGTTTTTTATGATCGAAGCAAACACATAGATACTCGATATCATTACATCACAGAATGCATCACAAGAAAGGATGTACAACTCGAGTATGTAAAATCACAAGATCAAATTGTCGACATCTTTACTAAACCGCATAAGCAAGAAGACTTTGTCAGATTGAGAAATTTGCTCGGCATTATAAAACAAGTTTAAGGGGGAGTGTTGGTTTGTAAGCCCAAAAAAATAAAATAAAATTCTTTGAAATATTCTGGCCTATTCGAAGTCCAGCAAATGGGAGCTTCTATGGTGATGATTTGGATTGATAAGGATACATCTCATGGTTGGTGGGAAGAAGAAAATAAATAGGTTAGATAAGGAGATATGTGTATGATTTAGATTGTTTTCATAGATTTATATTGTATGACTTAGATTTATTGGTTGTTTCTATAAATACCTCTCGGTAACAATGTAATAATCAAGTTAAAAAAATTAGAAATAAAAGTTTGAGAATTTCATAGTGTTTTTAGAAAATTATTCTTGAATGTTCTTGAGTTTTGAGAGTTTTGAGAGTTTTGATCTATAATATTCCAACAAAAACTTCGGTAGCAATAAGACAAGGTCTGTTAGCAAAAATAATGTCACATGTTTTCAAACTTCTCTGCCAATTTCTGGTGAAGAAACAACTATGTGAGAAACTTCACCAAGTTGAAGGTGTATAAAGGGTCTATATTTGTTTGCGAGGTTTCTTAGTGGTAAGAAACTTACTAGATTGTGCAAGTTGCCTATAATTGGTAGTTTCCATGGTCCTCGAGACAGTTTTGGGGTTGGGTTCTAAAAATTATAATTCGTGAAACCCAACTTGATCATAATATTTTAAAATTTATTATTTAAAAATAAAATTTTATATAAAAATCTAATCATGTTCAAACCTCATTAGTTTAAATAAAACATATAAATAATATTATATCATATTTGTTAAAAAATGATCTAATATTTATTTAATATATATACCTATAGTTTATTGATTTATTTAAAAAATCAATAAATTTTATTTTTTAAAATAATTTTTTAATAGTTTTTTTAAATCTAAAAGTGTTCTAAAATAATTAATATTTTTTTAAAATAAAATATAAAGAAGACAACCCAAACTGACCATTGCATAATAAATTGAATTGGGTTGTGTTGAGATTTATATCAATCAATTTCTGGCTAAAGATTTCTTATTCCGATAATATTGGATTAGGTTAAAACTTTTGTATAATCCGACTAACCTAAATAATGTCTAAACTCAATAAAAAAAAACTAAAAGATATATATATATATATATATATATATATATAAATACCTGATTATGTTTGTTATATAAATCACCTCTTATGTTGTTCTTCTCAATCCAACCAAAGGTTTACAAGATAAGAAGTTAAGTTAAATGATTTTTTTTTATTTTTTGGATTTTTTTGTGTATTTTGTTTTCTATTATAAGCTTTTAATAATATAAATATATATTTAGTTTTGAATAAAGATATGTTTTAAAATATCATTTTGTTATTATAATAAATAATTATCATTTATTTTAAAAGATACACCATATAAATAATTCTATAAAAACTTAACAATATATAATGATTGCTTATGAACCTTTTAATTATATTAAGTAGATTTTTTAATATATATTTGAAAAAATCATTTAATTAAGATAAAATCAACCAACAATTCAAGTTAATTTGGACTGATTTGGGTCAACTCGTTCTTATTTGATTTGTATATAAGTTCAAATTAAATTTATTTTAAGTTAATATTGAACTAATTTAAACCAAGTTAATTTAAGCCACTTTACTTTTTGGATTTTTTAAAATAGCTAATTTGGACTTCTAAACACAAAAATTAAATAACTAAATAACTAGATTCAATGTATTTTAACATGTCAAGCTAAAAACAAGTTGTTCTCCTATTTATATGCTTAGAATTCTTCAAATTCACATCATTTAATAGTCAAACTTTATTGGTTACAAATTTGCATACTAATAAGCTTATTCAATTGCTTGAATGTTATAATATTGGTGAAAGTCTTCAAATTCACGCTATTTAATGGTCAAACAATGTTGGCTAGAAATTTGAAGCCTAATAAGTCTCTTTAATTGCTTTTATGACATGAATTAAGTCTTGATTATTATTTGAATATATCTTTGTCATTTTAGAATCAACCCAATTCTTATGAATGAGTCCATTTAGTGTTTTCTTGAAACGTTTGGTTCTAAGTCTTGTAATTGGGCCACTAGGAAGTGAAAAATGATCTTGTACAAATTCAACTTCATTCTCACTTATGTGATTAACATGTCCAACTCTTTGGTTACAAATTTACACCGCTATATCAAATTCAACAAATCAGGCCAAAGACATAAAATATGCTTAAAAAACCATAGAAACGATTAAAATAGAGTATTATTGTGTCAAAATCTATGACCGATCTTAAAAGGTTAACTCTAAAATAAGATAAATATCATATTATTTAAAAATATTATACTAATATATATTTTTTATTTTACTAATCCATTATATTAGTATCTTTTTAATCATGATATTTGAGGGGATAATAGTATATTTTGTCAAATTTTATATTTTAAAAATATTTTTATTATATTTTAATTCTAATTAGATCATTTATCTTTTTTTACGAGATTTATGCATATTTTTATAGAAGATATTTTTTTGGCCGATCAATAGACTGAAACTTTGATAGTAAGTTAAATTTCATAAGAATTATTTGTCATGCAATCAATTTATGATCAGGTTTTCTTTTAGCATTTCACCCGACCATATATTTTGAATAACTAATAACATGAAGAGTATCTTTTGAAATTGCAATCGTTAGAAACAATATTTTGTATGAATGAATTAAAATGTCATAGTAGAATTTATTATGATTGTGATGTCTCCGTCCATTACGTTAATTTTTAAAATTAAAAAATCCATGATTTTTATAAACTTTAACATATTAGAGCTTCAGTTAATTAGATTAAAAACTTTAAACTTTAACTCACATTAAAAATGAAATGAATCTTACAGAAAAAAACAATTAACTTAAATAGAATGTAATATAATAAAATTGATTAAAAATATAAATTAATGGATTTGTAAAATACAAAGAAATAAACTTTGAGGGATGTTAAAAATAATATTTTATATTAATTAAGTAAATATTATAGTAGAATTTATAAAAATAGTAAGTTTTTTACTTATTGGATTAATCTTTTAAGATTAAAAAATTCATAACTTTTATAGATATTTACATTAACTTAAAAACCAGGGACGAAACCATTCGGGGCATGGCTACCCCTGTCTTAAAAGAATGATTATTTACAATTATACTAATATATTTTTAAGTAAAAAGTTCATAAATTAAGAAGATACAGTACTTTTGACCAGGGTGCAAATTAGCTAAAAAGTCTAGAAACAACAATTTTCTTCCTAAATATTCTTTCTAAACATATTTATTAAGGTAAAAAGGAAGAAAAAGAAAATTAATATATTTTAATTTTTTCTAAGATATTTAAATCAAACCTCTTTTAATTTTTTTTATTTTGCAATTAGTAGAATGGAAATACTTCAAGTTCTATTTGCTTTAAATAATTTTGTCCAATGCTTTAAAAAACAAAATTAACACAACATTTTCTTTCTTTCTTAATATAATGAAGTTTTGTGTATATATTAGATATATATTTTTATTAATAACTTTGATTTTTAAAATCAAAATTCAAGAGCTAAAAAATTATTACATATGTTTAGTTTTTTTTTTCCTTCCTTCCAATCTTAAATATGTCTAGCATACCCTTACCATGGATGAGATTTAAAAACCATCATTATTCAAATGTACTTAAGGATTAAAATATGGAAGATATCATTGTTATAAATATATGCAAAGATTGAAATGTCTACGATATCATCGACATAAATGCATAGAAGGATTGAAACGTCGATGATATCATTGACATTATCGTGATATATTCTTTTTATACATTTTTACATTAAAACGTGATATTTATCTAAAATGTCAAGAAAACAAAATGTTGTTGTTAAAAAAGTATAAAAAAAATCTTCTTCTTTTTTTCAAAATATCATAGATACTAAAGATATTCTTACGAAATTGTCCACAAAATATCAAAAACTATGGTTTAATATTTATTTTTTACTTTCTAAATTATTTACCTTTAAATTTATCTATTTATCATTTTATTTTTATTTTTAGTCAAATTATTATTTATTTATGATAATATTTTATATTTTTTTATTTATACCTTATTTTTATATTTAATTTACTAGTTTTATCTATATAGTTCTCTTTTCATAATTTAAATTCTATTATTTACCGTCGAGATTTATCTATTTATTATGATATTAAAAATTATAATTTAAATAAGTATTTCAGATTTTAAGTAGTTTTTTTACCATATTTTAATTAATTAGTTGATTTTAACACACTAGTTTAAATATATAAGTAATAGATTGTTTTGATATTTTATAAATTTTTATAAACAAATTCTATGAATTTGATAGAAATTCTATAGTTTTTTTTTAAATTAAAATTTCGGTAGACAATTATAATATCTTTGATATTTTTGTAAAATTTAATCTCAATATTTAGATTAGTATTGACATTTTAAACTTGAATGTACGATATTATGAGAGAAAATCGATCCATAACATGCATATATAATTATTTATTTATTTTAAATATGTATTCATATTATTTAATATAATTATAATTTATTTATTTTTAAAAAGAGAGGTATTAATGTTATTTTATTTGATAATTAAAGTAAATATTATAGAGATTAGATTCAAATTTTGATAAATAATGATAAAATTGGGAGTCATGTAACTTTAACCACAAACAATCTAAATTAAATATAATTTGTTTTATAAATAATTCCAACATGTATTTTTTAAATATTAAAAAATAAATCTTATTAATGGACATTAAACAAATCACGAATACAAGGAAGTGAAATTCAAACCTAGCGAATGAGGAAAATGAATAAGAACACCTTACGGTAGGCTGCTAACTCTATAAATAAAACATTAATATTTAATAGCAATTTATTAAATCTATTAATTTAAAATGTATATGCTTTTTGCTAAATTTAAAAATATGATAATTTTATCCCAAGCTCCTCAAAATTATAATCTTGATTTCGTCCAAAGGTACGATCCTTTTGAAAGATTCACTTTCTCCGTGTGCCTTTTTAGTCACCTTCCAAAGAATCAAAACTACGTCAATCTGAAAATTTTCGTTTAATTGTTTTTATTTATCTTATTATCATAATAGAGAAGTAAAAATGTCACTTTTAAAGGTGTCGTTATTTATATTTTTCATGTTTATTGTTGTTAGGTAAAAAGCATTCTAGTTAGAGTGATCTCTGTGTTAATCTTAAATAATGAAAATTTTATTTTTTCATTTGAATTTCGTTCGCAACGTAGATGACACTAAATTTGAAATACATAGAGTTATAATTAGGACTTGTCATTGTGTATTGTTATAGTATTAAACAATTATAATTAAAAAATATGATATATTTTTAAATTTATAATTAATAATTAAATCAATTATAATAATATCATAATTTATTAATTGTATTGATAAATAATATCATGTTATATTGGTGTAGAGTGCATATACATATGACCCATGAAAAAGTTAGTCCTTAAAATAAATTTTCTACCCTATTTACTTTCATTATATTTTTATTCATAGAGTCTACTCGAAAAGTTCTAACAAAGAGATGTCATTCAACTTTATATAACTATTCTACTACAATGAATAAGTTCTAAATAACATGAAAAAACAAAGAGGTCGTGGTTATGGGTGGCTAGGTGACAGAGATATACCAAAAAAACTATGAGTTTGGTTATTCATAGTTATCGAATCGACGGTTTGGTTTTTAACCGATAAATTTTGAGAACGGAAACGGAAACGATTTTGAATAAAATTGAACATGAAATAATGAATATAATTCGGTTACGGTTATATTAAAAACCGTACATGTTCGTACCCAAAATCAATTATATTTAATTAATTAATTTATATATTTAATAAATTAAATTATTATTATTTTTAGGTTTTTTCTTAACCGTTTCGAACTGTTATTATCTGCGGGTAAAAAATCATTTTCGAACCGTAACAATTTTCAAACAGTTTTGAATATAAATTTTATAATTCAATTCGAAAACGATTATATCAAAAATCATTAAACGTGCCCATTACTACTGGTTGCAATAAGTAGCAAGGACTAATGCAGGTGCATGAAACGTCTTGAAAAAAGTGTTTGGTCAAAAGTTATGCATGGTAATATGGTAGTTCAAATTTGTCTTACATTTTTATGACCGAATATTAGTTACAAGCCACATATAAGACTTGTGAATTCCTTGTATATGCCTAATCTCATACTTGCAAGAAACAGTTATTGGCCATTAAGAATTAACAAACATAATGATTATTATTCCCAGCAATACATATGCAATTTATTTGAAACATATAAGATATAGCTAATAAGAAGCTTAACAAACACATATTTAGGCAGAGCCATTATAAATTAAAGACTTCGTTGAGCTCTTAGCTACATAAGAGATAGTGGATAATGTGGTATTGGAATTAAGCACAAATCAGTTTTTCTTCCTACAGACAACCCAAAGACCTCAGTCATATCTAGATCTTCTGGTTTCATGTCACTTGCAACTTTCCAATCAAAATGGAAAAGAAGTTTTGCTAGAGTTAACTCAACACCCGCTATACCAAATAAGATGCCTGGACAAACCCTTCTTCCAGCACCAAAGGGAATGTAATGAATGTGTGCGCCCTTGTAATCAATTGAATTGTCTAGAAACCTTTCAGGGATAAACCTCTCAGGATCAGTCCAATACATTGGGTCTCTCCCAAATGCCCATGCGTTTACAATAACCTTGGTTTTGGCAGGTATATTATATCCATCAATAACACAACTCTGGCTGGACTCTCTTGGAAGTAATAAAGGGAGAGGAGGATGTAACCTCAGGGTCTCTTTTACAACTGCTTTTAAGTATTTTAGTTCATGAATGTCTTTTTCATCCACATTTGTTTTCCCCTTTAAGAGTTGTCTCACTTCAGATTGCGCCTCTTTCATTATGCTTGGTTTCTTCAGCATTTCAGACATTGCCCAGTCCATAGTTGTTGATGATGTCTCACTTCCAGCTGTGAATACATCCTAAAAAAGGCTTGGCTCAGATTTCCTTAATTTTTTAGATTTTAATATTTATAACTATATATACTTTTGATATCTATATCATTATAATAGGGGTGTACTTCGATCCGATCCGGTTCGATTTTGGTTAAAAAAAATTAATTTGATCAGACCGTTTATATTACTCAGATCGGACTGTTTAAAATAGTTTTAATTAATACAAATTGGATCAGACCGTTTGTTTTATAAAACAGTTCGATTTTCGGTTTGGTTCGATTTTTTGACACATTTAATGAGAAATAATACAAAAATTTTAATATATTATTAAACCGATTCGATCTGGTTCAACCGGTCTAAAATTAATACAAATCGAACCGAATCTTTTGATTTGTAAAACCGTTTAGTCCGATCTGATTTTACAGTTTGATCCGGTCCGATCTGGTTTATGAACACCCTTAATTCATACCGTATTACGTGTTAATGTTATCTAAAAAAATAAATTATTTTTTTAATTTTTAAAATAATTTTAACACATAGTACAATACAACATATGTTTGTACAAAATTAATTAAGTATAAATTTATAATATTTTTTTAAAGAGAGTTTTAATCTAAAATTATCTAGAATGATGAAAAATTATATGAATCGTCTACTAGTACGTTGTTGGTTTACTTCTTTAATCCTGACGTTCTCACCTTTGAATACATGCTTTAATATCGTGGCTTAGACTCTTAGTCTGACTTTATTTAAAAATTTAAGTAAACAATGAGTATCTATTATTTACAAGAGAGGAAGCGAGGGTTAGCAACTGAGATGTTGCAGATAGTATATAAAAATTAGTGAGAAATCTCATATAGTTATCTTATATTAGCTCAAGTTAATTGATAGTTAAGATTATAAATATTATCCTTTAGTTATTTAATTTTAAATAAATAGGTATTATTTTATTTTTATATTAAAATAATGTATTTTATTTTTAATTTATATTTAAAAAAAACAATAAAATTAAATTACACAACTTTTAAGAAACTAAAGAAAATAATAACATAGTATAAGTCACGTCAGCATCCGGGTTAGAGGTGTAAGATATGTTAACCCATTCAGATTCCTTCACGCACACCTTAATAACAACCCAATTCGGCCCTTGTGTATCAACTTATTAATTTTTTATTAAATATAATTAATAATATAATATTTTTTGTTAATTATATTCAAATTTATTTTAGCTTTTATTATAAGATTTTATCTTCTCATAAATAATAAAGATATGATTTTTTTTTCATTTTTTTTCTGTATTAATTGTTTTTATGCAAGGAAAGTAGTAAATTCTTAACTTCAATGTTTTTTTAATAAAAAATAAAAGAAATAATTATATTAGATTATATCTAATTTTTCCTTATTAAATTACTTTAGATTAAAAAAAGAAATAAGTTTCTTAATATATTTTTTAATAAAAATGGTAATAAATAAATATTAAAATATTTTTGTAGATAAAAATTTTTATTTACTTTTTAATA
Source organism: Hippophae tibetana (assembly GCA_037013495.1). Taxonomy (NCBI): domain Eukaryota; kingdom Viridiplantae; phylum Streptophyta; class Magnoliopsida; order Rosales; family Elaeagnaceae; genus Hippophae; species Hippophae tibetana. Next base: position 13,607,129 of record CM072804.1, read on the forward strand.
TTAAAATAACTTTATACTGATATTAAAAATTAAAAAAAATGATCAAACACTTTCTATCATCTTAATTTTTGTTTTCCTTCTTAAAATCGTTAAAACTTTAAATCATATATAGTACATATTAAATTTATTCTTTTAAATAAAGATAAAAAATAAAAAATAAAAACATTAAAATGACTGGAGTATTAAACTTGAATTAGTCCTTTAACTTATTAGGTTGGATATGATATAATACTCTAATCAAACAGATAACCCTAAATGGACTTGAATTAGATTTAAACAGTCTCTTTAACCACTACTCTGCCCCCTTAAAATTTATTGTTAATAATGATTCAGGCTTAGCATATGTTCCAATTTTGCTTTGATACTGAAGTACCAATTTCTGATATTAAGCTATTCGCCTAAGTTTTTAAAAACTAGTCTAATATTTGTTAGTTTTATATGCATAGCATAATTTTATTTTATAAATGAAATTTCATTTTAATTTTTTTTATGCGCTGTACATGTTTCTTTATACTTCAAAAATATATATTTAATACATATTTAAAATATAATATACATATTTTTTTATAATATAAAAAATATCTTTTTAAAATTATAAATAAAATTAATTGAATAAATATTTCATAAAAAAATAAGAAATATTCGTTATTCAACAAATTAGTAAGATAATGATCCGGGCATATATAGTTAGGTGTTCTTTCGGAGATGAAAATATAACACGAGGACAACGGGATATAGTAGACCTTTTTTTTCATTATTTAAAATTCTTGTCGAAATATATTTAAGATTTTCAGTGGAGAAAGATAAACAGAAATGAGAAAGTGAGATTAAAGTAATATTTTAAATATTTTGTTTTATTTTTTAATATTTTATTATAAATAAAAATCTATAAAAATAATAAACTAATAATAAATATTTTATATTAATAAATAATATTATCGAGAAAAATAAATTATACATTAAATAAAAAATACATAATTCTTTTATATTGAATTTTTTTTATTACAAATAAATTTAAAATAATAACGACAAATTATAAAATAATTATAAAATCTTAAATAAAATATATAATATATTATTTATTTTATTTAATTATTATTGAATAATTTTTTAATTCATTTATATCACTTATTATATTTATCTTATTTATACCATTTTCTTAATTTTTATTTAACCATATTAATAATAAATTTTTAACAGTTTAAATTTTAAATCTATAATAATTTTATAATACAAACAAAATAAATAAAATTTTACTTTTAAAAAAAAAATCCCAAAAGTAATTACGTACCAAGAGTACTGCTTTGATGTTTGTTTCTGTGAGAGGATGATCGAGGTCAACGTTCCCCTGAAGCTCTAACAGAGTATCAACAAAATCTTCCTCTGTTTTTTCATTACTGGGTTTCTTTCTCATCTTCCTTTCTCTATGCTCATTTATGATACTTGAAAGGATGCTATCCATAACTTGATGTCCTTTCTCAAGTTTTTTCTTCAATCCAGTGAACTTTTCGAGCACTTTACTTGATGGGTACAAATCAGCAATTGAAAAACCTCCAGCTAGCTTCGTAAATTCCTTGACAACTGATATGTATGCTTCTTGTCCTTTGGCTTTTTTACCAAAAGCTGCCCTTGCTGTTATAGTATATGTCAACGAAACTATTTTCTCACTTAGATTGATAGGTGATCCTTTACTTGAATATATTGCTTTGATTAGATTTGATACCTCCTCTTCTCTTATTGATCCAAATGACTGAACACGTTTTGGACTTAATAGCTCCATGGCACATATTTTTCTCAGCTGTTTCCAATAACTCCCAAAAGGTGAAAAGCCTATATCTGTATATCCATAAGACAAGGCTTCAGCAGCAATAAGACAAGGTCTGTTAGCAAAGATAACGTCATGTGTTTTCAAAACTTCTCTGCCAATTTCTGGTGAAGAAACAACTATGTGAGAAACTTCACCAAGTTGAATGTGCATAAGGGGTCCATATTTGTTTGCCAGGTTTCTTAGGGACATATGTGGTGGTAAGAAACTTACTAGATTGTGCAAGTTGCCTATAATTGGTAGTTTCCATGGTCCTGGAGGCAGTTTTGGGGTTGGGTTCCTGGTTTTTGATCCCCATACTAATTTCAAAACCATGAACATGAAGATGAAAAATGAAAAGATGGAGAAAAAGTAAAGCCCCATGTCTGCGATGGATGTACGTAGGAGAAGAATAGTAGAGAATGTCTTGTACTTAGTATAGTACAAAACGCCTCTTGAAGTTTTAGCCTTCAGATAACATCACTGGACTTGCGCACTACGGTCGAAGTGGAAAAGTTGAAAGAAGAAGAGATTGACAAATATGAATGAGTAGGTGAGTGATAGCCATCCCTTAATAGTTAATAGATTACTAGGTTTGTAATCAAATATTTTCATTAGCTCTTTCGTCATCAGAGTTTGGAAAGATACTGATCTGTGTATATTTTTAATCCCAATCATGCAACATGGTAGCTGTTTTCAATAATAAAAAAAGAAACGTATCTGCAACGATACAAAAAAGATCTGCTGTTTTGACTACCAGCGCACTAACAATCTCCGCCGGCCACCAGTTTTGACTATAAACAACTAATGACTGTGAAAGCTGTAATGAAGTTTTATTAATTAATGATTGAAGAGCTAGTAAAGAGATACATGAACGAAGAATAACACTTACACACGTCTTTTACTCATATCATCGTGGTAGAGAGCAAATTGAAAACAGAAAACGAAATCCCTAAATATTCGGAATTTATTCAGAACTAACCTAAAACCAGATCAACTTAATTGAAAACCTAATTTTAACATCCCCCTTAAACTATATTGCAAAGCAATTAGTTTATACATGAAATTGAAACAACCCCCGTTGACTCACGCATCCTTGAAAAAGTATCTAGTTTGAGTGGTTTGGTTATGATATCTGCAACCTGCTCTTGACTCGGACAATAGATCAGTTCCACTACTTCTTGCTTTGTGAGTTCACGTAAAAAATTGAATCGCACATCAATGTGTTTGCTGCGTCCGTGCATTACAGGGTTCTTAGAGAGCTTAATTGTTGAGCTATTATCACAGTTCACTCTTGTAGGACCTAGTTGTGTATGTAAAAGTACTTCTAATATCCTTCTTATCCATATAGCTTGACAGGCACAGGAAGCTCCTGCAATAAATTCTGCCTCAATAGTTGATAGAGTGACCACTGGTTGCTTTTTAGAGGACCATGATACAATACCTGAACTTAACATGAATAGATAATCAGATGTGTTTTTCCTATCATCAAGATCTCCAGCATAGTCACTATCTGTGTAAGCAATGAGTTCCTTGTTTCCTCTCTTTCTATAGAATATCCCAAAATCCAAAGTACCTTTCAAATATCTTAACACTCTTTTTGCAGCTGCCAAATGAATTTCTGTAGGTGACTCCATGTACCTGCTAATGAGATTTACTACGAACATAATATCAAGTCGAGTAGAAGTCAAGTACATAAGACTCCCTATAATTTGTTTGTACAATGTGTTATCCACTTTCATTCTTTGTTCATCCTTCATAAGTTTAAAGCCAGGGACAATTGGATTGTGAACCGGATTGCATTCTCCCATTTTAAATCTTTCTAGAACTTTCTGAGCATATTTTCTTTGTCCAATAAAAATTCCTTTTGGTCCTTGTACTACCTCAATACCTAAAAAATACCTCATTTTGTCGAGATCTGTCATCTCAAATTCATCCATCATAGATTTTTTAAATCTAACAAACATTAACTCATCATTTCCAATAAACACCAGATCATCCACATAAAGACAGATTATAAGAATTTTACCTTCTCCTGATACTTTGGTAAACAGAGTATGTTCATAAGGACACTTCTAGAAACCTTCACTTATAAAGTAGCTTTCTATGCGACTGTACCATGCTCGAGGTGCTTGTTTAAGGCCATAAAGGATCTTTTTTAGTTATATACCTTGTGTTCTTTTCCTTTAGTGATATAGCCTAGAGGCTGCTCTACAAACACATCCTCACTTAGCTCACCATGCAGGAAGGCTGATTTCACATCTAGTTGGTAGAATGACCACTCCTTCTGGGTTGCAAGAGAGATTAGCATCCGAACAATTTCTAACCAAGCTACAGGTGCAAAAACCTCAGCATAGTTTACACCATGTTGTTGACTGTACCCCTTTGCAACTAACCTGGCCTTATACTTATCAACTTCTCCATTCTCATTTAACTTTGTTTTGTAGACCCATTTCACCCCAATCCTTTTCCCTCCTCTCGGTAAATCTGTTAATTCCCAAGTATCATTGCTTTCAATAGCTTTGATTTCTGAGTCCATAGCCTTTCTCCATCTAGCAATTTTGACGGCGTCAGTATATAGTAGTGGATCACTATCCACGAACATAGCTAAATGTGCTACATCTTCCTCCAAAGAAAGATTTTCTCTACTGACATAATTCCTCATCCACATTGGAGGCTTTCTAGTTCTCTTTTCATTTGAATCATATGGGTTTTCTTCTGAGTCATCACAACAAACATTATGTTCTACTCCTTCTGCTGATGTTTCACTAAGAACATCAGCACCTTCTGAGTTGTTTCCATCTGGTTCAGTTTCAGTAGCAGTTTTTGTAGCCGTTGATTCATTTTCTCCCCATTCCAAATTAGTTAAAATCTCATCTTTATGTTTCTCATCCCAGTTCCAGCTCTTATCCTCCTCAAATATTACGTCCTTGTTGATCAGAATCCTTCTTGAGACTAGATCATACAGTCTGTATGCTTTAGATTCCTCACTGACTCCTAATAAAATACAGCGCAAACTCTTGTCTTCCAACTTGGTTCTCTTCTTGTCTGGGATATGGACATAGGAGACACACCCAAATACCCTAAAGTGATATACAGAGGGTTTTGATCCGCTCCATGCTTCCTCAGGAGTCATATTTTTCACTGAAATTGTTGGACTCCTATTTAGAACATGAATAGTCCAATTTACTGCTTCAGGCCAAAAAGTTTTAGGAATTCTCTTTTCTGATAACATACTTCTAACTAGGTTCATGATCGTTCTGTTTTTCCTTTCTGCTACACCGTTTTGTTGTGGTGTATATGCTGCTGTCAACTGTCTACAAATTCCATTTTCATTGCAGAATTTCTCAAAATCTAGTGAGGTGAATTCTCCACCCTTGTCTGTACGAAGACACTTAATGTATACTAATGTTTCCTTTTCAACTATACTTTTTGTAAATTTTAAAAAACTGTAGAGCTTATTTTTTCAGTTAGAAAAAATACCCAAGTTTTTCGACTGAAATCATTAATAAAATTGATCAGATACATTTTTTTGTTGTTTGAAACAGGAGTGATTGGTCCACATATGTCAGCATGTATCAATTGAAGATTTTGAGAAGCCCTCCATGCAACCCCTTTTGGAAACTGATCTCTATGATGTTTGCCCACCACACAATGCTCACACAGCTTTGTAAACTCATTGATTTGTGGTAGCCCCTTCACCATCCCTTTTTGTTAAAGAAGTTTCAAACCAGTGTAGCTTAGATGTCCATAACGATAATTCCATAGTCGAGACAGATCTTCTGTAAGTGAGTGAAAGTATGTTTGCTCTGCTGGTTGTGTTTCCACTAGTGTAGTTTGGCTGATGTATGTATATTCTGCAGTTTGTGTTTCCACTTTTCTAAGTCAGTTGAGGTATGCCTTCTCTGCTGGTTGTGTTTCCATTGGTGTAGCTTGTCTGAAGCATATTTGTTTTGCAGTTTGTGTTTCCACGGATGTAGTTTGTCCCATCACAGCAAACATTTTGTTTTTTGTCATTTGAATGTTCATGATAAGTCCCTTCTGAGGATGAAACAATTTGCATGTTCCACGTTTGATAATAATATCTATTCCCTTTTCCAGCAATTGACCCATTTGAGAATTGTTTCCCAGCTTTACTAATTCTCTAAATTCTTCATTTATACTAGAAAATAATTCCTTCTTACCACGCATGTGATTGCTACATCTTGAATCAAGAAACCATATTTCTTCTCTGCTTGGTGTCTGCATATTCACATAAGCCATTAGCAGGACTTCTTCACTGATTTCTACATAGTTGACTCTAGTTTGTTTCTCCTTCCTTGGACACTCATACTGAAAGTGTCCAAGCTCATGGCAATGATAACATTCCACATAAGACTTATCAAATGTTGATCTGCCTTTTCCTGCTCTACATCGTCCTTTATAGCCTCGTCTTTGCCCTCCAGATTGGATATGTTCATTGTGAACAACTTTCAGAGCATGCTCTTCCACAGTATGCTCATTCATGCATTGTTCATGAATAAGTAAACTGCTTTGCAATTCATCAATGGACATAATGTCTAAATCATGTGATTCCTCAATGAAGCATACAACATAGTTGAAATTAGGATTCATTGAACGCAGAATCTTCTCGATAATAGTGATATCTCCCATCTTCTCCCCATGAATTCGCATTTTGTTGGCTATGGTGAGAGTACGAGAGAAGTACTCATTCACTGATTCTCCTATTTTCATATGAAGAGTCTCAAATTCCTTTCGTAAAGCTTGAAGTTGGGCACGTTTCACTCACGTTGTTCCCTGATATTTTTGCTTGAGAGAATCCCAAATATCTTTGGTTGTTTCTTTATTCAGAATCGTCTCCAAAATTGAGCGATCAATGGCTTGAAAGAGATAATTCTTTACCTTCAGATCTTTCAGTCTTAAATCGTCAATTATTTTCTTCTGTCCTTCAGTGGGTTCAACGCCTTCTGTTGCTACAAGAACCCCAACTTCAATAAAACTCCAAAATTCTTTTGATCGTAGGAATTTTTCCATGAGCATGCTGCAATGATCATAGTGACCATCTAATCTTGGGATTGTAGGTTGAACAAAACCTTCAGCTGCCATTTGACAAAGAAATCACGTAATTAGCAAACTGCGGTTTCCGATTAGAGTTCAGATTCTCGCAAGAGTGGCTCTCATACCAAATGTGAAATTTGTAATGAAGTTTTATTAATTAATGATTGAAGAGCTAGATCAATTTTTAAAGAGATACATGAATGAAGAATAACACTTACGCACGTCTTCCACTCCTATCATTGTGGTAGAGAGCAAATTGAAAACAGAAAACGAAATCCCTAAACATTCGGGATTTATTCAGAGCTAACCTAAGATCAGATCAACTTAATTGAAAACCTAATTTTAACAATGACAAATTAAGGAATTTAGAACAGCTTGACTTGAATTTAGTGTGTTGAACAATAAAAGAGAGAATAGCTTGACTTGAATTTAGTGTTGCAGTTCAACACACAAGTAATAAGTATTCTTTTACTAAAGTGACAATAACTACTGTTTGTTAAAAAAAAAACTAGAACAGCTGAAATGTAAATATATGCTCTGCATATTACAACAGTTTTTTTTTAATAATTAAATTATGTTTTGGAACTTATGATTTAGAAATTAACGAGAGTGCACTATTTAGCTAATATATTATTGAATAACTACACATGTTGAATGCAAATAAATTAAAATATGATTGAGGATGAATCCGGTAATTAGATTCATTCCCTTTAATAATATTTACTATTTTTTTTTTTAGAATCAGAATTATCTCATGTAAGTATGATACTAAATTAAAATAAAAATGAATTGATTAATAACTTTACCAAAACTATAATTGAATATGAACATGTTATTAATAAAAATAAATATCCATATATATTTTATATAATTGAATAGTAATGTTAATTGTTTTCCTTTGTCTTATTATCACGGTGCATAAGTAAAATTATCACTTTTAAAGGTGACCTTCTTTATTATTTTAATTAATAATTATTTATCATATAATTACATTTATAACATAATTTGTGACATAAATAAATAATATTTGAATATAACTAAAAGCTATAATTACGACTACTATTCGTGTCACATCAATAATTATCTATACAAGTAAAGTTTTATTCTCACGTCGTTGGTTTACTTATTTAATCCCGACGTTTTGAACTTTGAATATATGATTTAATATCGTGGCTTAGACTTATAGTCTGATTTTATGGTTTACTTATTTAATCCCGACGTTTTGAACTTTGAATATATGATTTAATATCGTGTCTTAGACTTATAGTCTGATTTTACTTAAAAATTTAAGTAAACTATCAGTATCTATTATTTCAAGAGAGGAAATGAGGATTAGCAGCTGAGATGTCGTAGATAGTATATAAATAATATTATTTAATTATTTAGTTTTAAAAAAATATAATAATTAAAGATAAATTATATTATATTATTTTTATATTAAAATATTATTTTAAAAAATTCATTAAAATAATTTATTTTATCATATTTTTTTAAAATCAATTAAATTAAATAACAGAATTTTTAATTTAAAAAATAAACAACAACAATGACATAGTATAAGTTAAGCCATTTAGACCCCGCCTAATAACAACTCAACTCAGATATTGTCTATCAGCTTATGTCTTAAAGTGAACTTTTCATTTAATCTATAGGTGTTTTATTAATTACATTTAAATCTATAAGTTTTTATATACAAATTTATTTTAGCTTTTATTGAAAGATTTTATCTTCTCATAAATCATAAATATATGAATTTTTTTATTTTTTTTCTGTATTAATTATTTTTATGTAAGAAAAGTAGTAAATTCTAAAGTTCAATATTTTTTTAATAAAAATAAAAGAAATAAATTACATTAGATTATATCTAATTTTTTCTTATTAAATGACATCAGGTAAAAATAATAAGTTTCTTAATATATTTTTTTTAATATAAAAGATAATAAATAAATATTAAAATATTTTTGTTGGTAATTTTTTTATTTATCTTTTTAATATTAAAATAACTTTGTATTTATATTAAAAATTAAAAAAAAATTGTCAAATATTTTCTATCATCTTAATTTTTGTTTTATCTTTAAAACCGTTAAAATTTTAAATTATATATAATATATATTAAATTTATTCGTTTAAATAAAGATAAAAAATAAATAAATAAACAATAAAAAGAGAATTAGTCCATAATTTATTAGGTTGGATCGGGTATAATACTCTAATCAAACAGACAGCCCTCAAAAAATAACAATAAAAAAAAATCCCAAAAGTAATTACGTACCAAGAGTCTTTGATGTTTGTTTCTGTGAGAGGATGATCGAGGTCAACGTTCCCCTGAAGCTCTAACAGAGTATCAACAGAATCTTCCTCTCTTTTTTCATTACAGGGTTTCTTTCTCATCTTCCTTTCTCTATGCTCATTTATGATACTTGGAAGGATGCTATCCATAACTTATGTCCTTTCTCAAGTTTTTTCTTCAATTCAGTGAACTTTTCGAGCACTTTACTTGATGGGTACAAATCAGCAATTGAAAAACCTCCAGCTAGCTTCGTAAATTCCTTGACAACTGATATGTATGCTTCTTGTCCTTTGGCTTTTTTTTACCAAAAGCTGCCTTTGCTGTTATAGTATATGTCAACGAAACTATTTCTTACTTAGATTGATAGGTGATCCTTTACTTGAATATATTGCTTTTATTAGATTTGATACCTCCTCTTCTCTTATTGATCCAAATGACTGAACACGTTTTGGACTTAATAGCTCCATGGCACATATTTTTCTCAGCTGTTTCCAATAACTCCCAAAAGGTGAAAAGCCTATATCTGTATATCCATAAGACAAGGCCTGTTAGCAAAGATAACATCATGAGTTTTCATAACCTCTTTGTCCATTTCTGGTGAAGAAACTGTTAGAGATTCAATTCAATCCAGAAACGTTCATAAAACCATATGAACTCATAATTTAAATGCAGCGAAAACAAAATTGGATTGAAAACATACCTCCTGCCATTGATCAAATTTCAGCACTTACACGGGAATTCCAATGGATTTTCTGTTCGATGCTTTCACTGGTTTCTCACACTTATTCTCTGCGTATTGATGTTGTATCTAAATTATTATGCAGTTAATAGTGAGAGGACCCGAGACTTTATTAAGGTTCTTCCATCAAGAACCTCGTTCGGTTTCGGAACCGACTCACGGTTCCGACGAAACCGAACCGTCACCACGATTCACTAACATTGCACCACTTTGATTTACATTCTCCCACTTGGTGCAAACGTTAAGCGAAATTCTCTTGAGTAACAAAACACATGAATCATAGCGATAGGTCCTCTAAGAGCGAGTATTATCTTTCATGTATTACAATGTATTTAGTTTCTCAAGTACTATACTTTATGTGGTAACTAAACTTAATGAATAAATCCTATATTTATTCTTGGTCCAATATAAATTTTCTCAAATAAATTAAGGTGCACATGAATATGAGAAAATATCACAATATATAAGAGTTTCATTAATTAATTGTATATATACATTTACAAAGTGGAACCAATTCCCATTTTCTCTACATGATCCTTGAATTTCATTGGTGGTATGCCTTTAGTCAAAGGATCAGCAATCATCAACTCAGTACTTACGTGCTCAATGACCACTTTCTTTTCCTTAACACGTTCTCTTATGGCCAAGTACTTAATGTCGATGTGCTTACTACGACTACCACTTTTGTTGTTCTTAGCCATAAATACAGCAGCTGAGTTGTCATAGTATAATCTTAATGGCCTAGAAATAGAGTCAACTACTCTAAGCCCAGAAATGAAACTCTTTAACCATACACCATGCGATGTGGCCTCAAAACATGATACGAACTCGGCCTCCATAGTGGAAGTAGCAGTCAAGGACTATTTCGCACTCCTCCAAGACACAGCTCCACCGGCAAGCATGAAAATGTAACCAGATGTTGATTTTCGTGAATCAATACAGCCAGCAAAGTCCGCATCGGAGTAGCCAATTACTTCCAGTTCATCGGTTCGTCTATACATGAGCATATAATCCTTGGTTCCTTGTAGGTACCTCATCACTTTCTTTGCAGCTTTCCAATGGTCAACACCTGGATTACTCTGATATCTCCCTAGCATCCCAACAACAAATGCAATGTTAGGTCTGGTGCAGACCTGAGCATACATCAGGCTTCCAACAGCTGAAGCATATGGAATGGTTTTCATTTGTTCTCTTTCAAAATCATTCTTTGGGCATTGGTCCAAATTGAACTTATCACCCTTCACAATGGGAGCAACACTTGGTGAACAATCCTTCATCCGAAATCTCTCTAAAACTTTATTGATATAGGTTTCTTGAGATAAACCCAAGACACCTCGAAGTCTATCTCTATGGATCTTAATGCCAATGACATAAGATGCCTCACCCATATCCTTCATATCAAAATTTTTAGAGAGGAATTGTTTTACCTCATGTAGCAAACCCCTATCATTGGCTGCAAGCAAAATATCATCCACATATAGCACCAAAAAACAAATCTTACTCCCACTAACCTTCTGGTATATACATTGATCCATGACGTTCTCTTCAAAACCAAATGAAGTGATGACGTTATGGAATTTCAAATACCATTGACGGGAAGCTTGTTTTAATCCATATATGGATTTATTAAGCTTACAAACCAAATGCTCACCATCACTAGAGAAGAATCCTTCCGGTTGTTTCATATAAACCTCTTCCTCTAGGTTACCATTAAGGAAAGCTGTTTTCACATCCATTTGTTGCAAATCCAAATCAAAATGGGCAACCAATGCCATGACCACACGAAGTGAATCTTTCTTAGATACAGGAGAAAATGTCTCTGTGTAGTCGATTCCTTCCTTTTGAGTGAATCCTTTGGCAACGAGTCTTGCCTTATGTCTCTCAATGTTGCCTTGTGAATCTTTCTTTGTTTTGAAGACCCATTTACATCCAATGGCTTTCACACCATCAGGCAACTTGACGAGATCCCAGACTCGGTTAGACGCCATAGAATCCATCTCTTCTTTCATGGCATTGTACCATAAGTTCGAAACCTCAGAACTCATGGCCTGTGAAAACGTCTCAGGATCATTTTCGGCTCCAACATTATAGTCACATTCTTGTAGATACACAACATAATCATTAGGAATCGCTGATTTCCTTACTCTAGTAGATCTTCTTAATGTTGCATCAACATTCTTCTGAAGAGCAGGATCATGTTGTTCAACTGGTTGTTCAACAGTTGTAGGCATCTGTTGAACTTCAAAATCTACTGGATCAGGATCAACAGCTTATGGTACTTCCAAGACTGGTTCTTCAACACGCGTTTGTACTCGAGGCGTGTTGTTAACAATAACGATCAGTCCATTACTTGAAGTGGCATATTGAGCATCTAAATGATCTTTATCAAAACCAATACCCTGGGATCGATCGCTCCCACTAATCAAGTAATTCTCAAGAAATTTTGCATTTCTTGATTCCACAAACCTAGTATTGTGAGATGGACAGTAAAATCTATAACCTTTAGACCGTTCGGCATATCCAATGAAATACCCACTAATGGTCCTTGGGTCCAGCTTTTTCTCTTGTGGATTATATATCCTCACTTCAGACGGGCATCCCCAAACGCGCATATGTTGCAAACTCGGTTTCCAACCTTTCCATAATTCAAATGGTGTCTTTGAGACAGCCTTGGTTGGAATTCGGTTTAATATATACACAGCCGTCTTTAAAGCTTCAATCCACAAGGATTTAGGAAGATTGGAGTTGCTAAGCATACTCCGCACCATGTCCAATAGTGTTCAGTTTCTTCTTTCTGCTACACCATTCTGGTCTGGTGAACCAGGCATAGTGTATTGGGCAACTATCCCATGTTCTTGAAGAAACTTAGCAAACGGACCAGGCGCTTGTCCATTCTCAGTGTATCTACCATAATATTCACCACCTCTATCTGATCTCACGATCTTTATTTGCTTTCCACATTGTTTCTCTACTTCAACCTTAAAGATTTTGAAGGCATCCAATGCTTCGCTCTTATTATGAAGCATATAGAGATACATATATCGAGAAAAATCATCAATAAAGGTGATAAAATATTTCTGACCTTGAATGTCCATGTCTGGACAACATATATCTGTATGTATGATTTCTAATATGTTTGAACTCCTTTTGGCACATTTCTTTGACTTGTTAGTCTGCTTTCCCTTAATGCAGTCCACACATGTTTCAAAATCAGTAAAATCTAGAGTATTAAGTACCCCATCTTTCACTAATCTTTTAATTCTTTCTATGGAGATATGTCCTAATCTCCTATGCCATAACGTAGAAGAGTCATCGTCAATAATACACCTTTTAGTGCCAGCTTGAACATGCATAGCGTTATGAGTGGTATTATTTCGTAAATTAATGCAGTAAAGACCATCAGACAAAATACCATTCCCAACACAATCAGATTTATTAAATAAATTGAAAGATGTTTCTGAAAAGTGAAAGGAATAACCATAAGGTACAAGTCTTGAAATTGAAATCAAGTTTCTAGAGAAACTTGGAACATAAAAGGTCTTTTCTAATTTTAAAATAAAACCACTACTTAAAATCAAACTACATGTCCCTACAGCCTCCACATGTGAGCCCATCCTGTTACCGGATAAGATGTATTGCTCACTTCCCACTGACTTCCTTAGATTTTGCATACCCTGTAAGGAGTTTGCAACATGGATTGTAGATCCAGAATCAATCCACCAGGTGTTAATATTAACATTAACCATATTAGATTCATAACAAACAAACGAGGTTGGATTACCTTTATTCTCAAGCCATTTCTGGAATCTGATACAATCCTTCTTCATGTGTCCCTTCTTTTTACAAAAGAAACACTTGGATTCTTTCTTAATATCAACCTGAGGTGGAATTATCCCCTTTCCTTTATGCTTGTATTGAGATTTTGCTTTCTGGTAGGTTGTAGCCAACATTGCACTTTCACCAAATTCCATAACAAGTCTCCCTTCCTCTTGAACACACATGGTCATTAGTTCATTGATTGACCATTTATCTTTATGTGTGTTGTACGAGATTTTGAATGACCCGTACTGATGTGGGAGAGTGTTAAGGATATAGTGCACCAGGAAGGATTCCGACATCTCAACCTCGAGATGCTTAAGTTGAGCCGCAATGTCCCTCATTTGCATAATGTGCTCGCGCACACCTTTCACACTGGTGAGTCTTAAAGAAGAGAACTTCATAATAAGGGTGCTTGCTAAAGCCTTATCTGAAGTGACGAATTGATCATCAATGGCCTTTAGCAAGTCTTGAACATTGGTATGCTGATCAACGGAACCACGAATACCAGCAGAGATTTTAGTCTTAATGAACATCATACTAAGCCGATTAGATCGTTCCCATTGTTCATAAAGCATGATATTCTCTAGAGTACTGGTTTGAGTAATTTTAGGTGGTTCGTTTTTCCTAATAGCATAATCAATATCCATCCACCCTAATTGAAGGAGAATTCTTTCCTTCCATATTTTATAGTTATCCCCTTTCAGATCGGGAATATCACAGCGGATATCAGAGAAATTTACAGGTTGAGAAGCTGCAATTAAAGATTATATGCTTATTAAAATTTGAGGCCTAAACTATAGTCATTCTTTACCAATGTAAATCATGAATAATATGAATCTAGTGACATAAAACTTGCCTGTGGGCTACAGTTTTAATTCAATTAAATTCATCCTAACTTTACGATAAAACTATCAAATTATGTTCTTTTTCCTAATCCCTGTGGGTAAATTAGAAAATATAATTTGATATTATATCCTAATTAATCACACAAAAATATAATAAAAATTCCTGTGGGATAAGATTTATTATATCAGATATGATTAATTACAATTAATATTTATTTTCTAAATGTGATCCTAAATAAACTTTCTTATAGTTTTAATTAATTAAAGATGCTGTGGCTACTCCCTAATTAATTAAACTATATGAATCACTTAAATATTAATTAAATTCTTATGCTCAATTATTGCATAAAACCATAAGCAATATTAATTTAATATCAAATGTGCAAATATTATTTATCTTAAATTGCATATATGAAAATAAATTATACAAGCAAAATTAAATAATATAAGTACTAATTAAATCCATAAGAGCCATTAAAAATTTAATTTAATTATGCATAAATTATTTAACTAAATTTTATATGTATAATTAATTGCAAAATTTATACATATAAATACACAAAACAAATAATTTAAGCATAATGTATTTAAATAAAATTTTAATGTGTCCAAAAATTATTTAAATAAATATAACATGTATAATAAATATTATACATATGATAAACATAAATTAAAATTATATTCAGAATTTATTTGTATTTTTTTTTATTAAAATCAAAATACAAATACATTTTTAAAATCAAGTCAGATACTAGTTATAGTGTAAAAGTAGTTATAGCCTAGTGGAAAGTCTTACTTATTCCCACCATTGAAGTCTGGGTTCATTTCCTAGTTAAAGCAGTTTTTTGTTTTGTTTAAAAAACAAAGTCTAAATATATATAAATATAAATTTGATACAAAATAATTGAAATATATGTTGCAGCCCATTGGATGAGACTATTCAAAATTTCACGTAGGACTCGTGTTCGAGTCCCCCAGACAGCGTGTGTTTTGATTTTTTTTTTTTTTGTAATAAACTTCATCTTCAACCTCTAGTCGGGTCAACTCGACCCGTTTTTACACTAACGGATACCCGGTGGTATATTTCTATTCCGGCGATTAAATCCAGCGTTCTTTTTATCAAAATTTTCAGAATTCAATTTCTGAGTGATTCATGATCTTAATTTTAAATAAAAACTTCATTTCAAACAAAAAGTTAATTAATGAAGAAAATAAATACCCACGGCAAATTGAATTTATTTTCTTAATTGTTTTTCAAGTTTAATTTTACAGAATCATTCAAAAATCAATATTGAAACACTTTATAATTTCCATATGCATCAAAACAATCAAAATAAAAAATCCAAAATTTCAGTTCTTCGTGTTCACAGAGCAAAACAGAGTTGTTTTCAAATGACTCTGATACCAAATGTTAGAGATTCAATTCAATCCAGAAACGTTCATAAAACCATATGAACTCATAATTTAAATGCAGCGGAAACAAAATTGGATTGAAAACATACCTCCTGCCATTTATCAAATTTCAGCACTTACACGGGAATTCCAATGGATTTTCTGTTCGATGCTTTCACTGGTTTTTCACACTTATTCTCTGCGTATTGATGGTGTATCTAAATTGTTATGCAGTTAATAATGAGAGGACCCAAGATTTTATTAAGGTTCTTCCATCAAGAACCTCGTTCGGTTTCGGAACCGACGCACGGTTCCGACGAAACCGAACCGTCACCACGATTCACTAATATTGCACCACTTTGATTTATAGAAACAACTATGTGAGAAACTTCACCAAGTTGAAGGTGCATAAGGGGTCCATATTTTTTTGCCAGGTTTCTTAGGGTCTGATGGGGTGGTAAGGAACTAATTACTAAATTATGCAAGTTTCCTATAATTGGTAGTTTCAATGGTCCCGGAGGCATTTTTGGGGTTGGGTTCTTGGTTTTGGATCCCCATACTAATTTCAAAACTATGAACATGCAGATGAAAAATGAAAAGATGGAGAAAAAGTAAAGCTCCATGTCTGTGATGGATGTAGGAGAAGAATAGTAGAGAATGTCTTGTACTTAGTAGTACAAAACGCCTCTTGAAGTTTTAGCCTTTAAATAACGTCATTGGAAGAAGAAGATGTTGACAAATATGAAGAAGTAGATGAGGACCAGGCCCAGGATAGCCATCCCTTAATAGATTACTATGTTTGTAGTCAAATATTTTCATCAGCTATTTCGTCACCGGAGATCGGAAGGATACTAATCTGCGTATATTTTTCAAGCCCAATCATACAACGTGGTGGCTGTTGTGTGTTGACGGAGAAGGGGTAACTTTAGAAATTTCATACATATCCCCTCCCTAGGTTAGACTACGAGTAAATTCAATAATAAAAAAAGGAAACTTATCTGCAACGATACAAAAATGGTAGGTAAAGATCTGCTGCTTTGTCTACCAGCCTGCACTAACAATCCCCGCCGTCCACCAGTTTTGACTATAAACAACTAATGACGAATTAAGGAATTTACAACAGCTTGACTTGAATTTAGTGTATCGTTGCAGATAACTATTCTTTCACTAAAAATGTGAATATATGCTCTGCATATTACAACAGTTTTTTTTAATAATTAAATTATGTTTTTTTAACTTATGACCTAGAAATTAACGAGAGTGGGCACTATTTAGCTAATTATTGAATAACTACACATATTGAATTCAAATAAATTGAAATATGATTGAGGATGAATCCGGTAATTAGATTCATTCCCTTTAATAATATTTACTAATTTTTTTTAGAATCAGAATTATCTCATGTATGATACTAAATTAAAATAAAAATGAATTGATTAATAACTTTACCAAATTATAATTGAATATGAACATGTTATTAATAAAAATATAAAAATAACAACCAACAGGGAAATACCCATATATATTTTATATAATTGAATAGTAATGTTAATTGTTTTCATTTGTCTTATTGTCACACGGTGCATAAGTAAAATTATCACTCCTCAAGGTAACATTCTTTATATTTTTCCAGTTTTTTATTGTTTGACAAAGAATGTTCCATTTCAAATAAGCTATGTGTTAAACGTAATAGCCAGATTTTTTTCATTAAATTCCATGAGTAGGGTTTACAACTTACAAGAAGCTAAATTATGAACACAAAAAATCTATTTACCAATATTATTATAAATAATGTAACAAATAATTATAAGTAAAAATATCTTATTATTTTAGTCCATAATTATTTATTATACCAATTATATTTATACCATAATTTATGACAAGAAGAAATGATATTTAAACATTTCTAAAAGTTATAATTATGACTAATATTCGTGTCACATCAATTATTGAAAAATTTGTTCTCAACATAAAATAAAAATGATAATGATATATTGCTACAATAAAAATACATAAAATATTTTTTTTTCTAATAATAATTATGTTTTACTTTCGTTATTATTAGATAAAATTATCATTAATAATTTATTCTTATAATAATAATAATAATTTATATTATGAAAATATTATTACCATAAAAACTCATCCATCCACCCTCACATTTTACTAATATGATATTTTTATTTACAGAGTCTCACTCTACAAATTCTAAGAAAGATTGGCTTTCAATCTCATATCATTGCTCTAATACAATGACTGAGATCTAAAAAAAAAAAGAATTGTATTAAAAAAAAGAATTGTATGGCATAATTTTTTTACACAGAGTTTTATTTTTTATCTCCTCAAGAAAAAAAAACATCTTCATTTTTTTAATACCGTAAATAAACATATGACTTTTTTTCACAAACGAGAATTAACAGTAAAACTTAGGTCATTTATGCCCCAAAGGGTAAGAAGAAAGGAAAAAAGAAGACATCTAGGATTAGTGGATGCAATAAGTAACATGGGTTAATGCAGATGAGATGTCTCGCACAGAGAGCTCGACCAAAAATTATGTATGGTAATATACTCTTTTAAATTTGTTTAAAGCTTTCTATGACCTAATATTAGTTTTATATATATATATATATATATATATATATATATATATATATATATATATATATATAATTCGCTGTGAATGACCTAATATTAGTTACTAACTGAAGAGAAGATTTGTGAATTCCTTGTGTTGGTTTCTATTTGTGCCTTTTATATGCCTAATTTCGTACTTGGCAAGAAACAATTAATTATTAGCCATTAAGAATTAACCAACATATATGTTTATTATTTCCAGCAATGCACATACTGCAGCAGAATTTATTTAAGACATATAATGTATAGCTAATAAGAAGTTTATCAAAGACATTGTTGATGCAGAGCCACTATAAAAGACTTATATGGGCTCCTATATAATATTCAGTGGATAATAGGGGATGGGAATTAAATTCAAATCACTTTTTCTTCTGACAGTTACGCCGTTGGCCTCGGTCATATCTAGATCTTCTGGCTTCATGTTACATGCAAATTTCCAATCAAAATGGAAAAGCAATTTTGCTAGAGTTAGCTCAACACTAGACATACCAAATAAGATTCCTGGACAAATCCTTCTCCCAGCACCAAAGGGAATGTATTGAAAATCTGCACCCTTGTAATCAATTGAGCTCTCCAAAAACCTTTCAGGGATAAAGCTCTCAGGATCAGTCCAATAAATTGGGTCTCTCCCAATTGCCCATGCATTAACAAGAACCCTGGTTTTGACAGGTATCTCATATCCATGAAGAACACAATTCTCGCTTGACTCTCTTGGAAGTAATAAAGGGAGAGGAGGATGTAACCTCAGGGTCTCTTTTATGACTGCTTTCAAGTATTTTAGTTCATGCATGTCTTTTTCATCCACATTTGTTTTCCCCTTTAAGAGTTGTCTCACCTCAGATTGTACCTCTTTCATTATTCTTGGGTTCTTCAGCAGTTCAGACATTGCCCATTCCACAACTGTTGATGATGTCTCACTTCCAGCACTGAATACATCCTAAAAAGAGGATTGCTTCATGTCATATTTTTTGAATTGTTTAGAATTTATAATAGCTACTAAAGGGAATTCTAATTGAGAATTGACCAAAATACTATGACGTTCTGTACTGAAAAGTTACATGGCCAAACAATTATATCTTCAAACAATTTATGAGTATGAACCTATGCTGCAAATTAAAAGAACTAGAGTTTTATCCTACTTATTATGTTATTGGCTTTCTCTTATATACTGTGAAGAGTATAGAGAGATAAGAAGAAAGAATGATTTAATGTTGTATTGGTGTGTTTTAGAATGTACATAGAGAACTCTATTTATAGAGTTGTAACAAGTGTAGTACAAGTGAAATAATAAGTATAATTCAAGTGAAATAATAAGTGTAGTACAAGTGAATTAATACAGGTATAGTACAAGTGAAATAGTGGAAGTGTAGTACAAGTAAAGTATAAGTGAATTACAATATCAAATATAACTTAACATCCCCCCTCAAACTCAAGGAGGAAGAGAAATAATCAACTTGAGTTTGGAAACTAATTCTTGAAATCTGCCTGGTAGATGAGATTTGGTGAAGATGTCAGATATTTGATCTGTGGAAGATATTGATTTGAGACAAACAGTATCTTGAAGAACATGTTGACGAATAAAATTACAATCAATCTCGATATGTTTTGTTCGTTCATGAAATACATTATTGTGAGCAATCTGAATAGCACTCTGATTGTCACAATATAGGATAGTTGCAGTTGATTGGAGAATACTCATATCAGCAAGTAACCAACGGAGCCAAAGAAGTTCTTGAGTGGTGTCAGCAAAAACACGATATTCAGCTTCAGTGCTGGATCGAGAAGTGAGGGATTGTTTCTTGCTTCGCCAAGATATGAGAGAGTTTCCAAGAAAGAAACAATATCCAGTAGTGGAGCGACGATCAGTTGGGTCACCTACCCAATCAGCATCAGAGTAGGTGGAAAGAAGAAGATTAGACTTGTTGGAGAAGTGGAGACCGTGAAACATGGTGCCTTTGATGTAGCGAAGAATGCGAAGATAAAATAGTAGAGAAACATTGGAAATCACGAAGATAAAAAGGAAGACTACTTACACGCGTAGAACGACGAAGTGATGACTCTAGATAATCAGGTAGTTGGTCTTCAGAAGATGTTGTTATGGTAGGATCAGCAGAAGGAGCAGACACATCAGGAGAAGCCGAAGTAGACAATGGTGAGGGTAATGGAGCAATATTAGGAGGAAATAAAGGAAAACATTTTATGTTCCCAAAAGATGACATGACGAGAGATGCGCAATCGTTTAGAAATAGGGTCCCAACAACGATAGCCTTTGTGTTCTATTCCATACCCTAAGAAACAACAAAGACGAGCACGAGGTTCTAACTTATTGTGCTCATGAGGGTGAAGAAGAACAAAACAGGCACAACCAAACACTTTGAGCAGTTCATAAGATGGAGAAGTACTATAGAGACGCTCATAAGGGGATTGATTGTGCATAATAGGCATGGGAACACGATTGATGGTATAAACAGCTGTAAGAGCTGCTTCACCCCAAAAGCGTTCAGGACAAGAACTAGAAATGAGGAGAGTGCGAACAGTATTAAGAATATGTCTGTGTTTTCGCTCAGCTCTTCCATTTTGTTGAGATGTGCCAGGACAAGAATATTGAGAAAGAGTTCGATTTTGTCGAAGAAAATTTAAAAACTTTGTTTCTTTATATTTCATAGCATTATCATCTCTAAGTACTTTGATATTTTGATAAAATTGAGTTTTAATCATTTTGGCAAAATCATAATAAATTTTGGGTAATTCAGATCTATGTTTCATGAGAAAAATCCTTGTGAATCTTGAATAATCATCAATAAAAATGACAAAATAAACACATCCCCCCATAGTAGGATGTAGGGATGGACCCCAAACATCAGAATGAATTAAGTCAAAAGGGGATACAAAAGTAGAATCACTTTTATTAAAACATAAAGCAGGTTGTTTTCCCAATTGACAAGGCAAACAATTTATATTATCAGAAATAGAAACAGATCCTAATTTACCAGAAGATGCTAAGGGACGAAGACGTCCTATAGACGTATGGCCTAGACGAACATGCCATAGGTTGATAGGAGTAGTAGAAGCATCAACGGAAGTATGAGAAGAATTGGGTAGATGAAGGTCGATAAGTTCAAATAATCATCCAACCTTACGGCCTATCCCAAGAATCTGTCCTGTCTGTGGATCCTGCACATGACAACCAGAAGAGGAAAAAGTAATAGTAAGACCAAGTTCACATAATTGACCAACAGATATAAGATTTAGAGTAAGATTGGGAATATGAAAGGTGTCAGAAAGTGATATAGAAGATGTGGAAACTTGTCCTACAACATTAACATGCATATGTGAACCATTGGCAGTTTGAATTAAAGGTTTGGAGATGGAAGATTGTGTGGGAGAGAAGATGTGAGTATCATGAGTCATATGGTTACAACAAGCAGAATCAAAATACCATAAAGATTTACCTGATGTGAGAGACAAGGCATTAGGAGGAGGATTACTAAATTGTGAGAGAACGTGTTTAAGAAGACCTTCAAGTTCTTGAGTAGAGAAGGTATATTTGTCATGATTATCCTCAAAAACAACAGCAGTGATAGATGAGTTACTATTTTTACCTTAAGCATGTTGAGAGGGATTCTGTGAGGAATGTTAAGAGAGATTCCGTGAGGAATGTTGAGAGGGATTCCGTGAGGAATGTTGAGGGGGATTCTGAAAGCAATCTTTGTTAAAGTGTCATAGACCCTTCTTGTGACAATATATACATACCCGAATGGGACATGTAAGAAGCTCATGATTGGGGTTGTGACAGTAGGTGCAACCTTGATGTTTGAAGTCCTCTTTTGAACCTCCTTTAGGGCGATAAAATGGGGTGACAAGAACAGAATTTGTATGATAAACTTTGAAAACCCCCATCCGAGTTTCTTCAGAGTGAAGCTCGGTCACAACAGTATCTAAGGATGGAAAAGGACTCCGATGGAGTAAGGAAGCCCGAACATGTTCAAATTGATCATGGAGAGCCATGAGAAAAATAACAAGACGCTGGTGATTACGGTAACTTGCAAACATCTCAGCATCAATCTTGTTCGTCCAAGTTGGTTCAGAGAGAGCGAATTGATCCTAAATAGTATGCATTTCAGAGAGAAATTAGTTAATGGTTTGATCGGCCCTTTGGCGTTTGGTATGAAGAGTTATTAGAAGTTGATATTGGTTGGCCAAATCTGTTGTAGTGAAACGAGCCTCAAGAAATTCTCAAACTTCTTTGGCAATGTCAAAATGCCCAAATTCACCATGGATGAAGGATAAGATGGTGTTACGGAACTAGGTAATAATTTGATGGTGTTTACTCTCCCAATCTTTAAGGCGGTCACCAAATAAGGAGTTATTTTCAGTTGTTTCTTGGATGAGTATAGAGATATCACCAGTTATGAAACGTCATAGCTTACGTCCTTTCAAGAAACTTTTCATTGCTTGTGCCCAAGCTAGGTATTTAGTATGGTAGAGATTGATTTTGGGACATCATTTCAGTCTATTTTAACGAAATAATAGAGGAAATATAAAACAAATATATAGAAACAGTATAAAGGAGATATCATTAAAAATGAAAAGAGGAGTTGAAAACAAACCTGGAACCAGGTTGAGGTGAGTCGGGTTAGAGTGAGCCGGGTTGGAGTGAGCCGAGTTGAGGTGAGTCGAGTTGAGGTGAGACGGGTTGAGAATGAACCGAGTTAGGATGAGCCGGGTTGGCTGTGATGAAGAGAGGCGAAATTTTGATAAAAAATTTAGAGGTATATGAGAGGCTCTGATACCATGTGAAAAGTATAGAGAGATAAGAAGAAAGAATGATTTAATGTTGTATTGGTGTGTTTTAGAATGTACATAGAGAACTCTATTTATAGAGTTGTAACAAGTGTAGTACAAGTGAATTAATGGAAGTGTACTACAAGTGAAATAATATAAATGTAGTACAAGTGAAGTATAAGTGAATTATAATATCAAATATAACTTAACATATACCCTGAAGTTTTAACTTTTTAACTCATGCTTTCACCATGTCATAGTTCGATCAGACTTACAAAATTAAGTATTACTATCTATTTGTTCGAGAGAGCAAAGTAGGGTTTAGAATAGATGAGTTCTTGACGATGGTGGATAAAGCATAGTGTTAATGGTTCAAGTTTTAGCATATGTTTCTAATTTTGATATGCTATTGAAGTATTAGCAACTGATATTAGTTCGGTCTAATTTTTAGAAAAATATAGTCAAATATTGGTTATTCTAAAAATAAGTTAGGTCAGGTGAGGGTGTGTGCCGTTTGCCTGGTAAAATAGCAAGGTTTAATTACGTACATAGCATAATCTATTGATAGATAGAGTTTCATTTTTAATAAACTCTTATGTATTAAACATATGTTTTTTATAACATGATATAACCTGTTAGACGTGATGAATATATGTTTAATAGATGTTCATTAATACACTAAACATATTTTTTTTCATAACATGATGGACATATTAATAACTTATCTTCGCAGATGCACTAAACATATTTTGTTTCACAACATGATGAACATAAAACATATTTTTTCTATAACATGATGAATATATGTTTTGAATAGGCGTGTTATATACATAACGAAACTATAATAGGAAATAACAATTACTTACAAAGAGTACTGCTTTGATGTTGCTTTCAGTTAGAGAATGATCAAGGTCAGTACTCCTCTGAAGTTCTAACAGAACATCTATTAAATTTTCCTCTTTTTCTTCATGATTGGATTTGTTTATCATCCTCCTCTCTTTATGATCATTTATGATACTTGTAAGAATGCTATCAACCTGTTCACGTATCTTCTCAAGTTTATGCTTCAATCCACTTGCCATTTGAAGCACTTTAACTGAGGGATACAGATCAGCAATGGCGAAACCTCCAGAAAACTTTGTTATTTCCTCGATAGCTGATATGAATGCTTCTTGTCCTTTGGCTTTTTTACCAAAAGCTGCCCTTGCTGTTATACTATATGTTAATGAAAATATTTTCTCACTTAGATTGATAGGTGATCCTTCACTTGAATATATTGCTTTGATAAGATTTGAGACTTCTTCATCTCTTAATGATCCAAACGACTGAACACGTTTTGGACTTAATAGCTCCATGGCACAGATTTTTCTCAGATGTCTCCAATAACTCCCAAAAGGAGAAAAGGCTATATCTGTATATCCATAAGACAAGACTTCAAGTGCAATAAGACAAGGCCTGTTAGCAAAGATAACATCATGAGTTTTCATAACCTCTTTGTCAATTTCTGGTGAAGAAACAACTATGTGAGAAACTTCACCAAGTTGAAGGTGCATAAGGGGTCCATATTTTTTTGCCAGGTTTCTTAGGGTCTGATGTGGTGGTAAGGAACTAATTACTAAATTATGCAAGTTTCCTATAATTGGTAGTTTCAATGGTCCCGGAGGCATTTTTGGGTTCTTGGTTTTGGATCCCCTTATCAATTTGAAGACCATGAACAGGAGGATGAGAGATGAGAAGATGGAGAAAAAGTAAAGTTCCATGGTTGTAGTGGCCATCTAGGAGGAGCATAGGATATAATGGCTTTTCTTTATTGTATATATAACAAAACGCTTGCTGGATTATATGAACGGTTGAAAGAAGAGTACGTACAAATATGAATTTGACTAGGTACTACCCACCACTATTGTAGTCAAGGACTCACGTGCTCGCTCTTTCCATTATGGGAAGGATAATTTGGGTCTTGGCTGCAACATATAGCAATATTTATTAGTGAATAATCTGTCACGCTGCACACCAGTTTTGACCTTTGACCAACAAACCCCTAAGGACGTATTAAGTTAAATAAAAACTAATTATTCTAACGTTTTCAAAGAGAAGTCATTAGTGATCACTGATCAATGAGTGATAAATAGAAAACCTAATAAATAAGTTAGCTTATTGAAGTTTTTTTTTAACTCAATAATTCTGGAAATCAATCTTAAATAAATTGAATGAAATGGATAATTTGTTTAAAACCTTTATTCATACGTATGCATCTTAGCCTCTAGCATTTTTTTACCCAAAGGTGCTTTTATTGTTATAGAATATGTCAATGCAGCAACTTTCTATTTGTCTTTACATATATATATATATGTACATATGTATTTCATTTGTTTCCTCATATATCGAAGAGTTAATTTGGTCCTTCATCTTAGTAGTCTGATGACAAAGATATTACTTCTTATCTTATTATATGTGGATTTGAATCCCTGGTTAATTCCATAGTCTAAAATAATTGGTAAATTAGTTAGTGAATGTGTGTTGTGTATCTAAAATCTATTGTAACAATTAAAAAGAAGAAGTAATTTGATGTGTTTGCCTAAAAAATTACCATTTTAGTCACGCAAGCATTAAGAGGAATACAAAACTTTTACTTGATCTAGGAAGGAAAGAAGGATTGAACATGAAAGAGAGATTCCATATGAGCTATCACGTACAAATCTTTCTATTACTATGTATTTATTTACGTATAAAATATTTTATTTTATATATTTAGCAATTAATAATAAGTTTTTAAAATTATCAAAATATATCAAGTAATTATACATGCACCTTGCTCATAAAAAATAATAATAATCACATTACGGACCACGTAACACATGTAACAAGAAAGGCTGCTATAAAACCAATAACAATTTATCTTCAATATTTAATAACACTTGTCTTGTAGCCAGGATCTTAAAAAAAAAAAGTACGACTACTATTTTAAAAATGGTCCCTGAAATACATTACTTAAAAGTGCTTTATGTTTCTCTCCTAAACGTAGAAAAGATCACATGTGCTTCAAAAAATACTTTCCAACAGCAAGTATAATGTTATATTGCATCACAGCTGATACTTGAATCTCACTCTAAGTGTCAATTTTTGATTGGAAAAGATTCTGATCGTGGGAGACAAAATAAGAGAATTAGGACTCATTAAAAGTAGAGAGCGCATTATATGATTAAAAATGGTTTTAGTTTTTGTTTAAAGTATTTTCCTTCCAACAATCCATCCAAACGGACATTTAATCATTTTTGCATATCTTCATTGTATTAGTTGAATTCTAAACAAGTTGCCCATTTTCGAAGTAAAATATCATAATTTCAACATATTGCAGAACCAACTTGAATTTCAAAGTTGATAAACCAGGAAAGAAAAGGAGCAAATTCGAGTGAGAAAATTATTTGACAAATTTGGTTACAAAGTGTTGCTGTTAATTTTGAACATTTAATGTGAAAGTCAAAGAATGATCATAATCAATAAATAATTTAATGAGCTAAACACAAAAAATGTCTATTCATCTTACAAGTTTTAAAAATAGGTAATTTTTTGTGGGAAAGAAGTATGTTATATTTGATTAATTTTTTTTAAAATTAAAGAAAATTGTTACGTGTAATCTTAGCTGGATCTAAGAAATAATAGAATTTGAGATGGTTGGGCATTTTTTGAGAACAATAGATGAATACCAATTGTTTACGCAATAGTGTTAAAAAAAAAGGACAAATAGGTAAGATTTAAGGATTATAGTGCTTAAAAATGAAGGAAATGGCTTCCAACGTGTTCTTGTAGAATATTTAATATCCTTTGATTTTTTTGTTTTGTTTCCAGCAGTGATAAAATTTAAAAAAGATAATATTGTTCTTGTTAAAATAACACATGGTATATATTTTTTTTTTAATAAAACTTTACAACAACTAAAAACAAGGAAAAAAAGAAAGAAAGATATAAAAGGATATTAAATGTTCAACAATAATTAATTAAAAAAAATTCTCTAATTTCATCATCATTGCCTCGTTACCATCTCAAATGGTAAGTAGTGATTTAAGTGGGCAACAAGAACTAAGAAAATGGTGATGGTGGAATTTTAGTTGGATTTGGGAAATAATAGAATTTGAGATTGTTGGTCATTTATTGGGAACAATGGAATTTATCAAAATTAGTATGTCATTGCTATAACTTTCATATACCAAGTCTCAAAAATTCAATTTAAGTTAAAAACTGTGCACTAAATATCAAGAACTGACATTGAGACCAATAATCGCACATGATGACAATACAGCCCATACCTTTCATTAATATTAAATAACTTAATAGCAGATGTTCACATTTGTGAGTCAATTTTGAAAATTGATCATCACAATATTACTGACCAAAGAAGTGAACTATGCAAACAATTACCAAAAGATGAAATATCAACTAATCCTTTCCTAGCTTTTCTGATCAACTGAACTTAAATAAATAAACGTAGTTTTTTTTTTAATCAACTTTTCCATGGTTTTTGGTAACTTGCATAGACTTACTTGCAGTAGATCATAAAAGAAAATTGTTTTTCTTCTAATTATTGATTACTCAAGAGGCGAAGGATGAAAAACAATGGGAATCAAGTTGAGATAATCCTTTCTTCGGACAGACACACCAAAGGCCTCAATCATATTAAAATCATCTTCATTTTTGACTCCATGAGGAAGTTTCCAATCAAAATGATAAAGAAACAAAGCAAGTGGAAACTCAACATTGATGAGACCAAAAGATATGCCTGGACACAATCTTCTTCCAGCACCAAATGGGATGTATCCAAAATTTGTGCCTTTGTAATCAATTGAGCTATCAATAAATCTTTCTGGGTAAAACCTTTCTGGTTCACTCCAATACTGAGGATCTCTTCCAATAGCCCATGCATTAACGATTATAGTTGACATGGCTGGTATTTCATAGCCATTAATCTCACAACTCTCTCTACACTGTCTTGGAAGTAACAGAGGAGATGGAGGGTGTAACCTCAAAGTCTCTTTAATTACTGCTTTCAAATATTTCATCTCATTAATTGATGTTTCATCAACAGACCCTTTTCTCTTATACACCTCTCTTACCTCTTCCTTAGCCTTTTTCATCACCCTTGGATTTTTCACCATTTCTGACATTGCCCAATCTACAGTTGTAGCTGATGTCTCACTCCCGGCTGCAAAAATTTCCTGAAAATATCATACTTCAATAAGTCTCGACAACAAAGAGTTTTTAGTGTGTGTTTTCTTGTGCTTATGTTAAAAGTTGTTTCAAAAGAAAGCACTTATAAGAATAACCACATTGTTTGTATTTCTATCAGGAAATATATTGGGTCTGTTTGTTTGTGCTTCTGTCAGCAAGCACAAAATGTGATTTTATGAGCCTTGAAGGACAATTTTTTTCACTTTTGGCCATGAATTGCTTTTTTTCACTGTTGGTAGCACTTTTACATGGTTCAGAAGCAGAAACAAACATACACAAAATCTACTTTCTAAAGCCTAAATGCACTTCTGATATTTTTCTGTTTGGTTCATAAGTGCTTTTTGCAATCAAAAGAGCTTTTATTCACAAATTAACTTAGAAGTGAACAACTAACCAAGATCACGGCTTTGATATTGTTAGTAGATAGAGAAAACTCAAGATCACCATTATGATCATGATAATTTAGAAGACTATCTACCAAATCTTCATGTATTTTGTCTTCATCTCTCCTTGTTTTCCTAGCCTCTTTGTGTTCATTGATTATGTTATCCATTATCCTATCAGCCTCTCGTCTTAACTTCTCAAGTCTAAGCCTATACCAACTGATATAACTAAACAAAGTGACAGAAGGAAACACATCTGCAATATTAAAACCTCCTGCTTCAATTATAATCCCCTTCACAACTTCTATGAACTTCTCTTGATCTTTATATTTCTTACCAAAGGCTGCCCGAGACGTAATGCTATATGTTGAGGAGTAAATTTTCTGAGTTAGATTGATAGAAGATCCAATATTGGAAGCAATCCATTTAATAAGATTGAACAATTCATCTTCTCTAACAGATTGAAAAGATTGAACTCTTTTTATGCTTAAGAGCTCTTGCAAGTAAACTTTTCTAAGTTGTCTCCAATATTCACCATAAGGAGAAGCTGAAATGTTGGAAGAATCATAAGCCAAAATCTTTGAACCAATACTGTGAGGCCTAAATGCAAAGATAATATCATAAGTTTTCATGACTTCTTTGGCAAATTCTGGTGATGAAACCACTATGGTTGAAACTTGTCCAATTCTTAGGTGCATTAAAGCCCCATATGTTTTGGCTAAGTTTTTTAGTGTATGATGGGGTAGAGAGCCTACTAATTGATGCAAATTTCCTATAATGGGTAGTTGCCATGGACCTGGAGGTAGTTTTGAAACTAAGTTGAAAGGTTTCTTTGATCTTTTTAATGCGTTGAGAACCACAAATATGAAAAGAGATAAGGTTAAAAGGATTTGAAAAAAGGGAAGTTGAAGCTCCATCAAGATAAGGCAGAGAAATGGAGATATTCTATCTTTGTTTGGTTAGCTATGAAGCTGAGTAATTCATTACACATGCGTGTAAAATTTATTTCTCCTCTTGGAAAAGAAAAGTCAAAAATACCCTTATTTTTTAATGATCAGACAATTGTAACCTCAATATACTTTATAATTTTGAAGGGAAAAGTCTTACATATCCAACCCTATCATCAAAAGACTCACACTTATCTTATCTTATAATTATTTTAAATATATAAATTTGCAAATTTATTGAAAAAAATATTATAATGCCTTTACTATTTTCTATTTGACTTTCTTAACACTTCAAAAAATGATGTGTCACAAAATGAGTTTTTACTTTTTATTTTAATTTTTTATTTGTCTATTTGATTGATAATACTTTTTTGAAATTTCTATGTATTTAATAAAAGTCAATTCTTTATGTAATACTAAATAACCGGCATGATAACTTAGTTATGAATAAAAAATATAATTTAAAAATATTTTAGCTTTTATTATTTAATCAATCATTCATAACTTTATTTGTTAATATTTTTAGTTAAAATTTAATTTTCTTAGAATAATAAATAACAAGTCTAATAACTTAATGAATAATGTAAAAGTAAATTTTAAAAGAATTAAATTTAGATTATTTTATGTCACTTTCACCGTTCATTTTTTCATCAAATTAAAACAATATTTACAAAATGTATATAATATCTCTTTTTTTGTTTTTTAATTTTTTTAATTAAAATTAATTTTTTGTAAAATAATATATAATAGACATAATAATTTGGTTAGATATTAAAATCTAATTACATATTACATATAATTATTTATTCATGATTATTCTACCCTTATTATTAATTAAAAATAATTATTTATTAAAAAATAAATATAAGATATTATAATTTAGTTAAGAATTTAAACTATAATTACAAAATTTTGACTTACAGGAGATGAATAGGTTTTATTTTAATTTTTTATCTAAATTTTGTTTTTAAGATCGTAATGGTCAAACATATAATTGCATGTAAGTAATAAAGTGTGAAAATAAAAATAACATACTAGATTTTAAAACGAGTAAAACTTAGACCACAAACAATGATCTAAGAAAAAATCATCCGTCTACCAAACTATCTAACATCAAGTCAGTCTCATATTACTCTTACATAGATAAAGTCCAAATGTATCTTATTTATGAGCCCTTATTGTATTTTCACAATCTACAAAGTTGGTGATAAGGATCATCTGACCAATGTTCAAATATGCTCTCCATTAATTAGATAAGTTTACGGAACACCTTGTAAAAAGATTAGTATAAAAACACAAGTGTTTGCGTGTATTTTAAATAGATTTCAACAAAAAATAAATGCTAATCTTAGTTTATGAAAATAACAATAAATACCAAATGAAGAACTCTAGAACATAAATGGAATCAACATTAGATAATGAAAAATCTAATAACACTCAAAGAATAGAAAACAAATTTACCTAGAATTTGAGACCAATGACAACAACAAAACGATGATGGCATAAAGAAAATATAAAACTATTCTCTTTAAAATATTACGTGATTGAGAAAGTATCGAGTAGTAGGTTTGTATAAATAAGAAACAAATTGATTCTTTACCCATACAACACATATACCCTTTAAAATATTTTTGAAATAATTTTACAAATAAGTTCAAGTTAAAATATAGTTTTTTATTACAAAATTTTTGAGCTCGATTAATCGAGACTTTAATTGAGGGAAGATGAAATATGTTCCTAGTTTTTCACCAAAGAAAATTCGATCGAAGTCGATTAAAGCTTGATTGATCGAAGTTGATTGAAGCTTGATTGATCGATCCTTTAAAACAACACATTCAAAACTGATGTAAATGGACTAGATGGAAGTCAAGCGAAGCTCGATTGATCCACACAAAAAAACACTCCAGAGGTCTAGATAGAAGTTGATCAACCAAACTTTACCATCATAAAAAAAATTCTAAGTGTTGTGAATATGTGTTGGTGATACATGAATACAATTCTAAGTATTTATACATGTAGTGTGATTGTCTTCAATTTTGACGTTTCTTCGCTTTACTTAAACACTAGCGTTTCTTGGGCAAACATTTTGTTTATAAAAATAATTAATATTTATAGACTTTATAATTATTATATATCTAACTTGCTAAATAATATAACCATAATTTTTTATGTTTCTCAAATTTATAATAACGTTTTTTTTATGATTTATGGATACAAAAATATGTGAAAAGGAAACAAAGGAAATTTTGAAGGATTATTGTAGACAACCATGTTTGTCACAAAAAGTGAGAATTCGTTATCAAAATACTATTTCCTAACGAAATTGAGTCGTTCTGAAATCGTCACTGAAATCGTCAAGGTATATGCATCACAAAAAAATATTAATGATGAGGTGGCAATAATCGTCAAAAAATGTTATAATCATTGAAACAGGTACAAAGAAGTATCTTATATTAAGTTATTAATTAATTAGATTAAAAATGATATTAATTAGTCTCGTGTTCTTATAAAAAAACCAATTAATAATAAAACTCATTATTTTAATGATTTTTTTAAAACTATTATTATTATTATTAAACTAATATTAAAATATTAAAATAATGTATTTTTTATTTATCTATTTTTCAAAACTAAAAAATTAAATGATAACACTCCTATTAAAATTAAATAATACAAATAATTTAATTTAAAAAATATACGTTATAATTTTATAATATCATAGTTTTATAATTTTTCTACGATATTTTGTCACAGAAATCTAAAAAGTAATATAGTATTCTAAATTTCCTTTACCAATATTTATGAACAATAAAACTATTTCTCGATGTAAATGTTGGTTATCTGTGTAGCCCTGTGAAGAAAAGAGAGAATAATTGCGAAGCTCAAAACTTTCTTGGTTATCTGTGAAACTGTGTCCACTACATATATTTCCAAAGGTACATAAGATTTTTACCTCTTCATAAAATTCTCCTATTTACAAGAATATACAATTTTTTGAAAATATTATCATCCAAGTCTTCAATTTAAACTTTAGTACGTAGTAAGTTGTCTGTATTCGAAACAAAGCACCATATAACCTTATACACATAAAACATTGATATTAAATATATATATATATATTAGTTATCCTTTTGTCACTTTCTAGTTAAATTATCTTCAAGGGTTATCCGTGATCAATTAGCCCCATGACTAGAAAACTTGATGTCTGGTTTCATGACCATGTTTGAGCGGCAAACTATGACTAACCAATCAAAGGATGTTCATTTTCTGACAGCAACTTGTATAAGCATCTTAAAGTAATACAATTACTAATTAACAGTTCTCACTTTAACATCCTTAATTTCGTAATTTACTACAACAAATAGCAAGCACTAAACAGTCACTATTGTTTACAAGTCACTCTTTGTTAGCTAATAGGAGAACCTCGATTCTCATTCAAAATACAAACAAGGAGCCCGAAATTTGCTACAAATCCCCAGACACTAGCCAAAATTCAAAACAGTCAAAAGAGAATGAAAGTAACAAAACTGAAAGCATTTCTTCAAATTACATAGTCAGACCAATCAGATATATCTGAAGTATGATCCATAGTAAAACTGGGAATCTTATCAAGCTTAACTGGATTTTCCTTTCCTCCAAGCAATCTAGCTGGGTTCCCAACTGCAGTAGTTCTTGGTGGAACATCTTTAATAACAACTGAACCAGCCCCAATTTTAGCACCATCACCAACCTTAATATTCCCCAAAATACAAGTACCAGCTCCAATCAACACACCATCTCCAATCTTTGGGTGTCTATCCCCACAGACTTTACCAGTCCCTCCTAAAGTCACATTGTGTAAAATTGATACATTGTTTCCAATCACAGCTGTCTCGCCAATTACAACACCAGTAGCATGATCGAGCAATATCCCACGTCCGATCTTTGCTCCAGGATGAATATCAACAGCAAATACCACTGATACTCTGTTTTGAATCAACAAAGCTAACACCGTTCTGCCCTGTGACCATAACTTGTGTGCGACCCTATGTGCTTGACATGAAAGAAAACCTTTGAAATTCAAGAAACAGTGAATATAGCTTATGCAAGCTGGGTCTCTCTCTTTAACTGCTATCAGATCATATTTGACATCTCCCATGATTTCTTTATCCTCTGCTAGCGCCCCCATGAAAATATCATAAAGGGTACTACTAGGAAGACCTAAATGGCTTAGTTTGATTGAAAGATGATTGGCTAACGCACTTGCTAAAGATTTATGAGACAAAATTGAAGTGAAATAGTAATTGGACAAGATGGGTTCTTGTTCGATATCTGACCTGGCTTCACCTTTCATTTTCAGCCATGGATCAATTTCTTCATCATCTTGATCATACTCCACAACCGTGCGTGTTTGCGTGGTTTTCGTTCGATTCTGACAAATGGGTACGCAATAAAGCTGTTTGGGATAGTTGAGTCGGCAGAAAGTCGCGAATTTAAACTGACTGTCATCATTATCAGACCTGTTTGGATCGAGAGAAAGTGGATTGCGCTCGGCTGTACCATTTCTACAAGTGTCAATACAGGCGGCCATGGGATTATAGATCAGTTTGTGCTGTTTGAAAAGCAAGGAAGTGGGTGATCCAGGTAGGGAATTCCTGTTGAGAAACAAGTGGGATGACAAACGATTTGAGTAAACATAGAAAAACCTAAATAGAGGTGGAGTTCTGACCAGGGTTTTCATGGAAAACAAAATTGTGTTGAGAAAGATGTAAGACAAGGAAAAGTACCAATAAAGAAGAGAGATAAATGAAGAAGGATAAAATTATTCATGTGGATAAAATTATTCATGTTCCATGGTCGAGGGCTAGTCTACCGGAGGCCAACTTATTAATGAATAATTTTCATAAAGAAGTCAAGTATTTCATTATCCGCGTCTTTTACAAGATTTACGTATAGAGTATTATTTATTATTTGTAAGTATATTTTTTATTAATTAATTTTTTTATTTTTTATTGAATATTTTTTTTAAATTGTATTAATCTAAAATATTATTTCATTATATGTTTTAAAAAGAATGAATGATTTCTAAGCTGTTAATAATGTTTCTTAAAATTATTTTGAAAAAAAAGTAATAGATGCAATGTCGAAAGGTTTCATATTTTTTTTTCATATTAATCATTTTAGTTACGTGATTTATCCATTATATATTATTAATTATGTTATTATAAAAAATATCTATTAATCTCATAATTATTAAAAATGAAGAATTTTAAACTCACAAAAAACATTAATTTTTACTATAAAGTGTTCATTTTTTATAAATAACAAAACTAAAGTATTTAACTCAAAAATTATGTTATTAAATTATTTATTTATATATAATAACAAAATTGTGATATTTTTCTCAAAAAATTATAACTATAAAAATAATATTTATTGTGTTTTATTTATATAATTTTACTATTAAAAAAATTTAATCAATTAATTTATAATAAATATTGTTCAATTACATTTCTTGGTGTTAAATTGTTATTATTATTTAAATTTGTTTAATATTTAATTCTGTTAATTAAATATTTTTAATATTATATATATTTTTAATTATTTTACATAAATATATTTATATAAATATTAATAATATTTTTTTAAAAATTACCCAACATATGCATCGCATTATTCATGAAATTATCCCATACAAAATATTTACTCTTAAAATCTAGTGCTGGTTGGGGTAAATTGTATTGCACTAAAATCTAATATCATCGAGTAATAATGGTTGGATAATTAATATTTGATTGTTTCTTTAAATAAAAAATATAGTACCATCTCTAAGATTATTGAATTAAAGAAATCAGATGTTATTAGGTCATGCGTTACGTACTAGAGAAGTCAAAGAAATTATTACTATAATAATATATTCCTCTAATTTAATAAAATATAATATTAATATAATTATTTAAAAAATATATATTTGTACAATGATAAAATAATGGGTAAAGTAATTTACACTACTCTTTTATTATCTCTAAGGCATTTTTGCCGCGCTATTTTTTAAAGTTAATAAATATATATTTTATTTTTAATACATTTCTTTTATCTAAAAAGTTAAAAGTGTTTTGTCAAATTTTAAAATTATTATGAGGAGGTGATATTAAATTAAGATTTTAATTTATTTTTTTTAAATATAAATTTAAAAAATTATAAACTTTTATAAGACTAAAAAAATTAATATATCTTTTGTAATATACATATACCTAGTATTATAAAGTATTTCTCCACTATTATAAATATATATAAATTATTTAACATTCTTATTATCTCTACTAAGGTTGTATATGATTCGATATAGTCCAATTTTTAATAAAAAAAATTAATCAAATTAGATTATTTATGTTGTTTAAACCAGATCGGATTAGACAATTTGATTATTAAAAATATTGTAACCGAACAATTTGATTTGATTAATAATATATAAATATGTTACAGTTTAATATGATATATTCTAATAAGATACAAGCAAATGTCATACTCATTGAATAGTGAAATCGGTTCACAAACGAGATGTAGATAAGGACGATTGGTTTTGTTATATATATAATACGTCGGTTGAATTAAGTTTTTAATATATTATTAAAATCAGTCTAACTGGTTTAAAAATTAATATAATCGAATCATACTGTTTGAAAAATGATTTTAGTTAATACAAACTGGATCGATCATTTTGATTTATAAAATTGTTTGGTCTGATTTTTGGACACTCCTACTCTCTACTATTATAAATACATGAAAATCTATCACACATATATATAATTCCATCAAATCCTAAAAATTTAATAATGATTTAATTATATTACATAATTTTTATATATATAAAGCTTCATTTTTAATTTCTCTAAATATATATATATGTTTATTTTTCTTATAATATAAATAAACATATATTTTTTTACCCAAAGAGTTAAAGTGAAATCAGTTAAATAAGTGAATTATTTATGACGAGAAGATTTAATTGATTTTATTTTAACGATTTTTAATAAAAATATGTTTATTTTATTTTTTTTAATTATTTATATTATAAGAAAAATGAACATTTTTGTTTAAGATTTAAAAATGAAAATTCTTATAAGAAGAAAATTATGTCTTGCAATTAAACCTATTTTAAATTCAAAAATTATAAAAAATAATAACATTAAAAAAATTAATAACAAAAATAATATCTTAATAATATTAAAACATATTTTAATTCAATAGCATTCAATGTTAAATAAATCTAAATGGTCATAGTTTAACTTGAACAACATATAATTGGATGACATTTCATGTGAAATGATATATTAGACATTTTTTTAATAATAAAAATATATATTATTTTATATTTATAAATTTTAAGTGTCTTATTTTTAATATTTTATCCTATTATTTATAATGTGTATGTATACGTGTTAAATATTTTTTAAAAAAATTGACCCCTAACCTATACATTATTTTCATTCTCAAATGCAACCTCACTTGCATTTTAAATTGATATTCTAAGTTTATCCTTTTAGGGTAAAGTCTTCGATGTGTTATTTGCAAACCCTAAAGCCACCATCAAAGCTACAAAAATCCAACAATGAAATTGATTTTTCATCGATCTTATGTCAACAAGGTACTTTTGGAGCTCAATTAACCTTCAAGAGTACAAAGTTTACAAGTCTAAGTCTTCTATGAAATTCATTGAAAAAGCTACCACGAAACTTCAACTCAATCCAATGACAATAAGAGACGATGGAGATGAACTCTTATAGAATCAAAAGAGAGAAAAGAACTAGAGGAATAGAAATGTGAGCAAGAAGAATAACAATTCAACATCAATAATACTACCAAGTAAGCATCGCTCAAGACTCAAGACTTCAACATATCTCTATAAAATAGATCAACCTAAGAAACCAGATTTTGAAATTTTAACAACCTTTCATATATGATATACCATACGACATAAAAAAATTAAAAATATGAACAACCTAGAGCGTTAAGGCCAGTGATCCATATAACGCAACATTTTTGCTTTAATAACTTCTACCCATCTTCTTTGCAAATTGATCATTTATACTACTTAATCATTGTTGAAAGCATGAATCATTGATGAAAGCTTTTATTTAGACACATGTCTAATTGGACATAACAGAGTTATCATATGTCCAACTAAAACTATAAAAACTAGAGACCATATTTTGAGTTGGAAATGTGTCCAACTTTACTCTGACGAATAGAATCATAGGTCGATCAAATTCCACCATGTTCCTATCTCTTTAAAGATTTGTTTAATTTCATTAGTTAATGATATTTCAATTAGTTAACTTTATAGTTATTAGTTGAACACATGTCCAACTAGACACAATAGAATTGGACACTTGTCCAATTAAAAACCAAGGATTTCATTTTGAGTTGGATGCAAAATCTGCTCTTGCAAATAGGATCATTGACAGGTCAAATTCCAACTAGTTAGACAACTCTTAAGTTTAGTTGGATATGTATTCAACTTGGCTTCGACGAGTAATATCATCGACCAATTAAACTCTAACCAGTTGGACAACTATCTAGTTAAGTTGGACATTTGTCCAACTTAGCTTCGATGAGTGAGGTCACCGACCGATCAATCTCTGGTTAGTTAAACAACTGTCCAATTTTAACTGGTCAAACTGGATAAACATCTAATAAAGTTCTTCAATAAAAATTAAAAATGTTTTTGTCACTTTGTGAAAAAAAATCAAGTGAGATGGAATCATATCTGATTTTTGACTAATATAGAATCATGGTAACATATAACACAAAAAAAAATTATTTTTTAAAATTATTATATCATGTATTCATGTTTGTATAAACTTATATATATCATTAATATTTATCTTTTAGATACTTTTATTACTTTTACAACATAATTTGAATAAAATTATATAAATTATCTAGTACTTAATTTTTCTCTCTTGTCCCTCTATATATCTCAATCAATTTCATTATATGTAAGTGGTTTGTAACAATCACTTCATCCTACAAAACTGACTTGTAAGGAAAGGGTATCAAGTGATTATTAACCTATTCACTCATCTATACTCAAAACGATGTGAGATTTAATTGGGTAAGTACATTTAACTTTTCTTTTAAAACTGACATCCACATTGACATATATACCCTAAGTGACTTTGCGGATCCAATGATAGAAACCCTCTCACACTTTAGGTGACTTCAAAAATTGCTAGTAGCAGTTGATGAGTCTATGAAAGTAGAGTCATCAATGTACTTTTCTACTTAATATTTACTCATTTTATTCAATAAGTAGTATTTTTGAGATTGAAAATATTAAAATATAAATTTTCTAATAAAAATAGGTGAAATATATATTTTTGAGATTTTTCTAAAAATTTTATGGATTTTTTATGATTTTTTAATGCATGGCTAATCAAAAACTACCACGTGGATGCCAAGTAAACAATAGAGTTGAAATAACCTTACCATGTGTCACTAACGTGTTCATTTTGAGTTTATTGCCATGTCAATGTCCCTCCATATGTTGTCACACTACTCGTTTGTTCCTTCTAACTACAAGTTATGCAAGCGTAACATCAATTCATAGATCACCACATGACGCTAACTCAACCTACATTGATCAAGACCAGTCTCCTGCACCACGCGTCTCATGCTGATTGGTTTGCCTTTTCTTCATGCCATGTGGCACGTCCCTATTAGCTGGCATTATTAATTTTTCGTTTTTCATCTCAACCATTCATCTGAAACTGATCTAACAGTCCAGATTATACCTGAGCTTAATTTAACCCTCTAATTGCTCCATAAACCTTAATGGCCCAAAATCAATATAATTTTTATCAATTTTTTGATCTAAGAAGAGAGAAAAATATAATTTTGGTGGAGATTCAAGAGAAAATTGGTACTAGAATTCAAGAAATTGATTTTGATTTTCTTTTTTCTTTTTTCTTTATCAATTTTTATGTCTTTTTATATAAAAAAAATATGAGCTTTATGAATAAAATTATATCTAGTTAATTTATTAATTTTGAAAGTTTATAAAATATGTACCTAATTAACCTAGAAGGAGATGAATATGTTATTTTTAATTTTTATCAATTTATAATTTAATAACTTAAACAAAACGGTCAGACATGTAATAACGTGTAAGAATAAAATACAGAAATAAAAGAATAACACACAATATTTTTAAGTGAAAATAACCTAGCCACAACTATAACCTAAGAGGAAAACCACTGATCCATCGGACCACCTAACTTTCCACTA
This sequence comes from Hippophae tibetana, assembly GCA_037013495.1. Lineage (NCBI taxonomy): Eukaryota > Viridiplantae > Streptophyta > Magnoliopsida > Rosales > Elaeagnaceae > Hippophae > Hippophae tibetana. Next base: position 13,647,320 of record CM072804.1, read on the forward strand.
TGAAAACAAAATGTTCAAGTACAAACTCGGTTTTATGCTATCCTATTTAAGATATTGCTTCAATGTATTTTACTTACGAGCCTTTGTTCAAGTACAACCTTGATTGAAGTTTATAGTGTTATAATTGTTATAAAACTATCTCAAAAATTAAAAGATCAAGGTAGCTTTGACATCCCTTACACTATTAGGAACATCCATTTTGATAAGTCACTTTATGACTTGGGTTCTAGCATTAACCTTATACCATTATCGATTTTTATGTGATTGAGCATTTCAATGACATATGTGGTGTGTCAAGACTATAGGAGTTTCTTTCCTTTCCTTTTTTCATATTTATATATGTACATTGGGGACAATATGCAATTTAAGTTTAGGGGAGAAAACTTTATTCTCTACTTTAGTATTTAGTACGTATTTTCAATTTTAGGAAAAAAAATTTAGGATGATTTTAATTTTAATTTGAGTAAAAATTGATAAATATATAGAAACTAAATGCATACGTGCTTGATATGAAGCATACGAACTCAATGATAAAAATTGGTTGTCATGACTAGGATAAAGAATGTAACATGCTAGTTAAGATACTTACATTAATCATGTGATATGCTTGCTAGTTATGATTAGATTGATTCAAATTTTTATGCATATATTCATGATTGATTTTAGTATTCTTATTGAGAGAAAAATTGTAGTGAGTTATGCTAGTTGATTAGATCTAACATATTTTAGAATCTATTTGATCTTCCTTTGAGGCAAAATTCTAAATAGTATTGAGCAAAAGAGATTATTTAGATCTTATTTTGGATCAATTGAGTATTTCAAGCTAACCATTGTTAATATTCGTAGTCATCTATTTGAGCCTAACGAATAATTTTTCATATCTCTAAGCCACATTTCGTACCTAGCTAATAACCATTATATTAAACCTTGCACCTTTAGCTTGTATGAAAAGAAAGAAATGCAATCATGTACTATGCTATATATTAAGGTGAAATATGATACACCGTATAAAAAAAGTAAAAAGAAAGAAAGAAAGATAGAGAGAGAAAAATTGACAACACAATTGTCACTCTGAAATAAAAAGAAAATAAAATTAAAAATAATTTTGGGGGTATTGTAAAGTTACCAAAAAATGTGGAATAAAAGAATATGAAAATAATAATAATAAAGGTGCACTAAAATATCAAGTTAAAGTTCAATTGTAGTTAAAAAATGCATGATGAACAAAAAGAAAGATAAGATGTAAAAAGGGCTTAAATGTCTTCATTTATCGATCTCCACCTAAGTCTTGCATTACAAGCATGTAAAGTTCTTATTGATTTTTAGTTCAGTGCATTTCTATATTAATGGATAAGTATGTGAAAAATAGACTTATGAGACTTGTTCTAAGATTGAATTGATAAGAATACTCATATAGGTTGATTTCATGAGTGCATTGGATGATATCATGTGCAACACATACAAATTAATTCATCAAAAATCTTACATATCCTTTTATTGATGGAATATTGATTATTGAATATATGTGAACCTTTTTGTCATAGAATTGTATGAATTTTGAGAGGGATAGTTTTCACTAAACATATATGTATTAATAAATATATATTTATAAATATACTATTCATGTTCCCGGTAATAACACTAAAAACTTAAGCTGACACGAATTGTGTTCAATAAATACTCAAGTTTACGTATTGCAATAAATAATATAATGATAAAAAAATCATTCACAATGAGTTATATTATTATAAACTAATTTTTAAAAAACAACAATCTTCTCTAATGTCTCTCTATTTGGGATAAGAGATATCACAAAGTGTATTTGTTCTAATATCAATTGTAAAAACTACTTTGAGTATGATTAACCCTACAAAGTTAGCCGGTAAAGGGAGGATGTCTAAGTGATTATTAAACTACCAATCATCCATATTTAGACGAGGATGTCTAAGTGATTATTAAACTACCAATCATCCATATTTAGACGATAAAGAACTTAATTAGTTTTGTAGGGTGAGTTATATATATATACTTAAACTTTTAGAAAAGTTATCAAAATAAAAATAATAATAATAATAATAATAATAATAATAATAATAATAATAATAATAATAATAATAATAATAATAATAATAATAATAATAATAATAATAATAATAATAACATCTTTAAAATTTAGAATATGATCTTCTATTTGTTTTTATGTTTACTTATCAAATCTAAGCCATACATTTTAAATTTAAGGGTTAAAATATTATCTTTATTAATAACTTCATTTCACCACGTATATTAGATATGAAATGCACAATTAATATTGAAAAATCAACGGACAATCCTAATCTCTAAAATTTATGCTAAATAGTTTTCTATATACTTAAATTTTGCTCAATTTTATATAAATGTAGTTGAACATTTTTTTTTTATATAAAATTATCTAAACTTTTCTATTTACATATAAGGTTTTTTTTATGATTAAGTTTTACCGTGTCTGTGTAAAATTTTATTAGTATTAATTAACTAAAAAACTTATATGTAAATGTACAAAAGTTTGGATAGTTTTGTATAATAAAAAAATCTTAGCACATTTGTATAAAATGGACTAAAATTTAGATACTTTTTTTAGCATAAAATTATAAAATTTGTAACAATAAAAATAATGTTATTTAGCCAACAGATATAAATAATTATAATTTAATTTAAATAACGTTAAATTAGATGATATTTAATATAAAATAATATATCAAAAAAAATTAATAATAAAAATATATGAGTTAAATACATGAAGTATTATTTTTATATCTATTAATTTTAAGAATATTATTTTTATTATTTTAAAAACTTTTATTATATTATTTTTTAATAAACAATAACATATAATCGAAAAAATGTAAATTGAACGAGTTGTATACGAAAATATATAAGTAATTATTTAAAAAAGTTATTATAAATAAATAACTATTGCACCAATGAGTCAGATAATCGACAATATATATCACATGCTGTTAGAAAATAGCCTCATACATCCCCCAAGTACTAGTTTTTTAACACATAAGTCAATATATATCACATGCTGTTAGAAAATAGCCTCGTACATCCCCCAAGTACTAGTTTTTTAACACATAAGTCAATAACTATCATTTCTCACGATATAGTACATTTATATATATATCATCGTTATTTTTATTTTAATATTTTATTTATTTTTTAAATAAAATATATATTTAAAAAATCTAGGTTATAATATTATTATTTTTTAAATAATTTCATACTCAATTTCAATTTTATATTTATTAATAACTCGTATTTTAATAATTTAATAGCAAAATAATATATAATATTTTAATAAAATAATTATTAGAATAATTTTTTTATCTTTTAAATAAAATATATAATTAAAAAAACTAGGTTATAATATTATTATTATTTTTTAAATAATTTCATACTCAATTTTAATTTTATATTTATTAATAGTTCATATTTTAATAATTTAAAAGTAAAAATAATAATATTTTAGTAAAATAATTATTAATATAATTGTTTTTCAAAGTTAATAGATTAGAAAATATTTTTTAAAATTTTGAGGGAATAATCGATACCAACTTCATAATTTAAGATATTTACACGTCTCCTATTCATTTAAAGTACTTCATAATTTAGGATATTTACACGTCTCATATTCATTTAAAGTAACTAGTATTATTATTCTTACCCTTTTAATATTATATTTATGGCTCTTATTTTATATCATTTAAGTATTAAATTATTAATATTTAAAACATTATAAATTATCTACTATTTTTATTAATTAAATAAATTTTTATTATTTAAAATACTAATAATTATATTTAAAGATTATTTAAAATAATATTTGTATTCTAATTTTTTAGATAATAATATAAATACAAATATTTTATTAAAATAATTCTTAGTAGTAATTATTTTAATAACATGTTTATGACTAATTAATTTTACAAGTATATATATATATATATATTCTTATGTACATTAGATTTTATATTAAATACATAGGAACATCTTGCACTAAGGTTATTTGATCGATCAAAATGTGACTGGATTGATCGAGGTGAGTAAATCGATCGATCGAGGCGAGTAAATCGATCGAGAATCGATCTATTTTTGATAAAAAACTTTTGATTTAATTTTTAATTAAGATAGATTAATCGAAGTTTAATGTCCGATCGATCAAGTACTAGATCAATCGAGAATCGATCTATCTATCTTGGGATTTATTTTTAATACCTCAAATCAATTGAGGATTAGTTAGATTGATTGATCTTTTTGGCTCGATCAATCGAGGTAGACCTAAATCGATAGATTGTCGAAGATTTCAACTTTAATCTAATTATTTATTCAATTCAAATATTTAAATTATCATTTTGTTACTATTATTCACTATTTTATGAATTATGTACTAAATAAAATTTTAATTAGATTTTAAAATAACATTAAAGCTTCAATCTTTCCTATATAAAGAATATACTCTTTTATATTTTAATTAACCATGAGAGTATTAATTTTTTTCATCTCTCTCTATTTCAAATTGCTTTGTAAAAACAATATTATATTTCTTTAGATTTATTTCTTTAATTGATCTGTCAAACATTAGTGTAGTTGTGTTTGATTAATTAATAAATTTAATTAGTTTATGATATTTTAATTAAATATTTATATAGTTTATTCTTTATTTTATTTTTGAATTATTAGATTAAATAATTATGTGTGTAATATCATAATTATTTGATTTGATTATTTATCTTTAAAGAAATCATCTTTATTAAAATATAATTAATATGTTTGTTCTAGGAATTGTTGGTAATTGTTTTTATATGTAAATTTATTAAATTGTCTAATTTTGATTGTTAATTGTTTAATCTGCTCTAGGACATATCTTGTATTTATGTTTTTATGCTAACCTTTCAGGTGTCAACTGAATGAGCTCGATAAGTTTTGTGACTCGAGTTCAGCGAAATGTTGATCCGAATCCAAAAACCTTGCTTATGAGAATATAAAAAAGCAAAGGCTTCTAAGTATGTTACTTAAGGGCATTATTTTGGTAGGTAGCGTCCTAACCATATAATCAAATATTATTTTCATAGTGAATAATTAGATGGTTCTATGAATCAACGATTTTTCTCTTAGGTCATTGTTATGACATCGAGTATTTCTCTCTAAAAATCTTGTGTTTTATTTTAATTTTTCGTATTATTTTATTTACATGTAATTATATATCTAATTATCGATAAAATTTTAATTTATCATATTTTATTAATTATCTATTTAATTAAATTTATAACTAATAAACTTTTAGAATTTAAGTAAAACGTTATTATATTTTAAATTTTGGAAATTTTGAAGGAAAGAGAGATAAATCTAGGGACAAAAGTTATTGAATCATAATTGAACTTTTATTTTCTTTTACCATTTTTATTACTTTTCATTCCAAACACGGTCTTAAGCTTGTTTACCTTGGATGCTTTTTCTCACGTTCTTCGAACCATACACTTTGTCTTCGAAATAATTAACAACCCAAACCTGATATTAAGCTTGTTTCACTTGCCAAGCTTTTTCTCACAAGTGCAATTCTCCTATTCTAATTTTTGTATATCAGTTTATATGTCATTAAGACGCAATAAAAATATAAATACTAGTTAAAAATATGATTCATTATTATATAAAAAATAAATATTATATCTATATATTTTTTACTCTTAGATTACATATAAAATAAGATATATAAATTATTTTATTTCTCATTTTCCCTAAACAATATTATTGACAATAATAATAACAACGATAACAACAATAACAATAATATGTTAATAAATCATTAATGATATATTAGTTGTATGCAACTAATATACTTTTCCTAAAAAATATTTTTCCAAAAAATAGATTCTTATTTTCTGTATTTAAACATGTATTAGTATTCATTGTATTATGTGATTGTAAATACATTTCGAATATATTCAATTTGGTATCAGAGCACGAAAGAAAAAAAAATTCTTACCGGTTTCTGAGTAGCAGCGCCGTTGCCAGTTTTTTATGCAGTGCCATTAAACTTCTCGCATTATTCAGTTCGTGTAGCAGTTGCAGATCCGTCGTCCAGTCCGCGTTGTCCAACCCGCGCCGTTCAGCCCGTGTCGACCAGCCCTGTGTCGTCCTACCCTGTGCACCGTCCAGCTCGCGCACCCTGCGCCGTTCATCTCGTGCACCCCTGTGCGCCGTCCATCTCGCGCACCCCTGCATGTCGTCCAACTCACGCACCCCTGTGCGTCGTCCAGCTTGCGCACCCATGTGCGCCGTCCAACTTCACCCCTGTGAGTCCGCACATCTCCTGCACTACGTTGTTCAGTTTTTGAAATTTTTTTCCTCTTCAGTTTTAAGTTCTGCCCTAATCATCCCAAGCCTAACAGCCCATCCGCCCAAGCCCAACAACCCAAACACTTATCAGCCCACCCGACCCAAAAAAAACCAAATTTTTATTCCGCTGCACAATATTTTTATTTTATTTTAAGTCAAGATTCAAGACAACATCAAATTTCCAGAATTCATGAAGTTCCAAATTTTGAAGTTTCTGTTAAGAGTTCAAAAATTAGTTCTTTCAGGGGTACTAAACTTAATGGTCCAAATTTTCGAACATGGAAAAAAGTTATGTCTGTTTATCTTCGTGGGATGCATAAGATGAGACATGTATCTGGATCAATTATGGCTCCTAGTCAAGATGATATAGAAACCTATACTAGGTGGGAAGATGATGATGGCTTTGTCATGTCAATTCTATTTAGACCCATCACTGATGATATATTACAAATGGTGGAGGAATGTGAAACTGCTGAGGCCATATGGAATACCTTAAGCGATCTTTATACAAATGAGTCTGACTTTATTCAAGTTCATGAACTCATGTGCAAAGCTGCTGGCATGCAGCAAAATGGGCAATCAATATCTCTTTTTTTACAAAGCTGAAAAATGTATGGGCTGAAATTGACCAGAAACGCCCGTGTAATAAATCCAGAAGACCTTCTGTGGTACCAGAAGAAGAAGAAGCTTGAACAAGTACATGCCTTTTTAAGAGGCCTTGATACAAAACATAATAGTGCTAAAGGTGAATTGCTTCGAATGTCAGACCCTCCGAGCTTGACTACTACCTTTACATACATCCGTAAAGATGAATCTCAGCAAGAGAGTCTTCATCAGGCACATGTTGTGGTATCAAGCCTAGCCATTCAAGCCAAATCAAAGGCACCTTTCCTCCAGCAGCAAAATTCAATTCCACTTCATCAACAGTGACCTTCACCAGGTTTTACCAATCACCCTCGTTCTCCCTACTCTTATTGCAATAAACAAGGGCATCTTCGTGAGACTTGTTGGAAACTGTATCCACATTTGAAACCAAAACGAAAACAGGGGCATCGTTCTAAAGCAAAAGCAGTTGCCGTGCAAATTGTCCAAGAACCAGACTACTATGGAAAAAATCATCCTATTGAATGTGGAGGTATCCCTACAGCTTCAATAGCTGGTCATGGTAAGATTGGCATGACCTTAAATGTTTCTCACTCTGTTGGGTCTAATACTTGGATTATTGATTCTGGTGCAATTGATCATATGACTTATGATAAATCTTATTTTAATGAGTTATCTCCCTCACCAGTGTCTTATGTTACGAATGCTAATGGTGAGGCCTTTCCTGTCTTAGGAAAGGGGTCAATTCATATCACTCCATCTTTATAGCTCCATAATATTTTATATGTACCTGACTTATCTCATCACTTAATATCTGTCCCACAGTTGAATCTTGAGTCTAAATGCTTTGTAACCTTTTATCCTATGTATGTGATTTTTTAGGATCTTCTTACCAGGAAAATAATTGGTCGAGGGTATCTGAGGGGTAGATTGTTCCGTTTGGATCAGAACTACGGAGGGGAGAAACCAGGAGCACGGGAAAGCACTGCATTGACTTCTAGTTCCGATAAGCTAAGTGAAATTTGGTTGTGGCATCGCCGCTTAGGGCATCCGTCTTTTAGTCTTATGAAAAAAACCATGCCCACTTTATTTATTGGTGTTAGTGAGACTGTTTTACATTGTGAGACTTGTGTTTTGGCCAAGAGCCATCGTATTACTTATTCTCCTAATATTTCTAATAAAAGTACTATTCCTTTTGAATTAATTCATTCTGATGTTTGGGGACCATCTAAAGAGCCCATTATATCGTGTATGAGATATATTGTTTCGTTTATCGATGACTGTACAAGGTTATCGTGGATTTCTCTTCTTAGAACAAAAGATGAAGTTTTTTCAGTTTTTCAAAATTTTCATACCTTCGTTCAAACACAATATAATGGCATCATTCAGATCCTCTGTTCTGACAATGGGGGGAATATGTTAATCATGTTTTTCAAATTTTTTTCAAAACACATGAGATTATTCACCAAACTACTTATCCGCAAACATCGCAACAAAATGGAGTGTCTGAAAGAAAAAATCGTCATTTACTTGATATGGATCATGTACTCTTATTTAGTACTTATATGCCAAAATACCTTTGGGGTGATGTTGTACAAGCTTCTGCCCATCTCATCAATCGTCTCCCGTCTAATGTCCTTAACGGAAAAATCTCATTCCATATTCTTGCATCTTACGTCTCCTTATCATCCTTCCATAATCTTCCTACCCGTGTATTTGGTTGTGTTGCTTTTGTGCATGTTCCTAAAAATCAAAGGTCTAAATTAATGCCCAGGAAATTAAATGTGTGTTTGTTGGTTATGGAAGTTATCAGAAAGGGTACAAGTGCTTCCATCCACCAACCAGAAAGTATTATGTTACTATGGATGTTACCTTCTGTGAGGACATGAGTTATTTTTCCTCACCTGATACTGCTCGTCAGGGGAAGAATACATATTTCGAAGAACTGTATCATAGTGAGGGGGAGGCATTAGGAGAATCATGAACTAATGTTTCAATGAGACCAGATGAAACTTCTAATTCATTGAATCCAGTCATTGTAGAAGCATATGCTCCAAGTATTCAAGCACCAAATTCACTTACAACAAATGACATTGAAGACACAACTGTACCCTCAGGCATTACTCCTACCCTTGATTAATAACTCCCTGGTACTGAAGGTCACTCATCTGAGGTATGCACACCTACTGATACTAATAGCATCGAGTCTAATGTTGGAAAATATGTGTTACCAAATAGGTCTACTCGAGGTCAACCATCCAAAAGGTATGAACCAAATATTCATGCAAAATCAAAATATCCAGTAGTCAATTACATGTCCACTAAAAGATTATCTAAGTCATATAAATCATTTGTGAATCAAATATCTGGTGTATTAGTACCTAACAAAGTGCAGGATGTGTTGGGAGATCTAATATGGAGGAAGGCAATGGCTGAAGAGATGGATGTGTTAAAGAAGAACGATCCTTGGCAACTTGTGCCACCACCACAAGGAAAAAAAACAGTTGATTGTCGATCGGTGTTTACTGTAAAACATAATGGTGATGGATCCGTAAATCGGTATAAAGCTCATCTTGTAACAAAAGGGTTTACTCAAACGTATGGTGTAGACTACGATGAGACTTTTGCTCCTGTTGCCAAAATGAACATGATTTGGTTTTGCTCTCACTTGCTGCTAACCTAAACTGGCCACTTCGGTAGTTTGATGTCAAGAATGCATTTCTTCATGGAGAATTAGCCGAGGAGGTGTAAATGAGTCTTCCACCTGGGTATGTAGTTGATTCTCCTGGTAATTTTGTATGCAAATTGAGTCTTTGTTTGGCCTCAAGAAATCCCCTTGAGCCTGGTTTGGAAGGTTTTCACAATTCATGCAAAATGTTGGTTACAGACAGAGTAATTCAGACCACACTCTATTTCTCAAACATCAACGAGGGAAGGTAACATCCCTAATCATTTATGTTAATGATATGGTAATCACTGGTGATGATACTATTGAGATGGATAAATTACAAAGACAGCTAGCCTCTAAATTCGAGATGAAGGACTTAGGTGAACTAAAGTACTTCTTAGGAATTGAGGTAGCCAGAGGAAGAGAAGGAATATATCTGTGTCAGAGGAAGTACAGTATTGATCTACTAACAGAGACAAGTATGTTGGATTGCAAACCCATTGACACTCCTATTGAGCAAAACCATTGTTTAGCAGAGTATCTAGATCAGATACCAACTGATCGAGCTCGCTATCAGAGATTGGTTGGACGTTTGATTTACTTAGCTCATACTAGACCAGATGTTGCATATGCAGTAAGTGTGGTGAGTCAGTTCATGCATAATCCAAGTGAGAACCATATGAATGTTGTTTTGAGAATTTTAAGGTATTTGATATCGGCTCCAGGAAGGAGAGTAATGTTCTCTAAACACAACAATCCTCTTGAAGTCTGTGGATTCACATATGCAGATTGGGCAGGAAGTATTACAGATAGAAAGTCAACATCGGGTTATTTCACCTTTGTGGGAGGAAATTTGGTTACATGGAAAAGTAAGAAGCAGAAAGTGGTGGCACGATCTAGTGCTGAGGCCGAGTATAGAGGTATGGCTCATGGGGTTTGTGAATTGCTGTGGATAAGAATTTTATTATTGGATTTAGGTTTCAAACTCAAAAATACTATGCAGATGTATTGTGACAATCAGGCAGCCATTGATATATCACAAAATCCAGTACAACATGATCGCACTAAACATGTAGAGGTTGATCGTCACTTTATAAAAGAGAAGTTAGATGCCAAACTTATTACTTTTCCTTTTGTTCCCACAGAAGAGCAGCTTGCAGATATGCTTACCAAAGGAGTTTCCAAGAAGACATTATACAGTTCACTAAGCAAGTTGGGCATGATCGATATCTACACGCCAACTTGAGAGAAAGTGTTAATAAATCATTAATGGTATATTAGTTGTATGCAACTAATATACTTTATCAGTTGTATATTAGTTATATGCAACTAATATACTTTTCCTAAAAAACACTTTTTTAAAAAACAAATTCTTATTTTCTGTATTTAAACATGTATTAATATTCATTGAATTATGTGATTGTAAATATATTTCCAATATATTCAATTTAATATATATAATAAAAGTATAAACACCCTGAACAAAATTACTTATATATTTTATAATAATAACGATTATTATATAATTTATTTAGAATTTTTATATTTTTAATTAAAAAATTAATAACATTTAAGATATTGTAAACTATCCATCACACCTAAGTCCAACAAGTCTTTTGGAGTATAACGTAAATTCTACTTATCTCTGTTCTCCCCTCTTGCTTTCTTCGTGTTATCTATTCAAAAAAAATAAAAAATAAATCCAATTACCTTTTAATGCTATTTGGAATATATAAGTGTAAATGTTTATTAAATTTTAACGACAATAGCGACAATGGGATTTAACGAAAAAATAATTTTAATATTTTAATAAATCATACTTAAATTACATGTTTATAACTAGAATATATTAAATTATAAATCATATAAAATAATTTTGGAGAAAAAATGTCCTTATATTTTAAGTTAATAACGTATCTTTTACTTTATATTTTATTTTCATTTACAAAAATTAAGTTAAATACCTTATAGTACTAATAAACCTGTTATATACTTGCGTTTTTTTAAAAAATTATTTCCAATTAGTTCAAACACTTTCAATCAAATTTTTATTTTTATTTATTTTCATAAATTTTAAATATATTTTAAAAATTAAACAATGAGAAAAAGAAAATAAAAGTATAACAATTTTTGTGTAAGCACTGCTTTTAACTACTACTACTAATAAATGCATAATTATACAACAAAGTCCAATAGTTTGTAAAGGCAATAAAAAATGCTTAATGATTTTTTTTTTATAAATCATTAAATTTATTTATTAAAAGGAGAAGATACAATTTTCAAATACATAAAAAGAAATGTTCAAGAGATTAAAACTTCCTTTTAAATGTTCATTAAAATCTAAGATGTTAAATTATGAGCAAATATATTATAAGATCTAAGTATCTACATAGCACTTAAGTTTAAAAACTTATTATTTATCATTTTGATTTCTTTCAAAAATTGTCTACCTTTTCAAGTAATTTGATTAATTTTGTTGATTAGAGATGTAATCAATCCTAGTTTTGCAATCAACTTTAATAATTAATGATTGAAACTTTAACACATTGGCCAATAACTAAATCTGTAACTCTAGTTTTTGCTTCCTAGTCATTTTTTAGTTGTAACAATTTCCACTAAATTTTAGTGATATTACCAAACCAATCTCTAGTAACGGTAAAAATTTCATCCCTATACTTAGTATCAAAATTAAATTTGATAGTTCTAGAGAGAGACTTAAACCAAGCAGGAGTTTCTAGATCTTGACCAGAAAATTCATTATCTTCTAAAGAACTCCTATACATTCTAATTTGTTTGAATTAAAGAAAGACATTTTTTAAATATTCAATGCTCCTTCTAAAATTATGATCTTATTTTTGAAAACCTTTTCATTTCTGATTTTCCAAAAAGAAACCATTGTTAATATAATTGCCAAGCTGAAATCTTTTTCTCTTCAAAACCAGGTATTAAAGCATAAGTTAGCTTCAAGCATAACTGAATGAAAGATAAAATGTCTAATTTGCAGAACCATTGTAGTAAAATACCACCTTTTCAAGCTAACCACAAAGCTTGCATGTAATTACATCTAATAAAAAGATGTTCCACTTTCTATCTGAACATAAAGGACATTTCTTATCAATATTTTGATTAAACCTTTTAATATTATGTCTTTTATGAAGATTTGATTTCCAAATGAACTACCAAACATTATGGCTATACCATTATCATCTCTTCTTTTAACAATGAATCTATAAGTAGATTAATTGAAAACAAACCTGACTTATCAGAAATCATAATAGGTTTGTTTAAGAGTGAAGCACCTAAGTGTACTTTCAAATTGAAAGAGATATCATTAAAAGATCATGAGTTAAATTTCAATTTCAGTTTTTATTGATGCTTAAATATGTTACCTATAAATCATTAACAATATTTTAAAGATCTTCGTGTACACCTTCCATTATTATAAGAATGAAATTAGGGGATTTCATACATAACTTTTATTCTTTCACTATTAATAATTTGAATGCAAAAACCTTCTTCAAATTATTTTCCTTATGTCACAAATGCTTTTCCAAATGAAAGAATCTATATTATTGGCTCTAACATTCATAAAATTGACGAAATGATAATATTTTAGATTTAGAATTTTAACCCAAAATTTATTAGAATTTGTTTCCAAGTTTAAACCCAATATATTTACAAAGGCTCATTTATGTGAATTTTTTTAATCTTAGACCACCAAAATCCTTTGGTTTATAGATTGATTTACAACTTTTAAAAGCATAATAATGTTCCTGAGACCTATTTAAATTTCACCAAAATTTTGAAATTAAAAAATCAGCCTCCTTACAAATTGTTTTAGGTACTTTAAAAAAAACACACATAGTATATATTGGAGTAAATCGTAAGATTGAACAAATTGAAGTAGCCTTTGTGTTAATAAATGGTATATTAGTTGTATGCAACTAATATACTTTATAAGCTGTATATTAGTTGTATGCAACTAATATATCTTTTCTTAAAAGCACTTTTAAGAAAAGTAGATTCCTTTTATTCTATATTTATACATGTATTGAACTTCAGTATTTTGTACCTTGTAAATACATTAAGTGAATTCAATTTGGTATCAGAGCAGGAAATAAACAAAAAAAAAACACATTTTACCGGTTTCTGAATAGAAGCGCCGCCAAGCGCTTCCGTATTCTCGCACTGTTTAGCTCGCGCTGCAGGTGCAGATCTGTCGTCCACCCGCGCTGTTCAAACCGTTGTCATTCACCGCGCAGCCCCAAGCGCCGTCGCTCAACCCCACGCCGTTAGCTTGCGACCCTGCGCGCAGTTCAGCCTCGCGCAGCCCCAAGCGACGTTCAAGCCCCGCGCAGCCCCAAACGTCGTTCAGCCCCGCACCCCTGCACGCAGTTCAGCCCCGCGCCCCTGCGCGTCGTTCAGCCCCGCGCCCCTGCGCGCCGTTCAGCCCCGCGCAGCCCCAAGCGACGTTCAAGCCCCGTGTAGCCCCAAGCGCCGTTCAGCCCCGCACCCCTGCACGCAGTTCAGCCCCGCGCCCCTGCGCGTCGTTCAGCCCCGCGCCCCTGCGCGCCGTTCAGCCCCGCGCAGCCCCTGCGCGCCGTCCAGCCCCCTGCACAGCGTCCAGCCGAAACCTGGTGTGCAGTTTCTTAAAAAAAAAAAAAATTTAGTTCAAAACCTGGATGCAATTGTATTTTTCAGAGTTTTAATTATCAGCCATTGCAATTTCTTTAATTTTCAGAGTTTTAAAACCCTAGCCCAGTTCAGCCCAACCCGAGCCCATCAGCTCCTAGCCCATCAGCTCTTAGCCCATCAGCTCCTAGCCCATCAGCTCTTAGCCCATCTGATCCAAGCCCATCAGCTCCTAGCCCATCTGCTCCAAGCCCATCAGCTCCTAGCCCATCTGCTCCAAGCCCATCAGCCCAAACATTCAAACAGCCCATTTATCAGCCCAACCCGTCAAAAAAAAAAAAAAAAACCAAAATTTTTATTCCGCTGCACAATATACTTTTTATTATTATTTCAATGGAAGATTCAAGACAACATCAAGTTTCTAGAATTCATGAAGTTCCAAATTTTGAAGTTTCTGTTAAGAGTTCAGAAATTGGTTCTTTCGGGGGTACTAAACTTAATGGTACAAATTTTCGAACATGGAAAAAGGTTATGTCTGTTTATCTTCGTGGAATGCATAAGATGGGACATGTATCTGGATCAATCAGGGCTCCTAGTCAAGATGATGTAGAAGCCTATACTCGGTGGGAAGATGATGATGGCTTTGTCATGTCAATCCTATTTAGAGCAATCACTGATGATATATTACAAATGGTGGAGGAATGTGAAACTGCTGAGGGTATATGGAATACCTTAAGCGATCTTTATACAAATGAGTCTGACTTTATTCAAGTTCATGAACTCATGTGCAAAGCTGCTGGCATGCACCAAAATGGGCAACCAGTATCTCTTTTTTTTACCAAGCTGAAAAATGTATGGGCTGAAATTGACCAGAAACGCCCATGCAAAATTAAAAATCCAGAAGATCTTCTGTGGTACCAGAAGGAGAAGGAGCTTGAACGAGTGCATGCTTTCTTAAGAGGCCTTGATATAAAACATAATAGTGCTAAAGGCGAATTGCTTCGAATGTCAGATCCTCCGAGCTTGACTACCGCATTTACATACATCCGTAAAGACGAATCTCGGCAAGAGAGTCTTCATCAGGCACATGTTGAAGTATCAAGCCTAGCCATTCAAGCTAAATCAAAGGCACCTTTCCTCCAGCAGCAAAATTCAATTTCATCTCATCAGCAGGGCCCTTCACCAGGTTTTACCAATCGCCCTCGTTCTCTCTGCTCTTATTGCAATGAACAGGGGCATCTCCGTGACACTTGTTGGAAACTATATCCACACTTGAAACCAAAACGACAACAGGTGCCTCGTTCTAAAGCAAAAGCAGCTGCAGTGCAAATTGTCCAAGAACCAGACTACTATGGACAGAATCATCCTTTGGAATGTGGAGGTATCCCTACAGCTTCAATAGCTGGTCGTGGTAAGATTGGTATGACCTTAAATGTTTCTCACTCTGTTGGGTCTAATACTTGGATTATTGATTCTGGTGCATCTGATCATATGACTTATGATAAATATTATTTTAATAAGTTATCTCCCCCACCAGTGTCTTATGTTACAAATGCTAATGGTGAGGCCTTTCCTGTCTTAGGACAGGGGTCAGTTCATATCACTCCATCTTTACAGCTCCATAATGTTTTATATGTACCTGACTTATCTCATCACTTAATATCTGTCCCACAGTTGAATATTGAGTATAAATGCTTTGTAACCTTTTATCCTATGTATGTGATTTTCCAGGATCTTCTTACCAGGGAAATAATTGGTCGAGGGTATCTGAGCGGCAGATTGTTCCGCTTGGATCAGAACTACGGAGGGGAGAAACCAGGAGCACGGGCAAGCACTACATTGACTTCTAGTTCTGATAAGCTAAGTGAAATTTGGTTGTGGCATCGCCGCTTAGGGCATCCGTCTTTTAGTCTTATGAAAAAAACCATGCCTGCTTTATTTATTGGTGTTAGTGAGACTGTGTTGCATTGTGAGACTTGTGTTTTGGCCAAGAGCCATCGTGTTACTTATTCTTCTAGTATTTCTAATAAAAGTACTATTCCTTTTGAATTAATTCATTCTGATGTTTGGGGACCATCTAAAGAACCCACTATATCGGGTATGAGATATTTTGTTTCATTTATCGATGACTGTACAAGGTTATCATGGATTTCTCTTCTTAGAACAAAAGATGAAGTTTTTTCTGTTTTTCAAAATTTTCATACCTTTGTTCAGAGACAATATAATGGCATCATTCGGATCCTCCGTTCTGACAATGGGGGGGAATATGTTAATCATGTTTTTCAAAAAAATTTCAAAACACATGGGATTATTCACCAAACTACTTGTCCGCAAACACCGGAACAAAATGGAGTGTCTGAAAGAAAAAATCGTCATTTACTTGATATGGCTCGTGCACTATTATTTAGTGCTTATATGCCAAAATATCTTTGGGGTGATGCTGTACAGGCTTCTGCCCATCTCATCAATCGTCTCCCGTCTAGTGTCCTTAACGGAAAAATCCCATTTCAGATTCTCGCATCTTACGTATCCTTATCATCCTTTCATAATCTTCCTACTCGAGTTTTTGGTTGTGTTGTTTTTGTGCATGTTCCTAAAAATCAACGTTCTAAATTAGATGCTCGGGCAATTAAATGTGTGTTTGTTGGTTATGGAAGTTATCAAAAAGGGTACAAGTGCTTTCATCCACCAACCAGAAAGTATTATGTTACTATGGATGTTACCTTCTTTGAGGACATGAGTTATTTTTCCTCACCTGATACTGCTCGTCAGGGGGAGAATACATATTTCGAAGAACTGTATCATGGTGAAGGGGAGGCATTAGGTGAGTCACCAACTGATGTTTCAATGAGACCAGATGAGACTTCTAATTCATTGAATCCAGTCATTGCAGAAACAGATGCTTCGAGTATTCAAGCATCAAATTCACTTACAGCAAATGACATTGAAGACAGAACTGTACCCTCAGGCATTACTCCTACCCTTGATCAACAACTCCCTGGTACTGAAGGTCACTCATCTGAGGTATGTACACCTACTGATACTAATAACATCGTGTCTAATATTGGACAGTATGTGTTACCAAATAGGTCTACTCGAGGTCAACCAGCCAAAAGGTATGAACCAAATATTCATGCAAAATCAAAATACCCAGTAGCCAATTTCATGTCCACTAAAAGATTATCTAAGTCATACAAATCATTTGTGAATCAAATATCTGGTGTATCAGTACCTAACAAAGTGCAGGATGCGTTGGGAGATCCAATATGGAGGAAGGCAATGGATGAAGAGATGGATGCATTAAAGAAGAACGATACTTGGCAACTTGTGTCACCACCACAAGGAAAAAAGGCAGTTGGTTGTCGATGGGTGTTTACTATAAAACATAATGGTGATGGATCCGTAAATCGGTATAAAGCTCGTCTTGTAGCAAAAGGGTTTACTCAAACGTATGGTGTAGATTACGATGAGACTTTTGCTCCTGTTGCCAAAATGAACACAATTCGGGTTCTGCTCTCACTTGCTGCTAACCTAAACTGGCCACTTCGGCAGTTTGATGTCAAGAATGCGTTTCTTCATGGAGAATTAGCCGAGGAGGTGTACATGAGTCTTCCACCTGGGTATGTAGTTGATTCTCCTGGTAATTTTGTATGCAAATTGAGGAAGTCTTTGTATGGCCTCAAGCAATCCCCTCGAGCCTGGTTTGGAAGGTTTTCACAGTTCATGCAAAAGGTTGGTTACAGACAGAGTAATTCAGACCACACTCTGTTTCTCAAACATCAACGAGGGAAGGTAACAGCCCTAATCATTTATGTTGATGATATGGTAATCACTGGTGATGATACTATTGAGATGGATAAATTACAAAGACAGCTAGCCTCTGAATTCGAAATGAAGGACTTAGGTGAATTAAAGTACTTCTTAGGAATTGAGGTAGCCAGGGGAAGAGAAGGAATATATCTTTGTCAAAGGAAGTACATTATTGATCTGCTAACAGAGACAGGTATGTTGGATTGCAAACCTATTGACACTCCTATTGAGCAAAACCATGGTTTAGCAGAGTATCCAGATCAGATACCAACTGATCGAGCCCGCTATCAGAGATTGGTTGGACGTTTGATTTACTTAGCTCATACTAGACCAGATGTTGCATATGCAGTAAGTGTGGTGAGTCAGTTCATGCACAATCCAAGTGAGAACCATATGAATGCTGTTTTGAGAATTTTAAGGTATTTGAAATCGGCTCCAGGAAGGGGAGTAATGTTCTCTAAACACAACAATCCTCTTGAAGTCTGTGGATTCACAGATGCAGATTGGGCAGGAAGTATTACAGATAGAAAGTCAACATCGGGTTATTTCACCTTTGTGGGAGGAAATTTGGTTACATGGAAAAGTAAGAAGCAGAAAGTGGTGGCACGATCTAGTGCTGAGGCAGAGTATAGAGGTATGGCTCATGGGGTTTGTGAATTGCTGTGGATAAGAACTTTGTTATTAGATTTGGGTTTCGAACTCAAAAATACTATGCAGATGTATTGTGACAATCGGGCAGCCATTGATATATCACAAAATCCAGTACAACATGATCGCACTAAGCATGTAGAGGTTGATCGTCACTTTATAAAAGAGAAGTTAGATGCCAAACTTATTAGTTTTCCTTTTGTTCCCACAGAAGAGCAACTTGCAGATATACTTACCAAAGGAGTCTCCAAGAAGTCATTATATGGCTCACTAAGCAAGTTGGGCATGATTGATATCTACGCGCCAACTTGAGGGGGAGTGTTAATAAATGGTATATTAGTTGTATGCAACTAATATACTTTATAAGCTGTATATTAGTTGTATGCAACTAATATATCTTTTCTTAAAAGCACTTTTAAGAAAAGCAGATTCCTTTTATTCTATATTTATACATGTATTGAACTTCAGTATTTTGTACCTTGTAAATACATTAAGTGAATTCAATTCTTTGGTGGATAAATTTTTTGCCTTCCATCCTTCTATCTTTTGAACCAATGTTTCCAGAATCTTATTTAATTGACTTGTTTTATTATTTTTCAAAAACGAGGATTACTTAGATAAATAATGTTTCTGTTAAATTCTTGAATACCTATAATTTCTGTCAATCTAATCTTTAGATCTCTAGAAGCATTGTTAAAAAAAATATCAAATTTGGATAAGTTTGAAGATTGACCGGCCTGAAATGGAGATATAGCTTTCTAATATTTGAATCAAATTGTTTGCCTCAACTTCACTAGCTTTGCAGAAAAGAAGAATATCATTAGCATAGATAAGATGATTGATAAGAGATGCTAATATTAAGAATTCGATTCCATTGACTTGATAGTTGCATTCAGCTTTAATTATTAATCTTAAAAGTTTCTTTGTTACAATAATAAATAAATAAAGATTGGATCACTCTGTTTGAGACCTCTTGTGGGAAAAATTCTTCTATATTTTAGAGTCATTTAACAAAATTGAGTAAGAGACAGAGAAGAAACATTGATGAACAAGTTGACAGAAATGGTTTGAGAAACTGAGTTTGTTTGTGACTTTAAGATTAGATTTCATTCCGTTTTAAGCTTTACTCGTATAAATTTTTATTCACATCCAAGCACCAATTCCTTATTTTCTCTTCATGGAATGAACTATCTCTTGAGCAATTATTGAGTTTTCATAAATCCAAGGTTGTGACTTTAATTTCATCAATGCAAGGAGTAGATAAGCTATCAAATAAGGAGAAATCACTTGTATTAATCGAAGTGAACATATGATCAAAGTGTAAGCACATGCGATCTCCAATTTCTCTTTTATCATGTAACCAACTTCCATCATCTTTTTGTAAACACCAAATATTATTTCTTCCTGTGAACAAAGTTGATAGGTGAAAATAAATAGTATTTCTATAGCCTTCTTTAATCCATTTTTTTTTTGTTTCTAAATTAATTCATTTATGATTAATTGTTCATTCATTAGAACTTGCACCCGTTGGCATTTTTGTTGATTTTCAGATGATTAGGTCCTTGTTGGAGCTTATTTAATTCAGTTTCCATTCTAGGAATATTTTCACGACATTATCCAAACTTATGCTTATTAGTTGTGATTCTCAATTTTTGGTACAATTTTGTAGAAGGGGATCCAAAAACATTCAAGTTTCAAGCCAGTGTAATAACTTTTCTGCAAGAAATATCTCTACACCAAGCTTTAAAGAAACGAAAAAACTTGGGTAGAAATTCATTTTCTTTGAAAACTTGCATGATATTGGAACAATGACCAGAGACAGAAAATGACTTATTGAATACCTTTGACATAGGAGACAATAACAACCAATTTGGACTACAAATTGCTCCATCCAGTCTTTTCTT
Source organism: Hippophae tibetana (assembly GCA_037013495.1). Classification (NCBI taxonomy): domain Eukaryota; kingdom Viridiplantae; phylum Streptophyta; class Magnoliopsida; order Rosales; family Elaeagnaceae; genus Hippophae; species Hippophae tibetana. The sequence continues at coordinate 13,667,963 of CM072804.1, forward strand.
GATAATATTGTGACCATAAATTTTGTTCCTCCAAGTAAAATTGTAACACTTAGCTTCAAGGTCTAAAGCACCAAAAGCAGCCATAAAATCCCATAAATAACTTTTATTTATATTTACAAGTTTTCCTCTACATTGTTCCGAGAGAGCTATGATTTCATTGAAATCTCCTATTGCAATCCAGGGACCATTATAAGCAGCAATTATACTACAAAATACTCCCAAAATATAACTTTCTCGTTCGTATATGAGGTGGCATGTACAAAACAAGCTAGCTGAATCTTGTTAGAGTTCATTACATCAGAAAATTCTAACGCTAGCATATGCTCACCCTTTCCAAAAAGTCACTACAAAACCTTCTTTTAAGAGCAAAATATAACCACCACTCAAAAACATGCTTAATGATTGATTTACAATCTAAGTCTCTTATGACATTATCTTATCTGAAATGGAAATTCTTTAAGAGGAAAACACTAATGAACGCTAGAGTGGCCTGCTTCAACTAATTCCAGCTATTATGGCTTTGTTCAAAAGTTTATCACCAAATACTTTGAAATTAGTAAAGTGCACCAGTAATATTTATGGCAAGTGCAAAGAATGCCACAAACATAATCCTAGCGCTTAAAATTCCATGTGAAAAGAGCTCTCAAGGCAAATTGACACAACAATTGATCCTGCCAAATCCCCGAGAGTACAGCCTGCATGTTAACAGAATTGAGGGTGGTTAACATACTGCGAAGACGTGGACTAAGGATTGCTGAACTTAAATTATAGAAATTTTTCAAATAACGTGCTTACCAATCCATTGACCTGTTGAAGGGCGGAAAATGGTGGCACCGATGCCTGCCCCAATAGATGCAAAAATAAGTGATGCACCACACCTGGCCGTAGCAGCAGCAATCTTCCTTCCAAGCAGTTTAGCTTGTTCTTGTTTATTAACATCATTGTCAGCTTCTTTAGAATTTGTTAGACGACGAGCAAACCGGAATATCTCAATTCCAACTTGGACAATCCAAGATGCTGCAACTCCTAGGAAGTGTCCTGCTCAAGTGAGAAAAAGCTAAAGCATTTAGCACTTTATCAGTAAAGAATAATAAGATTATTAGATGATTAACCTCTGAAAGTCGTTCTGCTAACATGGACGAGGAAAACGGTAGTAGGCAATCCCCTTTGTGCCTTCCGTGTGGCAGATTTTGGAACATCTGTACAAATTAATCACATCCATTAGTTGGTTGCAGGGTATTTGAACAAACTACAACCCCATTGTGGTAACATCATTTTAAATTGAAAACGAACTAATCACTTCGATCCACAACAATTATTCTTTATTGTCTTATACCAAAGATAAAAATTCATATGAAAAATAATGAAGATACCTTTCAAAAGCTTCCATGCCATTCGTTGGGAAATGTAATGGACAGCAAGTCTCTCAAGAATTCTCCGAGTAGTTACAACAGTAGTCTGTAATATAATACAATACGTCATTTAATGAACTATGTATAGCAAGCTACTTTCTGAATTTTACACCTTTCAACAGACACATCAAACTGAAGCAAATCACAAAGTAAAACCAAAACACCAAATAAAATTCACCAAGGCTCTGAAAAATTCAATCATCAAGTGGGCTAGCCAAATCATTATTGGATAAGAAAAGATATAAAGCACGAAAAATACTCACTTCCCGAGCTATTTGTTTGACTGATCTTTTGAAGGGAACAACATAATCTACATGCTGCTCGTGATGATTCTCCAGAAATTCATCATCATCCTCTTCCAAATTACTATGCGGCTCCAAAAGAGGTAAATAGCACAGTATGAATGAACGCAAAGATGTTATAGCTAATGTCTTTATTTCAAAAGCAGAAAATAAAGGCTTCAACTCAATTTTGTATTCTTTTGTACTGTATTGCAGGGAATCCTTCTGAAAGAATTTTTCAGATGCACTTCGTAGATTTGAAACATAATCTTCATAAAAAGCTGCACCTGCATCACAGTGAGCAACTGGTACCCTGAAAGAACTATTGCAGTAATACTAAAAATCAGTAGACAATCAAAGTTTAGAGAATGGAAAATAGGCCATTAGAAATAATATTTTAAAAAGAGGAAGATCAAGTAGCTGGCATCACATGAGACCAGCATAACATTAATCAGAGTCGGATAAACATTGCACTAAAGAGAGAAACTTATCAGCAAAAGAACACAGTAAATAATACCCTCAGCACCATCCATCACATATGTCTCTTTCATACCTATTTGGTGTCATGTTATGAAATAAATAGAGACTTACCACATTTTAAAACATAAGAAAGTGGTCGCAGTTTAAGTGTGGATTAAAAAGTCTGCAACTATTTATTGTAATATGTGGAGTTAAAGGAAAATTTGTTTAATCCAGCTATTGAGTTGTGAACTAGTAGATAAATTGAAGGGATTTTAGACTTCAATCAAACACGAACAGCATGACCATAGTGCCTCAAAGGCCAAAGTAAACCTAGAAATCTGAAAACTACATAACATTTTCTGTTCCAAGAAAATAGTGGATTTATTTCTGTGCAATAAAAAGATAAAACTAGTTTGTAACCTAGGATACCATAAGCCTAAAATTCTCAATTTACCCCATTCTTTCTTTGTCTTCTCTTATGCCCCTTACTTATCACTCAAAGCATATGAAGTTCGAACAATACACAACCAAGAAATTAATCCATCTTAATACTACTGTCTCCATCAAATTTTAAACCCATTCTGAAAATGAACAAGTAACTGTTAAAATTGAAATTGATCTTCAGGATTCTGATCCAATTACAGTAATCATTTACCTCAGTCATATTTATCATCAATTCGCCAATAAGAAAATCATATCAAATTAATTCAAAACCAAACATGGCTGAGCAACACAGGAAATTAACGATTGATCCATCAAAAACACTCAACAAAAAAAGCAGAAATTTTCATTCTAAATCACGACACATGTTACTCCAGGCGTAAGATCAACCAGTTGATAATCCGAATCCACTATATCTTAGGCAAATATACACATAATTTACATATGGGGGAAAAAATAAAGATAAATTACCTAAATAGAGCCTTATAGGCAAAAGGGGTTCCGGCAGCAACGGAGGCTGCGGCAGCAGAAGCAGCGGCGGAAGCTGAGAAAAACCCAGAAGAGTGGAAGCTTTGAGATGTTTGAAAACTTGGGTTTTTCTTCAATAGATCCAAAAGTATAGCAATGCCCGACATTCTTCTACACTCTGAGCCCAACAAAACCAAAATGTAAACGCTAAAGAATTTACCTTCAGGCAATTTTCTACGTTGAAGCTGGAAAAAGACGATTATTTAAGACTATAGATGTTTTTTGCGAAAAAAGGAAGAGTTTTGGAGCTGCGAAGTGTAGAAGATAGTGGACAAGGGCCGGAAGATAGTGTGGTGTTAATTGCAACCAATCAGCGTGAAGCTTTCGGGTTATTAGTTTCTAAGCTCATCCTCAAACTACCACTTTGCTTGGGCTTTTGGTTTTAGACTTGGGAAATCAAATAGGATAACACGGATAAAATTTATAATAATGGAAATAATTATAATAATATTAAATTAAATTAAATATCATAATTTTTTTTATAATTATAAATTTTAAGATGTATTATTTTTATTATTTTTTACTTTTAATAAATCATTACTTGGTAATAATTTTCACAATTATTAAAAAAAATTAAAAAATAACATATCTAAAATTTATAATAAAAAATAGATAATAATATTAAATGTAATCTAATTAGATAGTATTTTATAACTAATCATAATTTAATTTAAAAATATTTAATTAAATAATGTTTAATGTAAAATAATGTATCATAATATTTTTTTTAATAATTAAAATTTATAAGTTACAATAATTGATTATGGGTTGTCTAAGTTTTTAAAAGAGTAAGTAATGTTTATAAATCAAAATCTATATAATCATATTTGTATCACATCATTAAATCAAGAATGAGAACAATATCAAATTAAACTAAGAAATCAAATGTTAAATATATAACAACACAAACTCACACATTATTTACATAGCTTGAACAAATATTATATTTATTTGAAAGATATTTTATAATAAGAATTAGTCATAGTAAATACATAGATAAAAAATTTATATTTTATGTAATAAAGATTCATATTTATAATCATTTTTATTCGTATAATTATCATGTATTAATAATATATATAATAATATAGAAAAATTATATTCTTTATAATACTACAAGTATATTAAATTTTTAATAATTTATTTTTTAAATACAACACAACTCATATATTTTTAATTATAATTTATTTTTTAAATACAACACAACTCATTCATTTTTTAATATGTATAAATAAATTTCGTTCCATCTAGATACAAGCTTGTTTGGAATAATGCAGCATAAAGAGAAAATCCATTCAATGCACTTTTTTTTTCTTTTCTTATTTCTGTTTTTGTGGAAATCAGAAAACTTGAGGCATTTGGGCTAAACAGTCTCGTCTTGTACCCTTGGGCCCAAAATCGTGATGAAACTAATATACTTGTCCTGTCTCGATTTCGTCATTCTGTACATACCTATTTTAGCATTTTATTTCGTGAGAGAATTATAAAATAATTTGGATAACTGTCGGGAGAGTGAGCTGAGCTGAGCAGAGCACAGAGACGCAAAGCTCTCTCAAGCAAACACAGACAGAGCTTTTGGAATCAAATCAATGGCAGCTTCTTCCATATCTGCGAACCTAATTCATTTTCTTCCACTTTCTAATTCTTCCTCGTCTCCTTTTTCAAAGCCAAAGCTTTCTTCCTTATCTTTGGTCTGTGCCAATTGTTCCTTAAAACCCAGAGCTTTAAAACTTTCATTCTCATCGACTAGGGTTAATGCTACTGCTGAAATGTTGGAGTCTCAGAGTTCTTTAGAAACTCTCCCCGAAGCGCTAGATGGGTCCGCCTCGGAGACCTTCGAGGTTATATTTTATGTCCTTTTGTTTTACTTATCATTTTGCTATGTGATGTTCCGGGAATTTGCTGTGAAAATGCCGGAAAACCCAATCTTTTTCCGATGTTCTTTTTTAATTTCTCATTTACGTGCTAATAGTTTCTTCAGAGGATAACAAAAATTGAATGGGTTCTATTTACTCCAAAACGGTTCTGGTATTACAATTTGTGCTTATGTTATTACGCTATAAGAATATGAAACTAGAATTCACGAACTATTATAGCAGGGCTCTGCTGCAATTTTTTCTTAGTTATTTTTCAGTCCTTTTTCTGAGCTATCAAATTAAGCTTATCAGTCTTATTCTAAGCTCTGAGTTGTAAGCAGATAAGGGAATTTATGTCTATGTCTAATGTTTGTCATTTATGTTTTTCAGGTAGGAGGTTCTGAGATTCCCAGCACATCATCGCTCAGTATCAGTGAGGATGCGGACAAGGTCGTTTCCTTTTCTCTTTATTGGTGCTTTGTTTGATTCTTGATGTAGGAAATTTTAGGGATGAAAGGAAAGAAATGAAGAACAAGAAAAAAGAAGAATAGAGATTTGGAGGATAAAGAGAACAATGTTCTCATTCCAAGACATTACATATTAAATACTCATTTAAGAGTTCTCAAAATATAGCAAAGGACATCTATTTATTGCCAAATATCTATCCTAATGGGTCTCTTATAATTAGGCTTTTATAGTTCCTACGTTATACTTCCCTACTTAAAAAAACTCGATTCTGACGAGTTGTAACACCATAGAACAATAGGCAGAAGAGTAGGAACTTCTTCATTCTTCTTGGATGATACATGAGAAATAGCATACAATAAGAATCATCATTCCAAACCTACAATTTACTCAAAAATAGAAAGTCAATCTTTGAAAAGGTTTTGTTTTGCATCATTTCATCCCATTTGAAATGTGTGTGCTTAGTCATGTGTAGAAAATTTTAATAAATATGTACTAGTAATAACAAATGGGGTGGTAATAATATCATCGAGGCAAATTTTGGATTTTGGGGGTGAAAGACAATGGCCATGAAAAACACCAACGTAGATTTAATGGGCTTAACCAAAACAGAAGAAGAAGTATGAGTGAATCCTTTACCTAAACTCTCAATTGTAATTACAAAAAATTGAGTATCAGATGGTTTTGGTTTCAATAGAACATAAGGGTTAAGTTTAGGTAGAATGGGTGGAAGAGTGATTTTTAAATTCCTCAGTAGATGACCAAAAATGCTTGGAGTTGATAGAGGCAGAATGATTGGTTTAAGAGGTAACCCAAACATACTTTCTCAACTAGAGGTAGTTTTTTGGGTTTAAGTGGTGGAGGTCCTAAAATACCTTTAGAAAGAGATGGAACATTGATAATTTTGGATGGAGTAGATGATGGTTCATTTCTTGGAACTTTAAAACTTGGTTTCTCTTTTAAAGAGATAAGAGTTATCTTTTTATCAATTCAAATGAATATAAAAATGTTTTGTTTCATCTTATGAATTGCACGTACATGATCTTTTCAAGACTTATCAAGAACAATATGACAAGCATGTGAGACATGTATGTCTATCATTTCACACTTAACCTCATCTTGATAGGACTTTCCAATTGAAAATGAAAGCACACAAATTCATTAAAATGAAAGTTCTTTTTATTTTACAAACAAAAGGCTTTCACAAGGGTTTTAGAAATCAAATTGTCACTATTCTCAACATCAATAATCACATCATACACCGTTTTATTAACGGTACATCTTCGTCTAAAAAGAGAAACTATTTTGGACTTTTTTTTCTTGTTTGGTTAGGTGTCCATTGAATATTGGGTGGATGTTTGGATTTTTGAGATGGAGGTTTGGATAGACTTTGGTTGACACACATCAAATGACTTGAGAAATGATTAATTAATGTGCTTCTTTCTTGACTCTTTTCTCACAATGGATTTAGTAACATAAGTAGGTTCAGGAGAGTCAATAAGAGGAGTTGATTGTTTAGCTTTTCTCACAATAGGTTTTGTGGGTACACTTTACTTGTATACTGAGGTAAGAATGTACGAAATAGTAGGCATTTCATTTTAGGTGAAGTTCTAATTGGTTCTTTACCAAAAGGCAACCTAGTCTTTTGAGTTTAAAACTAAAGTTCTTTGGCATACCCACTTAATTTCTTTTGAGCATAAGTAACACACTCAGTTATATAGAGATCATAATACTTAAATGTACATTCAATATTATCTAGCCAGTCCAAGAAATTCATAGCATTTTCATTAAATAGGAAAATAGAAGTCTTGATGTTTGGAGGAAAATAATTGGTATGGTAAGAAATTTTGAAAGGGGCAGATAGCTAATGCAAATTTACCAAAATTATTTACTACAATATAACTAGCAAACACAATTCATATAAGAGAATTTAGAGATATACCCAAACAAATTGAAGAGAATTAATCCTCCCAAATCAGCTCCACATCTCGAATAATAGCTTTTCCAATTTGAGTTTTTAAGTCCAAAGTGCAAGAAACTACAATTTGATAATGAATCCCAAATTTATTAGGATAATATTAAAAGCTCTACTACCCAGACCCAAGTTAGTATGAGCAATGTAATTTATAAACCAAATACTGTAGAAAATGTTGAACCCACAATGATGATCGATTGAGAATGGGTGAATCTTTAAATGGTAATTATGAAAATGTTGGCTGATAACAAATTGGGATGGGTGGTTAGGGCCGATTTCATGGATAAGTAGTCGATGAAGAGAGGCGATGGGTTGAGGGCATGTAAGAATCGCGATGACGAATTGGGTTATCTCGGGTTGAAGTTACGATGGGTGGTGGTAGTCATTTTTTTTTCAAGGTTTTTTTAGCAGAGAAGGCAAAATAGGCGAGGGAATAGAAATAGAAAAAGTAAGCAGAGAATAGTGAGAGGTGGATATTTTGATTTGGGATGTTGACTAATATCAGCAGGTATTTTGGTGATGAAGAATGGGTTATTTTGATCAACAGGTGCTGGTTTTGGTCTGAATAAAGGGTTGGGATTTGATAGAGAATGACAATGGAGGTCTGAATCTGATGGTATGAGGTGGGCAAAAGAAGAGTGAGGCTGATGGAAGTTTAATGGTTTGAAAATTTCTGAATGGGTTTGTTGTGGAAGAGAGGCAGTATGGAAAGTGGTGATGGGTGATATGAGTTTCTTTGATGAAGGTCACAAAGTTGGGGTCACTGGTAGATGGGAATGGGAATGAAACTGATGAGGAAGAAGATGGGTAATATTTTTTTTTAAATCAGAAACTCATATTAAGGATTGGGAAAGAAATTTGAGAAGAAATTGATACAAGAAATATGACCGATTTTCTTAAGAAAGAAAATCAAACCGAGCTCTGATACCAATTTGATGTAGGAGGTTTTAGAGATAAAGCAAAGAAAAGAAAAATAAGAAAGAAAGAAGAATACGGATTTGGAGGATAATTCAAAGAACAATGTTCTCATTTCAAAACGTTACATATCAAATATTCATCAAGAGTTCTCAAAATACAATAAAAGATATCTATTTATAGCTAAAAATCTATTCTAATGGGCATCTTATAATTGGGCTTTTACATAACAATAAACTATATCATACTAATAGTTATAGTTTTTTGAAGAAAACTATTGTAGATGTGGAGTTGAAAGATTTTAACTAATAGATGTAATACGTAAAAGAAATAAATTCTTTGGGCCGTGAAAATAGTGATATTTCAGATCCACCATCAGGCCAGTTTAGATTCATTGTTATTTTTTTCTCACTTGGAATGTATTTCTTCAATAAATGAAACAGAGGAGAACTCAATTTCAGAAAAAGATATGTTCCACTGAGTTTAAGATAGGGCTTAACTTGTGATCCAATTTTGGTGGAAGCTTTTAGAATGAAATGCTTGTCCCTTGATTCCCTTGTCTTCTCTTTCTGCATGACTAGTAAACTACAGTATTGATCGTGTTTCCAATGCATTTAATTCTACATTTTTTGTATAGATGAAACTGTTGAAGGGATTTTCAAAATGTATAAACTACTAGCATGTGGTGGTATATGTATGACTTTCAAATTGCATTCATTTATTTGCATGACCATTGAATCCATGAAAAGTTATGATGGTTGATTCATGACCTTTGGATTTGATGAACCATTATAACGGTTGATTAGGATCATTGGATCCATGAAAGGTCATGATGGTTTGATTCATGACCTTTGGATTTGATGAATTGTTATGATGGTTGTTCATAACCATGGATCGATTTGTATTGATTGAGGGTTGAACCACGTTGACCAAGGGTTGATCGCGTTGTTGAAAGGTTGACTAGTCAAAAAAGGTGCAATTTAAGTCATACAATCATTGGGGTGCAATTTGGACCTTTGATTGATGACTCTTGATGAAATAGAGTCGTATTACTTGAGATTTAACCATTGGATCAAGATCTAAGGGCTAGAAATGAAGCAATGCAACTCAAATGAATGGGTGTCAAATTATTCTATAAATATCAAAGGTCTTAAGCCATAAAATCCATCCAAAGCAATTCTCTTATTAATTTCCTCTTCAAAATAATATTTTGTGATAAATATTCATTAGGCTATTTTCTAATACTGGGAGAACAGTTTCTCAATTGAAATATGATCATATTATTGGATGCCTTATGTCTGCTATGACATCAACTAGACCTAATATAGCTTTTGATGTTTAAAGATTGAGTAGATATACTAGTAATCCTAATCAACTACACAGGCAAGCACTGTATAGGATATTGAAATATTTAAAAGGTACTATTGATTATGGTATACACTATACTGGTGATTCTTTAGTTTTGAAAGGGTTTATTGATGCCAGTTGGGTAACTGATTGAGATAATCATAAATTCACAAGTGGATGGATATTTACATTTGATGGAGGAGTTATATCATGTGGATCCAAAAAGCAAACTTGTATGATAAATTCCACCATGGTTGTTGATATTATAACATTAGCTTGTTGTAGTAAAGAAGTGGAATGGGTAAGGAATTTATTGTTAGATATTCCTATATGACCTAAACCTATGTCATCAGTGTCTACTCATTGTGATAGTGAGGCAACTCTTGTAAGAGCCTATAGCCAAATATACAATGGTAAGTCTAGACACATTGGCTTAAGACGGTTTTATGAGACAATTGTTCACAGATGGAGTGGTTATCATTAATTATGTCAAGTCATGTAAGAACTCATCAGACCCCTTAATAAAATGTCTTGCAACGGATTTAGTTATGAAAACATTTAAAGGGATGGGACTGAAGCTAACCTCAAAATAAATCAACAATGATGGAAACTCAACCCAACACTTGAAACACCAAGATTTTGGGTTCAATGAGCAAAAGTACATCATATGTTTATGATTGCAAGCACAATAATAAACCAAGAGGTGTCTCAAAGAAAGATGTACTTGATACATGTAATGGAACAAGAGTCAATCCATGTGTCAACGAATAAAAAAACACCGGAGATAAAGAGGGTTTATGTGTGAGATATGCTCGGTTAATCAAATAAGGTCACTAGTTCAAAGTCTTGCCTACCATTCTATTTTGATTAACTTTGATATGTCTTCACTAAGTAATGGTTCAAGTTCAAAAGTCACATTTATTTATGCACAAGTTTTTAGAGCATACTCAAGATAAAAGTTTTCAAAATTGCATTTCATTTCGAAAATGTTGGGGGATTATTGGAGAGATTCTCAAAATGTATAAACCACTAGCATGTGATATGTGTATGACTTTTAAATTGCTCCCATTCATTTGCATGATCATTGGATCCACGAAAGTTCATGATGATTGATTCATGACCTTTGGATTTGATGAATTGTTATGATGGTTGATCATAACCATTTATCAATGTTTGATTTGTATTGACTGAGAATTGACCCATGTTGACCAAGGATTGATCGTGTTGACCAGTTAAAAGAGGTGTAATCTTAACCATACAATCACTAGGATGCGATTTGGATCTTTCATTGATGATTCTTGATGAAATAGAATTGTATTACTTGAGATCTAACCATTGGATCAAGATCTAAAGACTAGGGATAAACAATGCAACCCAAATGAATGGGTGCTAAATTATTCTATAAATATCAAAGGTCTTAATCTATAAAATCCATTTAAAGCAATTCTCTTATTAATTCTCTCTTCAAAATAATATTTTGTGATAAAATATTCATAAGTTATAAATATACAAATTAATATTTTAATAACTGAAGTATTATATATATATATATATATATATATATATTGAGAGTTCTTCAAGTTTAAGGTGTTCTAGGTTTTCGTCATTAGTGCATACCGCAGATAACAAAAGCTTTATTGTATTAAATTTACAAAGTTTAATAACAAGAGCAATATTATGTCGTGTCTTTAGGCCTGTATTAAATTTACAAAGTTTGATAACAAGTTCTGATAATATTATTTTATTTTTTCAACAGGAACACTTCTCTATTGTCATTGCAAATGTTCTTTAGAAGAGTTGGCTATGTAGGGAGATGTTCAGTTGTTTTTACTGCTTCTGCTTGTTTCTTTAATAATGTGGTGCATTAGTGTTGCAATAGTACAAATGCGTTTTTGTCAGTTTGATTTTGATGTTCACTAGTGTGGTGAAATCTGTGTAGTAGATGGATAGGCATATGATGTGTAAATGAGAAGATTGTGATTATTGAATGAGCAAACCAAACCACCTCAAAACCTTCAGAAATAGAATGAATAACTGACTCCTTATGGATTCATTGCCATGAATTCCATTAGGCTCAGAGTTGTGGCTTGATTCTTTCATGGATTTCCTTTGTAGGTAAGTGGCATGGCCAAATTAACCCCAACTGATTGATCATTTACGGGATGGCTTTTAATAAAAATGTATTTAGAGATCAACTTCTTTTGCTAGTGTAAAATACAGTATAAGGGCTGAATGTATTTTTTCTATTCATTCGTCTTATTTGCATGCTTTAGAACATCTCTGTTACTAAAATAGTTGTCATATCTAATGCTGTTTATGTTGCAGATGGCACCAAAACAGAAAATCAGGATCAAACTTAGGTCTTACTGGGTGCCCCTGATAGAGGATTCTTGCAAGCAGATAATTGATGCTGCAAAGAATACTAATGCGAAAACTATGGGACCTGTGCCCTTACCAACGAAAAGGCGCATTTACTGTGTACTCAAATCGCCTCATGTGCACAAGGATGCAAGGTTTCATTTTGAGATTCGTACACATCAGCGGCTGATTGATATTCTTTACCCTACTGCTCAAACAATAGATACTTTGATGCAACTTGACCTCCCTGCTGGGGTTGATGTGGAGGTCAAGCTCTAAGAAGCATGATTGCTGCTTTTAGGTAAATTTATCTGAGCCTCCCAATTTTTTTCTTTTAATTTTTACTTGAACTTTTTTTATATTGTTATTATAACTCACATTCCAATACTGTTTATTGCTTGAGATTTTTCATATATTTCTTATTGTTTCTGTTCAAACTGTATTCATGTAGCATTCTAGCTCTTTCATCGAATGGTGATTTTTGAGTCTTGGGTAGATTTCTGATCCATTTTTCAGCCACACTACGTATCAATGTCATTCTTTTAAATATGTTCCTTTTATTGACTAATTTGCATTGTATCCTTGACATATCTTCTCCTTCTCCATAAATATTTATTTAACTTTTTGATATTCTATTAATGGTCTTCGCACTTCACGGTATTCAGGTGCTGGATTTATTCCAACCACATGTGCTTATGGGAGAACGCCATGGTTCAGGTTTCCCAAAATCCCATATCTGGCAAGCAATGTTATGTATGAATTTCCTTATCAGCGTTGTATCTGAAGCATAGTAGACTTACTGTGGCATTTTTGTGTTTGTTAATAACATACATGTGTATGAATACCATGAGAGTTTAAAGGATTGATATATATCGTCAATCTTTTTTTATTGCTGAACTAGTATCAAAAACATGATTTTAAGAGCTGTTTTGACCAAAAAAAGAAAAAGAAAAAGGTGTAAAGTTATAGTTATAGAACACCCTTCCAATAAGAAAAAGCACAACCTGTTCTATGCTATAATACAAATTCTTATACAAAACCTTTTTTTGGGGCTAAAGTAAGCAAGTAATCATTAAGTGTCCCAGATCATTACAACGGCTATTACTCCAATACCAAACACCACAGCCAAGAATCTGATGTGAGGTGTATCGACAGAAAGGGACTTCTGGGGAGCATATCCCTTCGACAGTAGATGGTTGATTGATACATAGATGAAGACTCCACATGCAACACTCATTGATATGGCAAAAATCCAATCTGCAACAACACCTTGGGTTGTAGCGTCTATTATGATTCCAATAGCCACACCAATTGGACTTGAAATTGCAAATGCAAAAGCATAAGCTACACACGATAAGAGTGGACGATTAGGGATCATCCTGAGCAGAGCTATTCCCATTGCAATTGCAGCAAAAACCTTATGCAATGAAATTGTCCACAAGGCTTTCCAAGCATCAGCTTTTGTATCTGCTACTCCAATTGCAATGCCTTCAAAAACTGAATGGAAACACAAGGCTATGATTAACAAAATGCTATCCCCCATTGAACCGGCGGCAACTGAGGGATTTGCAGAGTGGATGTTGCCATGGCCCTGTTAACAAAATACAACAGAGGATGTGTCAGCAAGTAAGCCTCAACTAATATATGATAGGAGGGAGGATGAGTTTTCAATTTAATATAAATTATATTATTTTAATGATTTTTTTATTAGAATATTTTTTCTATCAACTGATTGAATTGTGATAAATAAGAATCATTAACTTAGATAAAAATATAATTTAATATAAAAATATTTAAAAAAAATCAAAATAATAATATTCCAACATAAAATTATTTAAATATATTATTTTAAATTTAAAAAATAAAAAATAAAAATAAGAATTAAAACAAATATTGTGTTTTTTTTCGTATTAAGTGTTAAAAGGATCAAGTTTTTAATGGTGTTTTAATATTTTAGTATAACATTTATTAAACTAATATTATTTCTTAATTTATTTTTTGAGATTAAAAATCACCTGAATTTGAGATTGTGAAACTCTTCCTTTTCGATCCACCTTTTCTTGATCAACAGCACCTGTAATGAAGTAAATCAAAGTATTTATTAGCACATCTTGTTTCAGGTACAAGCAAAATAAGCACACAACCATCAAAACAAACTTTGACTTTTAAGAGAAAAGAACAACAAAAGAAATTCAATTCTTCCATCAAGTTAAAAAAAAAAAAACTAAACTCCTTAAGGCTTGTCAGTTGAGACCTACCTTGAACCTCAAGATCACGAAAAGACTTATTAACAGTCTGTTTCGAAAACACATAGGAAATCAAACAATCCGCGAACATAGTAGCCAAAAAACCAACACAGGAAAGCATAAACGCAAAAGGGTATTCTTTTTCAGTCAAGTCCTTGAAAGTTTCATTAGCATCACTTAGAAAATGCATCAGAGCAGTACCCAAAAACACACCGCCAGCAAATTGCGTGCCCAAAACCAAAAACCCCTCATTCCATTTGAAGAAATAAGGTGACACACCACTCACAAAAGTCCCAATAAAGATCAGTATCAAGCACCATATCTTCACCAGTACCAGAGGCTTCGACCGAAGGTGATGATTATCGGTTTCTTTGTTGTTATCTTCGTCGTGGTCATCTCCACTGTGAGCAAAGCAAGAGGAGAAGATGACGCAGAGGAAGATAGAGAAGAGGAAGAGAGTGCGAGGCTCGAGAGACATCGTGGATTGGAATAGTAGGAGAAACTAACAAGGTCCGATTTTACACATTGGCCGTTTTTTTTTTTTGGTTAATTTATATATTATTAATGGTCGTGGATAGAATAATAATTTATATTTTTTAATTTTTTTTTTCAAGCATTTGTGATGGTAACCATACAACAAAATATGCTTAGACTTTTAGTTGTAATTGTAGTACAGACAGAAGTTGAGAGAGACACTAAAAAGGGCATGGTACTGCAAAGAAGAAGAAATAGGAAAGTGTGTAGTACAAATACTACACAATAGTTGGGTCTGTTATTCTGTTGCTTGGCTTATACAACAGAATTACTCTAAAAAAAAAATGGTTTTTTCCTTCTTCATGATAACCCTCTTTTGCTTTGGACTTAAAGGAAACATAAACAATAACGCTCCTCATAAAAAATGTAAAATATGATATTTTCTTCATTTCTTGTCAAAATAAAATTTAATATAGATGTTTATTTAATTGCCAATAAGTATTAACCCAGTTGCTATAAAAAAAATAAAGTATTAACATGTTGAGCCTAGTATAATTTCATTAGTAAAGTTTTAGAATTTTAATGTTAGAATAAATTGAGTAAACTTTTCGTTTTATTTTGTTAATTATTATAAGAAACCTTTTCAATTTATTATCAAATCATATGCACTCACTTTTCTATTTGATCTAAGCATATGTACCCTAATTTTTTTCTTGCTAAAATTCTTTTTTTTTTTAAATGTGATATTTTTTCTTCATTGACAACCTTGTTTTAAGATTTGACTATTTGTTCTTATATTTTTACTTTTTTTCTAATAAAATCATTAAATTATTATAAAAGAACAAAAAACTGATTAAACTACTTTATCTAGCATAAATAAGGGAACACGAGTACATTTATCTCTAGTTTTAAAACTTTAGTTTATAAATTAAAAGCTAATAGTATGATAATTGTTTAAAAGAGTTGAGCTTTAACAAATTTTAACATAGTATTAGAGTTGAATGTATTTTGTTCAAATCTCAATAACTCTAATTGTTAAATTTATATAGTACATAGAACCAATATTTATATAAGAATAATAAATGTATAAAAATAATACTGATTTTTCTTTTAAAAACTTAAATTATAAGAGTTGATTTCTCATAGTGTGATTTTTTAATTTATTTATGGAAAATGATTTTGTAAATCATTTTAATTTATTTATACTAAAATAGTTAATAGTAAATCAAAACTAACAAAAACAACAAACAAACAGATAGACCAAAGGAAACAAAGTCACAGAAAGGTGGATTGAGAATAAATTCAGAGAGCACCAACCAATAAGGAACAATGTCTACTTCAACTATTGTGATGGATCCGAAACCGATTTCAAAGTCACATCCCTTGTTTCCTTCAACAAGAGCATAACTTCAAACTTTAATTGTTCAGTACCAATCTTTTGACGAAGTTGATCTCTATAGTTGCCTCAAATCATTCCAACACCAAGAAGAGTGTGCGACTCACTCGGAGAAATACTTACTTTTCCCTAACTTCCAATGCTAGATGGATGGTTTTCTAATTTTGCAAACTAGAGAAGATCGATTGATGGGAAAAAAACTTCCAAGATTTTAGAGAAATAAAAGATTTAATTAGATAAATAAGAAATGAAGAAATTGTTCAGATAGTTTTGTTTGACAAAAATAACTTACTAGTTAATATTGATATATATATGGTTGTGAAGGAATACTAGTACTGATAGTTAGATGGAAATTTCAAAGATAAGTCTTAATCTTTTTAACTTTAATGCCTCTTAATTCTGGTTTGTTCCTATATACCACATAATGCTAGAGAAATCAAGGTGGGGAAAAGTCTCAATAGTTTCAAAATAAGAGTTAAAGGTCCTTAACTAAACTATAGAAAGGTTTTATAGACTATAATTGAGGTGAAATGTTTGAATTTATCAAATCACACTTATCACGATTCAAGAGATAGCTAGTAATGACTTTAAAAATTCATTCGTATTTTCTTTTTTTCTATTACTCCTTTAAAAAGATTGAGTTTTTTATTACGTAATACTCATTTTTCAAATTCTTTATAGAATTGAAGTGATCAAGAGCGATTCATCTAGTAGGAGGATGAAACGACCCCTTTATTCTTGGCTGAATAAAGACCCTAATTTTATGTCATTATCTACTATATATATTTTTAAAATATAATATTACAAGCAAAATTTAAAATATATTTAAATTAAAAAATATAATGTATTTAATTCAATTTTATTTTAAACATTATTAACTAAAAAAATAGAATGATATATGATACTTTGCTCTTAGTTTTATTATCTAAGGAAAAATAAATATTATATGTTGAACAATTTAAGACTTTTTTATTGGAAATAATTTAAAACTTTAGGAAATAAAATTTATGAATTTATTTTTTCTCTTTAGTTATTCACTAATGACATGTATTTATTTCAATTTTTATCAAAGTTTTCCTAAAATAATAATGCTTTCACTTTTGACCTCATCTTAATTCATGCAATAATATATATATTGTATTAAGGAGAGAAATAGAAAGATGAAATTCAAGAAAATATATGTACAAGAAACAACCATGTAAGTTCTATTGTTTTAATGTTGAAATTCTCGTATGCTAAACACAATATCTATATTTTATTTTATGTTTATATCTACTCTTTGTAAGTTTGTTTACTAGTAATTGCCTACTATACATACCAATTATCTTAGATTGCATATAGTTTGCATTATTGGGTGTTTATTATTGTGTTATCATATTAGAAACTCGATGTTTTTCACTCTCTTAAACACTTCTATGCTTGCTCACCAATATGCTTGTTGATGTTCTTGTTAATGTGGTTGGCGAGCATTCTAACGGATTTTACTTCACCAATTGTGGCTGTTACTCTCGCCAACGTGGTTGGAGAAGGGTTGGCGAGGGGTCGGAGAGGGTGGTTGATGCCAACTGAGAGGTTGAATTTTTCTATAAATTTTCTCTTATCCATCTTGTTTTCTTAGCCATGATTTTGGGGGGAAAGCTTTACTCATTTGGCACCAGATTTTCCCAGTCTATTTTGGTTCATTTTTCTTCTAAGTGTTAGGTCTAGAAAATAGTGTGTAAATTTATAAGACATAGAATATTATAGAGGATTACTCTCTCATTTCTCAAACATCGAGTTGAGTAAAAAAATGTGAAAATGAGTGAGATTTTGTTTAAAAAAAAACTCATTGGCTAATGAAGAGCCACATGATTTCAAGAAGTATCTCTTAGTGTCATGTTACTATGTGTTGGCTGATAATTACAAGTGTGCACCAGTTCTCATAAGTGAGGAACCTATACGGTTATGTGTCATATGTTAGTTGATATTTGCAATAGTTCTCATATGTGAGGAGCTAATTGTGTCGTTATTTGCCAAGTGTTGGATGGTAGTTGCAAGGATGAAACTAACCTATATGGTGGTATGTAATGTATTGGTTGGGTTTTACAAGGTCGCAACATTGAGCATAAGTGAGGAGCTTATGTGTTTATGTGTCGTGTGTTGGTTGGGTGTTACGAGTTCATAACATATTTGCATGTTAGCAGGTTAAACCATCAATAGTTGATTGCATCACGCGATGATGGATCTCTAGGAACAAGATTAATTGGATCTACTTGGATTAGATGCTATAAAACAATAAACGAGAGAAACTTAGGTGCAATTAGGGCATGTATCTTAATTGATAAAGATATTTTTGTTTATACTTTTAATGAGTTATATACTATTGATTTACTTATTAATGAATTTCTTACTACCAAGTGAGTGCCTTAAGTAACCTTAAGATGTTACCACTTAGAAGATAGATCATATGTGGGTTTACCTTATTATATGGTGTACTATATATGATCGTATGTTGTGAGAATATAATTGTCATCTATCAAATATGTTTGCACATAAGAGGTCTTGAAGTGATTGTAAATCTTTTATATCTTTTCAAGGATGTTTTCTTGATTCACATTATGTGTGTCGTTTGTCATGTTGATACATATTGCTAACCTGGACATAAACATGTGAGGCACATCATCACTAATGTGTTTACCACATATTATTCTTTCTTATCTACTAATTATTCTTGTGATGTGTTGAATTAAGCTTGTTGTATTTAGTGTATTTTTGTTGTGTTATCTACTCAATTCACGTTATAAGTCTTGCTTGACTGAGTTAGAATAGAGCTCATAAAAAGATTACATAAGTTAACGTATCAACCCCTTATAGGTCTCGAATGTCTATTTTGATCGAAAGTACAATTCACATTTGTGTACTTGTTCTAACTTATAGAACTCTTAAATTAAAATGATATAATTTAAACATAAAAAAATATGTTAAACAAGAGGGATCAAAATGAAACTTAATATATAAATAAGGATTATGTAAGATACTTAACCAAACAATTATTATATGTTGTCCATTTCTAATAAATTTTAATATGTACTTATAACTTTGTTTTACATAATTATGTTACATTATTCTTTTATAACAAAGTTTATTGGAATATAATTATTTATTCATGTATTTTTTTTTCTTACTTTTTAATTCATCATTAATATTTGTCAAAAAAAAAATTAATTATTTTTAAAAAATTATTTTACCTTTTATATTTGACAAAAAAATCAATTTTTACCTTAAATTGTAAATTTTTACCTAAGCTCCTTATTTAATTTTTTTTTCTTAATGCTTGACTAAAAATGTAAACACATCAATTGAGAAGAAGAAAAAACTTGAATTAGTGATGATAAAGAAAAATATATATACTACTTAACTGTATGATGTACATTTTGAGAAAATAAAAGGTTTCATTCATTGAATTGTTTGATATATGTCAAATAAATTAATTTTTTTTAAAAAAATTAATTTTATCATTTTAATATAAAAAAATATTTAAGAACCAATTTCATTTTTCACCTTAAGTCTCTGTACTCTTTGAGCCGCTCTTGGAAGTGGTTTTCTCAATGCTGCATTTACATAACACTAGTCATGCATGGGGCATCAAATAGTGTCGGCAAAAACATACATAGACCTAACGTGCAGTTTGAGGGAAGTTACAGGGACACAAAGATTGGAATTATTAAAATTCCAGTCTATTATATGTTATGTTGCTTTAACTTGATTATTTAATTACAATTATTATATTTTATTTTTTAGTTATATTTTTTCTGTTAGTATTATGATAACTAACCAGCAACAGGTTTCTACTTTTGTAATCCTTAATTGGTTTGTAACAACCTGATTTGAAACATCAGATGATGATTCATCTTCTAAATTTGGTGATTTCAGAGGAGCTTTATAGAGAGTTTGGTGCTAATGCTAACTCTTACAGTAATTATCTTTTACTATTTTAAGACCAAATATGCTTTGCTTCCTTTATCATACATGATTTTTCTGTCACAGTAATGATAATAACCAACAACAACACCTTTTTTTTTCTAATTAATTGTAACAAAATGAACGAAATATCATCAATTTTTATATGATTGAATTATTTAATTAATTTTATTTTAATTTTTAAAAATATTTTTTTTTACGTTATAAAAAACCATTTATACGTTGCGTGTAGTTAAAAATAAAAAATAAAACTCCTTGGTATGCTATCCACTTAAATTTGGTGAATGCTCAGCCAAGAATAGTCAATCTATTATTTTAAGGTTTTAACCAAAGTAAAAGAGGGTTTTATAATAACGGTATCTTAGAGTTTGGAAAGTATAGAATATAATGATGTCACAACAACTACCTACAGAAATCCATGACAATATTCACTAACAAGTTTTAACAACTTCAACTAGAATTGCATTTACTCCACTTAAGTCATTTAATTATCTACACGCGTATTAATGTCGGGTATGTTTAAATAAAAACTGTTTAATATTAATTTCTCTTTGTTTATTTTTTTATAATTTTTATTTATAAATATTAAATATTAACATAAATTTTATTTTATTATATTATTTAAAATATTTACTAACACAAATTTTTTTAAGTAAAACAAACTGATTTATTAAAAAACAGTGCATGGATTTCCTCAAACTTAGCTTCAAACCCATCATGATTATTAGAAGAAGGTTTAATGGAAACTAATTATAATAAAACTGATATTTGCTTACAACTTAAGATTGATGGAGAAAAAATTTAAAACAAAAAAAAAAAGCGCCACAATACCGCATGTTTAGCTTTCAAGCAACAAACGACAAAAGTTGAAATTTAGAACACAATAAAAGAGCTTGGGGTTCTATCAATATGTATATTGACACTTTTGCCCATTCTATATATAATTAGTACTCAATTATTTTTGTCCTATATATTGAAGATATGACACATCTCAATCATGAAAACCATGTATATAGCAGTCAACTTCATATTGTGTAAATAAGAAGATATTACAATCATCTCATAAGGGTAGTTTTGTAAAATCAGCTGCACCTTTCTAATTTAAAGCATGTATTGATGTATATATAAATACACAAAACTCTCTAAGTTTTGATACCAAACCACATTTAGTCTCCTTTTATCTCTTTCACTTCCCCTTAAATTTTCTTTTCTTAAACACCATAGCTTCTTTTATCCAATTAAAGAGCTCTCGATCAATAAACAATAAAGAGAAAAATGGAAGAAACTGGTCAGCATCAATTGATGAGCACTTGGTTTCTAAAAAAAGTGACTCAGTTGTTGGTTTCAGTTTCAGTGTTTTCATATTTATTTTCCCAATCATCTTTCCTTACTTGTCTTCATTCTTACAACTTCTACTTCTCTACATTCCCTTACCAACTTATAAATCACACCATTGACAAAAACTATATGTTCCTTCTATGTAATGGACTCTTAGTTTTTCTAGTAAAGTACTCTGGTATTATCATGTCTTTGTCCCTCACTAATCGTCATCAAGATGATCAATTCTTTAGAAATATTATGATAGATGGCACTAGCCCATCTCAGAATTCAATGCCACATACCAAAGAATCGATCTTGCATAATAAAGCTGCTGTAGAAAGTGTTGCCTCGGATATTGAAGAAGAAAAAGAAAATGATGAGTACTTGAATCGTGAAATAGAAGAACAAATAATGGTGGAAGATGAAGAAGAAAGTGATATTTATAATACAAATATTTCCAAAGAGGAAGAAGAAGAAGAAGAAGAAGAAGAAGAAGAAGAAGAAGAAGATGATGATGATGATGATGATGATGATGTTGTAGAATATGATGAGGAAGAGCAATACTGGTCAAATGGTGACACTCTTTTTGGAGAAAGAATGGTGATAGAAGAAGACAAATTTGAATTTGAAGAGGAAGAAGAAAATGGGAAGCTGAGTACAGAAGAATTAAACAAGAAATTTGATGATTTTATTAGAAAAATGAAGCAAGAATTAAGGATTGAAGCTAAAAGACAGTTGATTATGGTTTAGGATATTAATAATCAAAAATTGTTCTCAAAACGATCGATAATCTCTCTTTAGAATGTTTCTTTACGAAGATGGTTTTCTTTGTCCTTGTAGACACAATAGTTGTATAACTAGAGATGTCATCAGACAGAGTCTTTTCTTTACTCTGTTTCTCTCTTTTCTTTTCTTTTTATTTCTAGTTTTGGCATAGATTATATTATGATTGTTTTATTGTAATTCATATGCGATGCATTAATTATAGCAATAATAATAATAATAATAATAAATTAGTTAATATTTTTTTTCGGTGCTTATATACTTTTTTTTAATATTTATTTATATCACAAATTAATTTACACTCATAATTGATATGTTAAATAATTATTGATTAAAATGATATGAAAATTCTTTTTAAATTATGGTAAATATAATTCCTTTTTTTTTAGGGTGTGATGATCAAAAAAATATAAACCAACCACATTTTATGATCTTTTTCGTTTAAATCTTTATCCATGATATAATTCTTTGTATAGATTTTATCTATTATGATTTGTTGGTATGTTTTTATCATTATTTATACATATTTTTTTGTTTTGATATATATATATGTTATTTTATTTGTTAGAGAGGTGATATTTTAAAAACAAAAGTTTATAGTCAATAAAGTTTGTTGAAATATTGATGCATTTCTTATAATAATGAATATAAAAAAATTATTAAATGATACAAATATTATTAGTATTAACACAGGAATGATTCGGTGTTACTACCATAACATGTTTATCTATTATTATTAATTATGTAATTGAATTATTTTTGTATCTTAATTTCAATAAATAAAATTTTTTATTTTATTTTTTTATATATTTTTTAATTGTTATTGATATCAACTACAAAGATTTTTTTTGATAAGCACACAAAGTACCAAATTGATAATAGTATAGACAGAATGATTAAGAAAATCTGTAAACTAAAAATACAAAATATTTTAAAAATTGATAAATTTATTTTTCTTATTCAATGACAAAGGAACATGAATTATGATTAATATTTATAATTTTTTATTCTCATCAAATGTTATTTTTAAATAATTGGTAAAGTAAGACTATATTTAAAGTAATTTTATTTTAATAAATCGATCACATTAATATATTTATTTTAAATTAATTTATTTTATTTTATAATTATAAGTTTTGTTTATTTTCGTGGACAAAATATTTACTTATAAATTTGTTTTTAGATTTGTTATCAAGTTTATCAATAACATCCGAACAAATGTTTAAGTTTCAAATATTTGCAATTCATGTATGTCTTTTATAACTACGATACATATGATTGCATTTATTTATTTAATAATACATGTTCATAAATCTAAAATTATTTATTTTTTATTTGTCTTAATATTTTTAAGATGTGATTTAAAAAATATCTTTTAAGGCTTTGATTAGGCTTTGAAAAAATTAAGCCTAAAATGCAATTAACCCCGATACTATTAAGTATTATAATTATTTATAAATATAGATACATTAGGGTTGATGCATAGAGGTGAACAAAAATATATGTGCAGAAAAATTGAAATTAAAACTACTGAAGCAATATAAAGAAAAAAAAACCTAATTGTGACGAAAAGATTATATAAAATATTGTCATCATCTACCTATTAAGAGAACAATATCATCAAATTAAAGGTATGATTAATATATATATATATTTTAGAAGTGCATCAACTTCTAGTTAATATATACTTTATAAAATAATGGTGATTATTAATTTGCATAAGTTTTGTGGTCATCCCAACCATCAGCTTGTATTTATCTAGTATATATATTGATTTGATCAACTTTGTGGCAATGATGTCGAAAACAGTTTAACTAAAACAGTTTAATGATTTAACAATTGTATTATTTCTTGGTTAATGAATCTTTGGAATACAAAAGGTTAAATAGGTTTATATATGATCGTAATTATTTAATTTGATTATTGAATTTCAAAGAATTATTTTTATTGAATTTGTGATTAATTTTTTTTATCTAGAATTTGCTAGTTGATTTAATTTAAGTTACATATGTTTTGAATCATCTAGTTAGGATTATTCATTATTAAATACGTTCTAGAACACACACGGGTACTTGTATTTTTTGTGCTAACCTTTTTGTAGTTGATTTATGAACGATTTGATTGACGGTGAGCTTATTGGAACGTTGGTCTGGAAACCGCTTACGCTAATTTCAGAAATTGTGAAAATAGAGGAATGACTCGTAAGTAAAGTATATTGGGGTAGTATCCTAGGGAAGGTAGCATAAGATCGAGTTTGTACTTGAACATTTTATTTTCATAGTGAAAAGTTAGGTAGTTCAGTGGTTTTTCTCTTACGTTATAGTTATGGCCTAAGTTATTTCCACCTAAAAATATCGTGTGTTATTATTTCTATATTTTACTATTACACACGATTGCATGCCTAACCGCTTTATTTAGGCTATTAAATTATAAATTGATAAAAATTAAGAATAACATATTCATCCTCTCTACGTTAATCACATCCATATTTTATAAACTTTTAACTTATATTTATTGATACATTAATTATTTTAGATTAATTTTAATTACTTTAATTATTTTAATTTTTTAACTTTTTAGGATATTTTTTCTTTAAACATCTACTTCCTACGTGATACCTTAACTCTTTAATAGCAAAAACAATTGAGAAGGATACACAAACCTAGCACGCAAGAACTCCATTAGATATAGTCTTTAGGTCGAGTCAAGGAACCAACAAATAGAAGGAGGAAAATTGAAAACAACATTAAAGTTTGGAGGCAACACCAAAGAAAGAATAGCACTCTTGGAGAAATATAAAGTAAAGGTAACAATGGTAAATTAATTATAACCAAATATTTAAAAGTGTTTGATAGAAAATTATAAGTTTATTAATTATTAAAAAGTAAATTCAAAATTCAAAATTTAAAAAAAAAATATTATAAATAGAAAACATGAACACTTATATTTTTTTTTTTTATAATTATTATACGTTAAAACCTATTTAAATTTTAATAAACTTTTATTATAAGGAAAGTCATGCTTAAAAAATACAATAATAAAGCTTAAATGACCTCAGATATACTTCACATTTTTAAACATATAAAAAATTACTTACCCACCCGTAAAGATTTAAAAAAACGAAACTCTATTAATATTACGATATATTATTAAATCTTTTATGTGGCGAAGGAGTGTTATAAGAAAGGAGAAAAAGATATTTCATATCGATCCGATCATATTGAAAGTTTTCGGGGGAACCAACAGTGGGAAAAAAAAATTTACTTGTTGATCCAATTGTAAGATCTTACTTCTTCATCTGAAAAACCACATCTCATGACCGTAGAAGTATTTGGACTTAGCTTCTACCGGTAAGCTTCTCACTTCTCAGTCCCTGTTTTGATTGTATGTGGAATCTTCTTTTTCGGATTTAGTTGAGTTTACTTCAATCCTCTTTATTTATGGAAATCCATTAATTTTCGCACTTTTCCATATTTATTTCTAAGTTCGCATTTCATAATCCATAATTAAAATCTCAGAATTCATAATTTTAATGATTGTTCTGAGTTGTGTGATAACCTAGCTGGTCTAAGTGGGAAGAATTTGGTCAAATCTAGATAATTATTTCAACTGATATAATTAGTTACAGAGTAGTTCTATCTTATTGTAAGTTTGTAACCAAAAGCTAAAGAGTTAGATTTTATGTATGCTCATAAATTCATTAAAAGTTTTACAATTTGATCATATTTTAAAAGATCTCCTTTTTAATATCTATGATATGAAAAACATGATCAATTTGTTAAACTTTTGATGAAACATGGATACTACAAAAGTACCAAGTTATTTAAATTTGATTGTTGAAGATCATTGATTATGTATTCGATTCATTTACCGTCGTAAATTTACGAAAACAAAAGTTTTGTTATTGTTAGCAGCTAAATTTGGTAGACAATAAATCGAATCCTTTTCTAGTCTTTTGTTAATGTATAGAAATGAAACCCTAGAAAATTTGATTATGTTTTATTGGGAAACCCGAAAACTATATCAAAATTCATAGCCGACAGAGTAAGAAAAGCTAAGTAGCCATTCAACACTAAATAAGTTTTTCTGGTGGCTTCAATTATGGTAGGGACTGAAACTCTCTTTTCGCATACAATTTTGCTGCACAATTATTTCCAACATACAATGTCACTGATGTATGTCTCTTTTAAGCAATGTTCTTATAATGAAACTACTCCATGATCTCATTATATCCATGATGCTAAGTATACTTGTATGATTAAAAGATAGGTCAAAGCTGTAATAAAATGTCTAATTAAGTATTTTTTTGAGGATCTGGGTAATCTGGCTAACTTACCTAGGTTGGACTCATTGGCAACTATGCAGGTCTTCTAATATTCATCCTTCTTTGCTGAATCAAAATGGATTGTAATGGAAAACAACCCTTACTTTCAGGATTGATACATCATATGCCTAAAACAATTAGAAAAGAATCCAAAGATGCTCCAAATAGAAGAAGATATCGTCGATGTAAAAGTGCCCCCACTGCAGATTTCGTTCCCTCAGAGACAGTTGACACTGGCTCACTTCCCCGTTATAAATCCATATTTGGGAATATTCACCCAAGTTTTATTAAAGTGTCCGCTTTATTTTTTGTCTACTTGGGTGTAGGAACGCTGTGTTTCTACCTAGTTAGACATCAGATTAAGGGAAACAAGACAGATGGGATTCTTGATGCCATTTACTTCTGCATTGTGACAATGACCACTCTTGGGTATGGAGACCTAGTGCCTAACAGCAATCTGTCAAAGCTGCTTGCTTGTGCTTTTGTGTTCTCAGGAATGGCTCTATTTGGAATGGTATTGAGTAAAGGAGCAGATTATTTGGTAGAGAAGCAGGAAATATTGCTTGTGAAAGCATTACATGGGAATAAAAAGGCCGGTCACAATGATATTCTTAAAGAAGTTGAGATTAACCGAACTAGATACAAGTGTGTTGTCACATTTGTCCTCCTTTTATTGCTTATAAGTGCTGGAACAATCTTTCTAGCTTATATAGAGAAATTAGACCTTGTGGATGCATTTTATTGTGTTTGTACTACAATTACAACTCTTGGTTATGGGGACAAGAGCTTCTCAACTAAAGCAGGGCGTGTGTTTGCAATTTTTTGGATATTGATCAGCTCGATCTGTTTGGCTCAGTTTCTCCTCTACATTGCTGAGCTTAACACTGAGGCTAGACAAAAATCATTGGTTAAGTGGGTTCTTACTCGTAAGACAACAAATGTTGATTTGGAGGTTGCTGATCTTGATAATGACGGAATTGTAAGGTAAGTTAAATGTCCTCTTTGTAGCTGTTACTTACCAAGCCTTCTGCCTGAATCTTGAGGAATGCTAGTTGCACACATCATTACACTCAAACCAATCGGTGCATATCACTTGGCACCAACACCTAGAAAATTGAAAAGTTCTAAATTCTACATACACGTTGGTTTGAGTGCAATTTTGTAAAAAAAAAATTTAAATCTTTGTTGCTTCATTCATGATTTCCATGATTGTTATCTTGTTGATATTATTGATGGTTTTATACATGATCAATTGATCACTGATGCTCTTGTTCTTTTTGCTCTATAGTGCGGCTGAATTCATCCTCTTTAAGCTCAAAGAAATGGGGAAGATTACCCAGGAAGATGTATCACTTGTGATGGAGGAGTTTGAAGATCTTGATGTTGACCATTCTGGAACCTTGTCAGTTTCTGATATAATACTTGCTCAAGCATCTCCAGATTAGAAATGATCATACTGTCGCAATTAATAATATATTTTCATTATAATGTATTCTAACACTGCAGAGATAAGAAAAGCAGGTATCAATAGGTTTTTTCATTAATTTGAGTTTGACTAATGGAATTACTCTTCATCAATGGCTGCTTGGGAAAATAACCGGAAGCTGTTTTTGAAATTATTTGCCAATTATCTCGATTCTTGTTCCTGTGATAAACAGGCAAATACTTATCTGGACTAAAATTCAAAATTCGAGCTTGAACTATCCGATACTCGATCAGCATCATCACCACAAGAAATTCTCCAAACTGACACATTTCATGTGGACGCCACCACGCACTCGTAGAAGTTGTTTGAGTTAGGTACTGATTTAATAATTAGAATGTAAATTTTAAATAAAATATCTACATGTCCATAATATTTATTTTTACTGATAATTAGAGGTTTGATGATAAGGTGATGAAGATTAGATTTAAAATTATTTTAACTTTTTTAATATATATATATATATATATATATATATATATATGTTTTTATTTCTTTAAAATTGATGTAAGTGTTATTTAATATACATATAATTTTATTTAAAAAAAATTATATTTTAATTATTAAATATTTTTTTATTTAAATATTTATTGTATTAAATATATATTTTTATTTTTTAAAATTGATATAAATGTTATTTAATATATATATGTTTTTTATTTTTTAAACTTTATTCGTAAATTGATTTGTTATTTAATATACATATATTTTTATTTTTGAAAAAAATTTAATTATTAAATATATATATATATAAGATTTACTTTTTAATTATTCATTGTACTAATTTTATTCATCAATATAAACATTCATTATATTAAAATTCTATACTCGGTTTCTCGAAGACTATTCTGCCACGACGCAGTTCGTGGTCCCCAAACCCACTTCATTTGCCGTTGGTCTCTTGAAAGTGACTCGACGTCTCTATTGTTATGATCATAGTACAAGCCTGGACGTCACAGATTCTCCCGGTGAAATAATAGATTAAGCTATATATTATACCAAATTACCAATCGACATGAAAACGCACAGGACCGTTAACAAAATGAATTATTTTTTACTTATTTAGTGGCGGCCGCTACTTTAAGTAGATGATGCCGTTATAAGAGTCTTAATTTTTTAATATTGTTTTGTATTTTAAAAAATAAATACCTTATTGAAATAAGATTTTAAGAATATATTAATTTTAAAATATATTGTGTATTTAATAAAATATAATTAGGGTGTTATTATAATTGGATAAATTAGATTATTAGTTAAGAAAATAAAAAAAAATTATATATTATTAAAAGATGAACTTGACTCTTAATCTTATCATCAAACAAAAAATTCTTAAATTTTCTAGATTATTAAATTAATGTATTAGATTTTTTTAATAATATCCATTTTCTCTAAGATTATGTAAAACAATAATAAATAAACCTAATAGAAATATATATTCTAATAGTTTTATGTGTAGGATTTTTCTTTTCCTCTTTTTATGTGTTTTATAGTTAAAAACTTATATAGTTTATATATTCGTTTTATTTAGATTTCAAACATAGACATTGTAATTTTGTATAAAAAATTTAAAAAAATTATTTCAATTTTTTTAAAAATAGATCTCATATGGGCTATAAAGACCATCGAGCGACGCAGAACTTACTTCGCTCATAAAATTAAGTGCTAGCCTACTTTAGATTATATTAAACTTTATTTTAAGCTTATTCTATTCTTTATTAACTAAAGAAGAGAGAGAAAAACTAGTATCACAGTGTCACTGCCATTTTCAATCGTACGCCTTTCTCATCTTTTTCAACAAAAAAAGAAAGTAAATTGAATGGCATAGATCAATTCAGCCGAATATTGTAGCGATACATCAGTGCTATAGAAGTTTTTCTCAGCTAAGGAATCTAATTATAGAGAGAAAACAGAGATAGCATAAACTAGTGCTTGTTTGTGAATACCTACAAAATTTTAGGAATCTAATGCGCAGTACCAACAATATTTTTCATTTTAAAAGAAATCTATCGTTATTATCAAGAAAATAAAATAAAATTACTCAAAAAAGTGTTGTGCTTCTGTTTTGTTACAATAAATTTTTTTTTTTTGAATGATGCGAGAAACTAAAAGAATCAAGATAATTGACAAATCTAAAATTATCAATTAATATGATGCGAGAGAGAATGAGTGTGAAATAAAGAACACAGTAATGTCATTAACAAGCATTATTCTTCTTCCCAGAATATACAGTTCATAATCTTCAACTACAAACGCCAAATAGAAGACTAAAATAGAAAACCAAGAAGAAAAAAAATAACTAAAAATTACAGCTTTGTAATTTTCCCCTTTATTCGTTCAGTCCAGAATGAAGAACTTCTAATGGATGTTCTGGGTCACCGGCAACGTATTCCAAGACACCGAGACCAACTTTGTGACCGGAAGCATCGGTAGCCGTTGGGGTCGTCTTTCCGATAACAACGACGGCGAGCAAGACAAGAGCAGTGGAGGCTAAGAGAGGCCAGAAGTAGTTTAGAATATGGAAGAAGTTGAGCCGATGTGCTATGTAGATCAGAGAAGGTACGGCGAGGCTGAGAATGAGGCCTGTGATAAAGTGGTACTTGAACTTGATGAGCTTTTCTGGGATCTCCATGACTTGACTTTGATTTTGCAGAGAATGAGAGAAAATGGGTTGGTGCGTGAGATTTGTAGATTGATAAAAAGTGAGTGAGAAAGATAGAGAGAGATTGTTGGAGTCTATACTCTGTCTGCGCAGAGATTCTCTGAAGCTAAATTGTATTTTTCTTCTTCATATGGGCGTTTTGGGGAGTGTGTAAGGAACTGATAAATGTTTCACTCTTGTTGTTGTGACCTTGTGGGTTACTTTTCCGTCCTTTCTACTGTTTTACTCTGTATTATTTTACCAAAATGTCCTCTGAGTAAAGCAATTAGTTGGGGAGAAAGGCTTATACAAACTTGAATCTACAAATACTTTTACACTTTATAGTTAACATGTAATAATTATTTTAGAAAATAAAAAAAATATACATTTTTTAATACAATTCTACCGCTTAAACATGATAATTTTTTTTTAAACCCATCAATTTGATTTAAGTATCAATATATACATTATAACATTTTTCTCCTCATCTTTTACATTTAAAAGTAAAAAATTTCAAACCATATCAAGAACCTAATCTATAAAACTCAAAATGTATAAGAACCAAATTTATAACTGCATGTATCACTCGATTGTAGTCCTTACCTTAAATTGAGTAGTAAAGTCCATATTTTCACAAATGTTTCAAATCTTTTCTCTCATGTACAAAAATAACATCTCTCCTCTAAATCAATGAAATAACTCGTTTTAAATTATACTTAAAAATGATCTATTCTCACAATACTAGTTTTTAGTTCAACCACTAAAAGTGAAAAATAATTATTCAAATACAATGAAAAATACTAAGTAATTTTCCTGTATTATCTTAATCACCCTCAAAATTATTACCTTAATTAAACGGTTGTTGTAGTGTAGTTTAAGGTGAAGATTACACATGAAAATAAAATAAAAGAATAATAATGAATAAGAATTTTATAATAAAAAATCAATATTAAATAACAAGATTTCAATATTTATTTAATTACTTCATTTTAATATTACAAACTTGAATTCTTATTTACTACTCAATTGCTTACTTTACATCACAAACAAACAATTAAAATATATAAAATTAAATATCAATAACAAAAACTAATGTATTTTAAGAATATAATTTTATTTAAGAAATAACAAGATTTAGTATTATAAGTTATATAAGATAGAAAATATCACAGTAAAAGATTACTTATAAAATAAAATATGCACATAAAAAACATGACTATTTATATAAAATTGAAAAATGTAATATATTAATTATAACAAAAGATGAATAAAGTAATTTCTCAAAATAAAATTATAAACTAGAAAGTAATTATAATAATGAAAGAAGAAAATAGAAAACTACACAATTAAGCTTATCTCAAGCCTTATTCTAACTTTAGCATAGATTACAAAGTATTTCTACAAACTTTAGAGAGAAGAAACTAGAGAAAAAAGTAATAGTTTTTTACAATTTTATGATGATCTTCAAATGTTAAATGTCCTTGTCTCTTTATAGTAATGGAGTATAAATATTTGTTGAATCTTAATAATATCAAGTTATTTTCTCCTTGGAGATAATTAATTTTAAAATGTTTTTAAAATAATAACTGTAGATAAAACTCTTATTTTTTCAAAGGATCAAAAATTATTTAATTTAGAGCGTTATAGAAAAAGAAATGTTAGAAATATTAACATATATTCAAATACAATAATTTATAGTTTTAGATATTCTTCGTGAAATATAAAATTGTAAATAAATATCTTATGTTTTCATATCAATTTCTTTTATATTCTTATACTTATTTTGTTTATCCTACAAACATAAAATAATATAAATTAATATTTATTATATTAATATAGACAATTATTAATTTTATACTATTTGAATAATAAATATCAATTAATTTACCCATTTTAGAAATATATTTTACGTTATTATCATATCTCTAGTAGCACAACCATACCAATTATTTTCTCACTAGTGACATATTACAACATCAATATTGATTTTGATTCTTCGTGGTAGCTCACACTCAATAGTCCTCTCATTCAACTCCTTTTGTCACTTTCTTCTTAAAGTTTCTTGAAAACAATATTTAACAAAATATTTTTGTAACATATTCATCCAATAAATGATATCATCAATTTTTCTTCTTTTTCTTGCATGTTATACCTCGTTTCAATTGTGCCAAACAATGTATGCAATTGAGAAAATAAAGCAACATATTTTTTAGAATATTGTAACCATACGACATTTTACAATTGTACAAACAACCATCCCATGATGCTCTCCAAAGTAGAAGGAAAAATCAAAACTCTAAACATGTCTAGTAGTTTCACATCTTAAAAATAGCATGAAAGATATCCTCATCACCAACATTGCAAAGGTAAAACCAAGGATACGAAGTTATTCTCTTTATCATTAATTGAGTCTACACAGGAAGAATGTCATTACTTATATGTCAAATAAAGAGTCGCTTTAATATGTTAGACAAGGCTTCTCAATATGTTTTACCAATGAGCAACCATTGCTACTATACCTAACTACATAGTCCATTATAATTGCTAACCTTTTTAAATTCTCAATAAGTCAATAGTTATTCTTAACATAAAACAGTCTATTTAAAGGGTTACCACATATAAACTTATTTTCAACATGAGATATAGATATAAAAAAATCTACAAAATAGTATTAGCCTCTTTAGTCAAAGAATTTGCCTTAATAATATTTTTTCTTCCACAACTCATCATCATTTATAAGATTATAAACACATTTAATTTAAGTGGGGAATATGTTATGCTATAACCATCATAAGGTAGTCATTGGTCTCTATATGTAATAATATTTCTACCATTATCAAACCTCAATCTCAAATCATTTTTACCTAGCTCTCTACCCAAAACTATACTCAGTTCACATATAAGGTGTATAACAGAAAATATTAGCATCCATAAATTGCAAATATTTACCCATAATCACATTCCAAGTTAGAGAATTTTGGTTCTAAAGTAATCTCCAACTATGCTTAGAAACCAAAACTTGGTTAAAAGAAAACAAATACTTGAAATCCACTCCACATATAATTTTAAGTTTGCAATCCTTATCCCATGCCATTCAATGCATGACCTTATTTTCCAAGTCATATCCATACCATAACTTAGAAATTAGAATTTTCAAGTTATTAAAAAGCCTTAAGGGTAATTTCAAATAGCTCATTGAGTATATAGAGATAGCTTGTACAACTAGCTTCAAAAGTACCTCATTCCTATCATTATATAACATTTTCCCCTTCCAATTCTTCATTTTTCTTCACAACGTATCTTTTAATTGCCCAGATGATCTCATCTTATTTCTCCCAATCATAACGAGTAGCTTAAGGTAACATTTATGATAGTTCACGATATGTATAGCCAAGATCTCTTGAAAGATCCTTTTATATTCATCAAATGTGTTAAGGTTGTAACACATTACATACTTCATAATATTTACTTTCTGTAATGAAGCTTGTTCAAAGAAGGGAAGTACATGTTTTATGCCTTTATAGCTTTACTTAGTTCCAAAAAGGACAAAGTTATCATTAGAAAAGATATAAAATAATTTAAATGTAAAAATATACTTAAATTTGTGTATACTTATTGTTAGTCTCTGAATTATAATATGTTTTAATAAGCTTTAAGCTTAAAATATATTAGGAAATAATGAGAGGAATAATGGTAGATTTCAATTTTTTTTCTTTATAGAAGGAGGTATATTAAACAAATTATTAACTGTGATTAGAATAATTGTTAAAAAAATTAAACAATTTTTTTTATGTGACAAAAGTTAAAAACTTAAAACAAAAGTGAAATATAACCATCAAAATTTAAAGGTAAAAAATAATAAATATTAATGTTTGAATTATCTCTCTATGTTCAACA
Organism: Hippophae tibetana; assembly: GCA_037013495.1. Taxonomy (NCBI): domain Eukaryota; kingdom Viridiplantae; phylum Streptophyta; class Magnoliopsida; order Rosales; family Elaeagnaceae; genus Hippophae; species Hippophae tibetana. The sequence goes on from CM072804.1 coordinate 13,702,524, forward strand.
ATATAAAATATAAGAGAAAAACTTATAGAGTAAAGTTAAAAAATATTATCAAATTATTATATTTTTCGTTTATATTATCATGTTATTTTTTGTCTTGTTTATATGATTTAACTATTGTATTATTCAATTTATACCATTCTATTAATCTTTATATAACGGTATTACATGTTAGTGATAGATTTAGAATATCTCATATAGTTAATTAGTAGATTTGAAACAACTTATATAATTAAGTGTTAGATTTGGAACAACTCAAATAGTTAAGTACTTTTAAATATATCATTTAACTATCTGAGTTGTTCTAAATATACTATTTAACTAGATAACACATGATGTTATTAAAAGTAGACTAACAAAATTATATAAATTGAACAAATGCAATAATTAATGGTATAAACAAAACAAAAATTATTAGATATTATATTCAAATAAATTCATATTCCTTTTTTTCTACCATTAATTGAAAGGGAAAAGGATGTCTAAGATCCAATAGGTTAGATTTATAAGCGATCATTTATCATTTATAATAGAAAACTGATGTTTTTGTAATGTTGTTATTACGAAATGGATAGTAGAATAATAAAAAATCAAATTTTAGTGGGATTTATAATAAAATATTATCTTTAAATCATGTCATTAAAATATTTCGATTTAGATGAATGTAAAACATATATTAAAGAGTTGGTTCTAAAGTAATCTCAAACTATGCTTAGAAACCAAAACTTGGTTAAAAGAAAACAAATACCTGAAATCCACTCCACATATAATTTTAAGTTTGCAATGTTTATCCCATGCCATTCAATGCATGACCTTATTTTCCAAGTCATATCCATACCATAACTTAGAAATTAGAATTTTCAAGTTATTAAAAAACCTTAATGGTAATTTCAAATAGCTCATTGAGTATATAAGAATAGCTTGTACAACTAGCTTCAAAAGTACCTCATTCCTATCATTATATAACATTTTTCCCTTTCAATTCTTCATTTTTCTTCACAACCTATCTTTTAATTCCCCAGATGATCTCATCTTATTTCTCCCAATCATAACGAGTAGCTTAAGGTAACCTTTATGATATTTTTCCCAATCATAACGTTTAATTGAAGAAAAAAAATTAAGAGATGATTTTTTTTATATAAATGGTAGGATAAAAAAACACTATTTCTAAACTATATATCTAGACGATCAAAATGACTCAACTTAAGAGATTATAATACCAAATTGAAAATGTTGTCAAACTAAAACAAATATGGAATTGTAAGCAAAAATTTATCGACCCAAATTCGGAATAAACAAACTAAAAGGATCGAAAACAAGTAAAGTATAGATCTTACCTCCAACTATTGAAATTATTCTTCAAGTTTCAAAACAATCAAAATTGTTTTGCTCTCTATGTTAGGAACTTTGAAGCTATTAACAACACTCAAATTAGATAGTGTATTCTGTTAGAATTATTGTGTTAGGCTTAGGAATCATTAACACCCTTTTTATAATTATGTTTCCTATCAAAACATCGACATCATTACCAACTTTTAGTCATAATCGATGAGTTATGGCTCTTCAATGACATAAAATTTTGGACCATACTTGAATAATCTGTTACAAAAAATAGATTAAAAATTAAAAATTAGAAAACGGACGAATCGGTTACAATAATGGATCATTTAAAGGATTATAACGAATTTTTACCATAATTAGTAATAAAAAGTGACTGTATAGATATATTTATTTTAAAAATAACATTTAAGATATATACTTATTTTTTGGTTGTAAATTAAATTGCAGACAAGTTTTTCTCACGAAAGTCCAAGTTAATTTCATAATATAAAGATCCCAAAACACATGAAAGAGTCCAAGTTACTTTCATAATATAAAGATCCCAAAACACATGAAAGATTATCTTCAAGGTACAAAACAATCTATTAAGTGGTAGTTATATCTCGAAAGTAAGAGGTAACATAGAGAGCTTTTAAAAAGATCTCTTTTGCAAGGAATGAGTGACTGATATTCATTATTATTAGAATTTACTTTATACTGATCACATTGTTTATTTTTTTATCAAATATTAAATACTTTTATTTTTAAAACACTAATATTATATTTTATTGATATGAAATACCATTGTAATAACTAAAAAACAATTTAAAATTTTAAATATTTTAATAAATATAAAATTTCAAGATGTAATTTAGAAAATATGGACAATACAATTGAGATTAAACATATGATCGTTGACTTAATTTTAAAATTTAAATTGTATTAATTTATAATTAAATCTATATATCATTGAAAATATCAAATGATCTATTTTATGAGAAAAATTATATTTTAAATTTTTGAATTTTTTTGAAAAGTTATGCTCATTTTATTAAATATTTTTCAGATTCTATTAAATATTTTTAAAATATAAATTGTATTAGCTTACAAAATATTATAATTCATTTTATGTCATTTAAAATATCTAGAAGTTTAGTTTGTAAGAAATGTTAAGGTTTTTATTTTAATTTTTTTTATAAAAAGTTATGCATGTTATATTAATGATTATTTAGATTTGAAAAAATATTTTTACTCATTTTTAAATATAAATTATATTAATTAGAAAAAAATTTATAAATCATTAAAAAGTTGTAAAAATTTAGTTTCTAACAAATTTTAAAGTTTATGATTTCAAATTTTCTATAATTATACTTATTTTATTAATGATTATTAATATTCGATAGAACATTTTTAACTCATTTTTAAAATATAAATTGTATTATTCACAAAATATTATAAAATCATTTCATGCACAATTAGAAAGTTTCAAAATTCAAGTTTCGACCTCTATCAGTTTTGAATCTTCTATTTACTATAAATTATTTTATCTTACGGTTTGTTAATTATCATATAATTTTTATTTTTTAAAAATATAATTTTAAAACTCAATAATTAAAAATTAAAAATTAAAATAATTATTAAATAATCTAAATGTTTAAAATAATTTAAATAAATTCGATAAGAAAATAAACATTCTATCTCAACTTGCATACTTACGTATAAATGAGCTAAAATAAACCAATTCAATTCATTTAATATATTCAATATCACATCATCACTTATTTGAAAACAATGAATAACCTCTTATCGAGAAACTAAAAAGAAAGCAAGCAGCCTGTACCCATGAGGAAAAGAAAACTTGAAATGTTTGCAACAAGACAAGTTGAAGTTGCCACAAAAGAAATGCAGTGATTGGATTCGAATAAACGTTGTCTTTTGCCACAAACTTCAAAAGTAACAATAATAATAAAAACAAAGAATCCAGGTGGGTATTTATTATTAAGATTCATAACCACAATTAATGACTCAAAGATTTGGAAACTTAAAATAGACAGTGGTGTCAAACAAAAACAAAAAAATTAATCATTGGCTTCTCCACTTAATGGGGATGCTTCTTTTCAAGCTGAGACTCGTGGCAATGCGGGTCTAGCCAATCTCTGAGAGAGCCTTTTGCCATGTTGCTGCTAAATTTTCCACCGTTGCCCACAAGCTCACACAAATTCTCTAACTTATTCTCTCGGCCTACCCCACTAATCCTCTGATCAGCTGCCTTCAATTTCTGCTTGAAGCGCTGCTTACGGCTTGAAGCCAGCTCCTGTGGCTTTGATTGAAATGATTTACCTCCGTGTGGTCCTAAATAGATGTGCTCTTCTGCTTTTGCCTGCAGACAGGCAGTGAACAAAGTAGAATCAGTGCATGAGATAACAACCAAACAGTTTCAAATGTTTTTCACCAGCAATTTCTATATCCAATTTAGCAAGAGCTCCTAATATATGAAACGGAGACTGACAGCAGACCTTTAGAGAAGGTGGTTTAGAGGTTTCTGTTGTTGGAGCATCAGGGTTACCTTGATCCGGCTCTCCTATTCCCAAGCTTGGAATCACAAATCCATCAGTGTCTGGTGCAATAAGCCAGCTATTAATACCAAAACAGTTACTAGAAACGACTAGAAGGCCATGCAAAGAGAAAGCAAATGACAGAAAAAGAATGCTTGTTCATTGAAAATATACATTCAGCTTTCAGTTTCATGTACAAACATTCAGATCATCATAGAACGTTAAAATTCATGATTTAAATAATCCAACAATATGTCCATGCAACTATCGTAATCCAAACTTGAAAGTGGTATAAACAATGATAATTAACGTCCATAAAATCTCAAGATCATACCATAAGAAGGCCAAAGCCAAAAGTTTTGCAACTTGTTCAAAGAAAAGGTTAGAGTGTGCTGATTAAGGAAAATATGATCCACACCGGTAAACATATGACTTATCTCCAATGCAAGAACATAAACTTCCTTGTTTATTATGGCACACTGAATAGAAAATATCGGGTGATGATAAGATCCACGCAATGTAAATGTGTAGCATCCTCAGCATCAGAATGCAGTTTAATTTTAGATCAAAATGCAACAATCAGGGCCAAATGCCATGCATAAATATGTTAGCAAAAATTTCATACAAGAAAATGAAAAGGCCTTAATTGTTCGTAAATTAAAAAGGAAAACATGAGTGAAACAGCTACGCCCAATATCTAATTAGATAACTCTTCAACGCCAACTTGTATTTTCCATATCTTGTCAAATGTCATTTGGTTTAGCCATATCAATTATTGCATAAGCGAATAGGCGCAGATATTACCATTTCATATAACAATGGTTTTACTTCAGCTTAAATTGCTAAAAATTGGTGTCATGTAAAAGAAACTCACTATTTAAGCATAAAAATTAGAAATTTTTATACCAAATTAGCGACACTAGTGAACGATAACATGTAACTCAACAAGGTAATACATTAATAATTCAAATAAAAGTTAAGAAACTAACTTCTAGTGGTACAAATTTCTCAGAGAAAAACGAAAGATGCAAGTCATAATTCATTAAACATAATGCATATCAAAATAAATTTTTAAATGCACGCAATTAGAAATCAACAACCAATCCCAAGTGCGGTAAAATTAACCTATTTCGAGTGTGCGGAAAAAGTTTCTTAAGTGAAAATAAAACACTCAGCCGAACACAATAATTGTCATTATATTTAGCTGATTTCTAGATTCAGAAAACATAGAATCCAATTAAACAAGATTTTTTCATTTTCATTTCACATCTCATGTCAATCTTAAATCAAAGACGGCAACAAATATGAAATGCCATACCCCACTCATCTTCTTCAACGGACGGAGTGGTTTGCACTGGATAGGGGTCCATAGGACACTGACGATCATGGATTTGAACGGCCACGGGGCGCTAAAGCCCAAATAAGATCAATCAGAAGGCAAAAATCCAATCACCAGCGGACACAAACCCCGAGGAAAAAGGTTTGAATGGCTTTGACTGATAGAAAAAAAAAAAAAAAGAGGTCAGATGGGAGAAACCCAAAGAAAGTTTACAAGATAACAAGGAATCAAACCCTAACCCTAGAAATCCGTCTGAGTTATTTTCATCTTATTTTTTACATTTACTTTTCATGGGTCTTTGTTCCACAATTACCCCTCCCTAGATGCAGGGTGAAATAGTCATAATAAATTGCAAAGAAGTTGAGTTGACTTGTATTTGTAAGCGTGATATGCGGTGGACATTTTGGCTGGCCGGTGAACAAGGCAGAATAGACGCGTCGCAGCATAAATCGTGATATGTCGCACGGTCGCAGGGCGACGGAACTGTAATTTTTTTTTTTTTCAAGGGAAAATTATAACAAATAACCTTAAATTTCACATTCTCTTGCACACACGTCTAACATTTATAATTTATAATTTGATAATAAATACTCTTAATATTTTATATATTATTATTGATATCTTAAATTATTAACTATACTAATATATTTATTGTTGTGTAATAAAATATTACAAATATACTTAAATTTTCATTCCTTAATATTTATACCTCGATTATAACAAGTCAAACGTTTTATATAAAATAAAAGATACTTTTAAATCGTTAACATTGTTAATATTTATTGATAATTTTTTTTTAATTTTTTTATATACTCTTAATAAAAAAGTTTAGAATTTAAAATTAAATAATTAATATTTATAATATAAAATTAAAATTTATAGACTTCACTTATTTTTTTTTATAACTTTGATTGGGTTAATCAAAAATATTAAACTTTAATTATTTTGATATCAAAGATTATTCCATCGTTAATAAAGAAAAACGAAATAACTATAACATCACTGTATCAACAAAAATTAAAACATTTTATATAAAAAAATTTATTAACAATTTAATATTAATATATTAGATAAAATTAAATATATATTAGTAGAAAAATATAATCATCTGAGAATGTAAACCCGAAATAAAACTTCAAATAAAAAACTATAGTTTTATTGAAATTCAACATTTAATCAATAATATAAATCAAAGATAACTGTTCATACAGAAATGTTTTACAACATTGTTTCATTGTCCTTACGTCACCACTTATTTTGTTTTTGGCAATAACACAAATACAACATATATAATTTCTTAGTATTGTGATAATTTTTATGGTTTATAGGATTTAAGGTTTTAATTATTAACAAAAGAAGGCATGAAATTTTGGGTTTTGAGTCACGGAGGAAATTAATTTTATATTTTGTGAAAAAGTTTCTTATAATATGAACAAATTGAAGGATTTTAATAATAATTTTTCAAATTTAGAGACCTAATTATAATTTTTCTTTATATATAATATAAGTATAATGATTTAATGTGAAGATTATCTTTGATATTTAAAAAAAATTGAGAATATATGTGACAAAAATTGAACAGTATATTTATTACAATTTTCTTACTATATCACATTAAATATAATAGTATTAATATTAAAGAAATTTGTGATATTTTAAAAATATTAAAGGTATATATATGATAAAAAGATTTTAAAAAAAACTAAGAGGTATTTGTTATAATTTCTCTAGTTTTATACTAGAATGAAGTATCCAATTAAAAAAATGGTGATACAAGACATTATTATTTGATAAAATATATAATAATTTCAATTATTGGATAAGATATAGTAGATTCTATAATTTAAAAAAATTAATTAATTTAATCAAATTATTATTAAAATGTTAAAATTGAAGGTTAGAATTAACAAAATTTATACATCACATAATTTATAGGAAATAATCAAGATGATTATATTTTTGTATATTTATCCTATAAATTAAGTAACATGTATCTAGATAAGTTTACTAATAAATTAATAAAAATTGAATTAAATAAATCAACTTTTATTAATTATTAGAACAAACGTACTTTACTTAAATTTTCCGAATTAAACAATTAGTTTTCGAAAATAATACCCCTAGTACTAACCTTCACTGTTATCGAACTAGGCTATTGGTAATTAGTCTATGATCACTTCACCATGAAATGACTCGAACTTAGTAGAAGTCCAGAAGAACGAATTAAAAAAATTATAATAATAATATTTTAATTTTTTCCTAATTTTTTATAAGTATAGAAGAACGCTGGTAAATATTTTTGTTGGTTTAGGTGATATAATGAAGTTCGTTTCTTCCTTCAAGTAACGTTGAATTTATATAATATTTAAAAAGAATTCGATGAATTATTTTACGTATAATATTATCTAATTATAATTCATTTAAATTAAAACATAATCACGTAAAATTATTTAATGTTAAATTTTATTCAATTAGATTATTTTTATTATTATAAATATTATGAGTGTTATTTTATTTAATTTTTTAAAAATAAATTATTATAGATAAATTTATATAAAAAAAATATAACTGTGAATTGAATTTCAAATTTTTATAACTCAAAATCTCACTACAATTTAATAATTCTATCTATTTAGGCTCAAATAAAATATAAAATATTTTTATTCAACTAGAATCAATTGCTAACCAAGAAACCAATAATAATAGTTTTTATTATTTTTATTGCGCCATGCTTACTTTAAATCCTATATCCAGAATTGCTTGCATGTACTATATTTTTTTATTTATTAAAATATATTTGTATTTTTTTTTTAGAAATGTACATGCATTAGCTACTACACTTAAAGTATTTAGATGTATTCACTAATTTGAGAACTTTTTAATACACTAATTATAATGATTTATCTAGTGATCTGATAATAAAATTCACATTTTTTTTATTTTAAATCACAAATTCTAACAAAATAAAATATAGTTTGTTAAAAAAATACACTAATCATAAACATGTGTTATCTGTAATTTATTAAAGTGTTAAAAATAATTAGTATTAATTTTTTATTTTAATCAAAACTATAATATTGTTATTATTATTTAAAAAATTGAACATATATCTACTATTTTAATAAAGATAATTGCATATATTTTGTATACATATAATTTATTAATTAATCAAGCTTAAGACAATAATTTACATAAGTATTTAATTGCTTTAATTAAAATAGTTCACTCACCCGAACTTTTTCATTCACTTCGTTATATACGTAACGTAAAACTACCATATAGAAATTAAAATTTTATGAAGTGTTGGCTTGAGGGTGTACATTTTTTATTTTTTTTACATATGCCTAACAATTATGTGTGTGAATTATCTTCATGGATATGCAACAAATTATATACCATGCAAGTTTTTCAGAAAGAAGATTGAGAAAATAAATAATAATAATAATAATAATTGTTGTGAAGGAAAGCTTTAGCTTTGACCAAATAAACTATATTATATTTAGAAAATGTGCATCAAAATATAAAATATAAATTACTGAAATTATTTTATAAATATATTTATATCTAAAGTGAAAATAATTGATCTCATCTAGTAGTGTACTAGACATGTTTTTCAGATTAAACTCCTTTCTTTTATAATTTTATTATATTTATTTGACTTATTTTTTTTCTCTATATTAAATATTGTTTTAATTTATATATTATTAATAAAATTAAGATATATTATTTAAAATATTATTCATAATATAAAGTTTCTAGAAGATTAGATAAATCTTTTAAAGAAGACAGAGATTAAAACAAACTCATGAGATAGAATATCTTGAACAGTTTACCCTGAATTATGAACAAACGATGCCAACCAATGTTACTTTTTAAAAAGTTATTGAAAATATAGTCATTGTTGAACTTCTAATAGCCGCAAGCCCTTGGACATGATTGAATCAGGAGCACGAGGAAATAATTACGCCTCTTTTTTAAGATTCAAAAAGCAATTAGCTTTGCTAAAGTATTCATTAATTTTCAGCTTAATTCTCATAAAAATCAAATAGTAGTTTGTCTGTTTGAATTTATGGCTTAAACAGGATAATAAATCTTATAGTTAAATTAATAGGTGAGACAAAATTTCGACAAAGTTTCAATCCACCAACAAAAGACATAGAATAAGCGACAAACAAAAAAGCAAAAGCAGCCTACATTATTCGTAAAAATTAATGATCATGTAAAGAAATCGAAATTAACCATATGCTTGGATGCTATGAATCTGACCCATTGTTTATAAGCTACCATGTTTACTTCTGGTAAAAAAAAAACAATTAACCAGATCCTGACAAAAATACACATTCCAGGAAATGGTCTTCCACTAGTGCTTGGGTTCATAGGAGGAGCAGAAATGGACAAAAGAAATAATTACACACCTATGGATATCAATACATAACAGACAACAGAAAATGGGTCATAATAATTACTGACTACTGTGCAGAGTCGGTGTCAAATTTTTAGGGGTAATTTTTTAAATTTTTTTTAACTACATATTTAGCTTGAAATTTGGCTGAAAGACTTCAAAATTTTTAATTTCCAACATGTTTATAGACATCACTTTATAATTCACAATGAAAAGTTTTGTTTTGTTCAGTATGAAGACTTGAAGTTACCTTTTTAAGAAAACTGCTTATTGTTAAGTGTTGTTTGAATGTGTAGCGATTGTGACTTGTGACTGGAAAATATTTTCACTTCTTTGCTATATAGTTTTTGGTTCGTCGTTTATATTTTGAAGGGTCTCAAGAAAGACTCAAATTGGCATGTGGGGAACATAGAACATGCCTTCGGCAATTCATAAAGCTTTAGATGTCCTAAATTGATATATAGTGTCAAACCAGGAGTTTGCTTTGTTTTGGGAGAATCAATTGCAAAAAGGGGGTAAAAACTGATTGTTGAAAGAGAAAGAAGAGCCATGCCCACTTTATGTTTGATGAAAAGTTCAAGAGGAGCTGGAAAAACAGAGGTGTTCTTTAATCAACCTTAATGTAAATGGAAGGTTGTGTCAGGTATAAGAAAACTGGTTACTAATTTACATAGTTTCTCTACTTTTTCATCTCCTTCATATTTGGTACAAAAACCATTTGTTTTGTTGGCTTTTCTGATACCTGATCAACAAAATTTGCAGCAAGTGAAAGACTTATATGTTCCAAAAGTCTCAGAGCCATCCAACATATTCAACATGATCATGAGGGAAACAACTAATAGTAATCCTTTCTCCTCGCTACAGTTTTACAGACCTTTAATATTGCTATGTAAAACAGTTCTAATAATAATTTCTATTATAGGCTTTATTTGCCATGTAGTCTTTGGTTTCGCCCATTTTGTTGTTACCATTCCAGTTCTGTTTCTCTCAGCTGTTCTTGTTCTTCTGTTCACGAAAAGAAAGGGGTATACTTTAGATGAGACCACAGCTACTAATCAGCGCAACCAAAAGGTTCTGCTAGAAGAGGAATTTGGAGAAGAGCTGCGTCAAGTAGAAGAAAATGGAAAGGAAACAGTGATATATAAGCTGAACCCAGTTGTTGAAACTGATGAAAATTGTATTGAGACCACTCTAAAAAGTGAAAATGGTAGAGTTCATGACTACCAAGTAGAGTTGCTAGACGTTTCATCAGAAAGTGAAGGCAGAGACGACTTGGAACCTAGTGAAAAGTTGGAGCCTAGCTCTAAGGTTTTCAATAACGTGGGTCAAAATCTAGCATTAATCTGTGATTCCGATTCCTCTGTTTCTGTCTCTGACTATGAATATGATGATGATGATGATGATGATAGTCTCATTGAGATAAGTCTACCAGGCAGTGAGTCAAGTGGTTTAGAGGATGAACCACGCCAAAACTTGCAATCAAAGTTGCTAGTTGATTTCTTGCCAGAATCCATTTTGAGACAAAAGAGATTCAAAGATTTCATGGCAGAAATCAATGACATGAATGAGGAAGAAAATCTAATTGAAATTGACATCTCAATGGGCTCCATCAAGTGTCCCAACTTCGGATAGTAGGCTTGAGCTACAAATTAATGTTCATAAGGTCAATGATGAACTTCTTAGTTCTTACTAAATTTTGTATCCATCAGCTTTGAATTTGTTATATCGGTAGTGTTCAAATTTATCCAAACTAAAACGAGGCTGATACGAAAATATATTGAAAAATACCGCTGGAGGAGTTGGTTTTTTACTACGTTTTGCTTTGTTTAAAGTTGTATAAGTAAATACAGATTCTTAGGATAAATTTGTACAGAATTATTTTTTTGTCTCATAATTTCATTGCATTGATAATGCAATCTATAATGTTACACTTTTAAAATATTTATGATGTTCGACAAACTAAAAATATAATGTTTACATATTCTTTTCTTGGTTTTGGTAAAAAAGTTTCTGAATTGTATAAAATTTAAAGTCACAGTCCTCATTTTATGGTTAAAAATAAATGAACATGAGTGCAACGTTCACATAGAAAATGTTCATACAATAATAACGTTTCTTGACACTCGGGAAATGGAACAGTAAAAATTAAATGAACTTGAACCACGCGTATATATGAACCCACAATTGTTTAGATTTTCTTTGTTCTTATAAAAGTAGTAACACTTTGACAAATCTTAATTGTAAATATTTTTTATAAAAATAGAAAAGAAACTTGAGATAAAACTATTGAGACTAAAATTATACACTTTTTCTCATATTTTTTATTTAAATTCATGATATTTTTGATAAAATAGTTTACCAATCCGCTCTCAATAGAGAAACAATGGCTTTATTTTTTACTTTATTCAATTCTTTAACCCAAAAATCAGTTGGTAAAAAACAATAAAATTTTATTTTTATTTCTACGAGATCACAATACAATATAGTTTCATATCTTTATCTCTTATATTCGCTGCTAGTAGTGGATTTGAAGCACTCAAATTGGTAATAAAGACTACAAAACAGAGTACCAATGGCCAAGCAGTTGGTATATTTGCTCGATAAAGTAATGCTTCAAAGTCACGGGTGGAATATCGTCAAGAAAGTGACTATTTACTTTTCTCATGTTTAAAAAAATGTCTCGTTAATATTTTCTTTTCCCCAAAAAATGAAATAAAATTTTATTGAAAATTAGCCAAAGTCCTAAAAGTTTAATAACAAAATCACTTAAAATAAAAGACTTTAAATGATTACAAGATACAACAAATAAAAAAAACAACTACACAAACAAAATACACAAAATTTATATTAAATTCAATACTAGATTACATTTTAAATAAGTCAAAAGCTCTTTAAGTAGATTATAATCTAAAATTTCTAACATAAAAAATAATAAACAATGCACATCAATAGATTCATAATTTAACAAGTTATCCAACATAAAATGAAAAAAAAAGTGAATGAAATTCAATAGAATATACATTTAAAACTCACAAAACCAACCTTAAATTCAAATTAAAATGATAAACAAACAATAAAAAAAACGAAAGAGAAAAAACCAACGAAATCAAACTAACTACAAGAAAATTAAACAAATTACCTATCTAAATAGCAAAAAAAAAAAAAAAAAAAAAAAACTCAAAGATATCAATCTCTTATCTAAAACAACAAAGTGCTCTCTTCACTCATCCAACAATACTACTGTAGAAACCTTGGTGAGGTCCACAAGTCTTTATTAATCAAATCTCGAGAAAAATTACTTAGAAAATAATATATCAATTTAGAGAGAATCAAACTCTAAAAAAACTAAGCATTATTATGATCAAAACAGTTATGATATGAAAGATTTATTGAATTTCTCTTTCTCTACATTTTGATTATAGAATTTATGATCAAAATCTAACCATCCTATATAATTTATGATTAAAAATTACACATGTTTACATTTGCACGTCTCTTACGTTGATTGGGTGATTAATTATGTATGGACACACTACTACTTCACTAAGGTAGGTATTGTCGTCATAGTCACCTAATTTTTATAAGTTAAGCATATTAATTATTTTTTAACATTTTTTCATTCTAGTTATCTTACCCTTATACTTCTCAGTAATTTTGCTAATTTTTTATTTTATTTTTTTGTTAAAATATTTAAGTTGAATAGAATTGAAATTTAATAGCAAAGTTGGATAGATTTTTAAAGAACAAATATCTTAATTTAAAAAAAATGAAAAAAAGTAATCAAAATTATTAAAATTGATCTAAAATAATAAGGTATCCCTATCCACAAAATGTAACAATAAGATATATGTATATATAAAAGGAAGGTAAAAAGGATATCAAAGAAGCACATTTGGCGAATGAATGCGAACAAATTGTGATATAATTATGTGAAATATATTTCAACGTATAAATATACGATTGGGGTCTAAGTTACGGGATATATGTTTAAATGGTATTTTTTAAATATATATTTACTATGTTATAAAAAATTATTTATAAAAAATATGTTAAATATATATTGAAGTTATAAAAAACATAAATTTAGTGAGATTAAATATGAAATTATATTAATAAAGAGAGTGTGTATTGTATTTATTTTAATAATATTTTTAATTTTATATGAATTAATTATTTTATAAATTTTATTTTTCATTTTTTAAAAAATATATTTTTATAATCTTATTAAAAAAATATATATGTATAGTAAATTTATAAAAGTACAATATATTAATTACCATATAAAAAAATTATTTAACAATTGGGATGAAATTAAAAATAAAATTGAATTTATGATTGAATTTTGTCATGCAGTATGTATTTATTCTAATAATTAATTAACTTTTATAAAGATGTGGGTTTGTATATAAGATAACGTGCAAATTTGTGTTATTTATCTAAATATTTATTTAAAATAATTTATTTGATAGTAAAATTTATGATTTATTATTAATTTAAATATTTATCTAGATTATAGTATCTAAAATAACAAATATTATAATATGATATTAAAATTTTATTTTTTGAAGATAGACTAATCTATCAATTAGAGTAACAAAATAGTTAATTGAATTTTTTTATAATAAAATAAAAAATAAAAAGTTAAATTTTTTTATATTTAAGAATGTTATTTTTTGTTTAACAATTTTGATTGTTATCGTGTTTAAATTAATATAGTTAGATTGATAATTTGTATCTATTTTTTTTATTTTTTATCTTTATTAAAATTATGTTTTCTAAAGAATAAATAGAAATAAAAAGTTAAATATATACTTATCAAAATTACTTATTATTTAATTTATAGGGGATTCATCGCGTCATACTTGTTTTGAAAATAATATTTAAAATTTATATTTATTTTTTAAGATATAATTAAGTCATTATTAAAAGGTTACACATAAAAATAAATAATTTTTTTATGTTTTCATTTATTTATTTATATATTTTTTTAATTGTTCAAATAATAATTTATTTAAATTAAAATATTTTTTATCGTTGAAAAAATAAAATAAAAGTTAATTTTATATTTGCAAGATTATTTTTAATAATAAAATTAAAACGTATAAGAAATAAATTTTTACATTATTTTATTTTTAAGTAATTAAATATTAAATATTAAACAATAATATTATTATTGATATAATAAAAATATATAAATTATATATTATATCTAAATAATTTAATACTATTATTATATATAAAAATATTTTGATACTAATAAATCTACAGTTTCACTGCCCTAAATGTTAATTGACTTTTGGTTTAAAAAGGAACTGTACTTCGCTGATTCATTCGTTTCCGTCGGAAGCAAACAGTAGCCGTTCGTTTGACAAGAAACATCAAAGACGAGATCTCTGCCGTTAGTTCAACACATGCATTTAAGCGAACATTCACTTGTCTGAAACTTTCCTCCGACGTGGCATTAATTGCTTTTAAACTCCGAATTTCAAGTCCGACCAAAGCTGCCCCGATTTTAAACGTTGAAAAAAAATAAAAAAATGGGAGAGAGTGACTCGTAGACTTTCACTTTGAAGCTCCAAATCACCAACAATATACGCACTTCTAATCTCTGTGAGTTTCAATTTCCTAACTTTTGTATTGATATTTGTGTTGTGCATACACTGATGTTTTGCCCCATTTTTGTTCAATCATTGGGTTATTACTCTTCTGTTGAAGGTGATAATTTTGGAGTACGGCTACTGGAAAAAGTCGTAAGCTCTAGATTTTGATTCATTTCCATTATTTCGTGCGCAAAATTAGATCCTTTAGCTTCATTGGTTGCATTAGAATTGTGTAATATGAAGTGAGATTTGCTATTTTTAACGCTTTGGTAAGGATAAGCTTGATGCTGTTGATTGTCTTTTTAGATTGCTCGCGCTAAACTCGACATCTCGTATGAAATTTAAAGTTTTTTTATTGTTGAGTGGTGGGGGTTCTGTTGTTTTATGTATTTATTGATAGTTTAACTTCTCAGTTCTGAATGCTTCATGCGGAAACAATGAAACACTAATGTAAATATAAAGATTCTTAATTTAGTTCTATTTCCTTAGACTTCTGAACGACTTCAACATGAAACTTCAATCTTTGTCAATGTTACTACCTGATGCAGATATTATTTGATTTTCTCTACCGTTAAAATTCATCTAAACTGTACAACTGCAGAACTGAGATGGATTCACTAACTTGCCGCAACTACATCTCTGTTTGATTTTGTTGGAATAACTTTCTCAAAATTTTAAATTTCTTGTTCTTGCCCCTCCCCCTCCTCCTCCTCTTCCTCCTTGTGGTAATTCGTCAAAGTTCGAACCATTGGAAATAAATTTAAATGCACCCCCTTTCTCTAACTTTACAAATTTGGAAACTTATTTATTTAACCATTGGATATAAATTTAAATGAACCCCCTCTTTCTCTTACTTTACAAATTTGGAAACTTATTTATTTATTGAAGTGTAGGATTTGAGTTTGGTATTCTTGAAGGAGATCCTTAACAGATTTTTTCCTGCAGACATGTTGTAGGCATGTAGATTTCGAAGTGTGCACTTCAGTTCTTATTTCTTACCACACATTTTTCCTCTCTTCATTGTTGTTGTAGTTTATGGTTCCTAGCCTGATCAAGTTTGCTGAAAGGAAGAAAGTACAGATTTCTGTTTGAGCTGTCAACTTGAGATCAGATAATGGGTGAAGAAGATCCTTTGGTTGAAGGCCCCAAGCCAGTGGAAAATGGGACTGACCTGCAGGAAAAGAATGAAGCTGTGATTGATAAGAAAGTGAAGGAACATGAAGGGTCAAATGAGATTGAAGTGGATAAAAAGGATGAGGACAAATGTGAAGCTGAGGAAATGGACGAAGACCTACAGGCAAATGAGAGCAAAGATGAAGCAACAAAAGAGGAAATGGAGGAAGCTAAAATGGAGTTTATGGAAGTAGAAAGTGGCCCTAATGGAAAAGAAAAGAAAAAGAAGGAAGATAATGGAAATGAGAGCAAAAGGGAAGAAAATGGAAGAGGGGAGAACAGCAAAGAGGAGAAAGGATATGAGGAAAAAGGACAAGAGAATGGAAAAGATGAGAACATGGAAAAGGAGAATGGAAAAGATGAGAATGTGACTGAGAAGAATGAAAAAGAAGAGAATGAGGAGAAGAATGAAGACAAGGAAGTGTCAGAAGAGCAGATTGATAAGCTTGAGGAGGAGGAAGAAAATAAAGATGCAAAAGTAGGCAATGCTAAGGAGGAGAGGTCAAAGAAGCGTGCGAGAGGGAAGAAAACAGTGAAAAATAAAGAGAAGACAAAGGAAGTGGAAAAAAAGGTAGAGCTAGAGCCACGGACTCCTGCTTCTGATCGCCCTGTGCGAGAGCGCAAATCAGTTGAAAGATTGGTGGCAGTTATTGAAAGACAAGTTGTCAAGGAATTCCACATTGAGAAGGTATTCTTTTTATTTGCCCTATGTTATTTGACAATTTAGTCACGTATGTTGTCAAGGATCCAGATTTACTTATTATATAGCTTACTTTTGACATTGCAGGGACAGGGTACCCCACTGAAAGATATTCCCAATGGTAAGCTTCCTGCTTTTTGTGATAATATGGCCAGGTGTTATTTAAGTTTGCATCATATCAGCAGTGCTTATTTCAATCAACTGTTTCAATGTCATACAATACATCTTGGTTATTGGATATCTTTTATTACTGATGATTTAAAGAGAACTAGTGATATCAATATGGATACAGGGAAATATCTGTATGAATTTTTTATCAAAATAAAAAATATAGATGATTTATAATATGTAAGTCAATATTTACGTAAAGCAACCAATATTATTTTTCTACAAAATTTCACATTTACTTCAATAATTGATGATTAATTATAATTCTCAAAATTATGGTACATTTTTATAAAAGTATAAATTGTAATGCATGCAATTTGATTTTTGATATTAAGTTACATGATTTTGTTACAATCATCTTTAATAATCTCTAATCCCATTTTCTCATGTTAATGCAAAAATATTTTATTTATGAAAAAATTTCTAGGTTTATTGTTCACTTTTCTTCATTAGTTTCAATCATAAGTGATGTAGTTATCATAAAATTGAAGACTTTGTATTTTATGAAATGTATTTATGAATATTGAACTTTCATGTACAATAACTTACTTACAATTTATAGAAAATGATTAGGACTAAAAAAAAGAAATAGATCTCCTAATTAATGTTGTGATAATATTCCTAATTTTGACAAAGCTAAACAAGGAAAAAATATCGCCAAATAAATTCACAATATTCTTAATAATGCTCTTAATCAATATACAATCGGAATTGAATAGTTATGCCTTTTATTCATGAGATTTCAATACTCTTCTTTAAGTTGGATTGAAAATATTGATTATGTTTAACTTGCAAATAAGATCATCAAACAACTGTCAATGAAGTTCTTTGGTGAAGATATTTGCAATTTGTTCTTTTATTGGAACATAAATCATGCAGATTATTTCATCTTCAACCTTCTATTTAATAAAGGGTCTATCATCTTTCACATGTTTTGTTCTGTCATGCTGAATTGGATTAAGGGAAATATCGATAGATGCCTTGTTGTCACAGTATAGCTTGATTGGATGTGTTGTTGGAATTTGAAGTTTCATCAAGATTATTTGTAACACAACGCTTCACATATTCCTTGTACAATTGTTCTAAATTCTACTTTGATACTACTCCTTGCAATTGCATTTTCCTTTTTGCTTCTCCAAGTTACTAAGTTTTCAAAAACAAAAGTGCAATATCTAGTAATGGATCGCTTGTCCTCATTGAACCAGTCCAATTTGCATCAGTATAGATCTCTAGGTTTCTGGCTTTTTTTTTTTTTTTGAAGAATAACCCTCTATTGGATGACTTTTTAAGGTGTTTGAGAATTCTGTAAACTATTTCAAGGTGATCTTCCTTTTGAGAATGCATGTGTTGACTAATTACACTAACCGGAAATGTTCTGTCAAGTTTAGTGTGCGATAAGTATATCATTTTTCCACGAGTCTTTGATATATTTTTTTGTCCATTGTTTTACCAAGTTTTCATATTTATTTCCAACCTCAATTGGAGTGTGACTTTGTTTGTAGCCAAGCATGCTTGTTTTGTTGAGAAGATCAAGGACATATTTATGTTTTGAGAAACTAATTCCCCTTTTTGATCTTGCAACTTCTATTCCTAAAAAGCATCACATTTTTAAAGATCTTTGACTTCAAATTTTGTAGCCAAGTTTTTCTTTAGTCTCTCAATTTCTTCTAAGTTGTCATCAATTAGGATTATATACTTAGAAATCCAGGCCTAACTCTGAACCCAAAAGTCATCTTGTGAGTTAGAGGGTTTCCCAAACTTATAAGCAGCACTGATGCCTTACTCTTGGCCAATGTGGGACTTAACATTCCCCCTTCACATCGGCTAGAGTTTGGATTTACGGCACGAGGGTCGATGGGGGGTGAAGAAACCAAGAGCCTAGCTCTAATACCAACTTAGAAACTCAGGCCTAACTCTGAACCCAAAAGTCAGCTTGTGAGTTAGAAGGTTGTCTAAACTTATAAGCAGCATTGTTACCTTACTCTTGGTCAATGTAGGACTTAACATATATCATCAACATATACTATTAGAATTGCTCTCTTCCCATTTCCATTTTGTTTACAAAACAAGGTATTGTCTAATTATCCTTGTCATAGCTAGGTTTTTCTATTACAAAGACTTTGTATTTTGTGAAATGTATTTATGAATATTGTACTTTTTTGTACAGTAGCTCGCTTACAATTTATAGAAAAGCATTAGGACTAGAAAATGAATTAAATCTTTTAATTAATGCTATGATAATATTCCTAATTCTGACTAATCTAAGCAAGGAAAAAAAATATTGCCTAATAAATTCACAATATTCTTAATAATGCTCCTAATTAATATATAATTAGAGTCAAGTCTTTGTGCCTTTAATTCATGAGTTTTCAACAAAAATATCTAAGTATATATTTTTTTTCCTTGAAGAAAAATAATTGTTGCTCACATTCATATGCTAGCATTATATGTATACGATATGTTCTGTTTGTCTCATAAGAATAGTGTTCAAATAAATAAATCAGTTTAATTAGCTTATAGATGTTTTATTTGGGTCATGTATGCATGATAGTTCATTGACAAGAAACTTTTATCCGATGAACAAGCTTCTTGGGATGGAAAACGGTCAAATAGGAGATAGTGTTGTCATTGTTATTATTTTTGTTCAACACGAATGGTTCCTTTTAAGTGCTAGATCACACTTTTTCATGTTTAATAAGTGCCACTGCCACATGACTAATTAAACATGGATAATATAGTGAGGATCTAAACATCGAAGCATTGGTGTACATTGTGAGTAATGTTGGAATTGTTGCGTTTTTGTAAACAGAAGCTGTTAGGTATATTATTATTTAGTACTGGGATAACTAACATGATTTTCATCTTTGTCATGCTTTAACAGAAGAGTCAACTACTATATTTTGTAACATTTTTTATGCGGTGTATTATGATCAAAACTGAGCTATAATGAAACACATTATCTCTGAATACATTTTCTGCTTCTAGTGGCATTCAAGTTATCAAGAAGTAAAAGTGATGACAGCTTCAAACTGCTTCATACGATCCTTTTTGGAAGGAGAGGAAAGGTGATTCGCATTCAGTTTTCTTTTAGATTTATTCTGTTCTACTCTTTGCTTATTTTTCTCCCAGCCATTGCAGGTATAAAATAACTAGGATTACCCTCTTAACATGGGCATTCACTTTCAGAATCTCATTTTTACAACCGTCATTGCTAATATTTGCAGGCTCCACAGATCAAGAGTAATATATTACGGTTTTCTGGTTTTGTGAGGGGTGAAAATGAGGTAAGAGTTATATTTTCAATATTATTTTACCATTTTTCAGAGAATCTTTTGTTTCCTCATTTTCATCTTTTTAGAACAAATAGGTGCTTGAATGTTTGATGGTAATTAATCCTTGAAAAGTTGCTGTATCTTTTTTGGGTTAAAAAAGGATGCTGATAGTTTGTTTACCATCTGGAAATGAGTAATTGAAAATCTTGAACTCTTGAGAGTAATGCTATTCACAAGCTGTTTTTATTGCAGGAGAAGCAAAAGAATAAAGTGAGAGAGAAACTTGACAAATGTAATAAGGAGAAGTTATGGGAATTCTGCGATGTGCTTGACATACAAGTTGCTAAGACTACTACTCGGAAGGTCGTACACTTACTATTGCTGCACTATGTTTTCATGGAATCTTCATTTGTATAAAATTAGTTGGTTATCTTACACATATGTATGCACTCGATATCCTCGAAGTTAATGTCCAGTGCTGAACTAATCTTTACCTCCATTAGCCCAGATCATTCTGTTTTTTCTTCCACTATGAACCTTGAAATTTCCTTCTTTTCAAATTTTCAACATCTACATTCCCCAGTTTCTGGGCCTCCTTTCAATCCATTTAGTTTATGTAAACCATATTGCTGTTAGTTTTTTGTTGGACTCAAGAATCAAGCTGGATCTTTCTTAGGTCATTTACTATGCTTTGAACTGGGAGCCCGGACCAGTATTTATGAGATTATATAGCCTAATTCCTATACCAGTTACGAAAGTTTTGAGTTGGAAGAAGTCACCTTAACTAGGTGAAGCTCTTTATGCAGGAAGATATTATTACGAAGCTGATAGACTTTTTGGTGGAGCCTCATGCTACAACTACTGTGCTACTTGCAGAGAAAGATACGGTTCGTTATCCAAAATCCAAATTGCTGTTTTCTTTTTTCTGTCTTGCCATACAGCATCTAAAAGTTTTCCACTTTCCACATATTAGTCAAGTGAGGGGAAAAAACGCAAAAGAACAACTAAAGGAAGTTCATCAGCATCTGGAGGCACAATTGCACAACGCCTGTCAAAGGTGTTTGTTTCTTTTATCCCTTCATATCATGAATCATGAACTCAAGTAGTTTATAAATTTGTAGTTAAGATTATTCCACTCTGCTAATTGTATGTTTGAGGTTTTTAACTTCATTAACTCATTTGGTGATTGTCTAGAGTCGAAAAAAGAATGAGGATGCTTCGAAAGGAGAGGAGAAAATGAGGGCAACTGATTCAGAAGATGAGTCAGAAAAAGGAGACAATGAAAAAATTGATAAGGAAAATGACAATGGTGTTTCAGAAAAATCAGAGGATGAGATGCCTGAGCATTCTGGAAGTGATGAAAAAATTGAATCAGTAGATGAGTCTGATGAAGAGATGGAAAAGCCCAAGCGAAACTCAAAATCATCATCTAGGAAGGTGTCTGCTGGAAAAGCTAATGAATCTGATGAAGAGATGGTAAAGCACAAGCGAAACTCAAAAATATCATCTGGGAAGAAGAAATCTGCTGGAAAAGCTAATGAATCTGATGAAGAGATGGTAAAGCACAAGCGAAACTCAAAAATATCATCTGGGAAAAAGAAATCTGCTGGAAAAGCTAATGAGTCTGATGAAGAGATGGAAAAGCCCAAGCGGAACTCAAAAATGTCATCTAGGAAGGAATCTGCTAGAAAAGCTAAATCTAAGGGAATCACAGTTTCAACTAAATCCAGCCCTAAAAGAACGCCTAAGGAATCATCCTCAAAACACTCAAAAGTTGATGATGACAATGATACAAGTCCTAAAGTATTTTTAAGGAAGAAAAATGAAAAAGTGGCAAAGCCTACAACTCCAAAGAAATCTGCCTCTAAGGAGAGAACTGGTAGACAATTGGACTCTCTGATTCTTTCTCTGAGTTATTTAGTTGAGCTTGCTTGCTTGCTTTTTATTATCTCACATTGTTAAATATTTAGTACTGGGTTATGTTGCCTTGTAATTGAGATGCAATTTGAGTAGTTATTGTTCTCCTTTTTTGTTCTTCAAACTAGAAAAATGCTTATTAGAAACTTTTGGATATATAAGCAGGGAAAAAGGTTGCAAGGGGAAAGGAAAAGAGCAAAGAAGAGAAATTGGTGCCAAGTGATGATGAGCTGAGAGATGCAATATGTGAAATCCTTAAGGAAGTTGACTTCAATACGGTAAGCCTGCCTATATGGATATCATCATCCATCTTTATGTATTATATGGTCTGAATAACTGATGAACAACATGCATTACATGGCTACTGCAAATAATTTAAATACTCTTTGGCTTTGAATGGCCAGTACCCACAAAAAATACAATGTTATTTAAAATTGTCATAAAAAGCATCGAGATTGCTGCCCTGCAGTAAAAATGTGAATTGTCATAAATAGGGAATGGGATGACATAGACCGAGATGCTCTGTAAATTATGGTGTATTAAGCGGCTATTGGAAGATGTCTTCTCAGTTCTCACCTTGTAATACATGTCATAAATGAACCATGAACCTCAGAGCATGTAAAACGCCAATAATTCATGTTGGTTCAACACAGATGGATCCGTAACTTTTAAATGGTTCCCAACATAAGTTGATTTCTTTTTCAAAATTTTGCAGGCAACTTTCACAGACATTCTGAAGCAACTTGGTAAGCAACTTCCCTGTTTTTCAAGATTCATTGCACTCGGAAAGTTCTGATATTATTTTCTATTACTTTGCCTCAGCTTCATTAGTGAAGTGTCCCATGGTTCACTCTCATGGACTCAATGATGCCCTCCAGGGATCTGGTTTAGAAATTTATGATCAGCATCATAACGAATGATATGATCTGGTTTAAAAACTTGTGTTTTTTATTTTTGTATTTCAAAATATTCACCATTAAATTACAAATCTTACTATAAGAATTCATTTTTATGAATATAACGACCACACCTCTTTTCTATAGCCCATCTCAATAAAATATAATTAAATTTGAGAATATAAAAAGCAAAAATAAGTATTAAATAACATAACACGAAACACAATCTCTTACTAGATGCAATTTATGCATTCATATTTTAAAAAATTGAAATTTGAACTTGGATTATGTTTTCTTTAACAAATGAGCTAGAAAATATAAAACAAGTTTCAAACATAAAATAAAACTTGAAAACAAAACGTGTTATAAAACTATCATTTACTATCTTAGTGTTTAAATTCAGTTTTTAGAGCATGGTGGTTCTGGGGAATGATTTAGTTTTTAGATATTGATAGAAAGTCAATGGGGAATTACTCTGCTATTTTAGGATAGCACGTTCTGCTATTATCAAATAACATGGGACATTTTTTGTTTTATGTGAAAACCATGTGATCTGTTTTATGGTGCGTAACTGAATATTTACCAATTTTCAGCTCAGCAATGCGGCACAGATCTAACACCAAGAAAGTCATCTATAAAGGGCATGATACAGGAAGAGCTTACAAAACTAGCCGATGAATGATGAAGAAGAAGATGAAGGTGATGTAGGGAAAGATGAAAATCAATCCAGTGAACAAAAAGTAGAAGCCTGACCAAAGAGATGGGACCTGACTGTATCAAAATTCTGAGTTACTCATTTACCTTTTCCCATGGTTTAACTTAACTAATTACCTTTTTATGTATTATTTAATGTCCGAGTAAGTTGGCTGTAACTAGTTCGTGTATTTGCTCAAGAAGCAAAGTACTTTAAACTTGTGATGGTGTAACTACTGTCGAGTGTACTTAATATTTACAGCTTTCTATGTACAGTAACATTATTCTAGGAATTTTCCTAGTACTAATAGGACTGATATTTAATGAAAAATAGGGGGAATGTATCATTAATGACCCATGGGTTTAGTCTTATAATTTCTCAATAGATTGAATTAATTTTAAATTTTTAAGAAATCTAATTTTTTTCAAAAGTAAAATTGGATTTTACTTAAAAAAACTATTTCATTTTTAAAAAATATTAATTTTCTTTCTCATCTTAATTTATTTCAATTTTTTCTTCTCTTAGTCTCTTTGTATTCTTATTCTATTTCTGTCATTTTTTCTCTTATTTTATTCTATTTGTATATTTTTAATTTATTTATATTAACATTATAAATTTTATTTGTATTCTTGATGTTGTTTGAATTCACAAATTATAAGAGAAAAATAATATTTTCAATGAAGAAAAATTGAGAGATTGGGAGATGTTAAAATGTGAGATAAATTATTAATATTTAAGAACATAGAAAAGGTGTATATTTTTGGTTTTAAATGTTATTTTTAAGAGTATTATAAATAAAATGTTATTTTTGATAAAAACTCAAATATACATTTAAAAAATTTAGTCTAGATTAACTCTATTTAAAAATTACTGGATTAAACCAACATATTTTAAAAGAAAGATGATTAAATTACCTTTATCAAAGAATTATCTGAATATTTAAACCCTAATTACCTTTATCACAATATTAAAATGCAGCATTTCAATAAAACCTGGTTTTGATTTTTTTTTAGTAAGATTACATTTGATTTACTACGGATAAATGCTTAAACACGTGAGCTTCCCCTGTTGTCTAAATAAGTTGCCTTTTAATAATAGTGGCTGAATGTTAGTGATTTTTTGTTGTTGCCAAGAGACAAATATGTTATTTATTATTTGGTCTGAAACAAGTACGTTATCAAATGAAAGAAGCATATTATTAGCAAAAGAAAAAAAAATGACGGAAGCATATGCAGAAACCTTTCAGTAGGGGCTTGGGTTGCTTCTGTTTGTCAAAAATAGAAGACAATTATGTGAGTTGAGATCTGAAAAGGCCATGGGCGTATGTGGTTTTGGGTTTGAGTTTCTCTATTATTCTTGGTTTTTTTTTCTGTATGTGTGTGTAAGGGTATGCAAATGTAACTGTTATTAAAAAAAAAATAACAATAAAAATCATACATTTGTGAGTTTCCCAAAAAATCAATCTGCTTGACTCAAGTAAATCAATGAAGTAAACGATCTTAATAAAGGTTTAGCGTGTGTTTACATTTTACACCAATCATTATTAATCAAGATGGAAAATCGGACCATTTCACTAAGGAGGCCAACTATTTTCGACTGCTTAGTAGTCCACTCGTATACTTTAATGACAAACAGTAATCTGCTAAAATTCAATACCGAATAGGGTTCGATTTTTTTTCAAACTGAGCAAACCAACATGAAACAGAAACAGAAGCAAACTGCTTAATTTTAAACAGCCAAACCCTTATCAACCATTAATCTCAATCCAATTCTCATGTGTCACTTTTAATATATCATTATATATGCTACCAATACGCGATAAATATGTTAATAAAAATGACGGTAAAGATGAACCAACCACTAATAACACATCAAAAATAACATAGGTGATTTTTAATCTCATCCGATGGAGTTGTAGCAAAAAGGTAAGACCGAGGAGTTTGAGTAAGATGATGGGCTAATCCAACAGAAAACGACGGGCTGCAAGCAATGGGATGAGATTCACACATGTAAAAGATGATATATTTTATAAACATATTATCACTTAATTTCTTAAACAATATGGAATAGATATTATGCAAACACGTTGTATCATACACCCTCCTTCCTTCTTATGCAAAAAATAAAAGAACCCCACATATAGTGTGGTAGAATCTATTACACATGATACGAGATTGTTTGTTTTGATTCATAGCTACGAGTTTAACAAACCCTTGACCATGATTCGACAATTCAACTAAACCTTAAGGTTTTATTTCTAAGAAGAAATCCCAAAATACATCATATCATTTAAGAGAAGATAATCTTTATAAACATATCATCACTTAACTTTCTAAGTAACATGTAACATGTGTAAACACACTATATCATGGACATAATCTAAAAAAACAACGTTAAATAAAAATTATAACAAATGAGTATTATATTCCTTACATCTTTTAAAATGTACAAGGTATCTACTTGTATTTACATTTTCAAGTTTAAAACTAATGGAATTGAATGGATAGCCTCCTACATCTTTACATAAGAATTTGCACATTCAACATAGTATGGTATATAAGAATCATCAAAAATGGAAAAATAATGTTAAAACAAGTAAGGCATATCATTAACAGCCTGAGAAAATATTTAAATATTATTATTAAAAAAAATCTATCACATTTTAGATTTCTTAGAATTTTAAAGCCCTATATCATTGACAACATTGATATTGGCTTGAACCAAACTAATTAAGTAATAATACAAGGGGAGAGAAAAATAATTTCTTAAATCAAGAAATTCACTTCTAAATCAATTAGGTAACCAGTAAAATACCATTAAATTAATTAATGGTACATATGATTTGACCAATGATTACATATAATATAAATCAATTATATCATAACGAGTGAAAAAAGTTTATTTATCATAAATTAAGATATTATTACATTTATTATGACATTTAATTATAGGCTGAAAATGAATTATATATTTTTTTAGCAAATAATTACGTGTTATATGAATTATGGTTATACTACAACTTCTATCATAAAACATCTAACCAGTAAGTCAGGAGGAAAGATAATTAAAGTCGTATTAAAAGCACCATCGGTAAAGTCAATAAATCGTGTCAGGGGTGAGCAACAACGTGAACAAACTTACCACACAATTGACATTGTGTACGTCCTCTAGCTCTCTCGAAACCTCTATGGCCTCTTTCTTTAAGATCAAACTGGTTGTTATAAGGCACAGGACTATAGCTATATTATGGAGTATTGTGTTTAGAGTTAAATAGTTGTTTTCCAGAATAAAAATTATGAGCATTCTGAGAATTATTTACCTGATCTGGATTTTTAGTAAAGATATGTGGTGCATTAGAACTAGTTGTAAAATTGAAATTTGAACTTGGATTATGTTTCAAACATAAAATAAAACTTGTTATAAAACTATCATTTACTATATATCTTAGTGTTTAAATTCAGTTTTTAGAGCATGGTGGTTTTGGGGAATGATTTAGTTTTTTGATATTTTTAGAAAGTCAATAGGGAATCCCGGCCACAAATGATTGTGAGTTTAATTTGTTGGCACTGTTCTTGAGATTTATCGTTTATCATTATCGTCTGGTACCAGCTAGGACTCAAATCAATATTGAGATATCTAAAGCATTGGTTCCTGGTGCTTGGGTTGAATTTAAATATGAACGGTTACCTAATTAAGTTTTGTTATTATTGTGGCAAGCTAACTGATCACCATAACAGGTTTTGTAATGTGGCTAACAATGTGTGTATTAACTTTGGTAGAAAATATGCATGCTATAGGAAATGGCTAAGGTCGTACATAAATATGAAAGTTGTTATTATTTATGTGAAGGATGGAGGCTTGAATAGGAAAAATGCTGGAGGATTTGTATTTGGTTCTAATACTTTCTGTGACAAAAAGAAGGTGCATGGATACTACAGCTACTGGAAGAAGCTAGTGGAGCTATAGGTGGTTTGGTTCTGCGAAAACTGGGAAACGACAATGGAAAACATTGCATGATGTTAATTTTTTGTCCAATATTCAGTGTGAGCCAGGTATTCCAATAGAGGAGGTGGTCTCAGAGAACGAGGATGCTACTGACAGGATGTGGTGGCTAGTTATGCTAGTGATGTGCATTAATGTTTTGCTATTAACTGTTATAGGTTTTGGTTGCTGGTTTGGTTGTAGGTTTTCTTTAGAATGCTTTGTTTGTTATTTCTAGTTTGTGTAACTTTATTATTGTTTATCTGGTCTAGGGATGTCAAAATTTCAGGCTGGTTTGGATAACCGTAGTTAATACCCAAACAGATTTAGTTTTTGGTAATAAAGTTGGGTTGTTTTTGGGTTTTATCATTCCTTATTTAAAATTTTGGATTTAGTTTCGATTTTGAAGGTATCCAATATTCAAAATTATAATTTTATATTTTATTAAATATTATATTTTTTCATACATTTAGAGATAAATGTATTTGGTTGTTCTTGGGTTCTATTTTTTATTTGTTTTGAGATTTAATTTCTATTCTACTATACTATATTGGATAAGGCTCATGAATTGTGAAAAATTTCTTAAAATATTTGACCACTAGTTAGGATACTAGTTAGATGCTAGATGTCTGTATTTGACCACAAATAAAAACATTACAAAATATAACTAAAATAACCAGTACTGCATTGAAATCTAATCTAGGTGGGAAAAAAATGACATTAAATTATGGAATGCAGAGATTATAATCAATATTTATTAAAACAAACTAAATAAAATTGAAAATTTATTATAAAGATATCTCTTACAATAAAAAAAACTCTCCAGAAACAAAAATAAAATATTATTTTTATAAAAAGAGAGAAAAATAGATCTAATAAGAAAAAAAGAGACACCGATTATTAGAAGAATATATATATTATTACCAACTTTTGAAAAAAAAAAAAAAAGCGTATTACTTCCAACGGAACATATGAAAATCACATAAAGATCTAGGAGATTTCTTATACGTATGGGGTATCCATTTTCGATTTCGGACTAAACTCGAAATAATTGTCGGTGGAGCATTGAATGGATATAAGATGGCCAATTGTTCTAGTCCGCGTGACTGGATACTATACGGCTGTTGCCTGGCTGGTAATGTTTGGTTGTAATTTTTTTTGTGTAATTTTATCTAGCATTTATGTACATGAGATTCTGAGAATAGCACAATAAGAAAGTGCCAGGAGATTTTGACAACGTGGATTCAGAATTTTAATTTAAAATAAACATTATATAAATAATAAAAAATAACATTACATCTTTTTATTTATTATTAAAAAATATATTATATATATATCTTATTTAAATATAAATATATTTAAATTATTAAGTTTGTAATATATTTTTGAATAATAAAAGTTTAAAAAAAGCACAACCTTATTTTATATATACATTTTATTTATAACTTATAGATATTATAATTAAAAAAATTATATATATTTTTTATTTATAATTTATAGATATTACGTCTAAAATTGTTGTTATTAGAAAGTGACAAATTACAGGTGAGGTGATTACTGTTGTTAATTTTTCACATTAGGGTTGGTAACTCTAGAAAAAAGTATAATTTTTTCACCTACGAATAGAACTCGATGAAAAAAATATCTTTGTGAGATGGATTAAGGTATCACATTACTACCTATCAAATCTCCTAAACCATTTTATATAAAAAAATTTTATATATATTTACATAAGAAAATATAACATTATAATTAAAAATATATTTTATTTTGATGTTTTAATAAACATAATTTAAATATATATATAATCTACATTATATCTAATATATACTAAACATAATCTTAAATTTATTTTACTTTTAAACATAAATTTTATTAATTTATAATATTAAATATATAATTAAACTTATATTATTATCTTCACAAATTTTTTGAAACTTTGGTAGAGAATATTGGCCTTATTGTGTAAAAAATTAACATGAAGATGAAGATGAAGACGAAGATGTCAAATCCAATCCTATCTCGACCCATTGACAACAGTACTAATACCTTTCTTGATCCCTACGTAGATTCGCAAGTGTTAACATCTCAATAATTTTGGATAATGTAGTTGGGACAATATTTTTTTATTTTTTTCCCCAATTGAGTACACACTATCCACATGTCATTTTTTATTTATTGATTTTTAAACATAATTTTGCTATAAAATTAAGTGAGATACATAAATATTTATAAAAAATTAATGTATTCTATTTTTGAACGAAGATAAGTTAAGAAAACGTTTTAATAAAAATAAGTAGATTTTTTCAAAAACTTTACATGAAATAATGGTTACAAACCATCTTACTAAAAATTAAAAAAATGATAAATAATATTATTAAATCGAATAATATATATATACACGTGAGTACGTGTCTTTTAAGTAATAAATATTCATTAAATTTATATTATTTTTAATAAATTATTGAAATTAAAAATTGTTCAATTTAATCAAAATATTTAATTTATTGAAATTATACATGTGTGTCATGATTAAGATAATAAAGTTATAATTTTATCTATGTTTTATGTTATTTAAATTTTTTAATCAAATATATAAACTTTTAATTAAAATAATTTATTGAAATACATTTTAATAATACAAGTAATAAATTGGAATAAAAATATTAAAATTAATAAATTAAAATATTTACATAACATTAATACCTAAATAAATATTTTCTCTTTAAAATTTATATTGTATTTAATGCTTGATATACATAGGATATAATTTGACTAATTGTAATCTTTTTCGACAGTGATGATATAAATCACTACTCATTTAAATAATGATACATACTTAAAATTACTCTTCAAAATTGGAATTATTTATACGAGAAATACCATTTTAATTAACATACATATATAATATTCATGGATGCACCTCGTATAATTTTTTATTCTTGTTTTTCTCGGTAAAAAAAAACACTGGGACTACGAATTAATAAATAATATCATATTTTTATTATTGATAATTATAAAGTTATTTATTAAATATTAACGTCACAGTTATACATCAATCCAATATTAATAACATGTAACACTAAAATTTAGATCCTTTAACTTTCTATATAAAAAAACAATACATGCATGCTACATATACCCTACTCAATTGAGATATCAGTTTCTCCGTTGTGGGGAAGCATGTAAGATTTGAGGGTATTGATGAATAGAACAAGTCACACTTTTGATTTCGGAATAGCCCCGTGATAAATCAGTATAACCACAAAGTTGTCAGTGCTTGGGTGTGCTAAAGTTTGATTGTCACGCCGACATTTATCACTGTAACTTTCTTTTGTAAATGAGTAAATAACTAAAGCTAACTCAAACACAAGTTCAAGGAAACGCTGTTTACCTATTCTTTATCGAACAAACGAAGAAAAAGTTATTTATCATAAATTATAAATAATATAATATTGTCAAATTAAGGACATAATTAGGATTAATATTTAAAAAAAATATTGCGTATAAATTTAATAATAAAAATAAATAATTTTATATCATTTAAATAATTATAGTAATTTTTATTAATTTTTCAACCAAATTATTATAAAATAATATAAAAAAATTATATAAAACTCGTTCAATATATAAATCCGTATAATTAAAATTCGTTCAATATTATTAGATGATATTTTTGTTATTATATATAAATTTAGGTGTATTTGATGTAATTTTTTTAAAATTTATTAAAAGATGTTAAATATTTATCATTCTATTAAAATCTAGTTAGAAAAAAAATATCATAGTATATTAAAGATGAAAAATATACGAAGAATATAGATAAATATATAATATAACAAAAAAAATGAAAAATAAATTTCAAAGTCAATATTATTATATATTTTTATAAAATAAATAAATATAATGAAGTATTTTTATAAAAAAAAAATGGATGGAATAACGTGTCTTCTTTGTACGTGAGTCCATCATTACAATTAAATTTATAATTACATAAAACGATAACTAACATGTCATATTATCAAAATATTCAATATATAAAAACATATCTACCACTCGTATGACCAAATATGAAGAAAAAAAAAAGTTTATTATAATTTAATATATATATATAAATCTAATTAAATAATCTAATTGAAAATAGTTAGTAATTGTAATAGTAATATTTCAATTTATCATAATCTCAGTTTAATATACAATCGAATATGAATGTTTGTGATGTGTTTACAAAAAAATTATATTAATAATTATAATCACTATTACGGGTGAGCAAGGTATCGAAAATGAATTTGAAAATTTTCAATTGAATTTGATATGATAATATAATCAATACAAAACAATTCAAATCCGATTGTATACTATTTTTTGCCCTATTTTATTATAATATGACTTTTGTGCTCATTTAATTAAAGTTATATGATTTCATCTTTCATTCATCATTAAATAATTCGCTTGAATAGAATACTTCTTTGACAGACGAATTATCAATTTTTATTCAAAATGTTAATTGAATCGATATATGGTGATTTAAAAACTCAGAAATTATACCAATCTCTAAAACTTTCATTTAGATAAGATTTAATCAATTTATATAAGAGGATTTCAATTTTATGATTTACGATTTAAACTTATTTTTTATGTAAACTTTTAATTATTTTTATTTTATGTTAATAGTAAATTAGTAAATAAGGTTTGTTTTTTTTATAAAAAAATTATATATTATTACTTAAATTAGAATTATGTATTGATTTTCAAGTACATAATAAATATTAAAAATGCGTAATTTATTGAGAAAGTTGTTTTGATTTCGAGAACAAGAAGTAATTTTAATTTTTCATAAGTAATAATTATTTTCTTCAATAAAACATAAAATATATATTTTTATAAGGAAATCAAAAATAAAATTTTGTAAATAAGTATATTTTAAAAGAGTTCTATATAAGTTTCTCTCATTGTGTCGTTTGTTGTGCATGATATTTTCCTGTTCCATACACTTTGAATATAAGGTGTGCATGTTACAACATAATTGCTTTGAATTTTATTAGAACTTCCACAATTCTTTACTTGCATTCTATGTAATGTATAATATATGTTGCTAAAAGTCGTCTATTTATCTAGTTATGTGCTTTTTGTTTGACTATTTTTATAATCTTTTGTACCATTATTTTGAAAGGAACCTAATTTTATCTCCTATTTGATTATAATATGACTTTTGTGCCCATTTAATTAAAGTTATATGATATATTTATCAGATTATTTGTTCACTCCTAACCATCACACACCAATTTTGAATACATTCAATTAATAATCATCTATTATTAATCGTTAGTAATTTTTCCACATTTTAATTTAATATTTATTTAAAAATATATTTACTTTTAAAAAAATGTTAACTTAATTTTTACTTTACCATATTATTTAAAGTATTAACATTAATCTTTATTTTTAACTATTTAACATATATTTTTAAATAAAATATAAAATACAAAATAAGAATAAATAAAATTTAATCTAATTATACTGTTTTTATTATTAAAATTATATTTTTCTATGTAATTATATTAATATAAAAAATAATATTAATATATATTAGATTCGGTATTAAAATAATTATCAACATCTCACACCTTTTCGGTTATTATTATTTTTAAAAACAAAATCGTCAAA
This sequence comes from Hippophae tibetana, assembly GCA_037013495.1. Lineage (NCBI taxonomy): Eukaryota > Viridiplantae > Streptophyta > Magnoliopsida > Rosales > Elaeagnaceae > Hippophae > Hippophae tibetana. The sequence goes on from CM072804.1 coordinate 13,736,205, forward strand.
TTTTTAAAGATAATCATAGTTTCAAATATGTACGGTTAAAATGTCAATTCCTACCATCTAATACTTCTAAAACACTTATACATATGTCATTATTAAAAAAAAATAAGATGAAATATTGTTTAAATTAAGTTATATTCTTATTTCTTTAAATTATAAAATAATATAATATTTTTTTAATTATTAAAAAAATATCAATTAATAATCATTTATATATTAAAAAATTATTATATTATATCACGTGATTAAAATATAATTAAAATATGAATATTTAATAAAGATAAAAATAAAATTTAATATAAAATTGTTTAAAAAATTAAAAATTAAAAAATATTGAAATGAAGTTTTTATTATTTTTTATATTTATTAATGAGTTATCATTATTAAAAATTAATATTTTGATCGTGTTTAATCACTTAACAAATATTTAATTTAATATAAAAAAACAAACAAATAATATCATTTTTATATAATTAAGAGATTAAATGAAATTATTTTAATTTAAATGATTAAATAATATAAATAATTATGACATAACTTTAAAAATATACCAAACTTTATGTATAATTTTATTATGATTAAGATGTTATGATTATAATTATAACTTTAAATATACATATTTTTATCATTATTTATATATTAAAAATATAACATAATAAAATAAATATTTTTTAAAATTAAGTTATATATTGTAAATATAAAATGTAATTAACCGTAACTAATTTTAAAGATTTTTATGAAATTTTATCTGAAAATAAATTTGGTATTTGCACGATGACACTGACAGGCTAACGGTGGTCGAGGAATAACCCGACTTACAGTCTTACTGAGGTAGTAGTACTGCAGTCGAGTGTCGGAGAAATTTTCGGTCCATATGATCCGGGACTAGTAAATAGGAGATGGGCGATAATGAGAATATAAAATTACAATTTTTTTTTCCTTCATGTGTATCTGATACTATTTTATATCTCTTATGTCAATTGGTTTAAATATATTATATCTTTTACCTAAATTATAATTACCAGCTAATACTTTTGCGGATAAATATTAATAATACATTCAAAATTGGTTTTAAAAAAATACAAAAGTATATATTTTATTAAATAAAAAATATATTATATAAATAAGATTTAAAATTAAATTAATATAATATAATTCTATAACTCATAATATGTAATCATAATGGCAATTAAAGATGTAAAAAAAAAGTTGTTACATACGTGCAATTCATGTTTAGTTTAATGATATTAATAAATTTATGAATTAAAATTATCGAAATATTTATTTAAATCTTATTTTATTATATCCTATTATATATCATTTAAAATTATTTCTAATAAATTGGTGATTATTATAAATAATCATATTTTATTTTTAATTATTTTTGTAATTTACTTATTTTGTTTAAATATATTTAAAACAAGTGAAATAATTAATTATGTACAATTCTATTAACATTTGGACCAATAAAATTAGATTAATTAATAAAATTTATAAGTTATATCTAATTGAAAAATCTAATCACAATGTGCAACATCATTTAAGATGAATTCACAGATCAAAAAATTGTTATTCCACTGTAACGTACACTCATGTAGGCTCCAGTGGTCGATCTAATTCAGCTAAAATCATAACAAATTAGCGATATCTAGTGGTGTCCGTACAGTTAGAAGGCCATGCATTTTGGGTTGGTTATATTCTATGCTTGTCATGGGCTTTGAGTGCTTAAAGTTTTTGTTTGTTTAGATAAAAGAATAAAGTGATATTTAGAATGCCTTGATTTATGATCAAAGGGGATGCTTAGTGCCAGAACCACGTGATCTGTTTCTAATGGGTTCCTTTGCAGCTCGCTTCATTTTTAATCCATTCTTAAGAGCTACCTCTATACCTTTTCGCCGCTGCAAGTAACTGGCTGTTGGCTGCTGCTCCATCTTATATTTTATATCAAATAATATTTTAGTACGTGTAAATTTATCAAGTTTTTACCAATTATATGAGAATAAGATTGCTTCTATTTCTCCCGCTTATAGAAAACTTTATTTTTGGAAACATTATCACAAAGATATTAGTAATTAGAATTTATAATACGGATTTAACAAACTTATAATATATAGGTTATTTTTAATTTTATTAAATTATAATTTTATAACGTAATCATAATTATTAGATAAATATTCACGTATCAAAAGTAAATGTAAAAAATAAGTAAATGATATAAGAGATTTTTAAGTATAAATAAATTAATCTACAACCATTATTTAATAAAAAAAATACCGTATTTCAAACCATTTATTAGTTGATTATCGTTTAGATATTGGTACAAAGTTGAATCGATCATATTATTAAGAGGATTTATCTCTCTAAAAAACCTTATACATTTATACCTAAATATGAGTTATATGAGCACTATGGTTACCATGTAAGCTTGTTTTCTTGATTCATATTATGAATGTATGTTAGTGAATGAATGAGTACAATTTTATTTGTGTTAGTTATTTGATTACTATGATTACGACGTGATACATGTTATATTGATCCCAAATTTTAAAGTTTTATCAACTTTATTTGATAGACTTAATAACGATATTAAAAATAAGTTTACAAGAAAATATTTTATCTATGAAAATAGTCGACACTTATAGTCTTTACAGTAATAAATAATAAATGGTATGACCTGTATGTCAATTTTCTTTTTCTTTTTTTAAAAACTTATAATTTATAAAAAACATAGTATCTCAATAATATTAAACAAAATTAAAATTTAAATGAATATAAATAATCGTAGTTTAATTCCAATGACATTCAATTTGATCGCATTCAATATAAATTTATGAAATAATTTTTTTTAATAATAAAAATATATAATTTAGACATAAAAAATGTTATTTTTATGGTTACAAATTTTAATAGGTTCTATTTTTGTATTTTTTATTTTTGGAAAGCTATAAACAACAATATCTGTAAAATTTATAACAATAAAAATAATACCTTAGTAACATTGAACAAGTTTCAATTAGACGACATTCAACATTAAACGAGTCTGAATGATCATAATATAATTTGAACGATTTCTAAATAATAACATTTAAAGTAAAATAATGTGTTAAATTTTTTTAATAATGAAAATATGCGAGATAGACATAATATTGTGTTATTTTTATAATTACAAGTTTTAAATTTTTTATTTTTATTTTTCTATGTGCTGATTTTATAATAATTATAAAATAAAAATATATTTATAAATTTCATTAAAATGGGATGGATATTTTTTCATACTTTAAATCCCTAGTTTCAAATACACAAATATGATTTTATCTAAAAGTTACTAACATAAACTAAACATATATGAAAATGTAAATTATATTTCTTTTGTTTGTCAGGGAAACATGTTTAATTCAAACTTTTGATATGTAAAATTCATAACTATATTTAACATATATAATAGTACAATTAACAATCTGTTTAACATAAAAAGAATAACTTAATGAGAGTCCATGCTACTTATAAATTCCTTAGTAATTCACAACTAATAGAAGATCTTCTTTGACCTCTAACTAGGGTTACATACTTTTACATTTTGAGATTTGAAAAAATATACAAGACGTCATCATTTTGGAAAGAAAAATGATAATATTATAATAATTAATTATAATTAATAATAACAATATCAACATGAATATTTTATATATTTTTATTTTAATAATAATAATAATAAAAATATTATTATTAAAAAATAGTTGACTTAATTATTTAATTTTTCATTAAAAACATTAAATTTTTCTTTCCTCCAACTGAAAAGATTTTTAATGCAATCGTTAATTTTAATTTGGAAGGACAGTTGATAAAAAAATAATTCTCGGGATAAAATATAAGATTTTCTAATCAGCAGAATAAAAATAAATTAAATCTTTGTAATTCTGTATATACAAAATAATGGACCTACCTTTTTTTTCGGCTAATCATATATTTAAAGATTAATTTAATTTAATTTAATGCAAACAAAAAAGTTATAACATGCTATATAATGAAGTATCAATAGTCTTAATTTTTATTTTTAAATTTTGTTAAATAAAACAAATTAGATATCTTAATTTAAATTATTGATTAATTTGAACATAAAACGACTTAAAAATATCAATAGTTAAGAATTATTATTAAAATTTATTAAGTTATTTGAATTATAATATATCATTAAAATCCCATACATTTTTACCATTATTTATTCCTTTTTAATTTTTATCGTATAAAAAAAGAGTACAAGACAATCAGTCAAAAAAAGAGCATGGGTCCCAGTAAAATTAAAAATATAAAAAATACAGCTAAGGGGCTTCTAGTGGTAATATATACCCATGTACGAGACCCTTTTCTTTATTCCATCCAGTACCACCACTAACAACAGCTAGTTACTACTATTTACACGCCAATCCTCAATCTTTACATCTCACTTCTCTCTGTCTCTCCCCACTCATCTCTCAACCCGAGATCCAAAATGCAGCTCCGTCCGGCAATGTCTGCCGGGACGCAAGTCATGTCAGTGCTTGTAGTACTCTTCTTAACCACCACAGCAATACACGCACACAACATCACTCGCATTCTCGCCAAACATCCAGAGTTCTCAACCTTCAACCGTTACCTTACTCTCACCCATTTAGCCGCCGAAATCAACAGTAAAACTACTATTACCGTCTGTGCCATCGACAATGGTGCTATGAACGACATCCTCGCCAAACATCCTACCGTCTACACCGTCAAAAACATACTCTCTCTCCACGTACTCCTCGATTACTTCGGCGCTAAGAAGCTCCACCAGATCACTAACGGTACCGCCTTAGCCGCCACCATGTTCCAAGCCACCGGATCAGCTCCTGGATCCTCCGGATTCGTCAACATCACCGACTTGAAAGGTGGCAAAGTTGGCTTCGCCGCGCAAGATAACGACGGTTCCTTCGCTGCCCATTTTGTAAAGTCCGTTGAAGAACTTCCCTACAACATTTCTGTGATTCAGATCAGTAAAGCTTTGCCTTCTGCTGAAGCCGAAGCCCCAACTCCAGGTCCAGCCGAATTGAATCTCACCTCTATTATGTCTTCCCATGGTTGTAAGGTCTTCGCCGACACTTTGAATGCTAACCCAGATGCTGAGAAGACCTTTGCCGAAAATGCTGTGGGTGGTTTGACGGTGTTTTGTCCCATAGACGATGCTTTTAAGGCCTTTTTACCCAAGTATAAGAACTTGACCAAAGATGGGAAGGTTGCTCTGTTACTCTTCCACGGTGTTCCTGTTTATCAGTCTTTGTCGATGTTGAAGTCCAACAATGGACTTATGAATACTTTAGCCACTGATGGAGCTAGCAAGTTTGACTTCACTGTTCAGAATGATGGCGAGCAAGTCACGCTCAAGACCAAGCTTGTGACAGCGAAAATTACGGGGACTTTGATTGATGAACAACCACTGGCAATCTACACTCTTGATAAGGTTTTGATGCCCAAAGAGTTGTTCAAAGATGTCAAGGCACCGACTCCAGCACCGGCTCCGGCGCCAGAAAAGGCTGCAGATTCGCCTAAGTCGGCGAAAGAAGCTCCGTCGCCGGACAGTGACTCACCGGCTGAGTCCCCGGACGATGATCCAGCAGATCAAACCGCGGATGATAATGGAGCAGGTAGGTTTGGTGGAGGACTTTTGGCTTTTGGTGTTAGTGTCGCGATGGGATTTTCACTGCTGTTGTAAGTTTTTATTTTTTCTTGTTTTGTTTTTGAGTATTTTGTTACTACTTTCATTACTGGGAAATAATGGAGAACTCAATTTCATTGAATCAATTGATAAGAATATGTTTTATTTTAAAATCTTTTTTTCGTGTGTTTATTTTATTTTTTATTTTTTCTTTGTGTCTTTTGGGAAGTGGGGAAGAGGATTTTGTAAGGTAGTGATTTTTTTGTTGTTGTTGGTCAGTACTTAATTGTCGATTTGGTTATACGTTTTGATAATGTAATTAATTAATGCTTTCACTATTTTTTCTTTTTTCTTTTCCTTTATTGTTTTGGTTATTCTCTTGATTGACGGATCTGACTCTTGAAAATAAATTGCAAAAATTTGACCGTAATGACATATTATATAATTTAAGCGAGTATTTTGAAATTTGACCGGCAATGAAATATAATATAATATAATATAATATAATGTAATTTGACTTATGGAAAACTCCTAATGTAAAAACAAAAATCAGTTATACATCCGTATAATATAATCTTACGTGGAGTGTAGCTGATTTGTAATGATTATATTTTGAATATTTTCATTTTCATTTGCATTATTTATTATTTTTTATAAGGGGATGGATTATATAAATTTTTAGATTATATTATTTGTGTTATTTAATATCTTATATTATAAATAATATTATTTAGCTTATAATTTTGTAAGAATTGTCGATTAATGATCAATTATGTTCTTTTAATTTTATTTAAAATATTATTATTTTTTATCAATTAATAAAAATATGATTAAAATATAAATATTTAATAAAAATAAATAATAATAAAATTTAAATAAAAATTATTTAAATATATATTTTATTTTTAAAAAATAATAAAATATTGAAATAAAATAATAATATTAAATAAATATTTTTCTCTTTTTTATATACCTTATTAATAATATTTTTTTTTATTTTTTTATTAAATATTAATATTTTTATTTTTATAAAAAAATAATTATATTAATTTTATATTTTATTAATGTAAAGTACCGTTTAATTAATTATTACATTATTCTTTATTTTATTCCATTTGAATTATGACAACCTGTGCCAGTCTCGCTGTGATTGGGAAATTATTACGTACTTTACATGAGAAAGTCATGCAAGCAATGAGTCAAATCATGTGACTGGAATTCTAATTTGTTATAAAATTTGAGCAATAAGTTGTAAACACGTTTGTGGTGGCGTCTGAACGGTGGTTTTGATGAACTAAAACCTTGTGTTAGCAATCGTCGTTTTAGTAATCCTCTTTAGTGACACATTAGTTAAGTTGTCATCCTAATTTTGTATGAGAGCACTTTTATTTTATTTTTACGAAATAAATAGGTGGAAAATTATACTTAAATATCCATATATATATATATATATAACGTGAGTTAAAAATATATATAAAAAAAAAAGAAAATTTTAAACTTGCTTTTTATAAAGCTTACATTAAAGAGGGTTGGGGATAAGTATTTTTGGGCTATTTTAAAACTATCTAAATTTGAAGAATGTGGAGATAGAACTTGAAATTAAGACAATTTGGTTCTGAGTACCACCTAATCTCGAGAGAGGTGGCCCCTAAATTATTTTGCACGCACTTTAAACAGTTTTTAATAGACAATGTTTAAACCAAATATGTACCGTATTTACCAATGTATACGTGACGATAATTTTAATTTGACAAAAGGGAAAATCCCCAGCGGTAAGGTTAAAGCATTGGTGTATGTGATGTATTTTAATCACATAACAAACCTTCTAACCTTTATGAATTGGTTATTAAAAGGAAACTAACTACTTTATCTATATATATATATGAACAAACCGATTTGGATCTTAGTATAACAAACCTCAATGGGTGACATCGATACCAATCAAATGTATTTTAATTTTTTACTAAGATGATATCAGAAACTGTATGTTTTATATTTAAATACAAATAATTTTAATTATTAAATAATAAATATTTATTATACATGTCATTTATAAAATTAACATTTGTAAAGAAATTATAGATCTATAAAAATATATTTAATCATTCTATCATAACTCGATTTTTTTTAAAAAATATTTTATTAGTAATTTTTAACGGTGAAAACACACACATATAACTTAAAATAATAGTTTTATCCACCGAATTATTAAGCCATTAATTAAGCTTTCATTTTTTTCTTTCTACTAAATTGTACACCCAATATCATATCATTGTGAACTAAAGTTATTATAACTATTAACTATACAAAATATGTAGATAGAACACTGGAATTAAGACTGATATTTTTAACCAACATAATTAGAGATGAGCACAATGATTTTTGATATAATTTTCAATGAATCGAATTATAAAATCTATACCTGAAATCATTACGATTTAAAAATAGTTTTTTACCTCTACGTAACGATTCGAGATGATTATTAAAAAATATAAAATAATTATTTTTTAATCTTTTTTAATAAAAATTAATTATTAATTAATATAATTAATTTCGAGTATGAGCGGATAAATTTATTAATATAAACATACTTGAATTTGTATATGTTATTTCGTGTTTAATTTTTACTTAAAATTATATTTATTTTTAAAATTTATCAGATAAAAATCGAACCGATGTAACAAATAACCGAAACCACATTTTTTTTTCCAATTCTTAAACATAACCTAATAATTAAACTCAACGAATTCACGACGATGTCAGAATAGAGCAACAGAGGAGCGAGTGGTTTTATAATAACGGATGCAAATTCCTCAACTGCCATCCACTGCAGAGATATATAAATAAATGAACCATGCCAAACTATGATATTTAGCCATCCTACCATCTATCCCCATTCTCAAGTATGCATAATATAATTCAATTAGTCAAACATTAAACAAATTAATGGCATCCAAATACCGGTGGAAAAGATAAGATGCAATGATTTTAATTTACATTTACACATTTTATAAATAGGTTACTGTGTCATTAAGATACAACCTTTCAAACAAATACTAAAAAGGTTTAAATTATAAAATTATCACTGATTATTTTTCTATGGGACTCTTCATTTTGATAATCATATTATTTTTATTTTTCAATTTTAATATATATAGTCCAAATTTAAAATAACATTTTTGCTTAAAATTAAAATATATCCATATATTTTTCTTTGTATTATTAAGTATTCACTTTTTAATTTTTACTATTAATTGTGTTAAATTGGAAGGCAAATGAACTTTTAATTGACAAAATTTGATAGGTTAAAGTGTAAAATTAAAAATATTTACTGACAAACTTTTATATTTTAATAGAACTATGTTTAAAATAAATAATATATAATATATTTTTTAATAATAAAGATGCACAGAGTTTTATTTATATTATTATAAATTTTAAAATTATTAATTTGTATGGTTTATTTTCTCACAGGGTGGTGGGTGGAAGTAAGAGGAGTGCTTAAAAGGTATATTTATATATTATAAATAATGATATTATCGTAATTATTTAAAAAAAAACAAAACATTACTATTATTTGCTCTATTTTGGATGCTGGGAGTTACCTTAAAAGAAGCAAATATTATGAGCTACCTGAGCAAATAGAGGGGAAGGGCTTCACTCCTCTCTTCACCATCCTTTTGATCAACTTTATAAAGACGAAGAGAATATAATTCTACAGAGAGAAACTGGCCCCAAAACATAAGGGTCACCATGTCCTTGGGTTATGCTGAAAAACTTTCCTTCATTGAAGATGTGGGTAAAGTGGGAATGACGGAGTATTTCGACAAGCCTCATGTTTTGCAAGAAAAAGTAGGATTTTTTCTTCTTCTTCTCCTTCTTCTTTACCTTTCTTCCCCTTTTGCCCCTTTTTAGTTATATGATGGGCTTTCTTTGATTTGCTACTTGTTTTATGGTCAATGGTTTTGGTGATCTTTTGAGCTGTTAATGTTAGGTTTTGTACCACACTGAGAATTTGATTTGTCCTGTGTCTTTTCAACTATGCTTCCAAATTTATTGAGATCTACTATGTGATATCTGGTATTAACGTTAACCATTACGGAATTTCACATTTTTGGTTGACTTATGAAAGGAGCATGGTTGACCCAACACTGTATTCGTTAGTTTCTAAAATAAAAAGAATTAGTAATCACTAGCATTCAATTCATGCCATAAATCACTTTTACTTGTGGAGATGAATTGCAGTTACTCTGGATTTATGTATGCTCTTTTATTTGTGCATTTGGGTTTTCCTACATTGAATATGATGGAATAATGATTTTCAGCTTGAGATTCTATTAATGGTTTGGTATAATGTGCATTATGCTTTAAAGTATGTGGAAGTGCATATCTTGCTGTTTCATAGTTGGATTGGATTTCTGTCAGGTGGTACTGATGGCAGTCAGATATTATTAAGATCATTAGATTGTTCCAGAGTTTCCTGGATTTTTCTTTATTTCAGTAGTTTCTCAACCATGCCCTTACATTGTAGACTGTTTAGGAGTATACTTGAAATGTAAAGATTTTCCTGCAGTCCAGAATTATTAATGCTTGATATACTTATCCCTTAGGTTATAACTTTAGAATTTTTTCATGGACATAGTTGACTTGTGTTGGAAGTGCGTGCATTATATATAATAGTGATGCAGCCTTTGGTTTAGTTGCTAAGGTTTTTTGCTTCTTATTCAAATTTGAAGCAGGAACATGGTTTAGCTGGAAATTTAGTTGGCTCTATATCTAAAGTCATGGTATATGAAGTTGGTTCTAACTTCTAAGATTGTATAGTGAAGGGGAAAGACGAGTAATTGAGTCAAATATTGTATAGTTAAGGGGAGGACAAGGAATTTAAGATTTATTGTTAAGGGTAAACAGAAGTAACTTGATCTGAGAATGTTTCAATTTTTGTTCTCAGGTTGTAGATTGTTGTAAATGGAACTAGCATATGATAACAGTTGAATATAAGATCAGAAAACATTCTTTCTACACTAAATTATGTACAAGGTTAACTAGTTTTGCAAAAAGTTATCCAACTGATGAGAGAAGAAAGAAAAAAAGGTAAGAATTCCCTTGTGCCTGGGTAGAATATGCATTGAAATTAAGTTCAATAGCAACGAGCACAGAAAGCAAACTACTGGATGTAGTGCACTGTCTATCTCTAGATTCAAGTATCTTGTGGACGTTAACTATTTGACTCCCCCTCCCCCCCCAATATATATATCACTATATTAGAATTTTAATCTTTAAAACCCAATTTGTATATTTCTTGATGACATTTTTGAAAATTATCAGAAACAATGCGTAGTTACTTCCAGTTTAATCTATTCATTTTATTTATTTATTTATTTCATACACTCTTTTCTCTTTCTCTGGTTCTCCTCAGTAATGATATTTTTTGGTCAAGGTTGTAAAATTTTCGATATGTTTATTTGTGATACTGACTCAATATAATTTGTTTGTTTTCTTAAAATGTCAGATTGAAAGCCTTGCTGCATTGATAAGAAAGGTCTGAATTTATGATATATTTTTGATAATTATATATATATATATATATATATTTTCTTTGTTTGATTCCAAACTAATCAGCTTGTTTTATTTGCAGAGTAAGCATCTAGTAGCATTTACAGGCGCAGGAATATCAACTTCTTGTGGTATACCTGATTTTCGAGGTCCAAAAGGGATTTGGACTCTTCAAGTGAGAATTCAAAATTTGTTTTTCTTATGAAACTGCTGATCTACTTAATTTTGAAAAACGTATTCAATTTTACACTCTGTTCTTAAGTGCTTAAATTTACACTGAGCTTATAATAATCTGTTCAATATGATGGGATAAACTATGGGCCTTTGCAAGGGAAAAAATTCAGGAAATGGTACATTTTCTCTGAGACTAAGCTAGTAGAGGCGACACAATTGTTAGTTTGTGTCGCCTCTGTTGACTTCATTTTACTTTCACTTATTCTATTAGCATAAAGTGAAATTGTTTAAAAGATGCTGTTCTAATCGTTAAAATGATCTTTTTGTATTTGTCTTATGAGGAAGTTTATATTTTGTTCTAGCACTTGACATGTTCTATTCTATAGGTTGCTGTGAGATTTTTTTTTAATTAATCAAATCATGATTTTCTTTACATTTGAAATCTCATGAAGTTTTTACTTCTTTTGTTTCTGTGATGGTAATATTTTTTCCTTTTCTGTACATGGGCTCTTGTATAGTTAAATGTTTTGGTGTTATTCGCGTTTTGATAATTCATTTATATTATATAAAAAAAGTTTCCATGTGAGAGCTTTTTTGGATCTGTTCTTTGATGGAAATATGTTTTAAATGGTCTAAAAAGTGGGAAAAAAATGTTAGGAAGTGATGTGATATTTTGGAATTGAAGCTATGATGGGAAACATTTGGCTTGAAGTAATAGGGTTCATTTTATATTTCTTTAAAAATTGTAATATTTATAACCATAAATGTTGAATATTGTTATATAAACCCAAGGCCTAACTCAACCGATTAAGATCTCATTGAGTTAAGGGTTGCCCACACTTATAAACTACACTATAGTCGAACGCCTAGTCGATATAGGACAATACAATTCTTCAACAAATATACATTTTCTTTTGGTTAGAAACAATTTGAGTTTGTCTTTTGCAATCCTACTTATTTCCAAGGCATCTTCAATCTCTTATGAAGCTTTCTCGGGGAATTTGGTCCAAAGATGTAGGTCAAAGTAATTTTGATTGTTCAAGTCAATTACAATGTCAATTCTTGATTATAAAAGTCTTGAAAATGGACTTAGTGAACTATAATTTGTTGCTTGAGTTCACCATTTTTGAAGATGATTTGTGAAAATGTATTTCTGTATATATTAAATTGAACTTTACAATAGATATGATTTACAATTTATAGAACAAAACTAGGACTATGAAAAGGAAATAACCTCCTAATTATGCGTGTAATATTCTTCCTAATTTGTGACTAAACTAAATAAGGAAAATGCTAACCAATTTACAATTTTTCCAATAATCATCGTAATCAAAAAGAACAAAATAAGGAAACAACCTTTATATTTAAATATAGAGATTTCAACACTTCTCTTCCAGTTGGATCTTAAATATTGATCGTATCAAACTTGCAATAAAGATCATCAAATGACTAACGGTGAATCCTTTGGGGAATATATCAACAATTTGTTCTTTTGTTGGAATATAAGTTATGAAAATTATTCCTCTTTCAATCTTTTATTTGATAAAATGTTTATCAACTTTCACATATTTTGTTTTGTCACGATGAATAGGATTAAGGGAAATATTAATAACCACCTTGTTATCACAGTATAGTTTGATCAGAGATGTAAGAATTTGAATTTCCATCAAGAGCTTTTCAACCATAGTACCTCATAAATTTCTTGTGTGATTGCTCTAAATTCTACCTCAACATTACTTCTGGCTATTATATTTTATTTCTTGCTTCTTCATGTTACTAAGTTTCTAAAAACAAAAGTGCAATACTCAGTAGTGGATCGTTTGTCTTCTACCTAACCAGCTCAATCCACATCAGTGTAAACTTTTAAGTTCTTGGCATCATTTTTTTAAAGAATAATCCCCTATTAAGTAACCCTTTGAGGTATCTAAGAATTCTATTAAACTGCTTCAATGTGAGTTTCCTTTGGAGAATGCATATGTTTTCTAACTATACTGAAGACAAATGCTATGTTAGGTCTAGTGTGAGATAAGTATATCAGTTTTCTCACTAGTTTTTGATATCTTTCTCTATTCACCACTTCACTGAAGTTTTCATATTTATTTCCAACCTTAATTGGAGTGTCATTGGTTTATAGCCAAGCATGCTAATTTCAGTGAAGATATCAAGAATATACTTACATTGTGAGACACTAGGGATGAGCAAAAAAATCGTGGGTTCGGTTTTTAACCGGTAAATTTTGAGAATGGGGACTGTTTTGGGTAAAAATCGAACATGAAACAACGAGTACGGTTATACTAAAACCGTACACGCCCGTACCCGATATTAATTATATTTAATTAATTAATTTATATATTTAATAAATTAAATTATATATTAAATTATAAATCGAAAATTAATTATATATATTTAATAAATTAAATTATATATATATTTTGGGTTTTTTTTTTTTGTTTTTTTCATAACCGATCCGAACTGTTACCCACGGGTAAAAAACCGTCCCTGAACCGTAACGATTTTCGGACAGTTTCGGGTATAGGTTTTATAATTTGGTTCGGGGACGGTTATATCAAAAACCGTCCCCGCCCGTCCTCGTGCCCATTCCTATGAGACATTGATTCTCTTTTTTGATACTAAAACTTCCATTCATAAAAAGTATCGTATTTGTCTTAGATCCTTGACTTCAAATTCAATAGCCAAATTTTCTCTTAGTCTCCTACTTTCTTCTAAGTCATCACCAATCAAAATCATATCATCAACATATACTATTAGAATTGTTATCTTCTCATTTCCATTTTGTTTTAAAAAAAAGGTACGATTTGACTAGTCTTGTTATCATTGCTTGCTCATTACTTTAGCAAACCTATCGAACCATGCTCTAGGTGATTACTTGAGACAGGACAATTGCTTTTTTCAATTTGCACACTGTATTTGTTCCTTCCTTGCCAAATCCAGGTGGCATTGTCATAGAGATTTCTTCTAATACTCCATTAAAAAAGTATTTTTATGTCAAGTTGTTGAATTGGCTAGTCTAGATTGGCCAGGATACTCTAATATTTAGTTTTGCCACAGGCGCAATAGTTTATGTATCATCAATTCAATGGGTTTTTGTGAATCCCTTTGCAACCAAATAGGCTTTGTACCACCCCTACCGTCCCATCATCTTTGTAATTTATTGTAAATATCCATTTGCAACCAACTGGTCTATCTTTCTCCCATTGCCTTGGCTAGTAAGCCTCACAACGGAAACAGCCGCTTGTGCTGCTGCTACAGCAGCAGCTGCAGTAGCAGCCGCAACCGCAATAGTGTGCTTGTTTTGTTCTTTTTCTGATTCAGCCATATAGGATCTAAGCCAAGCCGAATCAGTATCAGGTATATTTGGAATTGAATTGCTTGGAACATTGCTAACTGCATTAGTCGCTTTTCCTGACTTGGCAAAACTCCACCTCTTCTTTTCCTTCCGTTCTGTATTAGCTTGTATGTTTAAACTGCCAACATTCTCTTTTTCTTTCTTCATCCCCAATAGACCCTTTAACCATCTAGTAGCTTTCCCCATTATTTTCTCTCTCTAAAAATTTCGAGTTACAAAATTGAAGAGAGAGAAACAAATAAGCAAAATGTCCTGCTCCAAGTCAATAAGGCAAATGGAGTACTACTTTGTAGAGAAACAAACACCAGCTAAATACCAAATATGTATGAGAAGGAGACATATGCCAAAAGTTTAAATAAGAAATAGAAGGTTATTCAAAATAGAAAGAAACACAGCCTAATAGATATCCCCATTTTTAAACACGCAACATATATACTACACAAAGCAACAAACCGTTTTAAAAATTGAATAGCCCATCCCACATGGAACTTATTGAGCATATACCACATGGATGTTATATGTTTATTTAGTTGAATGAAGCCGGGGCAGTCACTGGCCATGAGAGGGATAAAGTTGTCATCTGAGTGGATATCCCAAGGCGTCCTCTTGCTATGATGAAGATTTGTATGTGTGGAAATGTATTTCTGAATACATTGAATTGAATTTTATAATAACTATGATTTTATGATTTACAATTTATAGTTCAAAATTAGGATTAGGAAAAAGGAAATAAATACCCCAAATTATGTGTGTAATATTCTTCTTAATCTGTGATTAAACTAAATATGGAAAATATCAATCAATTTAAATAAGCAAACAATTTTATGTTTAATTCTAGAGATTTCATTAATTTCTTATAATGTTCTTATTCCTGTTGATGTTCTTTTAATTTTTATTTCTTAGTGCAGCGTGAAGGAAAAGTGTTACCAGAAGCATCACTGCCTTTTCATCGTGCTACACCAAGCTTGACTCACATGGCTTTGGTTGAATTGGAAAAGGCTAGTTTTTTGAAGTTTGTTATAAGTCAGGTAATGTTAAGTTTTTGTATACTTTCCCTAATTTTAATATTTTTTTATTGTGAAATTTGTTCTTAGGTGTTTTGATCTTTTTTATGCATGTTTTCTCTTTTTATGCCATCATGTTTTAGGTTACACTTTGGGTAAAGGGTGCCACTAGTCCCTTGTATAATCATTGCAACACTTTAGTCCCTTAATTCTGAACTAGAACACTTTGGTCCTTTCTTCTTCAAGGTGGAGTACATAATTCCTACATTTAATTGGGAGAAAAGAGTGATGTGTGGGTCATGTGACTCAATTTTGGTCATTGGTCAATAGAGGACTTATGTGCTCCACTATGAAGTGGTCCACTTGGCAAGTAAGGAACTAAAGTGCTCTAGTGCCGTAAGAAAGGGACTAGTGGTGCCTTTTATCCCTACTCTCACATCCCATTATCTTAATGCGCTGTGGTGTGTTGCTTTGAGAGCAATTAAGAAATGTTGGTGATGTTTTTTTTGGGTGCCCTTCCCTAGTGTCATCCTGAGTTAACATGACATAACATTCACAATTTCTATAGTCATGCATTCTACGTGGAAGATTTCACATGAGCAATGAAATGAATTTTCTTTGTATTTCATTCAATCTTGCATTTTTCAATCAATAGGCGCTTTATCTAATTATTATTTCATTACATACTACATGCTAGAATGTTGATGGCCTTCATCTTCGGTCTGGAATACCAAGGGAAAAACTTGCCGAGTTACATGGGAACTCTTTCATGGAAACGTGCCCTTCCTGTGGAGCTGAGTGAGTCATTCTTTTTTTCAACATCTCATGTTATTGTAGTTTTCTCAGTTTTTATGTGTTGGAGCTTTAATGTGTGTATTTCGGTTAATATCTTGGTTTTAAGGTGTTGCCAGTAAATATGTGCTGCTGCACCAGTTACAAATGGAAGATTTCTGTACTTGATGAAATTCACTGATGATTTTAACTGATATAGGTATTTGCGGGATTTTGAGGTAGAAACTATTGGGCTGAAAGAGACTTCAAGACGCTGTTCTGATAAAAAATGTGGGGAAAGACTCAAGGATACAGTTCTTGATTGGGAGGTAGGTCTTTCTTTACTGCTAAGTAGTAGTAATAATTTGCTTTCACTTTAGGAAATCCAATTTTAGGGATGTGGTTCATTTTTATTATTGATGAAAGTTGAAAATAAAATATGTTAAACTTGAATAGAATAGAGCTTTTACACTCAAATATTTTCCATACTTCTCCCTCTTCGTCTGCAGGATGCTTTGCCCAAAAAAGAGATGCAGTTGGCTGAGAAGAACTGCAGGATGGCTGATATTGTCTTATGTTTGGGGACAAGGTAGTAATTGGATTCTGTTGTATTTTTCTTTTTTTTTGCACGCGTTATTTATCAATGTTTTCCATTTATTTTACTTGTTTTGTTTAACTATGTGATTTTTGACTTTTTAACTGGCTGTAATTTCCTGCTGAGCTTATTTTAAGGCTTCCCAGCATGTAAAACTTTTTTTTTTTTTTTTTAATATTGTATTATCATTTTTATTAACAGGCTTGCAAATAATGATAATCCATTGCGGTTTTTATACTTTAATTAAATGATACAGATACTCTATTAGATGTTCGCCACAAAGTTTCTCTCTCTCTCTCTCTCTCTCTCCCCCCCCCCTCTCCCTCTGGTTGACTGGTTGACTGGTCCCAAGGCATTGTTACTTGTAATATCAATGAGTGATATGTGTTTAAATATCTAGTAAATAGATGTCAAGGTAATCCTTTGGTTGTAGTCTTGTAGATACTGTTATAGAAAGTTTTCACTTAATCATATACTCAATAAGAGGCTTAATATCCTTTTGCAATGGCCTGTCATCTTGAAGATTGAAAATTGAATTTGGCCTTATATTCATGCTATATGTATTATGCAGTCTGCAGATCACTCCAGCATGCAACCTGCCTCTAAAAGCACTTCGTGGTGGTGGCAAGATTGTAATCATTAATCTTCAGGTAGTAAATGAGGATTTCAGAAGAATCTTTCATCCATTTGGAAAAAAAAAATTATTCTATGACTTCAATTTGTAGTGCCAAATTATTGATCTTGATATTAGCTTATAATTTGATAAGATTTGCTAGAAATTTTGCCAAACAAACCAGCTGATGTGTTGGCAGTTTTTTTCTTCCTTTCATTTGTTGGTGGTTAGTTTTTATAGTTGTGTTTAATTGCTTCCCATAATGAACTCTTACAATCTACATGTATTTACTTTTGGTGACAAATTTACTCAGGTCCTTTAGTAGTTATGTCAGATAGAAAAGTTAATTCTCTTTCTTTATTTTTTATAGCAATTTAGTCCTTTTATTGTGAAAAAGTGACAACACAAAAACAATTAATCAAATTTTAGAGCTTTTTATTTTATTTTTATTAATTTTGTAGTCATTATTGTCTATTACTAAAAATAATTTATAAAAATGATATTTCAATAACAGTTGAAACAATATAAGGAAAAAAATAAAAACAAAATGAAAAAATTAATCAATTGTTTTTGTATTGTCACTTTTTCAATTAAAATGACTAGACTACTTCAAAAATTAACAAAGGGACTAAACTGCTCTTGTTGACATAACTAATGATTAATGTTGTCTCTCACTCTTACTTTTAAAACTCCATTGCATGGAAATAATGCCTCTGCAGTTTACTGTGTAGTTAAGAATATGGGATTTTCAAAGTATGGGTTAGATTCTTATAAAGAGACTAGCCTTCTTCCATGGTTTAGTATGGCAATAATATGTTTCTTAACAAGTTCACTAATGTCATTCTTCCTACTGCCTCAGCATTGCTCGAGGCACAAAATTGGAAGGTCTTTAGCATTTAACATTTTTTAATTAATATCTGATTTGGTGATTTGGATAACATAATCGTTGCTTTAGTTTTGGATGTTTAACTCCAAGCACTTTGAAGTAGTAGTGGAAAAAATGACTGGGAAGTGTTGGCAAAGGATAAAAGCAATCTCCATTTCAAAGGAATAATGCTTATTGGCTTGTCTTTGTGGTGTTTATGGCTTTTATCAAAAATCTGTTATTGAAAACCTTGGTCAGCAACATGTCAGCATTTTTATAGCCATCTAAGATGTTTGCAGGATACTCCCAAGGACAAGAAAGCAAGTCTTGTGATCCATGGGCTTGTAGATAAGGTATCCATGTTTTTCTTCTCTGAGTGCATAAAAAGATACACGAGTCTTTTTTTCCTTCTGTTTTATAATGTGAAGAATAAAACTAGAGGTTCTATAGCACTTATTGTACCAGTGACACTCTCTTTGACACTCTTCTATGTGTGAATTTTTTGATGTTTTGTAGTACTCAAGTTCTACAGGCCTGCATTTTCTGTTACTACCATGGTTTTTCGTAGAAATAAACTAATAATTACCTTACTAGGTGGCACTAGCTGATGCTTAGATCATTACATGTGGATTATTACTGATTTGCTCTGCATCTATTCTAATTTGGCTTTCTGCTACATTTTATATGACAAACAGGTTATATCTGGTGTCATGAACTTGCTTAATATGCAGATTTATCCATTTATCAGGCTCGATTTTTTTCAGATAGTTCTAACTCAAGCACTCAGTATAGGTAAAGCAGATTTATATTTTACAAGTATCAACTATTACTCAAGATTCACAATCAACATGTGTGCTGGTTTTGCATGCCAAAAGTTACCTAAGTGTGCTCATTGAAAGATATTTTAAATCATTTATATAAAATTGCACTAGTTATCATATATATGACATAGTCTCGTAGAGTTGCCTGCTAGATGCAGTAGTCAAAGCTGATTTTGCCAATTGTCTGGCTTCTGTATATTTTCTCTTTTTATTCAAGATACCTTGTCCTAAAGCGGTGAAACATGTCTCCTAATTTTACTCACTTTTTTTAGGCAGAGTCAAGAAATCCAATCGATTATAATGAAGACAAGAATCTTACATTTGGTTTCACCAATTACAATAGGCCCATCGGCAACATGTCTAATCAAAATGCATGTATTATTCATAAATTCAAAATTGAATAGGCATTTATAAGTTGCTTTTAAGTTTTTGACCTCCTCTAGGATCCTAGTTTTAGTTAGCCAACTGGTTCATTGGCCTGAGTATCATTAGTTACGTGTTGATTCTATAAAGCTATTATTCGTAGCTTTCTAAAGTGATTGATTCTCTTGATTACAGATAGAAAATATGTGAACTGGACCCTGCGGGTAGTAAGTGTACATGGACAGAAGGCTCCATTGCCTTTCATCAAATCTGTTGAGGTGAAGTTACTCAGAAAACTTACTATTCCTAGTTATTCACCAAATATGAGTGATGCTACAGAAACCTCCAGCTACGTGAAATTACATTGCATTTGGATTCCTTTAGGTTTTTTTCTTGTCATTTTGTTGACAAGCAATTTGCTAATGAGCTATATCCTGGTGTCCTTTTGTCTATTTTATTGGTCTTCCCTTTTATGTCAAAAATATATACAGTAAGTATGCGATTAATTTCCCTTGCAAGAAAAAAAAATGTCCTTGTATCTTTAATTTTCACAAGTCTTGGGAAGATGTTTAGTCAGTTTTGAAAGCTTTCCTGTCAGAGAATAGGGTAGTTATTACTCATTTTACACAACTGGGCATTTTGTTCTTGGGTGAAAAAAAAAAAGAAAAAAATGAACATCTCTGAGTCATTTTATTGCCCATCTCAGCATAAAAAGGAAAAAAGATAGACATTGAAACAGCAATTCGAGAATCTAACTAATCTGTTTGTTTGCTTCTCAGGTTTCTTTCTTGGATAGGCAAGACTATAAAACAGCTATTTTAGATAAGGAACCATTTCAACTGAAAAGGTAATTCTTATCCTAGATGTGCCATATAATCATTATTTTTTCTCTTTATTTTTTTTTTGTGGTGGGGAAAAGGAAAGGTGGGAGAGGGGACAATTTTAGGGCGGACCCCCCCCCCCCCCCCATCTGACCAATAGGATTAGGCAATGTAGTGAAATAAAGGAGCCTTCTGTAGGTGTTCCTTTGAACCAGTCAGGATTGATATCTCTTGTGCGATATGCTACAAATGGTTATGAGTTAGTGAGTTAGCTCTTAATGGGTACTATTCTTGCAAATGGTTTTGTCAAATAATAAACATGGCCGATGCATGGATCAGTGTATCTTAATTTTTCTCCTAGTCCTTAATCCATATTTTCAAATATTAATTTATTGACAAGATAAAACTGTTCAGTAATACACTTAACAAGAGCTGTGCGAAATAGAACCCTGCCTGGGAATCAAAAATGGTAACCTTGTGTTATCATTTAACAGTAAATAGACTTTGTCATCCTTCCAGCTTTTTAGATTTTTACAAAGTTCATTAGTTGAGTATGATAAGGGTATAAATAAGTTGACTTTATTCTTTAAAATGTAATGATGTGTTAGGATAATTTCATTATTACAATTTTGCGTGGAAATTTGACAATTTGTTATATCTTCATATTTCTAAATCTGAATTCTGCTACTGTTTTCATTGTTTTTGCAAGGAGAACCTTGGAGAGAAAATCATTTGAAATGATTTTAAAGTTCAACTTCAGTGATGGTTGTGGCTGTCCATGCACTGAAATTAAAGTCCCTGTTGACTTTATGGTGAGAACTTTGAACATGCTCTGATGTGGTGTTTTTCTTTGCATAGTAGTTGGTCAATCGAGTAAATATGAATGTGCCTTAGCCATTTAGAAAGAATATGGTACCTATGAGACAGATTATGAACACCGCATACAATTTCTCGTTCTTTGAGTTATAGAGTAACTAAGCAAACTAAATACATTACCCACTTATTTCAGTATGGCACCTTAAATATTCTGCAGGTTTCAACAGATTGTCTTGACCTGGATAAAGATGCTATATTACATAGATTGAGAGACACAGCAATTCAAGATTTGTCCTGTGGGCAGAATGAGGTTGTTGAGAGAAAGGTCATATTGTCCCCGAAAAGTGAAGTCACTGTGTATGCTGTAGTAACCAACATTACTCAATACAGCAATGCCACCAAAGTCTGGGGAGGAGCTGATTCTCTGGGCAATGGAGATGTTAAGTGGCTAAAAGAAAATGGTAGCAGAATATCTAGGAAGAGATCAAGATTACACAGGCGGAAATCTAGGTTTAGCAAATGAAGGTTATGTGTTGGTTTTTCTAAGTATGCAAATCATCTTTTTAGATTATATGTAAGTGTAGTTATAGTAGGCAGAGACTGGGTGAATTTTGCTAGATACTTTGCACTCAGTTTTCCCAGCTGAAAAATGCAAAGCTGGTGCCGGTGCCCCTAACAAAAAATTGCTACTCATCTAATGGTGGTGCTAGTACATAGTGATTGTATCTCTCTCTAACATTTATCAAGTTGTTGGTGGTTCTTTTGTTTCCAATATTTATACTACGTGATTGCATCGGAAGCACGGTACTTTTTTTTCTTCACTTTTCCTCTAAAAGGTCAACTCAATGAATTATGTAATTTTGGAACATAACGTCATTTTGCTTTGACCAATGAACGATTTAAATTAGTATTTCTGAAAAAAGAAGAAGAAGAATAAGCTTGAACCAGCCCATGTCTTTCTTAAAGAGTATAAAAAAGTGTTAAGAATAATATTAATATGGTGTTGGAGTTTTCAAATGAGTTGAGTGATTGAGTTTACTTAAGTTACTTAAATTCAATTCATTTTATAAGAATTATATTTCAATTCAGTTTATCTTAATATTGAGTAAGTAAGTGAAATTTAACTTAATTTAAAATACTTATTTTTAAATAAATTAGATCGAGTAATTCTTGAGATAGCTTATATATCCTTCTAAACAATAAAATAAAAAATAAAAAATCTAAAATTTTGTCTTAAAATAAAAATATAAGTATAAATATTACATTTTGATTATATTTATGTAAAACAAAGAAAAAATAAATAAAATAAGTATTTTTTAATTGCGATTTTTTATAATTACATTATTTTAATTATAAAATTATATAAGTAATATACATTTTTTTCAAATGAACTTGAGAATTGTTTATGAATTAAATAAGTTAGTTAATTTAAAAAATTTCAACTTACACAAATATTAAATAAATTAAGTTTGACCAAACTCTTTACTTTACACATCTTTTAGGTTAGTTTTTGGATTGAACATTTTAATTATAACTCAACTATTATAAATAATTTACATGATAAATCAAACATGACATTATATAATATCACTATGAAATTTGGCACAAATACGGCGTAATTATCCCGTAATTTTATGTGTTGTTAATGTTAATATTCTTCTTAAAACATGAATTACATCTTCAAGTTTGAACCAAGAAGGCCAAATTTTGAAACCTGGAAGTTGGAACCATGGTTGAAGTATGATACTTGCTGTAGATGATTGGTTCCAAGGTGCTCCGGCAATTAAAACCAATTCTCAGCAAGCTAATTAACATTTGGAGTGGACCAGCCAGCTGTTACTCCGGTATAGACATCCCCTCGTCCAATCACTGAGACTGTTATGACCGGTAATTCGGGGTTCCTCGTTCAGAACGCCGGTATGCCACTTGGACTGTACCTCTGAACCATCTTATATTTGCCGTAACTCGTCTACTCCCCCACTCAAGGACAAACTTAAAAAAACAAAAATTTAATTTCCCAAAAACAGATTTTGGAGGAAGGAAAGATTATGAAATTTGGGTTCCATCGCTATCGCAGGCATGCAAAATCAAGCTCCGGTAAAGTGTTTTACAAATGGCAATTGGTTTCTCCCCTTTCTTCTTTATATTAGCTTTTTTTTTTTCACCGTAAATGTAATATATTTAAAATTTATAATTATAAAAACTATCATTTTTTAATTTCTACACGTATATTTTTATTATTAAAAAAAATTAATACATTATTTTATTTTAAATTACGTTTAATTAAATATTATTTAAATCTAACCTAAATCATATTATTATATTTTTATTTTTATTATTATAAATTTTGATAAGTTTATTTTAGTTAGTTTTTAATTTTTTTTTACTGTTTTGTTAATGATGTCTCCGGTCTCTTATAAATATTCTTCACCTTTTGGCCCAAAAAAATTAAATGAGAAAAAAAAATTGTTTTCTTTTATACTTCCCTAACAATGTCCTTTCGGTGAATTTTTTTTATATCATTCCTTTATAATTTTAAAAGAAATATTATTAATATTTGTATAAAATATAACTATCTATAGTAAATGTAAATGTTGTAAAGTAATGAATAAGAGTTCTACCTCAATGAGCCTAACGATGGTAAAAGTCTCCCCCTTTGGGTGTCCCTTTTTTTGGCCGTATGTCTGTCTTCTTTTTAATTTTGTGTGTATTGATTTTCTGATTATTTCATATTATTATTTTTGTGTGATATTTTATTTTTGTGTCTGATCATTTTATACATAATTTAGAAGTTTTTACAAAACAACTCCATCAAAATTTAATTTAGTAAAAAAATAAGCAAGTATATTTTTATATACTCATCTGTAATAATAATAATATTCGTATTCGTAACATTAAAACTAAGTGTTAATAAATAATCAAATCTAATGGATTTGAATTTAATTGAATTAATATATTTTGTAATGGTATTATATTCTAATTGAATTGTATATATAATCTATTTGAATTTTGATCTGTTTAAAATTAACAAATTTTATGATCTATTATAGTTCGGAATTATTATTAATATATTTTATTTTATAATATGTAATATTTAAATATTATACATATCACAATTATTTAATGAAAAAATACATGTCATAATTATATTAAATTATTATTTTAATTTTAAAAATAAAAATAATTGTTAAATCTTTATAACAATTTCATAATTATCTAAGAATATTTCTTAATTTTTTTATTTTATTAATTGTGACTATAAATAATAAATTTTGTTAAAGATAAGCAAGTTTAAAATTTAAATGTGGTGTGTAATGTATTTTATATAACAATAAATTTTAACATTAATTTATTTTTTTCTAATAAAAAGTCTAATCTATTTAGATTCAAATTTATTATATTATCGTATTGAATTCAGATTGTATTCACTCTTTTTGAATAAATTTTTACCATTACAAAACAAAAAATAATAGGGAACGAAAGCAACAGAGATATATTAATACAATTCAGTAAAAATAAAAATAAAAATATATAACTTTTGACCTCATCTTGTGTAATTGTAACGCTTGCTCAACATGACATGGTGTGTTTACTTTCTCTTATTTTTAACCCTGTAATTAATCTCTATATCTATTAATCCATCTGTTTTTCAGTGAGGACACAGAAAGAATATGGGTTCCGATCGAGTTCATCTAGTGTGTGTTTGTGTAATTGTAGCTAATCCTTATTTCATTTTAAAAAAAATAATTCCTATTTTTCTATTGAATTGGCATGCATGCAGGGATTCTACAGTTCCGTACGTGGTTTGCAAATTATAAAGAAACCATAATTTTGTCAAAACCACTTTTCAATGACGCAAAGTAAGCAAACTATATATATGGTCCCAAAAAAAAAAAACACCAAACTGATAGCGGGATAAGATAATGATTTGTATATATGTCAAAAAGTGATAGTTTTTCAACTTTTTCAATGCTAGCTTCCTGCACACAACACAAGAAATGCTAAGAAAACAAATGTACATTCATTTTTACCTACATTACTTGTACCGTGAGACATGATAAATACTTTTAGTTAAATTATTTTAAATCAACTCTACGAGTTTAATGACATTTGACTAGAAAGTAATTTTCATTTGAATCAATTTCATAGATCAAATGAAAAACACTTATTCGTTACTTTCTATGCACGAAGATATTAATAATATATTTTTAAAATTAATACAATACACTGAATTTGAAGACAAATATATATATATAAAGTTTTTCTTGACTTAGAAGACTATTTCCAGCATAGTATAGTACGCATTAATTATACACAACATTTCATTGGTTTTTTTTTTTTTTGTTAATATCAATCTGTTTTATTTTTTCCTTTTGGTTTGCTTCTGCTGGGTATTTTTGATCGATATGCTTAAGACGAGCATCGATCTTTCTCATAGATTTCCCATGATACGTCACTATTATAGAAGTGTTTATTTAAGTCAAAATTTAAAGTCATTTTAGTGAAAATTAACTTATAATAAATTTAAAATCGATTCGTTAAAAAATTGACGTTATTCACGTAATTTATAGCGTCGGTTGACGTGTTAAACCGACGCTATATACGTGGATATTTTATTTTCTCTTATTTCTTTCTCAAACAAAAATTATTTTAAGTGTTGTATAATTTTCAAAAATCTAAAACTTTTTTCATTTTTTTTCTCGTTTTTTAGCCACCTACGACCACCAATTCTAGTGCCAATTAGTCAGTTTTCTTCCCCTTTAACTTATCTTCTAGATCTCCTGTTTTTTTGAACAAAATATTCAAAAACATTATACCTATTTCTCACTTACAAAACACTATTTTTTTTCATTTTGTTACTTCATTTATTTTTGTAAGTATTTCTATTAATTTTATACACTTATTATTCATATATATTTTTTTGTATATTATGTGTTATTATTTAAGTGTATAAATTTTTGTATTATATATGTAGGTTTTGTATTATGACATCATGAGAAAAATATAATGATCTTGAATAACATAGGACAACACCATGTTAATTTTTATGCTATTAATTAATATTTAATTTTTCAATTATTTGTATTATTTAAACTATTTATTAAACATATTTTAATTTTTTTTTTCTAATATTATGTAGCGATTAAATACAAGTTTTAATTTGAATATATTATAAGTAAATTTTGTAAAAAAATTAAAAATTTAATTATTTAAAATCGGTCACCCAACCATGCAAATTTAAAAATTGTGTTTTTACGCTGTGTTTGGTTCATACCAGCAAGGGTCAAAAGAAATGTTTCAATTGCATTCCTGGAATGAAATGTCCGCTCCGGCCCCCTGGATTTTCGTTATTAGCTTTTTTGTGGTTTAGTAATATACAAATAAATAAATAAACTTTCTTCTTTTGAAAATAATTTGACCATTGCTTCTTGGCTTGTCTAGAAGCGACTGTATGCAATTACAAATTATCAATTATTATTATTTTTTCCTCTTTGGAATACACCATCATTTACTTTTATTATTTTTTCTTTTTTCAGAAAAGAAAATATATATATAGGTATCCCATTAATGTACTCTGTAGTCTGTCAAGCCATGCAACAAGTAAGGCACGAGCCATAAGCAATGGAGGATTTATAATTTATATCCGATATGGATACTATATTCAAAATAAAAAATAATATTAGTTATTTTTTAATTATTATTTATTTTTAATTGAAAAAAATATATGATATGTATCTATCACATTGCAATAAAAATATATTTAAATTATTGATTTTTTGAGATATTGGGTGTTAAAAGCTTAAAATTTAAAATAAAATGAAATACATTTCTATTTTATGCATATAATTTGTTTATAATTTTATAAATATTATATCTAAAAATTTATTTATTGAAAATTAAGATGTGCACTCACACCTTCAAATAGGTCCGTCCCTCGCCATAAGCATACCTCTTCTTGAGTTGAAAATTTATTTATGAGTCGAAAATAATGTGATCCTGTAAGTAAATTACATTTGAAGCTTGTTTAGTGCAATTTTTTTTATTGTTTTTATTGAAATGTGTTGTTATTTATATATGTGATAAAATTGGAATAAATTTGATTAAATATATACGTAATTATTTTAAACCAATCGTATATATATTAAAATTATTCATTATTTATTGAATAAATAACATCTTATTTATGAGAAATTATTTATTATTATTTGAGTACGTGATGACGTGTTAATATAAGTAAATAAATTTTAAAATTGGTGTAATTTTTTGTTTAAAAAAAATAAATATTCAATAAAAGATAGAAAAAGAAAATAATTTGATTAATAAAAATTATATTTTAGCATGTGTAATAAATAACAACTTCTCATTCATAAGCCAGGGTGTTCACTGCATGGACTTGCCTTGTATTTTGAAATTTAGTTATGTGGACTCTTAATTTATTTCTCATGTTCATTAAATTTTCTTTTGAATTTTTGATAAATGGGACAGTAGTTTTTAGTCATTAAATGATGATATCTGTACAGTAATGCATTAATTAATAAGCTTAGACTTGTTTACAAATTGTATACGTTATTATAATTCAGCCTTGACCACTACAATGCAGCTCAACAACAACATGAGCAACAACTCCACCTCAAATAACAAAAACAATAATGGAGGCAATGCATGCGTTATCCGAGAACAAGACCAATACATGCCAATAGCCAACGTGATCCGCATCATGCGTCGTATACTTCCGACGCATGCTAAAATCTCCGACGACGCCAAGGAAACAATTCAAGAGTGTGTGTCTGAATATATCAGCTTCGTCACTGGGGAGGCTAACGAGCGTTGTCAGAGAGAGCAACGCAAGACTGTTACTGCTGAAGACGTGATTTGGGCTATGGGCAAGTTGGGCTTTGATAACTACGTTGAGCCACTGAGTGTTTATCTTAATAGGTACCGTGAAGCTGAGAATGATCGTACTCGTGCTGACCCTCCCTTTGTGAAGCGTAATATGGATTTTGGGCCTACTCTTGTTGGGCTTCCTTCTTTTTATGGGGCAGGATATTACCCGAGTATGTATGACGCTGCGGGTGGGTACTATCGGGATGGATCGGGTGCTGCTGGGGGAAGTGGATCCTCTTCTTCACAAAATGGTTTGGCTGGCTATGATCCTTTTGGTCATGATGAGTTCAAGTGAGGGAGAGAAGAGAATGTTACATGGATTTTTATCTTGATAGGATCCTTTCAAGAGTAATTTTCATTTTAAGACTTCAAATATTTTTTTTTTCCAACCAGCTGGACCCTTTTTAAGTTTTTTTTTTTTGGCACATTTTATTCTACTATATATCTGTATAGTAATACAGATATATAGTGGCTTGAAAAACCTACTACAATATGTTTCTATGGGCTGATAACTAGCTAAATGCCTTAAAATGAAAAGAAGAAAAATTGAGTTCTTAAAATTAGAATTTCACCCTTTCGGATCCTAAAAAGATAAGAACCTACGTTATGTTTTAAACTAAGAAGATGGCATTTTTGGCTTTACCTAGGTGATAGAAAAAAGACTGGTTAGAAGTTAGAACCTAGTTTAGTTATGCTGCTTTTATCTTTATGTATTTGATTTATTTCCTCGAGGATTAATTGTAAGACAATCAATGTTTAATCTTGATGGCTTGTACTTATGATTGAGTTTATGCTTCAATTAATTCCTTTTCTATTTGAAAAAAAAAACTAATCCATATAGTGGAACATAAAAATAAAGAAATAAAGAAAGAAGGAAAGGAGGGATGGAATTAGTTTGTTCAAAAGTTATACGAATTTTAATATACTTTTTAATAATACTATATCACATCATTTATAATTACTTGTAAAATTATGATAAATACAATTTTTTTTACTTACAAATATTCTAATAAATGATAACCTTATATGCATTATTTAAAGTTGACATTAACATAGAATCCCTTCTTAATATACTTACATAGTAAAAACAAAACCAAATGAAATACACATTGAATTCTTAATTTGTATTAATGTTAAGCGTATATACAATATAGTATTTCGATCATATATATAAGTACATAATGTAATTAGAGGTATAAATTGAAATAAGATTTTCATGAGATTCATAAAATAATATTTTTAATTTTTTAAATTTATTTCATCTTATCTCACTTAATTTTTAATGAGATGAGATGGTAATAAAATAGTATTAATTGAGATATCACATTTGCGTCTAATGAACATAAACAAGGCTAGTTCAAAAATAATAAAAAATATTATAAATGATAATTTATAATATATATTTAATAAAAAATGATATAACATATGTTT
Source organism: Hippophae tibetana (assembly GCA_037013495.1). Lineage (NCBI taxonomy): Eukaryota > Viridiplantae > Streptophyta > Magnoliopsida > Rosales > Elaeagnaceae > Hippophae > Hippophae tibetana. The sequence goes on from CM072804.1 coordinate 13,765,952, forward strand.
AAAATTAAGTTATTAGGATTATAATCCAAATGAGATAAAAAAATGGGATAATATTTAAATAAAATGATATAATATTACACTATAACTCTATTAAAGTCACTAAATAAGTCATAATATCATATAAAAATCTTATTTTATATCTATTGATAGACTGATTCTATTATCATTAATTTAAAAAAAGAAAATAAGTCCATACAACTAAGAAAAAGATTTGACCAATACAAACAAAAATTGCTCATTAAATAAAAAAATATATGTTTTTTTATAAAAAACTAAATTTTATAATTTTAATTAATAATTATCTATTATATTAATTACACTATAACTTATAATATAAAAAAAAAGTGTTCGATAAATAAAAATAAAAATGGAGACTTTAATTGTTTTTCTTTGATCTCGCCGAATAAAAGTAAGAATAAGAATAGGAAAAAAAATGTTCATTTTGGACCATAAAATATTGCATGCATATAACTTGAAGTGTCATTCTCCTTTTTTTTTTTTTGGGTGATTGTAATAGTATTTGGCCTTTTACATTGTTGGAGTTTATGCTCCAAATAATTTTACTAATCAGTAGTAACAGCCCATCAAATTTAAGAGCACTCTATTAAATTATTTAATAAAAAAAAACCAAAAAATAATTATTTCATAACTTAATAAAATTGAACCAAAGTCTTGCTGCAGTTCTAACAATTACTATCGAAATCACCGGATGTAAGAGCATCTAAGCACATGTAACACCATTACATTTGTTCATCAAATTATGTAATATAATAATAGTTGTTGGAAATCAAGCGAAAGTATGTCATTACATGTAAATCAAAATATGTAAGGTTGTTAGAGTTTAATCTTATTCATATTTGTTATATATTGCTCCTTAGTGAGAAAATTAGAAAAGTCCCACATTGATTAGGAATGAAGATGGGTGTTGGTTTTGGGGCTATAAATAAAGCCCTCCTTCACCATTTGTAAACATCCCAAAATTTGTAAATCTTCCTCTCTTTTGTAAGGGTAATTGATTAGCTCAATTTTGCCCAATTAGTTGTAATTTTGGAGTTCATCCAATTGGAGATAGTGGAAGTGGTCAACGACGCCCGAGGACCTAGGTAACATTTATACCGAACCTCGTTAAATTCCTGGTGTTATTATTTTTCTACTTTAATATTTCTGTTTCAATATCTGTTTTAGTTTATTTTAGCATTATATTTCCAATAGCATTATTTTGTCGGGTTAGTTTGAGTTCTATTCATTTAAATCATAAGTGAATAGTTACTACTTAGAATAGGGAAAATATACCCGATTTTCCCAACAATTGGTATCAAAGCCGAAGGTTTTCTACCTAGGCATTTGTTTGTATTCCGTTTGTTTGCTATTGGAATATAGTTGCTAGTTGTTGTAATTTGAAGAAATGGCGGAAGAAAAATTTCTTTCAAACAAAGGCCAGTCATCCACGTCAAGTAGAACTATGGTGATGAATGCAAGGTTCGAGGTGGAGAAGTTTGATGGAACCGGTCATTTCGGCATGTGGCAAGGCGAAGTTCTAGATGCTCTGTTTCAACAAGGTCTAGACATCGCTATTGAAGAAGAGAAACCAGATGGAGCAGATGAAGTAGAGTGGAAAAATATCAACCGATTGGCATGTGGTACAATTCGTTCGTGTCTCTCAAGAGAACAAAAGTACACGTTCATGAAGGAGACATCCGCAAGTAAGTTGTGGAAGGCATTGGAGAACAAGTTCATGAAGAAGAGTGGACAGAATCGGCTCTATTTGAAGAAGAAGTTGTTCCGTTTTGAATACCTTCCAGGTACTACAATAAACGACCACATTACTGCTTTTAATCAATTAGTAGCAGATTTGTTAAATATGGATGAAACTTTTAAAGATGAAGATTTAGCCTTGATGTTGTTAGCTTCCCTTCCTGATGAGTTTGATCATCTTATTACGAGCTTACTCATTGGGAAGGATAAAGTGTCTTTTGAGGAAGTTTGTGCTGCTTTGTATAGTTATGAAATTAGAAAGAAAGATAAAAGAGAAAGCAGGAATGAAGCAGCAGAGGCATTGTCTGTAAGAGGACGTCCGCAAACACAACATAAAGGAAGGAGAGGTAGATCTCTATCAAAAGGAAGACTTGGTAAAGATGAATGTGCCTTTTGTCATGAGAAAGGCCATTGGAAGAAAAATTGTCCGAAGCTACAAAAGAAAGGAAAAGCTGTGCAATCTGATGCATGTGTAGCTGAAAGCAATTCAAATTCAGATTTTGCATTGGTTGGTTCGTCAACATCATCTCATCCTGGTGATTGGATTTTTGATTCAGCATGTACTTTCCATATGTCTCCTAACAAGGAGTGGTTCTTTAACTTTGAAGAACTAGACGGTGGAGTTGTTTTCATGGGTAATGATTATCCATGCAAAGTTTTGGGAATCGGTACAATTCGTTTGAAGAATCAAGATGGTTCAACCAGGGTCTTGACAGATGTTCATTATGTTCCAGATATGAAGAAGAATCTCATTGCTGTGGGAGTCTTAGAATCAAAAGGCTTCACTGTGACCATACAAAATGGGGCATTGAAGGTTACTTCTGGAGCACTTGTGGCGATGAAAGGTGTTCGAAAGAATAACTTGTACTACTACCTTGGTAGTACGGTTATTGGGACAGCATCAGCAGCAGTTTCAGAGGAAGAAAGAGATTTAGAAACTACCAAGCTGTGGCATATGCGTTTGGGACATGCTGGTGAAAAAGCTTTGCAAATTCTAGTAAAACAAGGCCTGTTAAAAGGTGCGAGAATCGGCAAGATGGAATTTTGTGAGCATTGTGTATTGGGGAAGCAGAAAAGAGTAAGCTTTGGCACTGCTCTCCATAATACAAAGGGCATTTTGGATTACATCCATACGGATGTATGGGGGCCAACAAGAACTCCATCCATGAGTGGCAAACATTATTATGTCACTTTTGTTGATGATTTTTCCAGAAGAGTTTGGGTGTATCTCATGAAGAAGAAGGATGAAGTGCTGGGAATTTTTCTCAAATGGAAGAAGATGATCGAGACTCAGACTAATAAAAAGATCAAGCGTCTGAGGTCTGATAATGGCACTGAGTACACAAACGATCCATTTATGAAAGTTTGTGAAGAAGAAGGGATAGTGCGACACTTCACTATTCGAAAAACACCACAACAAAATGGAGTTGCAGAACGTATGAACCGGACTTTGCTGGAGAAGGTTCGGTGTATGTTGTCAAATGCTGGTTTAGGCAAGCAGTATTGGGCTGAGGCTGTGACATATGCATGTCATCTCGTCAATCGTCTACCATCGTCTGCTCTTGAAGGCAAAACACCTATGGAGGTATGGTTTGGAAAACCTGCTAGAGATTACGATTTCTTACATGTGTTTGGTTCAATTGCATACTACCATGTAACGGAATCAAAGTTGGACCCAAGAGCCAAGAAAGCCATTTTTTTGGGGATCCCTTCTGGTTCTAAGGGATATCGACTATGGTGCCTTGAAACGAAAAAGATAATCTTTAGCAGAGATGTTACCTTTGATGAATCTGCCTTGTTGCAAAAGGTAACTAAGAAGATTGATGGCACTTTAGAGCAGGTGGAGCAAACTCTGAAACAAGTGGAGTTTGAAAGAAAAATTGTTAATCCAGTTAGTGAAGATAAGACAGAAGCTGATCCTCCATTGACAGAAGATGAATCAGATGAAGAGGTTTTAACCCAAGAACCTCCACAGCAACAAGAAGAAACTGCAGTTGATAGGCCACGACGACAAAATGTCAAGGTACCTGCTCGATACAAGGATTTTGAAGACCTACCTGCTCAATTTAAGAATACGGTAGCCTGTGCACTTTCAGTTGTGCATGATGATGTTCCTTCCATATATAAAGAAGCAATTAGAAGCCCTGAAGTTGAAAGATGGAAGGAAGCCATGGATGAAGAACTTCTATCCCTTCAGAAGAATAAAACATGGAAGTTGACACAACTACCTAAGGGCAAGAAGGCAATTGGATGCAAATGGGTGTATGCAAAGAAAGATGGATTTCCTAACAAAGATGGTATTCGCTACAAGGCAAGGTTGGTGGCTAAGGGCTACGCTCAGAAGGAGGGAATCGATTATAATGAGGTATTTTCTCCAGTTGTAAAACATTCTTCTATTAGAATTTTGTTGGCCTTGGTAGCACAGTTCGATTTGGAACTAGTTCAACTTGACGTGAAAACCGCATTTCTTCACGGTGACTTAGAAGAGGAGATCTATATGTCTCAACCAGAAGGGTTTATTGTTGCTGGTAAAGAGAATTGGGTTTGTAAGCTAAACAAATCATTGTATGGATTGAAGCAATCTCCAAGGCAGTGGTACAAACGATTTGATCAGTTTATGTTGCAACAAAAATATACCAGAAGCACACATGATCATTGTGTGTATTTTTGCAAGCTACAAAATGAGTCTTTCGTCTATCTCCTATTGTACGTCGATGATATGTTGATTGCATCGAAGAGCCAAGCAGAAATTGAAAAGTTGAAGGCTCAACTAAGTCAAGAGTTCGAGATGAAAGATTTGGGAGAAGCCAAGAAGATTCTCGGTATGGAGATAAGCAGAGACAGGAAGAAGGGGAAGCTTAGTTTGACCCAGAGTCAATATTTGAAGCGGATACTACAACGTTTTGGTATGAATGAACAGACAAAACCTGTAAGTACTCCGCTAGTTCCTCAATTCAAGCTTAGTGCTCAATTATCTCCTAAGAATGATGCAGAACGAGAATATATGGCAAAGGTACCATATGCAAATGCAGTTGGTAGCTTGATGTATGCAATGGTGTGTACAAGACCTGACATTTCACATGCGGTTGGTACTGTAAGCAGGTACATGCATGATCCTGGTAAAGGACATTGGTTGGCTGTGAAATGGATTCTACGGTATATTATAAATACTGTAGATGTTGGTTTAGTATTTCAGCAGGATAATACCATTGGTCAATGTGCAGTCGGATATTGTGATTCTGACTATGCAGGAGATTTAGATAAGCGCCGGTCAACTACTGGTTATGTGTTTACTCTTGCTAGAGCACCAGTCAGTTGGAAGTCTACCTTGCAGTCCACAGTTGCTTTGTCTACTACAGAGGCAGAGTATATGGCAGTTACAGAGGCTGTGAAGGAAGCTATTTGGTTACGAGGTTTGCTTGAAGACTTGGGAGTTGGTCAAAAACATATTAAGGTGTTTTGTGATAGTCAGAGTGCTATTCATTTAGCAAAGAACCAAGTCTACCATGCACGTACAAAGCACATTGATGTTCGTTATCATTTCGTGCGAGAGATTATTGAAGAAGGTGGAGTACTAGTTCAGAAGATTAGTACGACAGAGAATCCTGCAGATATGATGACCAAGGTGGTAACAACAATCAAGTTCAAACATTGTCTGGACTTGATTAACATCCTACAGATCTGAATTGGCACTGGCGTCGTTGATCTAGCAATTGAAGAAATCATTTAAAACCACTAAGTCGCTAAGGTGGAGATTTGTTATATATTGCTCCTTAGTGAGAAAATTAGAAAAGTCCCACATTGATTAGGAATGAAGATGGGTGTTGGTTTTGGGGCTATAAATAAAGCCCTCCTTCACCATTTGTAAACATCCCAAAATTTGTAAATCTTCCTCTCTTTTGTAAGGGTAATTGATTAGCTCAATTTTGCCCAATTAGTTGTAATTTTGGAGTTCATCCAATTGGAGATAGTGGAAGTGGTCAACGACGCCCGAGGACCTAGGTAACATTTATACCGAACCTCGTTAAATTCCTGGTGTTATTATTTTTCTACTTTAATATTTCTGTTTCAATATCTGTTTTAGTTTATTTTAGCATTATATTTCCAATAGCATTATTTTGTCGGGTTAGTTTGAGTTCTATTCATTTAAATCATAAGTGAATAGTTACTACTTAGAATAGGGAAAATATACCCGATTTTCCCAACAATATTTTTATTAAGTTTATATGTTTTGTTTTTTTATGAATATAAAAATATAAATTTTGAGATAAATTTTTACTTTTCATCAATTGAGTATAAAAATGTAACAAATTGTATAATAATCTTGGGTTATGCATTATATATATATATATCAATGTTGAGATGGTGACTGGTGAGACGTTGAACGTGAGTTTTGGTCTGTTTAAAAATGGGTTCAACTTTGGTCTATTTTTAAATGGACTATTTTCTGGGCCTGGGCTATCACGAGAGTCTGAAACCGAATCCCATGAAACTCAAAGTAATTCTCATCGCATTTTTGGAAAAGCGAATTTCGTTTAAAATGTTACATAAACAATCCTAGTCGTTGTACCCAAAATTTGAATTACAATCCGCGCCAGACAACGCCAAGCCAATCCCCACCGTTCAGTTTAGATGTCAGAACCGAAGAACTATGCTCTCGCTTTAATTCGCTCTGTATTTTCATGGGTTTAGAGTGAGAAATGACGACGAGAGAGAAGCTGTTGTTGCAGATCTTCGAGAGGAAGAAGAAGATCATCGATCAAGTTAAGCACCATGCTATTCTCTTCGATCGTCACCTCGCCTTCAAACTCCTCATTGATGGAATTACCCTTCCAACGTGGCTCTGTACCTCTGAATGCAATGGTAACTTCAATGCCTTTTCGATTTATATGCATTTTAAACCTAGTTCAAGCATTTGAAGTTGCTATTCATATGTCAACCAAACAGTATCTGATGTTTCTGCGTGAATATTTTTACTATTGCAGAAAACTCTAGGGCACTGCTCGCCTTTTCTTCTTATTTATATGATAAACAAATTAACCGTAGGGTTTCAATGTTTCTTCTATATTTGCATGCTTTGGTTTAGGGAATTTAAGAGTTTCTCCATTCCCTTGCTTGGATGCTCATAAATAATTTATGCATAACTGAGTTGGAAGCTTATAGAATTATGGTCAATGGAATATTAAGTGTGTAAAATAAGGACCTTTGAATTAGTCAAATGTTAAAAAAAGGCTTTTCAATTGATAGTGTATATTATTGGTAATTAGTCAATATTATCAATTATGTTATTGAGAGTTAGACGCATTCTATTGTGCGTCATTTTTGCTATACTACAATTAAGGAGAGAGAGAGAAATCTCTTATATGTATGTTATGTTTATTTGAAATTAAGATGAGAGTATTAAGAAACGGACGGAGAGAAAGGATATAGAAAAGAAGAAAAGAGTTGTTTGTAGTTTTAAATATATTATTTTCTAAATTTTAGAGATTTCTTTATAAACTTCATTTATTCTTTAATAATTTCCTAATCAAAGGTCCTTATTTTACAACAATAAGATATTTGCTCTGTGATTAAGAAGCCAATTTTTCCAGCTTATGATGGAGAGCTAACAAATGTTCTGTGTGCAGAAGTAGATGCTTTGAGCAAAGATTTGGATGCTGGAGATGAGACATCAGTTTTTCCTTCGCACTCAAATATTGCGGGATGTGCCTCGAATGGTTTACCTGCAGTGGACCATTATACTAAAATTTTGGAAGGTCAACCAGATGAGGATCCTAGTGTATCCTATTCTCAAGATCAGGGAGGAGCAGCAAGATCGGATGCTAACATTGACCCACCTTTGTCCTTGGATAAGATTCAACGATCTAGGTCCCGCCAAAGGGCTCTTCAGATTCGTAATAGTGCAAAAAAGGATATACTGGATGAGAATAATGGGAGAGCTTGTGCTGGTGGCATTTCAGTTTCTGGAATTTCTTCCCTACAGTCTGAAAAGCTTGTTGAAGGGAATGTTATCAATCCTTTGGACAGAAATAATGAAACTGGTGCATCAGAAGATGTAAAAGTAGGTGCAGTGGAAGATGTAAAAGTAGATGATTGTTTGATCAATGAAAAAGGCAGCATGATTTGTCCCAATAACACTGTGTGCAATAAAATTCCGGAGCAAGAATGCTTGTTCAGTGTGCATAGTTCATCTTATGCGATCCAGGAAGTTGCTGTAAGTACAGATTCTACAGAGTCAGCACAACAAGCTAACCTTATGAATCAGTCAATGCTATTGGTTAATCATTCAAATACCTCTAACAAAATTTTTAGAGCAGAAGAAGAAAAATCTGGAGATTTACAGGGCAAGGAGAGAGGAAGCAGCATTTATTATGGAAGAATTACAAGATCTAGAAGCTCAACCCGACAAACTAACTGCACCAATGAAGTGTTGAAGTTGGTTCTCTCTTCAAACAACGGGCAAAAAGATGACCTTAATAGTCTAACACAACAGCCCAATCTTGTTGACTGCATGGTCAAATCTGTTGAAATCACCAATGTAAGTACAGATACAGAAGCAGAAACTGGAGGGTGCCAGATAAAGAAAAACGGATCAGATGATTACTTTGGTAGAACAACAAGGTCTAGAAGTTCTTCCCAGCCATGCAACACTGTTTATGATTTGCAAAATCTGCAGGAATCTCCTCTAGTTCAGAAGAATATTGATCTATCTTCATTAAATAGGAAAGAACATTTTAGGAAGGAAAATTCCTCTGAGGAATATGTTTCTGGAAGTAAAGGTTCAGATTCTATGTTTGGTGCTGAAAAAGTTATAAGGGATTTAGCCTCCAATATCCCAGACCAAATAGTCACCCAGTCCATGTTAACTGCTTCCAATAAGTCTCATAAAGCACACTATACATCAATATCTGCTGAAAGGTCCTCACATCGAAAGGAAGACGTACAGGTAGGAAGTTCAACTGACTCCTCATGCAAGGAGAAGGTTGTTGTTAAGTTTCCTGGTAGGACAGAGACTGCTTGTTCTATTGAAGGAATATCAAATCCTTTCAAGTCCAATAGTTTGGGTTGTGGGGTAACTCAATCCAAGTCTGCAGCGTCAGACATGCTTGTGCAAGCCAGATCAATTAACAGGTTTGAAGGCATTATGATATGTGATGAGTTGAGAAATCAATATTCTAACAGCATCAGTGAATTTGTTCACCAGAACAGATGTGCTGCTAAGCCACTTGAAGCCAACTCTATTTGCCTAGGATCTAACTTGGATGGTGCTGACAGTGGAGTTAGACATGAAGCAGTACCGTCAAGGACATCCACTGATTCTACCATGCATGTGGAGTTCAAGCAACTTGATTTTAACGTTGTAGAAGAGCCCAGTTCAAGTGGAAGTCCAGCTCCTGAACCTGGGAAGGAAAAACAAGATGGAATTTCTGTAAAATGGCCCATCACCTTGTCAGAACCTTCATATTTAACTAATACAGAAACTCATACAAGTATCCCTGAAAAAGACAACTTGTCCCTAGAGTTCCCATTGCTGGCACAACAGGAAGCTTTGAGCAAAGATGGATCCCCAATAGATTCAACTGAAGCTCTTGCAGGGAAGATAAATGAAGCCACGGTAGCATTGGATGGATTTTCTGCATCACCAGTCAAAGAAATGTCTGATGCACACAAGGATGCAGTTTCTCATACTTTACAAAAAAGTGAAAAAGCTTCCAAAGAAAGATTTGCTTTGGCAGATAATTCAGCTAATTTACAAGTGTCCAGGGAAAATTTTCCTAGAAGCATGCCAAGAAAAGATGTATGTGATACTGATGTATTTAACATTCGCTACTGTTTCAAAGTTTCCTAGTCGTTCTTTTAAGAACAGAACATTTTAGCATATTTTTTTTATCAGAATTAGCAGTCCTTTGGGATATGATATTCAGTACCTAAAAGAAACTTGATAGTTACTATTTATGCAATAAATTTAATATTGCAATGTAGGGGCTACCGGGCAAGGCAGACAAATGGGTCTACATTGGGAATGATGATTTGCCACATTTGCACCACAGCTTCTTTTGAATTGGTGTTCCTGTATATAAATGCATATCACCAAGCACTTCAAAATAACCAGTACTTTGCCTGATAATGACTTGTTAAATGAATTTGATGGTGATTTATATAAGAACTTCTGCATTAAAAATCTACAATTGTTAATTTTGTGCGGATATGATCTGATTAGTAGCATACATTTACCCAACTTTGTTTCTTTTTGGAGCAGGACATTGCCCTTTGTCATTCTATTTAGAATTTGTAGCTTCATACATGGTTTTATATGTGTGTGTGTATATATACATCTTTTGAACGTAAATTTACTGCTTCTAGTTTTAGGTATTGATTTCCTATATCAGTAAGTAGAGATTTTGACCCCTGCTTTATTTGGATATATTCTAGTGCAAGATATTTATTCAAGTTCTGTATTGCAGGCTGAATTTACTTTAAAAGGAAGGGAGATGAGTGAACATGCTCCATGCAGATTTATGCAAGAATTTGAAGTATCACTCGTCTCAAGTTTGACCAGACAGGCACCTGGAGACTCCCAGGTTGATGTGATGATGGAAGCAAAATCGGTAAATCCAACTAGTTTTATCATCGATGCAGAAAAGCAATGGACTCTAAATGGAAACCGAAGTCCAGTTTGTCATGAAGCTAATTCTAAATTAGGACACACTGAGCCTTGGCCTTCTACGGAAAGATGTCTGCCAGAAGAGAGATCACATCTGGAAGTAAACAACAAATTATCATATTGTTCTGTTAGTTCACTGTACAGCCAATCCTTTGATATGATTGGAACTGACAACACAATGCCTGTGCTTGAGGGGTTCATTTTGCAAACAGATGATGAACAGCCATGCACAGCTGGTGAGGGAATAAGATTTGATGAGCTGAAACTTCCAAAGACTACAATTGAACGTGCCAGCATCTTGGAGAGGCTTTGCAAATCTGCTTGCTTGCAAACTCCAGGATCCTGTTCTTCAGCTAGGTATAAATTGTATAGAGACCCAGATTTGTATCAGTCTGTTCCTACAGGGCTTCTGAAGGGCATGGACATGAGGAACACATTTTCCAATAATGATACTTTTAAACAACTAAAGGATAAGTATGACTGCTTAAATGAGGTCAGCCATGATTCCCTCAATCTTTCTGAATATCCTCCTGTTTCAAATAGTCAGTCTGCTTGGGATTTGAGCAAACCTTGTATTTCTCCAGTATGTAAGCTCTGGGACAGAATCACATCAATCTCTGGCAGTTCAGAAAAGCGAGGGAGCCTAAATCCTGAGCTTCCATGCATTGAGGAAGAAAACGAGGACATTGAAGAGGTAGTTGATACTTGCCAAGAAGACTTGGTCCCAGAGGCAATAACAAACTCAGCCAAAAGAGAGCCATTTGCTGACATCACTGAAAATTTAAACCGTCCTGCATCTGAAGCCCTGTCATATTCTAATAGATATAGTTTAGATTCAACACACACAGAATTTAGTCTCAAGAAATATCATAACAGGTCCAGCAAGAAGCTTATTAACCCAAATAGTGGTACGAGAGCCTACGATAATAAAGAGAAGAGGACAACTGCACAAGGAGGATATGGTGGTAAGAGAGCCACTGGATCTCTTCATGACACGTCAAGTAAGCCACCAAAATTATCTGGGAAAAACAGATTGAGGAAAAGAGATCCCATCTTCTCTGAGGTGGAGACTGCACATAATAATGTTGTGTCAAATATCACTTCCTTTATTCCACTAGTTCAGCAAAAGCAAGCAACTGCAGTTGTAACGGGTACATCTTTTCCAGCAATGTTGTCACTTGTTATTGAAAATGGTTCCCTTATTAGTTTAAAATTTACCAATTTCTGGATACTCTTTCTAGCCTCTAGGAATCAAACAATTTTAATTTTTAGCTTTGAAGTAGTATCCATTTTATATGCATGCAACCTGGTAAGAAAATAGGAGCAATCTGAAGTTTAGGCGCTTAATTGAAAGTGGAATAGATGATATGCTAAAAAAATTTATAATTGGCACATCTCATTTATTTTATGGTGTTTCCGTTTTCCTTGATTGACTTGATCTTGAATTCAAATATATATTTGTAGCTTTAGTCCGATGTAAGTTTGCTAAGGATCCATGAATTTGTAATATCACAAACCATAAGATGCGGGTGTGTTATTGCATAACGTTATGAGGTATTTTTCTTTGTCCAAAATATCAGATCAGGTTCATAATATGGAACTTTGTGCAATTTTGCAGGTAAGAAAGATATAAAAGTGAAGGCCTTGGAGGCTGCTGAAGCTGCAAAACGTCTTGCAGAGAAGAAAGAAAATGAACGAAAACTTAAGAAGGAAGCTTTAAAACTTGAACGAACCAGACTAGAGCAAGAGAACTTGAAGCAGATGGAGCTCCAGAAGAAAAGAAAAGAAGAGGAGCATAAGAAAAAAGAGGTTGATATGGCAGCTAAAAAAAGACAACGGGAAGTGGAAGAAAGAAAAGAAAAAAGAAAACGAATGCGTTATGAGGAATCAAGGAGACAACAGAGAGAACAAGAGCAGAAGTTACGTGCAGAAAAACAAAAGAGACAAGCTACCGTGAGTCATATTTTATTATTTACTTTTGCTTGCTATTTTATATTTACTCAAAGTTCTGGTTCTTTGATATAGGATGAAGGAGGACATGAAACAAAGAAATCTAAGGTTGAACTAAAGAAGCAGAGGAAGACGGCAAAAGTAGATGTAGTTGACAGTCTTAGGAGAACGTCAGAAACTGAGTCTTTGAGTTCCAGGCTTTCAACGAGTGATAAGAGAAGAGCAAGAACTGTCACAGAACAGTTTGAGGCTTCAAGCGATTTTCGAAATAACAAGATGGTATAAGTTTTCTATAAAAATTGATATACAAAACTTAATCACATGTTAGAGATCTAGTCATACTTATATGTCAAATATGTCATTTGCACACAATTTATGTGGCAATAATGCTCCTCTCTTCTCATAAAACATTTCTTTTAACTGTGAGTGTGCTTAAATTATGCCATTCTTAGTATTTTAGTGGTTTCACTTTTTGGTCCATTTGAGGATCATCTTGTGTGTACTGCAAAAGTAGAGGTACCCTTCTTCACCCCCATGGACCTCCCACCCTTGTAGGTGTTGAAGGCAGGTATAGTTTCATGTGCTTGTATAGCATGAGTGGAAGTTGTCAGCTGAATGAGCAGATAACTTCATTTATTGGGAAACATCATGCGCCAGCTTTATTAGGGATGTTAGAGTGTTAAAATCCTGGACCTTTTTCTAGGCTTGAAACAGGGTGTTGAATTGTAAGTCTGCCTCAAGGATTGACCTTCTATTATAAATAACATATGAGTGAAAAAGTCAGATTTAAGCCACTCTCATGTGTTATCGTTAGATAACTTTATTGCTCAATGGAAGCACTACTTGATTCTCTTATTGCAAGGATGCTCATATTTTGATCACCTTCATGAAAACTCTTACTGATATATAATTAAAGGTTATTATTTGTATGTTATTTTCTGTTAAGGCTGATGCTGATGCTGACTTTTTTGTAGGTGCTGAAGGATACATACAAGCCAAAAGAAAATGACACTTTATTTGCCACAAATCAAGATCAGTCGTATGAAATTTCTCCTTACAAAGCTTCTGATGATGAAGATGAAGACGAAAACATTGACGACTTATCAAATAAGAAATGTGTTCCTTCATGGGCCAGGTATGCTTTAAAATTTTCTTCAACTTATGAGTTATCAGTTACAGTGATCAATTATATCTCAATAATTCAAGCCCCTACTAATTCTTATTATAACTTTTCCTGCTTTTATTTTATGTAGTAGATGGGATAAGGTTATTGAACTATTTTTTCTTTTAGTTCAAATGATAAGCACCCATTTTGGGTGTCAAGGTATGAGAAGTAGGGGTTGGAATTTTAATCTTAACCATGCCCAACTTAAGTTATTGAACTAATTAATTGGTCATAGGAGGCCTAAGTTTGTACTCTTGAAAGCTTTTGAAATGTTTGTTCGCCTTAAAAGTAACATTCATCGATGAAGTCCTATTTTTGCAGTAAAAATTGCCTAGCTTTGGTTGTTTCTTCCCAGACTAGAATACACCCAGAGGTCATTTTCCCACCGGAAAGCTTTTGCAGTATAACTGAAGGTAATGCTTAAGTTTAGTTCAAAACAACGAAACTATTAGTTAATGATTACTAAAAGTCAATTAATAAGTGTTGCTACGACTAAATAGAAGTGCACTCTTTTGTAGTTCTGTTGCCTCGAAAGCTTCAGATAAAGTAGTATGTGGACCTCACGGGACAGTTGATCTTCATTGCATATATCATATTCTTTGGTCGATTAGCATGGGAGCTTTTGAGCTGGGAAAAAAAAAATAAAGGTAAGTTTTTCTTATGGTTAATAAAGAGCACTCCTTTTCCCCCCCTCTTATGTGGAAATAAACGGTTTTTTACATGGAAAATTGTCGAGCAACATTTTTCTATAAGATCTTGAGTATCCATTTAGCAGATTTCAAGCTGAAAGATTCTTCATGTATATGCTCATGAGGTAGGAGATTGAGAAGTGCAATGTCTGCACTTATAATGTACAGATTTAGATGCCAAATGGAAAAAATTTCAAACCTGTCTCATTCTAAGTTGTTACATTTAATAGAGACTCGATCTTTCAGGCCAAATTAACATCAATTTAGTTCCCATTTTTAGGAATTCTGTAATTTTTTATATAGCTTCTATAATTGTCTATAAATTTTAAATGAACAGAAATCTCTTCCTCTGAGGTGTAATCCGAAATTCTAACTAATTTTTTTAACTTCTTTCAGTTAATCTATTTCTGAAGTAGTTGTTTACTGAACTTGATTTTGCTTGTCCTCCACACATATTGCTAATGTATTTCAATTTTCACGAATTTGTAACTAGACAAATGCCCAAGATAGAGACTAAAATTTTGAGTTTGTGATTGATATAGATGTTATTTACGGAGTGAAATGAACAAAAAAATAAAGAGCTAATAATTACAAGATATATTTTAAACAACTTTTTTATTAATTTACTAATTATATCCCTTTATTTATAGTTAAATCTTAAAGTCATCTGCATTATATACTTTGAATAATTAAGGGTCTATCTAGGAGCCCATATGTTAAATGATCAGTCACTGATTTGGCTCAGTCCACTGGCAGTCCAATTCGCTTTGGTTGAAGAAGCTCACTACAACAAGGTCTGAGGAGTCCGTCCATCACCCTGTGCATAGGAAAAGGCGGGACCCTTCGTGCCCCATGTTGCTATTATAACCGCGTGACTCGAAGCTAGTATCATTAGTTGTACTTTGTCTTATCACATTATCTATTTATTTTGGCTCCGATAATATCCAGCCACCTTGATCATGACACGTGTACTTCAGTAAGAATATAAATATTAATACTGCCTTTCGGGAGGGTACTTCCCATCACATTCACAAACCATACTGTATCAAGACTCTTTCAAACAATCATTCATCAAACATAAAAGGAAACTTTTTCGATCATTGTATCTCATCCTAGGTAAACCATTTGTTACATATTTGTGATGATGTAAAAAAGAGAGGATATTATCACACTTTTAATATTAATTTTATAAATTAACAAAAACACTTTTAAAAGTAATGTAATTAACATAAAATAAATGTATTAAAAATAAAAGGATTTTTTTTTGTCAATTTAAAATATTAGTATTGAATATGATGTGTAAATAATCCAAACAAATTGTTACAATAAAATCAATCTTAAGAGAGAGAGAGATAGAGGGGAAAAAAAAAAAAACTCATCCAAATGCCTAATTAATGGACTCGTTTTGAGAAGACTTTGGTAATCGTATGTTTCCTTTCCAACTTTAAATCCTAATATTTCAGTCCAATCACTACATGAGCCAGCTAATAATCCTTTTAAAAAAGAAATTAAGTGTAAATAAATTATTAATTTTACATTATAAATCTATTACTATTTTAATTAATTTATTAATTTTTATTAAAAATAATTATATAAACTTAATTATAATAACAAGTAATATTATTTTATATTAATTAAAATACTGATAATTTTTTTAATTAATTAACAAAATTGACTCTAATTTTAAAGTTTTAGGCTTCTATCACATAATCAAGTGAGAAATTATCTATTATTCATGTAATATGTGATGATAAGATATTTTCGACAATAAAATTCAAGAATAATTTATTTAAAAATAAATAAATATTTAATAGAAATTAAAGAAAAAAATCAATATAATTTGTAAAAAATATACTTTAAAAATAATAAATAATACATACAAATAAAGTCAAAAAAACACATTCATTCACTTAACAACTTAAGTTATTCGATTGAAGTAAAAATGGTACTAGAATGATATTAATCATGACAAAAATACATACACATATTTTATTTTTTTAATTTATTGATTTTTAATATATTTTTTCATAGTTAATAATTGTGTATAATATTATCCAAAATTTAATATTTTTTGTATATTTTATCGTAATTAATATCGTTTTATCATGTTATATTAGAGACACCCAAATTTAATATCAATTTGAATTTCAATGACAAGTATAACTTGTGATTTTTTTGTTTTAATAGATGAAAACCTGATGAATACTGATCAATATGCATAGATTTAACTTAACATGAAAAATATGCAATTTTTTTTTAATCTTGTGTCATTTTCTTTGTTAATAATATATGTGCTACTCTTAGTAGCAATACATATATCCAATGGACGGCCTAAATGTTGGGGCATCTTTTTGAACTAAGATTGTTTCTTTCATTCAAATTACTTTATGGAAGAAGAAAAAGTAACCGCCCTTCGCTGAATAATTTCTCTTCATTTGCACAATTTTTTATTACTCATGATTTATCTATTTTTTAATAGCAATACAAATAGGAGTGAAAATACAGGATATTGCCCAAGTGAAATAACACAGCTTATAGAAATAACAAAATAGATAATTCTTCTTAATTATCTCACTTTTCGAAGAACATGTATAGATTGATATTATTTAAATTTTTCCAATTTTTTACTCTTTATCTTATATATTTTTTCAGGTAAAGTAATTGAAAATTTTAAAATAAATCTAATAACTTCACAAAAGTGAATAAATTATTTTAAATTTTATCAAATTATAAATTTATAACCTAATCATAATGATCATACATATAATCATTTCTAAATAATAAATTACGAAAATAAAAAATAATATATAAGATTTTTATGTTTAAATAACTTATATCACAATTACTAGGTAAGAAGAAAACTAATACTTCATCAAATTACTTAACATTTCTATTATAAAAAATAAAAAATACAATTATAAATTCGAGACTAACGTGAATAGTATTCAAACTAACATTTTAATTAATCCCTTATCGGACACGTTTACTAATTAACCTAAAATTAGGATTAATACAAAAAAAAACATAAATATTCGTGTATATTATTGATGAATTTTAACAATAAATAATCCTAATTTAAAGATTCAAAATATATATAGAGTAATTCAAATCAATTAGTAAATTTTAAAATAAAAGGTTTAAATATAAGTTTAATAAAAATAATTTTTTTAAAATTTAATAATTAAATTTAATAGTTATAATTATAAAGTTGTTTAATTTAAACATACAACATAAAGAATTAAATAAATCCACAGATGGATTAGAACTCACACCACATATTAGGGGTGTCCATAAACTGGTCCGGTCCGGTTTGTACTAATTTTAAACCGTTCGAACCAGATCAGATCGGTTTAATAATATATTAAAAATTTCACATTATTCTTCATTAAATTATAAAAAAATCAGATCAAATTGGACCGAACCGTTTTATAAATCAAACGGTCCAGTCCAGTTTTTATTTCTTAAAACCGTTTCAACCGATTCAGTCCGAGTAATATGAACGGTCTAATTTGGTTAATTTTTTTTTAAGCAAAATCGGACTAGACCGAACCATAGACACCCGTAACACATATCCACTTTGAACCCTTTGACATTCTATTACCTCCTTTTATTAAAGCTGCCGAATTAACCACTTATCAACAACCATTCAATATATAATATAACAACGAAGTAATATCAATTATAACAAAAATATATAAAAAAATATTAATTTTTAGATAAAATATTATAAATATATTAATTATAAAAAATATACAAAAAGTTTAAAAACTGTAGATTTTCAGAGAATATTATTAGTGTTGTAAAGACTGTAGAGTTAGTGTAAATCAAGCTGTATTTTCATTATTATTACCAGCTGTTCTATTCTTAGAATTAGTGGAAACTTTGTATTTCTATATATATATATTGTATTATAGTGTTGTAGAGAAGAAGAGAAAAAAGAGAATACATACTCCATATTATCTCCATCTTATCTCTCGGAGTACATTTAACATGGTATCAGAGCATTTCTAAAATCTAGAAATCCAATTTTATGTTATATCAATTCTGTCCAAGGAACACTGAAATTCTGAAATCCAGAAATCCAGAAATCCAGAAATCCAGAAATCCAGAAATTCTGAAATCCAGAAATTCTGAAATTCAGAAATTCTGAAATCCAAAAATCCAAAAATCCAGAAATTCAGAAATCCAGAAACCAGAAACCAGAAACCAGAAACCAGAAACCAGAAACCAGAAAGCAGAAAGCAGAAATCAGAAATCTAGAAAGCAGAAAGCAGAAATCCAGAAAGTAGAAATCCATTTTCTGCAGCAGCTTGCATTCCAAAGACAAGTAGAAATCCATTTTCTGCCGCTTGCTTTCCATCTCAGTCATCGTCGCCGACCATCTTCTCATCGTCGGCGCCGATCATCATCATCGCCGTCTATAGTAAGTCTCAGTCTTGCAGTCACATTCTGCTTTGTTTTTTTTTTGTTTCCCGTAGGAGTAAGTTGTTTTAATATATAACAGCCCGACCCGGTCAAACTCTACCCGACCCAGTCAAACGCTACCCGACCCGGTCCAACAGATTATTAAAAAAAAAAAAACAACCCACAAATTTCAATCCACGTATAATCTACACTTGCAACAAATGGCCACGGGAAAACCTATAATTCTTGGTTCTACGGACAATAGTCTTATGCCCATCACCAGTCACAAATTAAATGGGCACAATTATCTTCAGTGGTCCCAATCCGTCATGATGTTTATATGTGGAAAAATGAAAGATGATTACCTTACTGGCGATGCCGCAGCTCCAAACAAAGACGATCTACAATATAGAACATGGAAATCTGAAAACAATATGGTAATGTCTTGGTTGATCAATTCCATGACAAACGAAATTGGAGAGAATTTTCTTCTCTACAAAACCGCCAAAGGAATATGGGATGCAGCCAAAGACACTTATTCCAGTTCTGATAATATGTCCAAACTATTTGAGATCGAGAGCATCCTCCATGATCTTCGCCAAGGAGAGTTGTCAGTTACACAATACTTTAACTCTCTCACTCGATGTTGGCAACAATTAGATCTCTTTGAGGTTCACGAATGGACCTGTCACACAGACAGCATCTTGTACAAACAGATTATTGACAAGAAACGGGTTTTCAAATTTTTACTGGGACTCCATAAAGATCTTGATGATGTGCGCGGCAGAATTCTCGGCACAAAACCTTTGCCCAGTATTCGTGAAGCCTTCTCTGAAGTCCGTCAAGAGGAGAGTCGAAAGAAAGTAATGATGGGTCCTCAATCTACAATGATGGGTTCTCAATCTACCATTTCTGTGACTGGAGAAGGATCTGCACTTGCCATTCGAGGCCATCAGCACTCTTATAATACAGACAACCGTCCTCGTCGTGGAAGACCTTGGTGTGATCATTGTCGTAAACCTGGTCATACTAAGGAAACCTGTTGGAAAATTCATGGTAAGCCCACTGATTGGAAACCACCGTTCACACAGCACATCAACAAAGAAAGTCATGGAAAATTGCTTCTAAATCTCAAGGCAATGAGTCACCTGAATCTGCTCTGTTTAGCAAGGAACAGATTGATCTTCTCCAGAAATTATTTGGACAATCCTTGACCACATCATCTGCCACTATAGCTCAATCAGGTAACACCCTCAATGCTCTTAATGTGAAACAGGTTATGAGACCATGGATTGTTGATTTCGGTGCTTCAGACCACATGACGGGTGATGCTTCTCTTCTCATAAATCTTAAATTCTACCAGACTGGACACACGGTCCGAATTGCCGACGGTTCGGTATCCAAAGTAACAGGAATTGGTTCAGCCAAAATTTCAAACTCCTTTATTCTAGATTCTGTCCTTCTTGTTCTTACACTTGATTGTAATCTTGTATCAATTACTAAACTCACCCGTGATAAAAATTGTATGGATAAATTTGTTCATAACCTATGTGAATTTCAGGAACTGCATTCGGGGAAGATGGTTGGCAGTGCTAAGGAATGCTCGGGACTCTATCTCCTCAGCAGTGAAGAACCTTCAACAAGACAAGCCCACCAAGTTGTATCCGAAGTTTCTAATCAGAATAAAGCTTTGTTAAACCTTAAGTCGAATAAAGATGGTGAAATCATGTTGAATCACTATCGTTTAGGTCATCCTAATTTCAAGTATTTACAGAAACTTTTTCCTTCATCATTTAGAAATAAAAATTCTGAAGTTTTTCAGTGTGAAGTATGTCAATTTTCAAAACATGTTAGAACTTCATATCCTCATCTTCCACATAAAAAAAATCACATCCTTTCTCATTAATTCACACTGATATTTGGGGACCTTCTCGAATCAAAAACATCACAGGGACACGTTGGTTCATTTCATTTGTGGATGATCATACTCAAACCACTTGGTTATTCCTAATGAAAGAAAAATCTGAAGCATGTCAAATTTTTAAAAAATTTAATACCATGATTCAAACTCAATTTCAAACAAAAATCCAGGTATTGAAATCCAACAATGCTAAAGAATACTTCACTTCCACCCTTACTGATTATCTGTTAAGTCAAGGGATTGTCCATCTAAGCTCATGTGTTGACACACCTCAACAAAAATGGGGTGGCTGAAAGAAAGAATAGGCATCTTCTCGAAGTCGCCAGATCCCTCATGTTCACAACTCATGTCCCTCAACATTTTTGGGGGGATGCTGTTCTTACACCTATCTATCTTATCAATAGGATGCCATCTCGTGTCCTCTTATTTAAAACATCTATCAATACTCTACTTGAGTCATACCCACACACCAAAATCGTGTCCCATGTTCCCTTTAAAATTTTCGGATGTTCTGCTTATGTCCATGTACATCATAGTGGCAAACTTGATCCTCGAGCCATCAAATGCATTTTTCTAGGGTATTCATCATACCAGAAAGGATACAAATGTTTTTCTCCTATCACAAAACGATTCTATAATACAATGGATGTCACATTTTTTGAACAATATCCGTACTATTCCAAATCTGTCATTCAGGGGGAGAACATAGGCAATGAATACCAGCTTTCGAATATCATAAGTACTCAGTCTCCCACAAATCCTATTCCGCAACCTCTAGAAAGTGAATCAATATCTCAAATAAATACTCTTACTACTCCCAATGAATCCTCAACTTCTCTGCCAACAGATCCAAACTTCCTTGTCCCAAACAATGATCTCCTTGTCTACTCTAGAAGGAAAACAACTCAAGAAAGAGCAGAGAACCGAGCATATCTTGAGCCATTCCAATAATCCAACCCGAGTACAGGCCACTCCGACAATTCACAAGGTAACACCACTGAACCTCATATTATTGAATTACCTCCTAATGATTTGAATTTTCCAATTGCTATAAGGAAAGGTGTAAGATCATGCACAAACCACCCCATCTACAACTTTATTTCCTATAAAAATCTCTCACCAGGGTATAAGACATTTATCAGCAACCTCGATCAAATAGAGGTTCCAAATTCTGTTCATGAAGCATTTCAGATACCTGAATGGAAGACAGCTATTCGTGAAGAACTCAATGCCCTAGAGAAAAACAAGACTTGGGAGATCACAGAACTACCATCGGGAAAACAAACTGTTGGGTGTAAATGGATCTTTACAATCAAACACAAAGCAGACGGTAGTGTAGAAAGACTCAAAGCTCGCCTTGTGGCTAAAGGATTCACTCAAACATATGGGCTTGATCATCAGGAGACTTTTGCACCTGTTGCAAAACTCAACACTATTCGTGTTCTTCTCTCCATAGCATCTAACTTGGATTGGCCTCTCTACCAATTAGATGTCAAGAATGCATTCCTTAATGGTGATCTCGAAGAAGAAGTCTACATGGACATTCCTACTGGAATTGAATCTCCTGTTCCAACCAATAGAGTCTGCAAACTTAAGAAATCCTTATATGGATTGAAACAATCTCCACATGTCTGGTTTGATAAGTTCTCTAAAGTTCTGAAGAGATATGGGTACAATCAATGCCAATCAGATCACACACTATTTGTCAAACACTTCTCCAATGACAGAATAGTTATCCTAATTGTGTACGTAGATGATATTGTTCTAACAGGTAATTCTACAATTGAGATGGATAAACTCAAAGAATTCCTTGCCAAGGAATTTGAGATCAAAGATCTAGGCAATCTCAAATATTTTCTAGGGATGGAAGTAGCACGAACAAAAAAGGGCATATCTATATCTCAAAGGAAGTATGTACTTGATCTTCTCAAAGAAACTAGAATGATGGGGTGTAAACCAGTAGAAACGCTGATGGATTCTACAATAAAACTCGGAATCAAAGAAAATAGTACACCTGTGGACAAATGTCGTTATCAAAGATTAGTGGGAAAACTCATTTACCTATCTCACACTAGACCAGATATTGGTTTTTCAGTAAGTGTTGTAAGTCAATTTATGAACAGTCCTACTGAAGAACACATGGAAGTAGTCTATTGTATACTCAGGTATCTCAAGATGACACCAGGAAAATGATTATATTTCAGTAAGAATCTCACTAGAAAAATTGAAGTCTTTGCAGATGCTGACTGGGCAGGCTCTATAGTGGATTGCAGATCTACCACTGGATATTGTACATTCGTATGGGGAAACCTTGTAACTTGGCGAAGTAAAAAACAGTCAGTAGTCGCTCGAAGCAGTGCAGAAGCTGAATTTAGAGCCATGGCTCATGGGATTTGTGAAGGAATGTGGTTAAGAAGGCTACTCAATGAACTGGACTTCACGACTCTCGAACCTATCAGCATGCATTATGACAATCAAGCTGCAATAAGAATTGCGAAAAATCCAATTCATCATGATCGAACCAAACATGTAGAAATTGATCGTCATTTCATTAAAGAAAAGATAGATGAAAAAATTGTGGACCTACTATATACATCTACTAAACATCAAATTGCAGATATCCTTACCAAAGCATTACCTCGAACAATCTTCGAAGAATTGAGTTGCAAGTTAGGAATGATTAATATCTATTACCCAACTTGAGGGGGAGTGTAGATTTTCAGAGAATATTATTAGTGTTGTACAGGTTGTAGAGTTAGTGTAAATCAAGCTGTATTTTCATTATTGTTACCAGCTGTTCTATTCCTAGAATTAGTGGACACTTTGTATTTCTATATATAGATTGTATTATAGTGTTGTAGAGAAGAAGAGAAAACAGAGAATACATACTCCATATTATCTCCATTTTATCTCTTGGAGTACATTTAACAAAAACAAAAAAATATCAATAATAAAGAAATTAAACATACATATACATATTCTTTTTAAGTTATTATATGTTCCCTAAATTAATTATAATTCATAAAATACAAATCTGAATAGATGTGAACATATAGTAATTGATTTTAAAATACATAATAATTTAAAAAATACACGTGTATTCAAATATTTTATTTTTAATAAATTTTTCAATTTTTCAATTTTAAATTTTTAATATTGTTTTTATAGTTAATGAACTTACAGTGAATCACTCAAAAGTTAATAAATTTTTGTATACTTTTATCATATTTATTATCATTATCCATCGTATCAAACTTAAATATTTTGTTAAAAATAATTTATTAATTTATAGTTCACTTATAATTTTTTTTTATTTTCAATAAAATTTAATGATAAATTGATAACATATAAGAAAAAACTACAATATATATTTGTATATTTGAAAATTAGAAAATGATTACTCTAATTTTTTTAAAAAACAAATTTTTTAATATACAAATGTAGTTTATTTGTTTTAAATTTATAAAATATAATAATTATTTAAATTATTTTGATTCTAAAATTAAAAAAACACCTTAAATTTTATACTATGGATACAAGTTTGGTATTAAATTTTTTTATACAATCTAATGTTAATTAACATTAATGATAATTATTTTTTTACACTTACTAGGTTATTTTAATTTTCAAAACTTATTGACTATAAAATACAACTTTTCACTAATTGTTGGATTTTTTTAACATAATTTAACAAATGCACTTATAAATAAGACTTGGTCTCTAGTTCTTAAATATATTAAAATAAAATTCATATTATTTAACTATTATTATTTATCATACTTTTCACAATTTCTTAGATGATGCCTCTTGTATATATCCAGCTCTAATGATGTCGATGGTTATATATATATATATATTAAATATTTTTGGCTTAACCCTAATATGTATATATAAGTGATATTGATAACTTAATAACAAGAGTGTTAACTTGTTAGACTTAATTATCCAAAAATTATTAAAAGTAAAAAAGTTATGTTGGTAACATATCTTAAAAATATTTTTTAAAGCATATTAAAAAAAAGTTAAGTAATAATTTTATAAATTAATTAAAATTTAAATAAATACTTAACATTAAAAATAATTATGAATACGTATTATTAAATACATTAATATAATATAGTTATAAAAAATATAACTAAAATTAAATTTATAAACTAAAATTGATAATCATTACAGTAATTATTTTGAACATGGATATAAAATTACGTGGTTTTAATATTATTTTTTCGTACATATATAAGTAGGGTGAGATGTGGTGATATCCTTTTCGATAATACATAAGTGTGCTCAAGAATGTATCTATTCTCCTCGAGATGTGCATGCCCACACCCTTCTCAGAACTCTTGAGTTCTTAAACAAATTTCCACTTTGAGATAGGCTCTCAAGTGACTCACGTTTTTACTTGACGATAATGAAATTGTTTCAGTCATATTATATCACTACACTCATCATTGAAATTAAATTAATTAATTAATTAATACAGGTTCATACTATTATTAGTTTAGATTAAACTCGTTAAAAGTGTACAAAAACTTCAAGAGATACTACTGTAGCAGTATTACTCTGAGTCTGTGACCCACATAACATAAATAATGTATATCATACATACGTATATGTATTACTATTCCATCTGATGTAAATTTATCAAAACCAGTTAAGCCTACTTTCCCCTTTATCTCTTCCTCTTCCTCTTCCTACATGTCTATTATCCTCCAAGAACTATCTTCTACATTAATCTTCAACCTCTCAATTTATCAAAACTAAGAGAGAGATTTATAAAATAATAATAAACCCATTATTTAACTCAGTAATGTTAACAAGAAAGCTTCTTGTTTTCCTTTGTTCCCTTCTTTTTCCCAGAACCAAATTTATTAGTATCTACTGAAAATGTGACTTTTGCTTTCCCTTCTTTCAATCTCAGAAACCTCACTCTCCTTGGCGATTCCTATCTCCGAAATGGTGTATTAGGCTCAACAAGACAGCTGGGCGTGCCATCTTCTAGTGTTGAGCACTGTAATCTATAACAACCCAATTAAGTTCTTCTACCTTGAATCCAACGTCAAAGCTTCTTTCTCTACAAGCTTCACTCTCTCTATCAGCAATGTCAATCCGGGCTCTTATGGTGATGGGCTATCTTTCTTTCTCCCTCCTGATAACCAGACTCTTGGAAGCCCAGGTGGTTATTTGGGACTTGTTAATTCGTCTCAACTGACCAAGAACAAGTTCATAGCCATTGAATTTGACACTCGCTTGGATTTGCATTTCAAAGACCCAAGTGAAAACCATGTTGGTTGGACATTGATAGCTTATATTCCATCAAGACATCTGACCCAATACAGCAAGGGATTGATCTAAGGAGTAAAAATTCTATCACAGCTTGGATTAATTACAAGAGTGACCAAGAAAGCTTGAAACTTTACTTGAGCTACACAAGTATTAAACCTAAAGAACCTATTTTGAATGTGGATATCAACCTTTCTGATTATCTTAAGGGGAGGATGTATTTGGGAATTTCTGCATCAGCAGAAGGGAGTACTGAGATTCATCTGATTGAAAATTGGTACTTCCACACACCTGTGAGAACAAAACCTCATATGCATTATGTGTCAGTTTAGTGATTGTAACTCCAATAATTCCCATATCAAGTTCTACCAATAAACATCATAAAAATCTTGGCTTGGGACTTGTGATATATGACCCAGCCTTTATCTGCTTAGCCCTTGCACTTTTAGGCTATGTTTCTTTAAGAAAATGGAAGAGTATAAAAACCCAGAGGAGCTTCAAAGCAGAACTTGTCGCAGCCCCAAGACAATTTAGTTACATAGAGCTTAAGGAGACTACAAAAGGGTTTCATGCCAGTAGGATCATAGGGAATGGAGCATTTGGAACTGTTTTTAAAGCTTTTTTTGTGGGTACTGGAGCTATTGCTGCTGTTAAAAGATCAAGACACTCTCATGAAGGTAAAACAGAATTTCTAGCTGCGTTGTCAGTTATTGCTTGTATAAGACACAAAAATTTAGTTCAGCTCCAAGGTTGGTGTATTGAGAAGGGTGAGTTGTTGCTTGTTTATGACTTCATGCCCAATAAAAGTCTTGAAAAGGTAATTTATGAGGAAAGTGACGGAGGTACTTTACTCAATTGGTCACATGGACACAATGTTGCAATTGGTTTAGCTTCTGTTTTAACATATCTGCATCAAGAATGTGAACAACAGGTGATTCATTGAGATATTAAAACTGCTAACATATTACTTGATGGTAATTTGAATCCAAGGCTTGCTGTTTTTTGGATTGGCAAAGCTTAGGGATCATGATAAGAGTCCTGTTTCAACGCTAACCGAAGGGACAACGTGATACTTAGCACCTGAGTACCTTCACTGTGAGATAGCAACGGAGAAGACTATTGTTTTTAGCTATGGTGTGGTTATACTTGAAGTGGCATGTGGAAGGAGGCTTATAGATCAAAGAGAAAGAGGTAGTCATAGTATGGTAAATTTGGTCGATTGGGTTTGGAGATTACACTTTGAAGGAAAGATCATTGAAGCGGCTGACAAGTGATTGAATGGAGATTTTGATGAGGAAGAGATGAAGAAGCTCTTGCTTTTGGGATTAAGGTATGCTAACCTGGATAGCTCAGAGAGGCCTTCAATGAAAAAA
Source organism: Hippophae tibetana (assembly GCA_037013495.1). Classification (NCBI taxonomy): domain Eukaryota; kingdom Viridiplantae; phylum Streptophyta; class Magnoliopsida; order Rosales; family Elaeagnaceae; genus Hippophae; species Hippophae tibetana. The sequence goes on from CM072804.1 coordinate 13,793,157, forward strand.
GTCCAACAAATCCTTAATAATGAGGCAGTACTTATGGCAGTGCCAAAGATCAAATCTAGTCTTTTTTTTTTTTGGCTTGCCTTTTACTTTGGATACATTGTTTCAGATGGTGATGAACTTGTTTGAGACTAAAGTTAACTAAACCATAGTGGTTAATGATTATAGAGGATCTGATTCTTTTATCCTTTTTATTAAAGTTAAATATATTTCTGTAATTAGGAGATCATAGAGACTAGAAGTTCTCACTGGCCTGAAGTTCAATCCTATCCATTGAACTGTATGGTATTTGCCTTTTTTAATATCTCAGAATTCTTTCTTCAGTTCATAACTTTTATTTTTTTATTTTTTTCTCACTTCATAACATGTATTTGATCACCGCAATATACATTCAACTAAAAAAATTTCTTTTCAGTATAATGGCATATGTTTCTCTGCAGTTGAAATAGTAGATTTCTCTTTGGTTTAAGAGGGAGATGCATTTATATCATAAATTTAACAGTAATTCTATCTATTTTAATGGCTCACAAACCCCACTTACATATTAAATTTTAATTGGTTAGTAGACATTACGTGAAATACAAAAATATTTATGAATTATTTAATTTATTTTTGAATAGAAATGTAATAAGAAATGAGGAATTAATTGTAGTGGATTTTCCTACAATTTAAAACAAAATAAAATACAAAAACTTAAACGCTATCTGAAAATCGAATCAGTTTTCATAACTTCAAAAATAATTATTTCACAAAATTACATAATATAAAGAATATATAATTTTTTTAAATAATATTAACATTTCTTGAATTACATGAACATATGATGTCGATGAACATTCCATCCTCTATTTAAATTATTTGCATGTAAGAGACCCATATTTTCTCAAGGACAAATAATATTTTCTAGAAAACATCAAGTTGCTTCATCGTCAATGCACCCACCAAATACAAAACTTTTTTGGATAAATAATATTACATACTCGATTCTTATACTCAAATAATTGCAAGTAAGGCAATATACTACTCTTTGTAAACATGGAGAGACGATACTTCCCCTTTAATGTCTCTCTCTACTAATTGTTACCCGTTTTTGGCTAATCTTTTAATGCTTTGGGCACAAGGATGGTTCTTCGATCTGCTATGTCAGGTTCATATTGCTCAAAGAGTTCGATCGTGTCGTGTTTGTAATCACAAGACAATTAAAAATTAGATAATTTTCTATTATGTAAATTATTTATCATTATGATAAATAATGATACAATACGTTTTAATTTAAAAAATAATTAGTGTTAAGTTATAGTGCAAAAGGGTTTTTTTTTTTTTTTTTTTTTTTGATCTTGTCATTGGGTTGTGTCAAAGGAAACCATGCCATTATCCATTTTTAGTATTATTTCGAAATTCACTCCAACTCGGCCAAGGAAATACCAGTAGTTATCCACCCACAGTATCAGCAGTAATTAATGAAAATGGACTAAACTTTCTGAAACTGTCTAGAGTTTACATCAACACAACAATATATGAAAATGACACAATAGTTTTAACTCGTAGCAATTAATGATGTAGTTTAGAGTCTTACGACTTACATGTACCTTTATCAGAAATTGTAAGAGTAACTATAATTGGTCACTTCCTATTATCATATTCTTGTTTTGATACATAGTACTATTTTAGTTTATTAGTAAATTTTTTGATCAAATATAAAAAAAAATTGATAGCTAAAATACCCCTATTTAAATTACTATATTTATTTGTGTCAATTTCAAAAATAAATCATGTCTATAAACTATCCAAATATTACTTGAAATTATTTTTTTAATTTGATAAAAATAGATTAAAAAATGAACCCCACTTTTGGGCATCTCTTATTAAGATGTTCCTTGAAATTATCCGAGCCTTAAAACTCTTTTAGTGCTTCAATTGCTTTTAAGTCAATAACGGAGATCCACAATCAACAAATCTGGGCTTCAATAAAACGGAAAGTTTATCAATAAACTAAGAAATGTTCAATCACATAACTTCTTAGTAAGGTTTTATACTTCTCTATTTTGCAACCCTAACACAACACAAACACTACACAACCAAATTAAATACCATATACTGGTTTGAAATTTATTATAATTATTTTATAAATTTAAATGTCATATTATTCTTTTTTACTATAAATATATTATAAAAAAATCTAAATTTTTAATGCCAACCAACGTGTACACAAACACAACACATGAACAAAATGCAACACAACAAAACACAATTGTCACCCTACTTTTAAAGAAGATGAAAGCAACGATAAAGCATAAACTTTTCCAAAAAGCACTTTATAATACATAATTTTCAGTTTTTTTAATACATAATTTCCATTTTTTTTTTCTATGCATGACATATCTCTAAGCATGTATCTCATACCATCATTCCCTTTTCTTTTATTATTATTATTTTTCATAATAAAAAAGGAGGTTTAAGCAATAGCTAGAAGAGAAAAGGCTTACATTGCTGTGTGATGAGAATCAAATGGAAGTTGAGGAAAGGATATATAGCAAGCAATATATATTAAAGGGATGATGACAGAAGAAGAAAGAGCACACTCCCAACAAAAGGCTAACTCTCTATTTAGCCTATGCTGGGTTGTGCTCTCTCTCTTCTGTCAACATTATCACTGGTGCATTTCCCTAACTCCCATCCATTATTAACTTCCCTTCTAGCTCTTCATCATTATATTGGTTATCCCTGTAATTATAAATAAAACACTGAAAATTGTAAAAAATATATATAATAATTGATTTAGTATTAGACCACAATGTGAGCTATATGTCAAAGTTACATACAATAATAATACTTAATTTTAAAAAAAAAAATTAAGTTTCTATTGGAAGTACTAACAATCTAACATGCATGTACATTATTCCACTAAATGACTAAAATGTGCCTATACTTTATGTTTTCAAATGATCTAGTCTATATATTAATTTTTATTTAAACTTATTTTGTCTTTCAAATACAGATTAACATGTCAATATATAGAGACAAATATATAGAACAAAACCTCCAACCTTTAAAAAATGCTGAAAGAATAAGGGGATGAAGGAAGGAATTATATATTAATTTAGAGTATATACCCTTAACATGCATGCTTTTAGATGTTATAGCTTCATCTCACCAATCTGAAAGTTTCTCTCTCTCTCTCTCTCTCTCTCTCTCTCTCTCTCTCTATATATATATATATATATATATATATATAGGGTCTCTCATTTTTCATGAAAACTATGATACGAAATGTAGTTAAATAAGAGGGCAAGAGATGAGAGGAAGAACAAAGAGGATGAAGCTAGCTAAATAGCTTTGCATGTTTGGGAATAGAGAGAGGGAGAAGAATTGAAATATGATCAAAATAACGTATAAACTAAAAACTCTACCGCAATGGACCATTTTGCTTTCATCAATATCCCTTATTTATAGGGAAAATATACATATTTTAAATCTTATATATATATCTTAAATAATATATTTCCTTATAATACATAATTATCTAGCTATTTAACATAAATTTTGATATAACATGGAAAAAACATATATTAATTTACATTTTAATAAAAATAATTATATATTTTATTTTTAAAGAAATTTAAATTTTATACATAAAAATTGTACCATACAATTAAGTTATTATATTTTAATATTATTAGCGAGTATCATAGGGCACATAAATTCATATTCAATAAAAACTAAGTAATCAATTGAGATGTTATATTTAAGTTACCATCACATAATTAAAAAATTTAAAAATAAATAGATAATCAACGGCTGTAATCGGTGATCCAAGAGGTTGACTGGAGGTTTAATGTCAAATTTTTAAAGTAATCCTTTAATTGATATACCGTCAAATTTTGTAATATCGAGATTCCTGCAAATTTGACCAAACCGGTAAAGTCTTTAAAGCTCGTAAATAGTATACTAGTTTTTTTTTAAATGCGAAATAAATAATATATACTATGGAAAGGGTGGGCTCCGTACTGTTTTTATAATATATTTAATTAATGCTAAATTGTTAAGTTGATGGTAGTAGTCTTCTTCCTTTAAACAATTCGTTGATCAAATCTTTTAACAATATTTTGGTAAATTTAAAATTTATATTAAATGTATCGTAAAATTAATAAATAAAATTGATATTACATATATGATATATTTATTCATATAATTTTATTTTTATTTTTATAAAAATATATATATTGTTTTTTATAACGTAAAATGATATATTTTCTATAAATAAACATATACTCTTGTAAACATATATACCTTATTTTATGTTATAAAAAACAATATATATTTTTTCATTAAAGGTTTAAAGATAAAACTACATCAACAAAAAAGTTACGTGGAATAACTTATTAATTTCGTATTTATAAAATATTACTACAATCTAAATAATATCATGATATAATTTAAATATTAATAAATAATCTCATAATTATATTATTATATTATCTTTTAAATTAAACTTACACTAATTTTATATATATAACATTACTCATCTATTATATTTACTTAGAAGTAAAAATATATCATTTATTAAATATTTTTAATAAGTAATAATATAATTATAATTTAAATTATCATTATCAAAATAATAATCAATAAATAAAAAATTTATTAAAAATATATAGTGTATTTTATAATAATAATTAAAGTAATATTAATATTGATATTAATTAAATTTATGCATAATATTATATCGATATTTTTATGTTATATCATATATTATATTTATTTTAAAAATTAAAAATTTATTTTTAAATAATATTAATATGTAAGAAAACTTAAATATTATAGGTATAAAAATATTTACAAATTTATTCTTCTATCTTTTTATTAGAGAAAAATATACAAGCCGTGCAAGAAACCTTGCGAATGTGCTAAATACAGTTAGGATAGTGACCGGCTATTACAGGTGGATTCAGAGAGGTCTTATTCTCGCCTTAACCATTTCACGCGTGCTGCGTGAATCAAACCATCTTGACCGTTGAATTTTGCCACGTTGAATACATGCAGAAGTAGGCGTCTTTACGTGGTCCCAAATCTCTGGTATCTACCATCTCAAAATCTAGTTTTGCGGAGTGATTTTGTTACTCTTGGGATGTCAAATTAACCCCGAGAAATAATAGGGCGAATTTTATTTTGAGTAATAAATTTTTTGATTAATTATTAGGTTTGATTATCCTTTTATTTAAAATTTTGTGATGTTTAGTTTAGAGATATTTAAAATTATATTTTTTATATTTAAAAGTAAAATAATTATAATTTAATATTTATGGAAAAAAATAAAACCAAATATATTAACCATACATAACATATTATTATTTCTAATTTAAAAATATTTTTTGTAAAATTTAACATTTCTGAATAGATAACAATTCTCTTATATGGATTATCCAAATTTATATCCTCTAATTTTGATAGTAAAATAACTCCATTTGAGATTCCTACTAATATAGACTTGATTTTATTTTTAAATCAAATTGATGAATGCTACTCAAAATCTTTATTTTGTTGAGTGATTTAGTTTAGAGTCTTTTTAATCAACATATTATGAGTTTTCAAGGCTGTGATTAATGAATCTTTGCTTGTTAATTTGCAAAACTAATGAATACTAGTTTCATATGCTATTGCATTTATTTTTTTCTCTTGTCAATCCATGGATAACACATTGTTTCCAAGTCATAATTTTAAGGATTGATTTGTGTACGAAATTGGTGAAATAGTGTGTAGTTTACAAGTAACATTCTTCTAACATGATTTGTATAAGATGAAATGTGTCAGTTGTGTTAATGAGTAATGTTATATATTTTATAAGGGTATATTTGGTTAATGGAATCACTAATTATTTTCATTTTTAATATTTGATTTAAATTATTTAAAAATATTAATTTTATCGATATTATGAATTTAAATTCTTTAATACTAAACATGATAATACAAAAATTACATACATTTCTATTATTATGATGACAAATGAACAAAGAAATAGAAGTTGTATCTCCTAATCTTGGTTTACTATTCTCAAAAAACGTTTATCAATTATGAATTTTAATTAGGTGAACAGAATATATTTTAAATCAAAATAAAATAAAAATTCAAAAATATAAAATTAAGAAATATACCATAAATCCAACCAGTTCAGCTTCTTCTTTTTCTTTCCTAAAGTCAATCTTTGCCAGCTATACAACAAATAAAATACCGTAGCTGTACAATTATACAACTAAATATAAAGTGTATATATATGTGAAAATTTTCTTGTTGTAGCTAGATAGGGGAAGTATAAGTCAATCAAAATATAATAAGATACAATTTTTAAAATTGTGAGCAACTGCGGATATATAATTCGAACTCATAAAGAATACTATATAAATAATAATAAAAATACATATTTCTTGAGTGTTAAAAATCAAAAATTTAAAATCTATCCTAGCAGAATTCTATTTTATGTATTTTTTTTTACAATTTCATAAAGATAAAAATATACTAATAGTCTTGTTATTGTGTACAAAAATACACTTTAATCTTGTAATTTGTGGATTAAACAGTTTCTAGTTAAGTTGTTAATGAAAATTTGACACATTCATATAAAATTTGGTCTCTCGATGAAACTAAAAGTGCATTTTTTTAACAATTTAGGAACATAAATGTTACTTTTTTATAATTATAGAACTAGATATGCTTAATAATAAAACTAATATTGTGTAACCCAAAAATTATAGAACTAAATTACATTTTTTTAAGAAATATGAGACCATTTGTGTGCTCATCTATTCCATAAATATTACATTTAAAATTTTCTTTGCTTGATATGTGTCTTTCCTAACATCTATGTACAACTTTGAGTATAAATTAACAAGGATTGAAAAGTCCAAAAAGAAAACTACTAATTTTTTTTAATGCCAGTGTTTATTAAAAGTTGATTTAATTGTATAGTATAAACTTCTTTCATGAATAAAATTTTATTTTTAACAGACTTGCATACAATTTACATATATTATTTTTTGTATGATATCTAAAATTCAACTCCAAAATTATTTTTAATAAATTTACATTAAAATTTAATTTTTAAGAATAACCATTCAAATTTTTAATTCTTTAGTTTTGGACTTTAATTTTTAATTTCAATTTAAAAAAAAAAAAAGTGGTTTATTTCATTTTTGAAAAGAAATTAAAAATTGAATATTTTGTTTGATAACCACTTCTTAGTTTTCAATTTCAAATTTATTTTTGATAAATTTTCATTAAAATTTAGCTTTATAATTAAGTTTAAATATGATTGAAAATTTAAAAAATATAAAATAAAAATGAGTTATCAAACATATTAAATTCCAAAATTTATAAAATTTAAAATTTAATATTGAAAATTAAGAATAGAAATAGTTATAAAATGAGCCGCAAGTAAATGAAACCTTACAAAGTTCCATCTTCATAAACCTACAAACAATCATGAGTTTGGAATTAGAAAAAAGTTTTAAACCTCGCTTTCTCGAATTGATGAGTAACCTTACCGCACTAAAAAATATATTTACAACAATTTATACTCTATCTTATATTTCACAAAAGCTGTTAAAAAAGATGTCATATTTGGCCAGTGAACAGATGAATACAAAATGCAAACGGGTCCGAAGCAGTTCAGATTTCTTTGTTTTCTGAAAAGTAAAAACATGTTTCATTAGACATTTATATCATCTACACCTTTAAATGAATAAAGAAAGCACTTTTTTCAAAACAAATGGCGCACCCTATAGAATACAAAGGTATGATGGCATAATATATGCCTTTTTCCAAACAAAACCAGCAAATGGTACAAAGTACAAACGATGTCTATGTACTGCTTTAACTTGCAAATTCACACTTTTTGCTGCTCTTTTATATTAAACAAACTTGAAGGCCCTTTCATTCAACTCTTGAGAAACCCTCATTTATCTTCTCCCAATATCAAAATCCAGTGATGTCTAATTCCATTGTCATTATGGTTAGGTTTAGCAGCAAAACATAGCATTACAAGTACATCTGGTTCTATTTTATGCAAAAAAGAATGGTTTATGTAACACCTTCATGTATAGAGTTTAATTTTTAACCTCCTCAATAAAAAGTAAATAAATATATATTTTTTAACGTAATACGAAAATAAAAGTATGTTTTTTTTATCGAGGTTCTAAAAGTTAAACCATATTAAATAAATGAGTCATTTATGCACCGAAATGAAAAAAAAAACATGGATGTTATATATGTGACATCCTTCTAATGACGTGGCTTTGCGATGGTTCCTCGTGAATAAGGAACTTAAAAAAGTAGAAGACTCTGAGGTTTAGAACAACTTTTTTCATTCAGATCTATACACGGCAATTTTGAAAGTTGTAACTTTCTGTTAACCATATGCTTTCTTTTTTTTCTTTGCTAATAACCTGTTAACCATATGCTTACTCATATGGTAACATCACTATCGCGTGTTATTCCCCCGGATTTGTTTTTCAGAGAAAATTTACAGAAGACTAACAAAGGCTTGCAGAAATAACAAAGCAGCTAGAGGTAAAAATACACCAACTAATGCATACAAAGATTAAGACATGCAGTTACTTACATTTTTTCACAAAGCTCGAACTAAACGGGCTGCAAATGCCCCATCCATTGAATGTTTTACTGGGTTGGAAAAATAGAAACCCTGCTCCATTATAAAATCAGGCGGCACATACCTGTCAACAGGATCGATGTGGAAATCCTGAAACCCAGACGAAAAAGTAGTAAGAACTAAGAAATATACAGGTAAACATTTAAAGCAGTGAGCCAAGTAGTTTCTCATAAGAAAAAGGACCAAAATAGTCCTTTGGCTCAGTATTTAGGTGTCATTTAATCAGTTTACTTTAAACAAGTGTCAGTTAGTCATTTTGAATATACAATTAGTGCGGATCAAGGACAAATTAAGATGTTTTATATTAAAATAATGATTAATTCTAAGCAAATTTTGAGGGTTATTGCTAGAACTTCAATTTAAAAAAAAATGAACAGTAAAAAATTCTTTTGTTAACCCTAAATCCCCATTATCGTGTCTTAGAGAAAACAAGCCTAACCTAAACGAAGACCCCGTTATCCCGAGAACCCTCTAAATCGAACCCAAACCCACGAATCTCCTAATCTATGTTTTGATTTTAAGAGAGATCTTTGATACTGGACGTGTCTTGTGAATGCTCTGACAAGGAACCCAAAATGACACTTCATCCTTTCTTATATTATACAGAAATTGCATTCATTATACACATGGGAATGAAACAGCTTAGCAAAAAAAAAAAGGGAGAATGAAACAGAGAAGTCGCATAATCAGATAACTTTTTTTTCATATCTTGTATAGGAAATATAAATCAATTATGAATTTTAGGACCTTGACAAGCATATGCTACACAAGGAAAAAATCTTTACTCTTTGCACTTTCCTGAACATATGCAAACATTGGTAACGTCTATGTAATTATTCATTCAAGCAACTCCATATGCATTATCATTCCAATTCAAAACTAATAAGTCACTTGAGAAGATATAAGCATAAAAACGAAAGCAAAGCTATCTTACTGGATGTCGAAGAAGAAATGCAGTCATTCTCTCTTCATTCTCTTCAGGATCTATAGAGCATGTACTGTATACTAAAACTCCACCAGATTTTACCAATCTAAAAACGTAGAATCAAACTGTATTAGCGGGAACTTGGCAAAAAAATTGTACAACGAAAAAAGAGTAAATAAACTGGATGTGATGTCTCATGTCTGTTGTGAAGCGTCATTAGCAATTTAGCATTGCTGGCAGCTAATTATTTGACCACCAACTCCCATGAATAATTGAAAAATCAAGAGGAAGTGGGTCAAAGACATGGAAAATAGAGATGGGGAAGAATGAAAGTTCCCCTGTTGGTTGCTGAACAAGTCCCCTCATGGTCGGCCCAACGTTAGACATGATTTTTTATGTGCCCTGAAAAGCTCTACCCCTGTTTCTCTCCTACTCTTCCATAAAAAAAATATTCCCCATGAATAATAGAAAAGTCACACGTTGGTTAGAAATAAAGATAAGTATTGAATTTTGGGCTATAAATAAAGACTTTCTTCACCATTTGTAAAACATCACAAGATTTGTAAAATTTTCTTCTCTTTTATAATGGTAATTGATTAGCTCAATTTTGTCCAATTAATTATAATTTGGAGTTCATCCATTTGGAGATAGTGAAAGTGATCAACGACGCTTGAGAACCTAGGTAACATTTGTTGAATTCAACAAACACTGCAAACACAATTCAACAATCACTGCACCGACGCCAAACATTTTTTCCAATATACGGTGCCTACCAATCAAGCTGTAAATCATACAATTCAATCATGGTGGTTGGTGAAATAGTAATTAGTATTTGTCTATATAAACAATGTAAATATCCGATACAAATCAAGAAATTATATGAATGAAACGTTTATTTCTTCAAACATTGATTTCTTCATTGTATCAGAGCCAAGTCGTTGCTTTATACAAATTTGAAACTCTTGTTCTCTAAAACAGATTTCTTTCTCTGAAAATATTTTTTTCTCGTGAAAAATTTTTTCATTCAAACACCCTTACAAATATTAATTACAAACATCAATTTTTGAGCAGTATTTCTCCCACCTAATTTTACCAGATTACTCTAAACACAATTCTGAACATTTTGGTAAAAATAGAGTAGAAGAAAAACCTCCCACGCGCCCTCACGCGCCGCCTGAAGTGGAGGGTAAATTTTCCACGCGCCCCACGCGCCTCCACGCGCCGTCTGGAGGTTGAAGATGATGACGTGTCATTCGATTTGGTTCGGTTCGGCCGGTCCGGCTCGGCGCAGCGCGGCTCGGTCCGGCTCGAGGGCGTAGCCGATCCACGCCTTGGCTCGGCTCAGGTCACCTCGGTTCGGCTCAGGTTGGTCCGGCCAGCGGTTCGGTTGAACCCGGTTTTCTCGGTTTTTTCACAGTTTCCATATTTTTGGCCGGTTTGGTCTATTTTAAAGGTCTGAACCCGGTTTTTTTTCCGGTTCTGGATTTCTAACAGCCGTCCGGTTCATTTTTTCAAGTTTTTTAAACCAAATTTGAACCGGTTTTATGGTTTTTATCCGGTTTAGTATAAATATATATTAAAAACACACAAAAAAAAAATTTAGTCCTAAAATTATTACACCATTTTCTAGTTTGGTTACCATAATATCATGACAGAGGGTATAATTTCATTACCTATGGAGCAATCAAATCCAGTTGTTGTACAATCTGTTCAGTCTGAAGGTGTGTTTAATGCTGGAATTGTTCTTAATGAGACTAATTATGATGTTTGGTCTCAAATAATAGAAATGCATATTGCAGAGAGAGAAAAACTCTCTTATATTCATGACAAAAATTTGCAACCCGAAAAAACATCAAACAATTATAACAAGTGGTATGCAGAAAATCAAAAAGTGAAGAGATGGCTACTTATGTCAATGAGTCCAGAAATCATGAAGCGATATTTACGCATACCTACTGCTCTTGAAATTTGGGGTGCTTTGGCGAAAGCATTCTATGATGGAAGTGATGAATTACAGGTATTTGTCTTAAACCAAAAAGCCTTTACTTCTAGACAAAATGGAAAATCACTTTCAGAGTATTATGGAGAGTTAACTGAAATTTTCCAAGAGCTAGATCATCGTGATAAGGTGGTCATGAAAGACCCTCATGATCTAATATCATATCAAGAGTCTGTTGAAAGACTAAGGATACATATTTTCCTTGCTGGATTAGATGATGAGTTTGAGCAAGTTCGTGGCGAAATTTTGCGAAAAGAAACTATCCCAGATTTAGAAGGTTGTTATTCCTTGATTCGACGGGAGGTAGTACGTCGAATCTCATTGAAGGAAAAATCTAGAGATGTTGACGCTTCCGCCATGATATCTAAAAATCGTTCTTTTTCCAATCAGCAAGAACGAAAGGTGACTGATAAATCATCATTTAAATGTACCCATTGTCATCAAAAGGGTCATACAAAAGAACGATGTTTTGAACTGGTGGGATATCCTGACTGGTGGGATCACAACCGTGACTCTCGGAAGAAAAATCCACGACAGATGTCTACTACCACCATTGCTGAAACAACAAAGGATCATGTTGCAACCTCCTCAGCACATGTTGGTAAGATGCTTAAAGTTTTTTCTCCTGTTTTTAATAATACATGGATAATTGATTCAGGTGCAACTGATCATATGACATTCGATTCTAGACAAATCTCAAAACCATCCTCACACAAAACTGTTTGCACTGCCAATGGTAACACAACCCCAGTCATTGGGGAAAGATCTTTGTCTCTCGCTAGTACTTTGAATTTAGACTCAGTACTAGTTGTTCCCTCTTTAGAGTATAACCTTATATCTATTTCTCAAATAACCACTGCTTTATCTTGTTTTGTTATTTTTTGGCCTGACTTTTGTGTGTTCAAGGACATTCAAACAAAGCAAACGATTGGTCGTGGTGTTAGGCGAGGAAACCTGTATTATTTGGACTTGGATTCAACAAATCATGCATTGGTACCAACTGGATCTAACAAGGATGAATCAAATATATGGCTATGGCATAGGAGATTGGGTCATGCTTCTTTTGGATATTTGAAAAAATTATTTCCAAGTTTATTTTTGAGCTTAGATCTTTCTACTTTAAAGTGTGATGTCTGTGAACTAGCAAAAAGTCATCGTTCCTCATTTCCTGTAACCTTAAATAAAAGTCCATCTCCGTTTATGGTTATACATTCTGATGTATGGGGTCCTTCCAAAGTCTCTACGTTGGGAGGATCACGTTGGTTTGTTACATTTATTGATGATTTTAGTAGAATGACTTGAGTCTGTTTAATGAAATCTAAAAGTGAGGTAAACTTCTTATTTAGAAAATTTCATAAAATAGTTCGTACTCAATATAAAACACAGATCCAAGTTCTAAGAAATGACAATGGAGGAGAATATAAAAGTTCTGAGCTTCAAGAATATCTTCAATCAGAAGGCATTATTCATCAAACTACTTGTGTTGATACACCTCAACAAAATGGAGTTGCAGAAAGAAAAAATCGACACTTGTTGGAAGTTGTCCGTGCCTCATTGATCGAAGCTAATATGTCATTATCTTATTGGGAGAAGCAATTACTTCTGCTGCATATTTAATCAATCGGGTACCTTCCAGTCCCATTAACTTCCAAACACCACTACAAGCCATCACTGAAGCAATTGTTGCACCAAATGTTCCCAATTTACCTCCTCGTGTCTTTGGTTGTGTGGCATTTGTACACCTACATAAACAACAACGTAGCAAGTTGGATCCACGAGCAATACGTTGTGTTTTTATGGGATATGCCATACAACAAAAAGGGTATCGGTGTTATCATCCTCCTACAAAACAAATGATTACTACTATGGATGTTATTTTTCATGAAGATACAATGTATTTCTCCTCTACACCTGAATTTCAGGGGGAGTACAACCATGCTGAAATTCAGACCCTTACATATAAATTGCTTCCTTATGAAGAAAGACAAATTATATGTGAGGAAAATACAAATAACTTGAATTCAGATGGTAATAACCCTCAATATAGAAAAGACTCAAGGGAAATGGAATCAAGTCCTCATCAACTTCAAGATCATCAAGGAAGTTCCTTACTACCACTAAATGAGTACGAGATTCCTTCTCCACAAGCTGCTGATATACCTAACCAATCGTTTGCAGAGGATGTTCCAACTATTGAACCAACCAGAAAAATACTTCCATCACGTCCTAACAGAGGTATTCCTAAAGCCATGTATGAACCTGAGATTTCTAGTAAAGTCAAATATCCCATGAGTAACTATATGTCTAAACATCGTTTGTCAAAATCAAACGTATCATTTGTGAATCAATTATCTGCTGTATCTATTCCTAACAGTGTGCAGGAAGCTTTAGCTGACAAAAAATGGAAAGATGCTATGAATGAAGAACTAAGATCTTTAGAAATAAATAGAACTTGGGAGTTTGTCGATCGTCCACCAACAAAGAAAATTGTTAGATGTCGATGGATTTTTTCAGTAAAATATCAAGCAGATGGTACGATTGAACGATATAAAGCAAGATTGGTGGCAAAAGGATACACTCAAACATATGGGATCGACTATACAGAAACATTTGCACCTGTAGCCAAAATTAACACTGTTCGGGTCTTGGTATCTCTAGCTGCAAATTTAGATTGGCCATTATATCAGTTTGATGTAAAAAATGCCTTTCTACATGGAGATTTAATTGAAGAAGTCTACATGGATTTACCACCAGGAATCAAGAAATCCACAATCCATGGAGAAAAGGTGTGCAAATTAAAAAAATCACTGTATGGATTGAAACAATCCCCAAGAGCATGGTTTGGCAGGTTCACAAGATCAATGAAGGCATTTGGCTACAAGCAAAGCAATTAAGACCATACTTTATTTCTAAAAAAAGGGTATGGTAAGATCACTGCACTTATTGTATATGTTGATGATATGATAGTAACAGGAAATGATCTTGAAGAAAGGAAAGCGCTACAAACTTACTTGTCCAAAGAATTTGAAATGAAAGACCTTGGTTCCTTAAAATATTTTCTTGGGATTGAGGTTTCTCGATCAACAGAAGGAATCTTCTTATCTCAAAGAAAGTATGCCTTAGATTTATTAAAAGAAACTGGTATGTCAGCATGTCAACCAGCTAATACACCAGTAGAGGAAGGATTAAAGTTATGTATCAAGGTTGATCAAGTTCCAACAAATAAAGAAAGATACCAAAGGCTTGTTGGAAGGTTGATGTATTTGGCACACACAAGACCAGACCTTGCCTATGCTTTAAGTATTGTCAGCCAATTTATGCATAATCCTGGAGAACAACATATGAATGCAGTTATTCGTATTTTGAGATATTTAAAGTCTGCTCCTGGAAAAGGAGTATTGTTCACTAAGAACTCAGAGTTTTCTAGAATTGAAGTATATACTGATGCTGATTGGGCTGGATCAATAAATGATAGACGATCTACATCAGGCTACTTCACTTTTGTAGGGAGAAATCTTGTAACATGGAGAAGTAAGAAACAACATGTCGTGGCTTGTTCAAACGCAGAGGCTGAATACAGAGGAATGACACTTGGGCTTTGTGAGGCCTTGTGGTTACAATCTCTCTTAAAAGATTTGACATATCCTGCGAAAGAATCAATTAAGTTATTTTGTGACAATAAAGCAGCATGTGATATTGCGCATAATCCAGTTCAACACGATCGTACAAAACATGTTGAAGTTGACAGATTTTTTATTAAAGAAAAGTTAGAAGAAAATTCATTGGAATTGCCAAAAATTAAGTCAGAAGATCAATTGGCTGACATCCTCACTAAAGCAGTCTCATATCGAGTATTCACAGAAGTTTCAGTCAAGTTGGGCATGAAAGACATCTATGCACCAACTTGAGGGGGAGTGTTGAATTCAACAAACACTGCAAACACAATTCAACAATCACTGCACCAACGCCAAACATTTTTTCCAATATACACGGCGCCTACCAATCAAGCTGTAAATCATACAATTCAATCATGGTGGTTGGTGAAATAGTAATTAGTATTTGTCTATATAAACAATGTAAATATCCGATACAAATCAAGAAATTATATGAATGAAACGTTTATTTCTTTTTCTGATTATTTCTTCAAACATTGATTTCTTCAACATTTATACCGAATCTCGTTAAATTTCTGGTATTATTATTTTTCTGCTTTAATATTTTTGTTTCAATATCTGTTTTAATTTATTTTAGCATTATTTTGGCGGGTTAGTTTGAGTTCTATTCATTTAAATCATAAGTGAATAGTAACTATTTAGAATAGGGAAAATATATCCAATTTTTCCAACAATTGGTATCAAAGCTGAAGGTTTCTACCTAAGCATTTGTTTGTATTTTGTTTATTTGTTATTGGAATATAGTTGCTAGTTGTTGTAATTTGAAGAAATGGCGGAAGAAAAATTTCTTTCGAACAGAGACCAATCATCCACGTTAGGCAGAACTATGGTGATGAATGCAAGGTTCGAGGTGGAAAAGTTTGATGAAACCGATCATTCGGCATGTGGCAAGGTAAAGTTCTAGATATTCTGTTTCAACAAGGTCTACATATCGTCATTGAAGAAGAGAAACCAGATGGAGCAGATGAAGTAGAGTGGAAAAATATCAACTGATTGACATGTGGTACAATCTGTTCGTGTCTCTCAAGAGAACAAAAGTACACGTTCATGAAGGAGACATCCACAAGTAAGTTGTGGAAGGCGTTAGAGAACAAGTTCATGAAGAAGAGTGGATAGAATTGGTTCTTCTAGGTACTATAATAAACGACCACATTACTGCTTTTAATCGATCAGTAGCAGATTTGTTAAATATGGATGAAACTTTTAAAGATGAAGATTTAGCCTTGATGTTGTTAGCTTCTCTTCCTGATGAGTTTGATCACCTTATTATGAGCTTACTCATGGGGAAGGATAAAGTGTTTTTTGAGGAAGTTTACACTGCTTTGTATAGTTATGAAATTAGAAAGAAAGATAAAAAAGAATGCATGAATGAAGCAGCAGAAGCACTGTCTGTAAGAAGACGTCCACAAATACAATAGAAAGGAAGGAGAGGTAGATCTCTGTCAAAAGAAAGGCTTGGTAAAGATGAATGTGTCTTTTGTCATGAGAAAGACCATTGGAGGAAAAACTATGCAGTCTGATGCATGTGTAGCTAAAAGCAATTCAAATTCAGATTTTGCATTGGTTGGTTCGTCAACAACATCCTATCCTGGTGATTGGATTTTTGATTCAGCATGTACCTTCCATATGTCTCCTAACAAGAAGTGGTTCTTTAACTTTACTTTGAAGAACTAGACGGTGGAGTTGCTTTCATGGGTAATGATTATCCATGCAAAGTTTTAGAGATCGGTACAATTTGTTTGAAGAATCAAGATGGTTCAACTATGGTCTTGACGGATGTTCATTATGTTCCAGATATGAAGAAGAATCTCATTGTTGTGGGAGTCTTAGAATCAAAAGGCTTCACTGTGACCATACAAAATGGGACATTAAAGGTTACTTCTGGAGCACTTGTGGCGATGAAAGGTATTCGAAAGAATAACTTGTACTACTAACTTGGTAATATGGTTATTGGGACAGCATCAACGACAATTTCAGAGGAAGAAAGAGATTTAGAAACTACCAAGCTGTGGCATATGCGTTTGGGACATGCTGATGAAAAAACTTTACAGATTCTGGTAAAGCAAGGCTTGTTAAAAGATGCGAGAACCGACAAGTTAGAATTCTGTGAGTATTGTGTATTAGGAAGCAGAAAAGAGTAAGCTTTGGCACTACTTTCCATAATACAAAGGGCATTTTGGATTACATTCATACTGATGTATGCGGGGCAATAAGAACTCCATCCATAAGTGGCAAACATTATTATGTTACTTTTGTTGAGTTCTCTAGAAGAGTTTGGGTGTATCTCGTGAAGAAGAATGATGAAGTCCTGAGAATTTTTCTCAAGTGGAAGAAGATGATCAAGACCTGACTGGTAAAAAGATCAAACGTTTGAGGTTTGATAATGGCACTGAGTACACAAACAATCCATTTATGAAAGTTTGTGAAGAAGAAGGGATAGTGCAACACTTCACTATTCGAAAAACACCACAACAGAACAGAGTTACAGAACGTATGAACGTATGAACCGGAATTTGCTAGAGAAGGTTCGATGTATGTTGTCAAATGCTGGTTTAGGCAAGCAATATTGGGCTGAGGCTATGACATATGCATGCCATCTCGTCAACTGTTTACCATCGTCTGCTCTTGAAGGCAAAACGCCTATGAAGGTATGGTCTAGAAAACCTACTAGAGATTACGATTTCTTACATGTGTTTGGTTCAATTGCATACTACCATGTAGCAGAATCAAAGTTGGACCCAAGAGCCAAGAAAACTATTTTTTTGGGGATCCCTTCTGGTTCTAAGGGATATCGACTATGGTGACTTGAAACGAAAAGGATAATCTTTAGCAGAGATGTTACCTTTGATGAATCTGCCTTGTTGAGAAAGGTAACTGAGAAGATTGATGGTACTTTAGAGCAGGTGGAGTTTGAAAGCATAATTGTTAATCCAGTTAGTGAAGATAAGACAGAAATTAATCCTCCATTGACAGAAGATGAATCAGATGAAAAGGTTTTAATCCAAGAACCTCCACAACAACAAGAAGAAACTGCAATTGATAGGCCACGACGAAAAAATGTCAAGATGCCTACTCAATACAAGGATTTTGAAGACCTACCTACTCAGTTTAAAAATACGGTGGCATGTGCACTTTCAGTTGTGCATGATGATGTTCCTTCCATATATAAAGAAGCAATCAAAAGATGGAAGGAAGCCATGGATGAACTTCTATCCCTTTAGAAGAATAAAACATGGAAGTTGACAAAACTACCTAAGGGCAAGAAAGCAATTGGCTGCAAATAGGGGTGCAAAGAAAGAAGAATTTCCTAACAAAGATGATGGCTAAGGGCTACGCTTAGAAGGAAGGAATCGATTATATGAGGTATTTTCTCCAATTGTAAAACATTCTTCCATTAGAATTTTGTTGGCCTTAATAGCACAGTTCGATTTGGAACTAGTTCAACTTGATGTGAAAATCGCATTTCTACACGGTGACTTAGAAGAGGAAATCTATATGTCTCAGCCATAAGGATTTAATGTTACTAGTAAAGAGAATCGGGTCTGTAAATTGAACAAACCATTGTATGGATTGAAGCAATCTCCAAGGCAGTGGTACAAACGATTTGATTAGTTTATGTTGCAGTAAAAATACACCAAAAGCACACATGATTATTGTGTGTATTTTTGTAAGCTACAATATGAGTCTTTCATCTATCTCCTATTATACGTCGATGATATGTTGATTTCATCGAAGAGCCAAACAAAAATTGATAAGTTGAAGGCTCAATTAAGTCAAGAGTTCGAGATGAAAGATTTAGGAGAAGCCAAGAAGATTCTCGGTATAGAGATAAGTAGAGACAAAAAGAAGAGGAAGCTCAGTTTGACCTAGAGTCAGTATTTGACTACCCTACAATGTTTTAGTGTGAATGAATAGACAAAACCTGTAAGTACTCCACTAGTTCCTCAATTCAAGCTTAGTGCTCAATTATCTCCTAAGAATGATGAAGAACGAGAATATATGGCAAAAATACCATATGCAAATGCAGTTGGTAGCTTGATATATGCAATGGTGTGTACAAGACCCGACGTTTCACATGCAGTTGGTGTTGTGAGCAGGTACATGCATGATCCTGGTAAAGGACATTGGTTGGCTATGAAATGGATTCTACGGTATATTATAAATACTGTAGACGTTGGTTTAGTATTTCAGCAGGATAATACCGTTGGTCAATATGCACTCAGATATTGTGATTCCGACTATGCAGGAGATTTAGATAAGCGTCGATCAACTATTGGTTATGTGTTTAGTCTTGCTAGAGCACCAACAGTTGAAAATCTACCTTGCAGTCCACAGTTGCTTTGTCTACTACAGAGGCATAGTATATGGCAATTACAGAGGTTGTGAAGGAAGTTATTCGGTTACGAGATTTGCTTGAAGACTTGAGAGTTGGTCAAAAATATATTAAGGTGTTTTGTGATAGTCAGAGTGTTATTCATTTAGCAAATAACCAAGTCTACCATACACGTACAAAACACATTGTCGTTCGTTATCATTTCGTGCGAGAGATTATTGAAGAAGGTGGAGTACTAGTTTAGAAGATCAGTACTACAGAGAATCCCGCAGATATGATGACCAAGGTGGTAGCAACAATCAAGTTCAAACATTGTCTGGACTTGATTAGCATCCTGTAAATCAGAATTGGCACTGGCGTCGCTGATCTAGTGATTGAAGAAATCATTTAAGAATCACTAAGTCGGTAAGGTGGAGATTTGTTATAATAGCTCCTTAGTGAGCAAATTAGAAAAGTCCCACATTTGTTAAGAATGAAGATGAGTGTTGGATTTGAGACTATAAATAAAATCCTCTTTCACCATTTGTAAAACATCCTCTCTTTTATAAGGGTAATTGATTAGCTCAATTTTGTTCAATTAGTTATAATTTGGAGTTCATTCATTTGGAGATAGTGGAAGTGATCAACAACGCCCGAAGACCTAGGTAACATTTGTACTAAACCTCGTTAAATTTCTAGTGTTATTATTTTTTTGCTTTAATATTTATGTTTCAATATCTGTTTTAGTTTATTTTAGCATTATATTTCCAATAGCATTATTTTATCGGATTAGTTTGAATTCTATTCATTTAAATCATAAGTGAATAATAACTACTTAGAATAGGAAAAATATACCCAATTTTCCCAACAGTTATGTTGAAATCTTGTTTTTATCCCAAAAAAACTGCAGAAATCTCTTTCTTATTAAATGCAGCAATAAAAATGGCCTTTCCATATCCTGCTAATCCAAAAATTATGTCTGATTTTCAATAATTACCTAAAATTGAGAGGTTTAGAATTTTTTCTTCCTGTACTAATATGGACACCTCTTTCGATGTCCTGGATTACTGCAAAAGAAACTTTGATCTTACCCTGAAGCTGCATCAAGAAGCTCATCTTGTAAATTCTTAAGCTGCTCCATGTCCTCCAACTTTTTGTTCCAGCGCAAGTCCGCTCTCTTCAAAAATTTAAAAGACCATCAAATCCATAAAAACTTGATATAAAAAACAAGAAATAAAAATGTTCTTATATGATCACCTTGGAGAGAACACCCAATCCAGAACATGGAGCATCCAGCAAAACTTTATCCCACTTTAAGGTATTATTTTTCTAGAAAACCAAAAAACAACAAATAAAAAATCACATGCATAGAAAATAAAATAAGGTTAGGTGTGATTTTGTTTTTGGTCAAAAGGTAAGCGTGATTACATACCACAAAATTACGTAGATCAGCATGGACTGTGGTAATAACATTATCAACATGGTGTAGTTTAGCTGTTTCTTTGAGGATTCTCAACCGTCCTTGATTGATATCGATAGCATATATCATCCCTGAAATAATGAGGCATCTCCACCATTATCACTGTCCATGAAATAGTAGTATAGTTGGGTCCCTCAAGTTATAGACCATTTAAAGTGTGATTACAGAAAAGCAACAAACTTATATTTGTTGAAACATTATTTACAAGTATACCTTGTCCACTCAAGCTAGAAGCCATGCAAAGAGTCTTTCCTCCGGGAGCAGCACAACAATCAATAATGCTCTCGCCTGGATGGGGGTCAACAACAGAAACTACAAGACCTATCAAGAATCGAAAAATAAGAATTGGATCCTTAATATTTTGCCCATAATTGGGTTGAGCATTCAAGCAAAACAGTGTATGGTTCCAGCAAAAAAAACTGCAAAACAAAAATTCCCATGAGTTTATAGAAATGGGGTAAACATCATTATCCAAGAGTCCACTACACTAACAAGGGCCACTTATCAATAAAATAAAAGGAAAATTGAAATATCATGCACCAATTAAATAACTTTGACCAAATTTAAAGAGTAGACAAAATTTACCTGCACTCTCATCCTGAACTGAACATAGACCATTTTTTAGTAAACCAGCTTGTATTACATTCTGAAACAAGAAATATTAGATTGTCACAACCCCACTGTTAGGATAACTTTGTTTATGCCCCATACTCAGATGCACCTGCTGCGTAATTTTACTTGTACGGTTATTATACCCACTGGGGCACGAACCCAACAAACGTGTCAATTTCGTATTAGGTTTTAAGCACGGGTCCCGTTATTAAATTAGGTGGGACCCACAAGCATTTATGGAGCATGTAGTTTATTGTTAAATGAGGATGGAATTTTAGTGGGAATATGTAGACTTTTCCCTAAAATATTGCAAAGTTAAAGCTATATCCATGTAGACAGTCAGGCAGTAATTACTAATAAAGAATTAGTTCAGACTAGACAAAGGGCGTAGAATCATTAAAGATATCTAAATTTACATTATCTTCATTCTTAACTTTAGAAACAGACGACAATATGATAACAGCTGAGAAATCAAAATAAGGAAAAGGAGAACAATTAAACAAAGTCATTCTTTTTTTTCTAAAGAGAAATAAACAAAGTCATTCTTAAACTCAGAAGAGTACACCAATATTTATAGGGATAGTGTATCTCTAACAATAACATCTGAAGTTTCTAATGAAAGCCAATTTAGCAAGGAAGGACAATGACCCTGTCTATTAAAAATGCTTATGATCTTTCATAAAAGAAAAGAAAGATTGAATTCATACCTGTAATCCAGTTTTGATACGGACAAAATCATTCAGATTTGAAGAGGGCTCATTGGGAACCTAAAATTCTCATGATGAAAAAAAATTATGTCAGCCTTGTGTATCGAGAAAGGCATGCTACTAGAAGTAATAACAGATACAACATAGAGCAGTGTTTCAGACTTTCAGCAACTATGCATGTAGTGACAATGACAATGAAAAAGATAGGAGAGTGCAAAAACAATAAAGATACACGTAGTATAACTTTTAAAACTTGAAGATGGCTATGTTGTTTTATAACATTAACCAGAAGGCAGAAAATAATGCTACAACCAACTCACTCAGAAACCTGCAATACTAAAAAAATATGAACATGAAAAGGATGTTAAGTTTATAAGGACATAATGCAAAAGAATAGGATTATTAGGCACCTTCAAAAAATTAAGCTTAGTAACGAGCTCAGCCCTTGAAATTCCTTTCCCAATGTTTGTCCTGCAGTATCATCAGATAGGTAACTAAGATGTTCTATGTGCTGACGGTAAAGGAAAAATAAAAATATTTTAAAAAAGAAAAGAGTTATGACTATAAACCTCAAACTGAAACTGGGATCGCTGTTGTTCCATGTCATCAATCTAATTGTTTGTTCTTTCCCAAGATACTTTATCCATCGTCTTACCATCCACTGGATAACAAAAGTCATGGTTACAAATTTGAAGAAATTGTGAAACTATATCACAAACAAAATTCAACAGCCAAATTACCTGCGCTTATTCTTTTGGATTACTAACAATGATTTTATCTTTTATCTAAATAAATGGTTCCAGTAAAGGGGCTCAAATTTCAAATGTATTTTTTAATATCATAACGAAAAAAAATGTTTAAAAACAAAGAAAAGAAGAAAATCCAACGACAAAAGAGTGTTTTGACTTCCAAGTTTTTCTCTTGTTTTGGCAAAGATGAAGGAAATATTTGAGCCAAGTGGATACTGCAATTATTTGGTTTCATTTGTTTATTAAGAACATTGGGCAGTTTATTATTTCAACTAATCCTATCTCAATTGATTATCAGCATTCGCAAGAATGATGATGGGAGATTTCAAATTTCAGGAATGAGCTTACTACAGGATGAGAATGGAGTGTTGCAAGAGCACGTGCTTGTGCACGATCATCACCTTCTAATTTGGGTAGAGGAAGAGAATTACTTTCCTGAAAACCAAATTAAAAATTTAGAAAGAAGTACCTCCTAATAGTTACACCATTATGACTCACTATAAATCAAGATGGCAAACCTTAAGCGTAACAAGCTTCCGAAGAATCCCGTTGACCATGTTACCAGCACCAGGTCTAAGGGCAGCCTTTGCAAGCCTCACATTCTGCATTTACATTAACCTTTCAAATCTATTAGAAAAAAGTAACTGGCAATGAAATTTGATAATTTGAAAATCACTTTAACTAAATTTTATTTTATGAAATTTTGACGGAAAATATATAATTTTTACCTCATCTACAACAGCGTAAGGGGGCATATCTAGCTTCAAAATTTCATAGAAGCCAATTCGCAGGATCTGGAGATGAAAAATAAAAACATATGTTACTAGGAGACTTACGACTAAACTGTGATTTAAGGATTTAGGTTCACTGACCACATCCAAATTTACTAAAGAGAGGAAATTTTTTGGCATAGAAAGTTTTTAAAAATAAATATGTACAATTAAGTTAAAATGAAGCAAAAAGCACACAATACTAAATTTATATATTCATTTATGTACAAAGTCTACATAGAATAAATATGTACAAATGTATAATTGACATATTATTTTGGTGCCAATTTGATTACCTACAACCTGTACATGCTATTATAGGGCTTCAATACGAATTCATCAATGTCTTACTCATAATTGTAAAGGAAAATCAAAGCCACACACCATGAACAAGAGGATACTGAGACTATATGCTTCGTAATCAGATTACTTAGGAAAAAGCATGACAAGACAAAATACCTGCAAGAGCAACGGTTCCATCCTTTTAAACGTGTTCTGGTCATGGCACAGTGAACTAATTAAATGATCAAGATATCTCTTCCAACGGATGGTACCTCCCACGACGTCCGTAACCTGTGTGGTTAAACTTTGAGAAGAAAGAAATTGCATAAAAGAGTAAAAGACTTAACCAAATTTCAAAGTTTGACAAGCTTGATAGCATCTAAATCGTGACTTCATGAAGGGCAACTAGATAACATGGTTTAAACTTTAAACCATATACTCAATAACTCCAAAATTGCCAACCTTTGTTTCAATATAAGGATAGCAAATATGCAGCGTATGAACCAAGAAAATGGAACTAACCAATCGAAGATCACGGTCATCTAAATCTCGGGTACGAAACCCAAGAGTTCTTTCAACATATCCCATCTCATTATCACCAGAACCCTTCCCCTTCTCATTGAGAAGATCAGCAAAAGCACCACCTAGCTCTATTCTCATCAATCTCACTGCAGACACTGTTTAATCCCCCAAAAAAAGGGTACCACGTTAAGGCAACAAAACAGAGAAACTGCTTGCACAGACATTCAAAACCAATTTTATATGGGCAAAGACAATCACATCTTGACCAATCACTAATCAACTAAGCTCAAGATGACGAATAGCAGAAACATTGAAATCCCCCATTCTCTCCCATGCACTAACTTCCAACAGACACAAACACACCCGCATATAGATTGACTTACCAGCTCTGTGAGGGGAAACCTCCAAGTTTAGTTTGTGGGTCTTATGGGGAAGATTAAGGGCACCTGAAATTTGCATAAATTCGAGTAGTTAGTAATCACACATACTTACAGAACCATAACCCATATTGTAAATGGCAATAATTAGAAATGAAACTACAGCTACAATGAAACATTTCCCTTCTGGTTTCAACAAAGAGAAAAGGGGGAAATAATATTGTAAAATTCCATGAACAAAACGGAAATTTAATCAACCTTTCCTACGACCAGAAATACATGTCTTAGGTTGCTGAGACATGTTGTCCAACTTCATTGACGTGGAAGAAAAGGAATTGTAGAAACAAGAAAAAACAGCTCCTCGTTGCTCTCCTGTAAAGACCATACGGAGGGAGTGAAGTTGCAACATTTTTCTCGCTACGACTACTCACCTGCTGTTTGAGCAGTAGTTACTAGTTAGAGATTTAAAACATCAATATCCCCCCGACTCAATAACTTCAAATTTGCTAAAAGATTTGATACATAATTACTCCGATTTATATTATTAAATCTTACATTAAATTTAATAACATAAACAAATATTGTTAATAGCTGTAAACACGGTTAACGTTGCATCATTTAAAAAAAATTATATTATATATAAAAAATTAAAATTAAATATATGAAATAAAAAAAGTATAAAAAATTATTATAATATAATATAAAATTAAAAAAAATATTTTAAAAATATTGTTAATTTTTTTATTACATATAATAAATTAAAAATTAAATATTTAATACAAAAAATTAATAAAACAATTGAATAATAAATAAAGTATCGATTCTAAAAGTCTAAAAATTCTTAAAATAATCAATTTTAAGAATTTTTTTATCAAATGATAAAAAAGTTTACAAATGAATTAATCAAATATTTTTTAGACGAATATATTTTAATTAAACATAATATTTTATTTAATAAATTTTTAATTTTTGATAATAATATAATTATTATTAATTAATTATAATATATAATTAATTAATTAATTGAATATAATAATTACAGAAAAAATATCTAATGTAAGGAAAATTAAGTAATGGTTTGGAGATACGAGATACCTTTATAGCCTTAACCTTTAGAGGATATCTTCTTTTTATGAGGAAGTTAGAGCATATATGCATGGGATGTTTGTCTCAAAAGGAGTTAAAATTGAAGAAAAAATTTAAATTGAGCTTCCCATTTTGTGTTGAGCCAGACGTTATTAGTGGTAACTGTAGTGACCTTTACTATTTTAGAATGATTTTGATTATAATTACTAGATAATTTAGGACTTTTTCTTTTTTGCTGAAGTTGGGGTGTTTCACGTGGTTGTTTACAAGTTAAAGGGTTTTTTTGGTGTATATATTTTTTTTTAATTAAGGGTACTGGATTACATAAATGGTCATTATTAGTTCTTGATTTATTTTATATTTTGTATGGGAGATTTTAATATTATCTTGACTAATAAAGAGAAATTTAGAAGATAATAACACTTAAACATTTATGAATAATTTTATAAATTTTACACATCATGTGTATGATAATGGTTACATATTTATCCTATATATTAAATTTTTTGGGATCAAAGTTTAAGATTTTGATTATAAATTAATTATTTTTATTAATGTATCAACGACAATTAAACATAAATCAAGATTTTTTTTTGAAAGATTAGATGTAAAGTTTAAGAATGGGGTTACATGTGAATTTGGTGCTAAAAATTGATATATTTCAAGTTTTTATCTCAAAATAAAAATAAAGGAAACTTTTTTCTATAAGTTCATGCTCAATTAAAACAAACAACAAGAGAATAAGAAAGAGAATGATCATAAATCCAATGGGTAAAAAAGGATGGTCGAAAAATTAAATTTGTTTATGCAATAATGTTAAATCACAAAAAAAAAACAATGAAGGGTTGAAATTGAATGATAATTCTTGAAGTTTCAATCAATTCCTAATTTATAATATAATGAAAACAAAAAATTAACTTCTATACGTAAAAGACAAGAATGAAAAAACATAAGAAAAAATTTAACTTAGGATTTAAAGTCTTATATTTTATTTCATATAATTTAATTCATAATATTTTTAAATTTAACAAATATAATTTAATATTTTAATTTTTATTAAATTGATTAATAATGATATATTTAATTATAAATTAAAAAAATAAGTAATATCATACTAAATTAATTCAATAAAAATTAAATTTATTAAAGAATAAATTGTGTGACTCAAAATATTAGAAATTAACTTATAACATATTAATAATTAAGTAAAATAAATTATAAAAAAATAAAATAAATCAATTTTAAAAAACTTAAACTATTAAATAAATTAAAAGTTAAATAAATACATAATCATCAACTTTCTTTTATATAAATATTATTATTTTATGAGGATATTATTATATATCATAATCTTTTTATTAGATATAGTTATATAAATTCGATAATATTTATAAATAATATTATATCATATAATTTAAAATACATTTTATAATAATTTTTTTGTTTATTTGGATATTAATATAATAACGTTTGTTATTAATATAAATTATTTATTATATTTTTATAATTAATAAATTATTATTGTGATAATATTATAATTTTATTTTTTGAGATAGTGAATTAAAAGTATTAGTTCACATTCATTATAAGCTAATTATAAAATAGCTAAGCAGATGACCTAATTTTCATGTTTATTTTGAAATTTGACAATTTTTTTTTATTTGGGTATCAAAATAAAAAATTAATTGCTTGTAGATACGAATCTACATCTAATATAAATAATCAGATAAATTATAATTTAGACCATGTAAAAGACTTTTTTTTTGGTCGGACATTGAGAAGCAAAAACTTTACTTAAAGAATATTGCCAGCGAGTCAATGTACCTTATGCCTCCGTGCAAGTGTGCAAGTGTGCAACTACAGTCCAACGCCTCTTTCTCCCTCCTCACTCCGTTTGCCAGCTCATTTTTCTGTTCCCAGCCTCGACTTTTTCCGTCTCCATCTGACGTTAACGGCAACGAAGATGTCACTACCCCCCTTTCTCGACCAATAAAATAACGTCGTTACACGATAACCGTTAGCCTAGATTCCCAGCTTTTACATGGTAATAGGCCCATTTTGGCCCAAAATCTCTCTGTATCTCTATCTCTATCTCTTCGGGTCATTTCCTTTCCCAGGAAAAAAGTTCATCTATTGCTTGAATTCATGTCGGTATGTTATCGTTTTCCTCTTTTTAATTGAATTAAGAACTAACTTTGTTTTTTTTTGTATTATTTTTTGTTCTGATGTTTATTTATGTTTGATTTCGTAAATAATTTTGATCGGTTGCGTGGAGCGGTAACGCATAGATTTGGCTAATACTTGTTGATTAGATGCTAATGAGCTGTGCCAAATTCATGGATTTTTAATAGGAGGGGGGCGAAAATGTAAATTGATGATTCGTCGATTTGATGGGTTACATTCATATAATTTAGTGTCGTTGAAGCGAAAGAAATTGATTATCTTTTCATTTGATTTAAGAGATTGTAGAATTTAGTTAATGTAAGAATTTCTAAAATTGGAAAATGACAGTAGTTTAGAACAATGAGCAATGAAAGAGAAATGAATTGTATTTTTTAAAAAAATTACCTTTGTGATCGTGTCTATTCATAAATCATGCCGTCCTTTTGAATATGGAAACCAGCATGATAGATAATTAATGCAGATATATATGTGCTATCTTCAGAATTACAATCTTAGTAGGAATTTGATCATTTCTCTTTTTCTCCAAATGTTTTGGAAAACGGACTTTAAGAAAGTTAGACTACAAATATTGCTCATGATTTTGTGCTTCATTAGTGTATCATCTTGTAAAGAGTTATGGTGGATTTCAATGCCTGGATCCAGGATATCCATCTTCAAAGGGGCAAACTTTTACTTTGAATTGGATTATCGTTGGAAGGGCTTTTGGAATCATAGAACCAGTTAGCAATGCCCAGCCCAGCTTTGCGGACAATTAGGAAGGTAGTATTTAGCTTGTTATAGGAAGTTAGTATTTAGCTGAGTAAATTAATTGATGATATGTTTTTTGGTCCAAGTTAGGTGGTAATATGCTGGTAGCTTTTGAAGTACAGAATAAAGAATATGAATCGCCCTGCACCTGTAGATAAAAATGCTAGCAGCAAAAGGCTGATTAAGCCTGTACATATGAGATTCTTGAACAACTTCTATAAAGATCTAGTGAATGTCTCTTAGTTTCATATGAGATTCTATAAAGACCTTAGCTTGTCTCATGCGAGATTTTCCTTGAGGCCACCGAATTGGTCTGTTTATATATATATTTGCTTAAAACAATCCAGACATTTTTTTTTAATTTGAAGTAAATGTGTTCTGATCCTTTTGTGTCGTTTTAAGTAAATGAACTGAATCAAAGCACTCTTCCCCTTGTGATTTGTTTTAACTAACCCAAGGCTGTTTTAGTAAGTGACTGCACTGTATCTAAGATGGTTTCTTATTTGTTATCTGGTTGTCCTTTGCCTAGCTATCAAAATCCCAAAACATACGTTATACTTTTTCTTTCAGGAAAAAGGTCGGCCACTGCCAAAGTTTGGTGAATGGGATGTCAATGATCCTGCTTCAGCCGAAGGATTTACTGTGATATTCAACAAGGCTAGGGATGAGAAGAAAACGGGTGGAAAACCTGAGTCTCCAGGAAAGGCTGATCCTAATATCAAAACTACAAGACCTGGAGTGGATCCCGGCAAACCTCAGTCTGTATGTTGTTCTTAACATAGCTCTATTTTTCTCAGCTATTTAAGCTCATCCTTTTTATTTATTTATTTATTTTTCTGAAAAACTCACAATATAGACTTGAGCTTGCAACAATTTCACAATATAGCGAGAGTTGTGCTTATTTCATAATAGAACATTTTTAACCCATTACACATGCCCATTAACTGAGTTATACACTACTGTAACTTGGTTACACGAGTGTGTAACTGAGGTAAAAATGTTATATTGTGAAATACATATATTTCCGTTCTAGATTGTGTAACTGTATTAATTCCAAGCCTAACTCCTAGATCAACAGCCATCAACCATTAAAGATTTCATAACAATGAAGCTTTACTTTCTTAGCCATTCAGACTGACTTTACATGGAGAACCATTGCTAATTTCTTATTTATAGGTTACTAGAAATTAAAGAACTTCTCTGAAGGAAACCAAATCAGTTCTTTTGGTTTTATCTGTATAATCTGATTGCTTTTTGTCTTAAAAAAGTAAATGGGGCTGAGCTTCTAGTTTGTGTTTCCTTTTGATAAACGCTCAAGAGGAAACATCATTGTTTCATCACGATGTTGAGTTATGCTCGTCTTATTGGATGCATAATTTGTTTCTCTTATTTGATTGGGCATAATTGCTAATCTTATTCCCCTATGTGGATGATTTGCTGATTTTCAGAAAAAATGGTTTTGCTGCATTCACGATCCACCTACACAATCTTGACAAGGTCCATCATATTTTTCATAGAAGACAGGAGCTGTAGAGAAGTGGTGAGTCCTTGAATTTATATTGTGTGCTGTAAAATTCAGTTGTGGTGGAAGGAGTAAACCAGACAAACACTTATTGTAACTATATATTGTCTGATATTATAATTATTATTAGAAGCCAATTGTTTCTATCTTCCCTTGGACTGATTCATGAGTTTCAAAGATTTTTTTTAAGGGAATACTCTTAAGGGATTATTATATTTGTAGTTGTTCTTCTCCTCACCCCAGATCCCTAGTCTGGTCATGTTTGAGAATTATATTGAACCCTAAACCCTCTCCGTTTTATCATTGATCTTTGACTTTGTGCTCAAAATGCACCCTGAACAAACTTGACCAATCAATGAGAATTAAGAAAGATCCCAGGAAATTGGAATATATTAATTAGTAACGGCGGTAGCGTCAAGGTCTTAGGTTCTTCTTTGGTCCTTCCTGATTCAGACGGTTTCTTGCTTGCCCATTAGCCTTCTGGACTTTTTAACTCCAACCATTGTAGGAAAAGCTTGTTTCCATCGTAAGGAAGAAAATCAAGATTGTACCCTTTTTTTTGTTGGGAAAAGGATCGTTAAAGTTTTGTACTTTAGGTTTCAAATGACCATTAGTCTTTTAGAGTAGAAAATAGTTCTTTTTTGGTCTCGTGTTATGGCCAAAGGGGTTAAAGGGGTTATAGAAGGACATAAAGTTAGTTAAATTTCAATGAAATTTATAATAAAATGTTAGTATTTGAAATATGTGATTAAAATATTATTATTTAAGTAAGCGTAGAATGAATATTAAAATCATGTATAAGTTATATTATAAATTTAATTAAAAAAATTTAAAAATTAATTTTAGTATTTATACTATTAAAATTATGTATAAGTTATATTATAAATTTAATTAAAAAAATTTAAAAATTAATTTTATTATTTATACTCCTTTCTTAAAAGCAAACTCATGGACTTAACAACTTAAATGAGCTAGCTCTCTTTTTTTTTGGTTGCCCTAGGGTTTGAAGGACATGTTTCTTTGATTATGTGGCAGCAAAGTAGAACATGCTAAAGCCGTAAAGCGTCTTACTACCCTTATTGTAGCTCGAACGTAGTAAAGAAGTAATTCTTCGAACTTGTTCAGATGCTTGAACCCCAAAATGGGAAAAGATGGAAAAAAGAGTTCCTATATCCGTCTTAATGCTAAAATTAATGGACAAATTCTTCTAAGTGAAAACACTTGCAATTGCGGAATTGTCCATG
Source organism: Hippophae tibetana (assembly GCA_037013495.1). NCBI lineage: Eukaryota > Viridiplantae > Streptophyta > Magnoliopsida > Rosales > Elaeagnaceae > Hippophae > Hippophae tibetana. The sequence goes on from CM072804.1 coordinate 13,825,008, forward strand.
CCTCCGTCATTATGTTTATAATTCAAATTCAAATACCAATGATGCATTTGGTTATCATTTTTGAAAAAATAAAATCAAAATTTTATCAAAAAAATATATGTTAATAATTCAAATACCAATGGAGTAAGTGATGATGTCAATTTTCCATCAAAAGAATAAATTTAATACACGAGATATTCTATTATATCCTATTGATAATTATTGAGACTAGCCCTTACTTTATAATCTTTTAAGTTTTAGCACGCTTTTTCACTTAAATTCTAGCTCACTCACAACTCCATGACTGTGTACTCTAGTTTTTTAAAACCTTGGAGTTCTTAACAAAAGTATGTACATTTGACATAATTAACTTGATAAATTTTCCGAGGATTAGCCCTAGATATATGAACACATTTTTAGAATATTGTAGTATTCATAGAAATATAAACATATCAATATGTAATGTTTGTAGGTTTTTTTAAATCAATGGTTCGATCAATGTAGTTTTTTTTTTAAATTTAACGGTAAAATTTATCACTTTACTACCTATGTATTAAATCTGTTCAAATCATTATATCTTGATCATATTATTTAATAAGTTACATTGTATTGTAACAATATAACAAGTTATATTATGTTCAATAATATTATTATTATTATTATGTAACAAGTTAATTTATTTTTTAAGATCAATTTAACTTATTACATTATATTTGCAAAACTATACACATCTTAAAATATAAATAGTTTATACAAATGAATTAGACAAGATCAAAAGATTCATAAATATTACTTGACATTTTAATAAAATATTTTTATCAACCAATATGAACACATATTAACATATAGAATTTTTTTATCATTTTAATTGTTGAGAATATATATGTAAATTTAATAGTAAAAATAAAAATTAAACAAAACAAATCAATAATAATATAAAATGTAAAGTGATATGAATATATGATTTTGTTGTAGGTTTTTTCTTCATTTTCTTCCTTTTTTTCTCTTCTATGGTATCATTTTTTTTAATAGTTGACCTAGCCCTTTGTTATTTGAAGAAACACTTTGCTTCAATTGGAATTTTTTCACGAAACATGAGATAACAAATCCAATCTTTTATTAGGATTTTGAATAACTATCACAAATTCAATTTGATTATGTTTCGCCTCTTCCTCAAAGAAAGATGATCAAATAATTCCCAATCGACATCCTTGTGGCTCAGATCATCCATATAATATACAAAAAAAACTTTATTGATGATAGTAACGATATTCATTGTGACCTTGATACAGAGTTTTTTTTCTAACTATGATGAATGCACCAATTATGAATATGATGCCAAAAATGGACTAATTTTATATCATCCTTCAATTCGAATTAGCAAAAACAATATCTCTTTATATAATATGGATTCCAAACATTCATGATCTGGATGTGAATGAGTCAAATTATTTTAATTATTCAAATTACTTATCCCTCAATCTATTAGTGAACTATCTCTAAGGATTGTGAAAGATGTTTCACTAAAAACATTATTGTTATTGCTTCAACTCATATTCCCAAAAATATAGATCATGCTCAAATAACGCCTAATAAATTAAATACATGCATTAAGATATGAAGGATTCTTATTCCATAACAACGAAAAAAAATTCACTCTTTCATATACTAGTAGATTTCACTTGGAAAAGAAAATGTTCCATACTAATGGATTCGGGTCCATAACCATGGGTTCCAATGTACGAGATCTTGTAGCACTTACTAATAAGGCCTTATCGATTAGTATTATACAAAATAAATCAATTATAAACACTAATATAATTAGATCTGCCATTCATAAACAAACTTGGGATTTGCGATCCCAGATAAGATAAGTTTAGGACCATTGGATCCTTTTCTATCATATAGGAAGGATTGTTGCACAAAATGTACTTCTTAGTAATTACTCCATAGATCTTATATCTATCTATATGAAGAAGAAATCATGTAACGATAATAAAATGGATTCTTATTTGTACAAATGGTACTTCAAACTTGGAATGAGCATGAATAAATTAACGATACTTATTTATCTTTTTTAGTTGTTTTGTCACATTGGTCGCTCAAGACCTTTATTCTCTACCTGAACTTAATGAAAAAAATGAGATCACTTCTTATGGACTTGTTGAGAATGATTCTGATCTAGTTCATAGCCTATTAGAAGTAGAAAACATTTTGGTGGGATTCTCACGAAAAGAAAAAGATTACATCTAGCTTGATAATGATCGAGCGATTTTGTGTATCAAACCATAGATATTTCGTTAGTTCATAAGAGCCAACATGAAATTATTCAAAAGTACCTAAAAAGGTCATGTTAATAAGAAGACTTCATCCAAACTCATTGCAAAACATCAAAAGATGGTTGAAATATAGACACAAATCTCTAGTATTTGTTTATTCAAATGGTTGAAATATAGACACAAATCTCTACTATTTGTTTATTCAATTCTAAGAATAAAATTTATAGGTCTAGAAATACATCATTTTGTAATGGAAAAAAGATAAATAATTAGGCTTGAGATAAAAGGCTAAAAAGATTAAGAAAAATATAATTAAATTAAAGTTTTTGATTAAATTTCTGATTAGATGATTTAACTTGTATGAATTGTTATTGGTTTGATATCAATAATAGAAATCATTTCATTATGATAAGGATACATATATACACACGATTGATAATTTCTTAATGGACAATTTTTCTATATTTTTATACCACAATCTATGAAAATGTAAATATTACACATTTGTTGTTTTACTCTTACATTATAATTTTAATACATGATTCGATAACGTATCAATTAAACTTATAAATAAATAATAAACAAAATCTTATAATTTTAGTTCTTATTTTTTTTTTCATTTCTAAGTGCATAAAGTCATCTTTCTCTTCTTATAGATCTATATTGAATTCAATTTGAAAATGAAAATAGTATCATTCATTTTATCTGGTATAATTTTGAATTTTAAACAAAATTAAGCTTATTGTATATACCCTACACGACAATCTTCATTTTGTTAATATAATTCGTTATGAGTGATATTTGTTAAAATTCTGTAGAAATTGTACATATGCTATCTCTGAACCTTTTCCTTCATGCATGAAGAAGCAGAGTGCATCTTCAATCTACTTAGAGTTGTTTCAATACATATCATAATCTAAATTCAGAATTACCTGCCCATTAATGCTAATTTTTGAAGATACCCTATTCTGAGAGGGGAAACAAATAAAAATTAGAAAGAGTAATTATTAGAAATGGATTTACTAAACCAGTAATTAAAAACACTTTATCTCATTTTTTATTTCTTATAGTCCACAATATATTATACCAGTTAAAGTTAACAATGTATTAGCTAGCACTTAAGAGATGTGTGATTGGGTTTTGTCCAATGTAAATGGCTTGAATGAGTCTAATCGTTTATTTAAAAAACAATAATAATGTACAAGGAAGACATAAGAGTTTTAAAATAAACGAAGAAGAAGAACTATACCTTATCGATTATGGTACATAAAATAATCTTTATTCTGATTCATTTTCTACTACATGATGCAGATTATATCAGCCTACGTTGACAGTGAGCTATCATAATAATACTTCATCATACATGATAGTGAAGCTAGAGCAACAGACTTCAACATTACTGAGAAGGGTAAGCAACCTTTATCCGTCCGGAGAAAAAGTGCTTCATAGATAGGCAAATTGACCAAAACTATTAGACCACAAAGAATAATTTGCAGGATCAATTGATCTATGGCCTTGAAGTCCAAATCCGCAACAAGCTTCATGATTCCGAGGACTAAACTGAAAAGGTTAAGCAATGCCAGCGTTGATATTATTGTAAAAATTATACTTGAACTTCCAAATTCCATTATCTCTTGCTTGTATCTCTTTGATACATCATCTGTAACCACCTTATCAGTTATGGCAAATGCTGTTTGAGATAGCCCCAAGTGTCTCTTAATGTTATCTAGGAAGCTGAAGAAATATGAAGTAGTCCTCCGTATTAGACACATTCTTTGTAAGTTCCACCAGGCTTTTATTGTACTCCCACAAAGAAGGGCTTCAATTACACTGTACAAGTTCTTGGCAACAAAAACATAGGAAAAAGGCAGGAACCATAGACTTTTTACCTGTGAAATAGTTAAAAAGGCACTAGTTAAGAACATATAATAACATTGTTTGATGTTAGAAGTTGTTGAAAAACCAATCATGTCAAAAACTTAAATTGTTGAAAGAAGTGTAAACTATACTTTTCTACATTCTTACTCCCTCATAAGTGTTGGTTTGGTTCTGTATCATGTAGGTCAAACATTTATAATTCAATAATTAGGGTCATTGGGCATTGAATATAAGACTTACAGATCTGATACCGTGATAAAAATAGTTGGAAAATCAATTCTTCGATTATGAGAAGTGAAAATAATATTTTTATACATTCTTCAGCTGCTACATGGATATTATTATAATTCTGATGCATTTTTCAATGTATTACAAAATTAAAAACTATGAGTTTTTCTATAATCAGTTTAGTGCATGTAGTTTTTTGTGTAACCACCGGGAGAAGGAAGGAAAAACACAGAAAACCCCTTCAAGGTTCAAACCGCAACCATTGCACTTGCAAGAAATGCTACCTCACACTGAGGTAGCTCATGGATTCAAAACTTTGTTTTATTTATTTATTTATATCAAACAAGATTTGATGTGTTCAAACTGGTTATTTGAAATGGAAGGAGAATGACTTATCCACCATACTAAAAGGGTGTGTAACACAAATACTAAAAACGTAAAGTGCATGTAATTGAAGATAGAGTAGGTTCAGATACCTTTGGGAATAAGGAAACACCACTGAGCAAGCAAAGAGGAGGAACAATCACATAATACAGAGTTGGCAAAGAAAGAGGAGCCCATAGCAGATATACAGAGTAACCCATCTGGGCAACTGAACTGATTCTTTTGTGTCCGTATATAAAAGGGCAATACTTGGAGAAAAATATTTGAAACATGCCTTCAGACCACCTCTTATGTTGAATAAGTGCAACATCTAAGGTAGTTGGAGCAACACCCACAAAGGCTTTTCTTTCTGGATTATAATAAACTGATTTCCATCCCCTGCATTGAATTGCCAAACCAGTGACAATGTCTTCAACAGGACATCCATATATCAACCCCATCTGCATATTCGTTCATAAACAATTAAAAAACCATCATCATTAGGACCGTAATTCGAAGGAAGATTGAGAAATAGAGAGAAACATAGAGTTAGAGATCAGACCTCTTTTCCCCATTTAGTACCTTTCTCATATCTGCAACTAGCAAGAACTTTTGATGCTTCTTCTAAATCGTTAACAGGTTTGTCAACATTCTTCTTGGCTTCTAGATTCCACTGTTCTTTATAATCCTTGGAATACTTTCTTCCATAAAGACATTCCCGGCGATGGAAGCCTCCGGTTCCGCAGTACAAAGCTGCACCAATTCCGCCCATACTTGCTAGCTCAACCTTCATATATACAAAGAGATTAAAATTAAAATAAAAAATTGACTTTAACCAAAAATTTGTATGACCTAACCTCTACTCAATGGCAGATCTAGCATCTCAACTCAGGAGGGATACCATATAAACATGTTTGCTTCTTATTCCCTGTAATCTTCAATTTAATGACTATAGTAATAATAATTAATAATTAAGAGTTAATATAATTATAAATATATGTTTTCTTTTTTATTTAACAAGAAAGATGATACATTTATTACATAAATATATTTAAATTATTGAATTTGTAATGATAAAAGTCTAAAGAATAAAATTAGGAAGACACACCCTATTTTAAGCATGTAATCTGTTAATAATTCTTAAATATTACACATAAATTTCTTTGTTGAGAGTTGAGGGGTCAGTGCCCTACCTTGCCTCAAAATAGATCCGTTCCTGCCTCTAATGCTAAAATGAAATATATAAATATTGCTTAATGCATACCTTGTTCGTTGTACAACAGAAATTTGCATAAATATCATTCTTGGTTATATTTTCATAGTTCTGTGGAAATTGTACAAAGGCGATTTCTTGGCCTCTCTTCTCATCCATAAAGAAACACAATGTCTCTCGTATTCCATCTGCATTGTTTACATACATGTCGCAATCCAAGTTGAGTATAAAAGGTGCATTGCTTATCTCTGACGATACTCTTATCTGTGATGCATCCAAAAGATCACACACTTTAAAAGTGCTTTTTTCGCAAGCACGTTCTTGCTGTTGTATGGTATAAGAAGCCAAGAAGCGTACTTAGTGCAAGTAGAGAAGATAAAAGCTTACAAGTGCATTCATGGCTCCAGCTTTGAAGTTGTGATGCCATTGGGGTCTCTTTTCTCGTGCCATGTATACCAGTGTTGGCAGTCGGCTTCCATCATTATCCACACTATTTGAGTCCCTTCCATTAATTAAAATCTGGGAATACAATGGAGAAAATTAGACAGAAAAAAAAATGGGAAAATATATTTTAAAAAATTACAATTACTTTCACAATTGAGTGATGATCATGCTTTGATATCTTGAGATCCCATTCACAGAATCCTTTGTGTCGAGTCTTTGTTTCTTCAGGAATCTTACCCATCTGAATAGCTAATTCAATTCGGATTTTCATTTCTTCATACAGGTTCTGTGCAAAACAAGTAAGTTTTGTTTAAACCTTACCCCCAATTGTTCATTAATCAAACAGCTCCACCAAAATAAGCTACCATATACTACAAATTAAGTTCAAACCTTAATAGTGGACCATTCCTGAACAAACTTACTATCCTGTTGATTATCAGATCCAGAAAATTGCTGGGAAAAATAGGCCTCTGGAGACCTTGGTTCAATCATGAATCTATTGCAGAAGGGTATCCAGTATTTACAGAAGAGAGAAGCTTCAAGCAGAGCATTAAATGTAAACTCTGACCCACCATCATCAGAAAGATAAACGCTTAACTTGTTAGGTGGATAATTGTAGGACATGGCAGATAAAACAGTGTTAATCACCAGTGTTGGTGGCTCCATTATAGGGTCTGCTGTGCATACAAAAATGTCGACACTCGGTAACTCTTCCTCATATCTGTAATACCCAGACAGAGATTAATGAATACTGTAACAATTTGTATTTAATATTTTTTTAGTTTTAATCTTTTAGGTGTCGTTTGGTTCGTGGAATGGAATTGGAATCGGAATGGAATGAAATGAAATGGAAAGGAAACAATTTTGTTTGGTTTGACCACTGGAATCAAGCTCAGAATCAGGATTATAGTGTTTGATTTGCCACTGGAATGGAATGAAAAAAGCTGTAAATGACCTTAATACCCCTACATGCTGTAAAGTTCAAATAATGTCATTTAATTACTATTTTTTCGTCAGACAAAATACATTATTGAAATCATTATTTTTCTAAATAAGTATTACTTAATTAAAAAGAAATATATTATTAAAATTATTATTTTTCTAAATAGGGTTTAGGGTTTTGAAGTTTGGGATGTGTGATTTAGGGTTTAGGGTTTAGGGATTTAGGATTTGGGTTATATTTGTAGGTTAAGGTTTAGAGTTAAAATTATTATATTTCTAAAAATAGTTTAGGGTTTTAGAATTTTGGATTTAGGGTTTAGGGTTTTAGGGTTTTAAGGTTTAAGGTTTAGGGTTTATGGTTTTAGGATTTGGAATTTGGGGTTTAGGGTTTTGGGATTTATGTTTTAGGGTTTTGGGATTTATGTTTTAAGGTTTATGGTTTTAGGGTTTAGGGTTTAGGGTTTAGGGATTTAGGATTTGGGGTTTATGGTTTAGGGATTTGGGGTTTGGGGATTTGGGGTTTAGGATTTAGGGTTTTAGGATTTGGAATTTGGGATTTAGGGTTTAGGGTTTAGGGATTTGGGATTTATGTTTTAGGGTTTTAGGATTTATGTTTTAAGGTTTAGGGTTTAGGGATTTGAGGTTTAGGGTTTAAGGTTTTAGGATTTTAAGATTTGGATTTAGGGTTTTGGAATTTTGGGTTTGAGAATTTTGGATTTAGGGTTTTGAAATTTTGGGTTTAGGGTTTAGGGTTTAGGGTTTTGGAATTTTGGGTTTGAGAATTTTGGATTTAGGGTTTTGAAATTTTGGGTTTAGGGTTTAGGGTTTTGAAATTTTGGGTTTAGGGTTTAGGGTTTTGGAATTTTAGGTTTGAGAATTTGGGATTTGAATTTAAGGTTATATTTTAGGTGAGGGTAAAATTGGAAAAAAAAAATAGATGGGAATGGAATAATGATTACCAAAAGATGGGAGAAGGAATTGTGATTCCTTCTCTTTTAGTAATCAGATTCCATTCTACCCTCCATTCCGTCCAACCAAACACACAAAATGGAAGGAATCAATTCTGATTCCATTCCATTCCATTCCCTCCAACCAAACGTGGGGTTAGTATTAAAAACATTCGCTTATTTTTATAAAACTTTTAAAAATATATATCTATTCATGTTATAAAAAAATAAATATATTTAAACAAAACTCTATATAAAAAATATTTATATCATATAATTAAATTTAATTTATAAAATAAGATGTCAGTGTTTACTATCGAGACTCGAGAGAATGGAATGAGCATAAATTGAGCCATTAAAATTAAATAAGCACGTAATGAATTTAAAAATCATCATTTTCCTACCATTTTCGTATTTATTCTTTTTTTTAAATTAATAAAATATAATTATTAAACTATCATTTATTTTAATATTTTCTTTTATTTTACATTTTTTATTATTATATTTAAATAAATTAATATTGTTATTTTTATTTCATACATTTTTTTACTAAATATAAAGAAAAAAATAAGTTTTACGTTCTCTTCGTCACCAAATTTCCTTTATTTTTTACTCATTTATTTTAATATTTTTTTTATTTTACACCGTAAGTTCTGGATAACTACATCAAATAAATGAAAAAAATTAATTATAATTACTACAATGGTAATCAAACTTTTAGTTTTTATCATCTCCTCACTAATTTCTTATACTTACATTTTTAACACAAATGATTTAATCATTAAATTTTAATAAATTTTATATTTTAATCTATAAATTTTTTAAAATTTTACAAATATATCCGATTATCGGAGACTTTTTGTTATAAATTATTATGCATTTTTCTTAAACTAATTAATAAAATTATTGTTTTTTTTTCTTCTAAAATAGTATCGTCTTTGTATTCATTTAATTAAGTTTACTTTATTTCAATTAAATTTTAACAGTTTAAGTTGATTTTACGTAGATTCAAATTTAATCTAAATGAAGTTGAATTCATTTAGATTTATTATATTACAATGACAATAATCTTAATTCATAAAGCCGAATTATCTTAAAGGAAATGTTAGAAAAACAACTATGAAAAAGTAGCTTTATCCCATATACATTAAATTAATTAACATAATTTTGAAATAAAGAATTTTAGTTATAACAACTTATTCTAATATAATAAATTATATTATAGTTATTTATTATTTAATATAATTGAATTCATTTTTGTTAACCAATGAAATGAAAGAGTGTAACATTAATTGTAGCATTACAAGAGTCTTTGTTTGTAAATACACACTTCTTAGTAGGACATAACATAAAAGATGCAAATCAGTCAACAAACGGGTGTGCGAGGAGAGTGGATGTAAAATTATGATAATCTTGTATTGATTTCGAATATTTTTGAAAAATAATTGTCTTTTATGAATATTTAACAATTTTTTCATGATTTAACAATTATTATTATTTTTTAATATTTATTTCAAAATATATTTAAATTAAAAAACAACCTAATATTTATTATATTAAATTATTTACATTATTTTTCATTCTTTATCTATTTAGTACTAAGTAAAAAATAAGTGTATGTGTGATAATAAAAAAAAATTTAATTATTCAAAATTTAGTATTTTAATATCAAAAATGTTTTCTACTATATAATTATTAATTATAAAAAATATAATAATAATTTATATTTTATTTTAATTAACCACGATTTTAACAATAACCATGAAATCACATTCCTATTCAATTACAATTATTTTAGAAAAATTTCTTTTACCCAAGGAGAGAGAGAGAGAGAGAGAGAGAGAGAGAGAGAGAGAGAGAGAGAGGAAAAAAAAACTTTACTATTTTATGGACAAGCCTTTATTATTTTGTATCTCTTTACATACATTATCTGGCATAGATATCTCTAGCATAAGTTTCACTAAACTTGTTGATACGAAAAAAAAACTAAACATATCAAAACTTATTAACTAGTTCACGTTGAAAAAAGTATCATGAAAAGTAATTCTATCTTTTGCTATATTTATTTTTGGGATTAATTCGTGATTTAGTCGACATATGATTCTTGTTTAATTTTATTTAGTATAATAATTATTTTATTTAATAAAAAAGAAACTTTATTACCTGCAGGGAAAAAAAAGTCTCAACCTAAGTAATTCGGTGTATATACTCTATAAGACTGTCATTAAAATTTATTTTTCTTGTAAATTTCGACAACAAAATTGAAGCATATATATATACATATTTTACCATAATTAAAAGTGATAAAAACGCTTTAATTAGTACGATGGAAAAGGTTAATTTAAAGATAGAGAAGTGTATTTCAAAGATTTTATAGAATAACAGAATCAGAGAGATGAAATCAAAGATATATATATAAAACCTGAGAGAGAGTTTATCCTTAAAAGGGTGAAAAGAAGCAACGTTCCAACGAATAGCCTGAGTAAAAATCCAGTAGATACTAAAAGCAAGTTCAGTTATGAACATGCCAATCCAAACCCAAAATCTGCATCCAGCTGATGTTGGTATATTTGATAATCTGTAATACCATATCAACATTATACCCACCATTACTGTTGTGGAAAATACCCTGAACACCCCTCTTTTAAATCTTGATTCTAATTTTTTCTCAAACAGTACTACTACCTCCTCTTTTTCAACCCTCCCCATCTTTCTCGTAATTAATTAATGTCTGGAGCCTGCACTCCAATATTTATAACGATAATCTCCCTAATATATGCCTCACAATTCACATGTTGTGAAATATTAAATAAATAAAAGAGACAGCTGTAAGTAAATATGTTATTTATTTATGCGTCGTAAGTTCAACAATAAAGCTATATTTTTATTAAAAAAAAAGTAAATAAAAATAAAGCTATCATTAATTATACAAAATATTATTGATATTAATGAGATTTTATAAAAATATTGAGATTTATGAATATCAATCAATATTTTGGAAAAATTAACAAAATTTTCGTAAATATTAAAACAAACAAAAATAATAATGTAAATTTTATTTTTAAATTTATAATTATGATCTACGTGTAACTATCAAAATAACTAAACATAATCATAATCTTTCTTTATTTAAAAAGTATATTATAAAAGAAAATAAATAATAAGATAATTTGTAATTTATAATAACAGATGCATTCTTAATTAGAGATGTAAAACACCTATCCTATAAGATTCTAATTCTATAAGTGAGAATTTTTTCTATAGGTGAATTTCTAAATACACCAAATTTTGATTGACTTGAGACTTGAGACTCAAACCCATAATATTTTGAATTATTGGATATTCATTTTATCATCAAGACTGAAGAGTTGGGCAGTGCATGGTAATTAAACACGTATAGATCACATACTTTCCTTTCATGGCAACGTACCGCTTAACATTTTGACAAGGACCTCTGATAATGGCCATACGTTTTTTGGCATAGACTGTCTTTCTGCAATTTATATACGCAACGACTCTATAGAGCTTGTTTTTAGAGTTATGTTTCGGGTGCATATAACTCTAGCTTATCCATTGATATTATGAACATAATACTCTAAATTAAATTCATGATATTAAACATTTTCCAAAATTACATGGTTCTGCAAGGATTCGCATAGCAGCCGTAGCTCAAGAGTCAGAATACATGAATATGAGATATATAACAAGACAAATTTGCTGCTATTTTTTAGCAAAACCTAGCTAGTAGAGTTGTACCTTTCAACTTTAATTTTTTCTCTATCAAATTTATTTTTAATACTCTAAAAAGATAGGAATATAATTTTCAAAGTTGTCATTATTAGTAGAATAAAGTTAAATAATGTCGGAATCCACCGTCTAAGCAACTGTATCAAACTAAACTATATATTATTTTCTCTCTTTAAAAAAGAAAAAAAAAAGATGCTCAATAAAGTTCCTTTCTTTATTAATATATTAAATAATACACTGATTAGATAAGAACTTAAAATCATAGTAATAAGGTTGGGAGTCACAATATATGTAGCACAAGCCAATCCCACATATGTTGATTGATGTTTCATTGTTTGGTTTTCTCGGTAAAAAATAAAATTGAACGAATATTTTAAACTAAAACACACCAAAAATATTTAAATTTGAAAAATTAAAAATATTTTAAATTATAAAAATTATCATTAGAATCGTAATGGATCTAGGTCCTTATTACTAACATTTGTCAAACAAGAACGTGTATAAAAATATTGGAGATATTTTAATTATTTAATTTTTTATTATTATAATTCTCTGTTATTTATCTCTTTATGTGTATGACTAATATAAACTTCTTTAATACTCATATCTTTTGGGTAGATAAGTTAGAAAATATATTTCACTTGTTGAATATTTATGTATATAGAGTGCACCAACTCACTCTAGTATGAAAAAAAATATTAAGGTATAATGTATATGTATGTGAGATAACATATACTTAAAAATACAAAAAATAATATGAGTATTTTTAGGCTTTTTATTTTGATGGTGTATGTAAGATATTTTAATGTAATGGGACTTTGGGTTTGAGTATTATTTTGATATCCTTATATTATTATAAGAATATAAGTGTATTAGATATTAAATTAAGATTATTGTATCAAAAAATAATATTAATATATTTGTGATTTTGGTGTAAATTAAGTTAATTTATTGAAAATTTCTTTTCTTCTTATTTCTTGTTGATTTTTTGCTTCCAAATGGGATGGCAAAACGTATGAACCAAACAATACTAGAGAAAGTTCAATGTATGTTATCCAATGTTGAATTGGGAAAGATCTTTTGAGTTGGATAATGACCTATGCATGTCATCTCATTAATCATTTGTCATCACATGCATTTGATGGTAAAACTCCCATGGAGGTATGGTCTAGAAAGCTTATGATTTCTTATATGTCTTTGGTTCCATTGCTTATTATCATCTGAAAGAGTATAAGTCAGAACCAATAGCCAAAAAAGCTTTATTTGTGGGTATAACATTTAGAGTGAAGGACACTGTCTCTCATGTCCAAAGTTAAAAGAAAATAATTTTTAGTATGGATGTAAAATTTGATGAGTCTTCTATATTATTACAAGAAGATAAGAAAGAATCTTTAAAGGAAAATTAGACCAATGGTACTCCACAATAGGTAGACTTAAAGAAAGTATTAGTTGACCCAGTTTAAGTCGTGGAGGTAGATAATGATTCTCCACGACAGAAAAGGATGAAGAGATTCCCACCCAAGAACCTCCACAAAAACAAGATCCAATTTCCATTATAAAGGTGAAGAGATAGACTCACCTACCAACTCGACTCGTTGACTATGAGTTAGGAGCATATGCATTATCAATTATAAACAATAATGTTTCAGTCACTTATAAAGAGGCTATTAGTAATGTTGAACACCAATAATGGAAACTTGTAATGGATGTAATCTCTTCATAAACACAAAACTTAGAAGTTAGCTCTACTTTCTAAAGGCAAAAAGGCAATTCAATGCAAATGAGTATTGGAAAGAAAAAAAAAGGATTTGCTAACAAGAACAAAGTACGTTTCAAGGAAAGTTTGGTAGTAAAGAGTTATGCTCAAAAAAAGAGCATTGATTACAATGAGGTATTTTCTCTAGTTGTGAAACATGCTACTATTCAAACTTTGTTGACCTTAGTTGTGTAATATGATTTGAAACTAATTCAACTTGATATTAAAATAGTGTTTTCACAAGGTAATTTAGAAGAGAAAATGAGTTAATGCGATGGGTTAAAAGTTGTTGGAAAAAATTGGGTTTGCAAGCTAAATAAATTGTTGTATAGTTTGAAACAATCTTCTAAACAGTGATATAAGTGATTTAATCAGTTTATGGTGGAGCACAAGTACACATTAAGTAAATTTGATCATTGTGTATATTTTTACAAGCTAGATGATAAATCTTTCATTTATTTTATTTTATATATTGATGACATATTGATAGTTTCTACGAACAAAGATGAGATCAGACAGTTGAAAGCTAAAGCCGAATTAAGAATTTGAAATGAATAATCTTAGTGAAACTATCAATATTTTGGGTATAGAGATAGAAAAGAGGTAGAATTTGTTCGTATTAGAAACAATATTTGAAGAAGATAGTACAATGTTTTAGCTTTGAATGAACAATCAAAACATATTAGTTCACCAATTACTTCTCATTTCAACTTTAGTGTTTCTTTGTCTCCTGCTACAAATAAGGAACACAAGTATATGTTGCAAGTTTCTTATTCAAATGTAATTAACAGCTTGATGTATGCTATAATGTGTACAAGGCCCTATATTTCACAAGCTATTGGTATTGTGAGCAAATATATGCACAATCTTGGAAAAAGACTTTGGCAAGTTGTGAAATGGATTCTTCAATACATTCTGGGTACCATAGATGTTGGTTTAATATTTCAACATAATAAAAAGTTGGTAGTCAGTTATGTTGATTCTGACAACACTGGTAACTTGGATAAGCATTGGTCAACTATTGGTTATGTGTTTACTTTTGTTGGAGGATCAAAAGCTTACATTACAAACCACAGTGGCTCTGTTAACTACAAAAACAAAATATATGACAAGATGTTATTAAAAAAGTTATATGGTTACAAAGGTTGATTGAAGAACTTGGAGTTACACAATAACATCTTAATGTTTATTGTGATAGTCAAAGTGCAATATATATAGCAAATAATGAGGTCTATCATGCAAAGACAAAACACATAGACGTTCATTTCCACTTTGTGTCGAAAGTTATCAACAATGAGAAGATACTTCTTCCAAATATTGGTACAGTTGATAACCTCGCATATATGTTGACTAACATAATAATATTGGTCAAGTTTAAACGTTGTTTGAACTTGATAAACATCTTGTAAGTTTGAATACTTATGGGTGTGATAAAAATCGGGAGAATCATTACTTGAAGTTCTTGGCTCAATTTGATCCAAGGTGGAGATTTTTGAAAATATATGTGGCTTACATTGAGGTAAGTTACGAACAAAAACTTATTGTTAAAGGGAGGCACTGAATGTTGACGAAATGAGATGAAATTAAATGCTAGAGACGAAATTACATCTTGAACATACTTTACAAAGTCATCTATTTTTCCTATAAATAAAACAAGCATTTGCTCATCTAAAGCATCCAACAACTTTATTAAAAGAGTTGTAATTGAGAGAGAAAGATAGAGTAAAATTAGAAAGTTTATTTTGATAGTTTCAAAGTATTAAAAATAACATTATCTTTCTTCTTTGTTAGAGAAAAATCTTTAAAACATATGCATTGAGATATTGAGAATTTGTATCAACTTTGTAAGTATTATTTAAAATAGTAAATTATTCTCTTATTTTTATCTTTGAATTAAGTCTTATATTGAATCACTTTAAATTATATGTATACTTTGTTATTTATTTTTCTATACTATTTAATTATATAATTAATTTGTTACTTAATTAAGTAATTAAAAGTTTTGTCTAAGGATATTTTAAGTGATGGAGTGAGTCCTTCCAGCCTTTTGTGTATGCTTTTTTTTAATATTGGTATTCAATTAAGTACATCCCGCACAACATTTAAATCTTATCTCTAAAATAAGTATAAATTTTAATTATTATTTAATGATTATCTTTATCCATAAATTATTTTACATTACTGCTCCTAAGTTGGACACAAATACTACTACCTAATCTTTATACTTATAATGGACAATAATAAAGAAAAGTAAATTTTTATAAGTTATTAATATAAAATAGTTACAATTTTTTGAATCTATCTTGTATAGCTGTTTGGACTATTTATTTGCTTCCGAAGTTCTACCATCAATTCAAAAAAGTCTCAAAAGTCTTAAAAATACAAAGGAAACACATATACCTAACAATATAGGGTAGGCACGGTACTGAAATTTCTAAAGTGTAGGAAAGATACAAAATAAGTGAAAAGTACTTGTTAGAAACTTATAAAAACAAAACAAAATAAAAGATATATGTGTTTAATGTATATATATATATATATATATATATATATATATATATATATATTCTAAATAAGTAGGTATAGTATTTTATTCTGGGATGATTAAAAATATAGTTACATGTAAAGAAAATTTGATAGTTTTTTTTAGAAGAGCACTATTTATTATTTAATACTAAATAAATAATAAAAACTGTTATACTAGACAAGAAATAAAAATTAAAAATTAAAAGAGTACTTATTTACTATTAAATGGTAATCAAATTTTGTTAGATAAATAGCGTGTTATTCTTAGAGGGGGGAAAATGTTAAATCGATTTATCGAATTTTTAATTTAAATGAATTATTTTTATAATCATTAATTATTATGAAATTCACTATTTATTAATTATTATTATTTGGTCGGAATGAAATATTTCATTAAACTAAAACTTTATCTTTTGAAGCATTTTGCTCAATCCGAGCGTTATCCAGGACTATAGAAAGTAAATTAATCAAAATTAAATCACACCCACATAGGCATTGTTTAGCAACTAAATCAGCCAAACATTGCCCGAACCCCTCAATAGTTAATATCCATTAACATTAGATACATATAAGTCTCTTGCGTTATAAAATATATCATTTAATCTCTTATATTTTATAAAATATATCAAATAAATATAAATTTTACTACTTATTCAATATTTTAAGTTTTATGGTAAATGTTTTACTATTCAATCAATATTTTAATAAATTTTATAATAAAATACCATAACAAAAAAATTATATTTATCATTTCGTTATTTATCAATAAAATAAAATATTAAAAAAATTATATTATTTTATTCAAATTATTAATAAAAAATATTTTTCATCTTTTGTGACTTTTTTTACAAAAATAAAGAACCAAACGATACTTTTTTCTAATAGATTAAATAATAACTTAATGTAAGAAATCTATACAACATTTCTCTCAATATATTATTATACAGTAACAATTCGACCTTATAAGAGAATTTTCTCATTGTAATACAAAGGAGAAGGATAGTCACACTATAATGATTTTTACCCTACTTTTGGCCAATATTACATTTCCATATGTAGAGAGAGAGAATAGAGTGAGAGAGGGAAGGGAAAAAAAAAGGCAATACGCCAAAATGATAAAATTAGGGTGTGCCTCTGTATGAGATAGTTAATGTATGCAACAAAAAAAGCCAATACGTCAAAATTTCAAATCACCAAAACTAAATCGTTCCACAGTGGCCTAGCTAACAGCAACAGCAGCAGGCCGAATATTTATATCAAATAATGAAATATCAGTCTGGCTACAAGGACAAACATTTTGCTTCTGCCATACAAATACGAAAACTTTTACAAAAACAATAATCACTTTACCATTATCAACATGAAAGCCTTGACTTTCATATAATCAAATCAACATTTAACATACCGTACCTCTTTTTCAAGCGTGAAGGGGGGAAATGGATATTCCATTAGTCCTGAGAACAATTAAAAGAAATCAAATTCCAGATAATTATTTTGATCAGTGAATGTGGCAGCAGCAGTAGCAATACTGGTGGTTTTGTTACTAGCAGGTACCATAAGAGCTGACATCCTCTCAATGTCAACTGGTTTTGGGATCTCAGGAGGACTCGCACATCTAATCAAAGCCCAATTTACACCTTCAAAAAAAGGATGTTGTTTAACCTCAGATGCTCCCCGTTTGTACGCCAATCTATGATGTGGCTCCTTTACTAGCAACCCCCTAATCAAATCCTTTGCTGAAAAGCTAACCATCGGTGCTTCTGGGAAACGTAATGGCTGGCCAACGACATTGAAGAGAGTTGCCCGATTTCCTGATCCTTTGAAAGGGGTCTTCCCAAATAAAAGCTCATAGAGAAAGATACCAAAAGTCCACCAATCAACAGCACTGCCATGCCCTTCACCTTTGATAATTTCAGGTGCTAAATATTCATGAGTCCCTACAAAGGACATTGAGCGAGCATTGGTTGGTTCTGCATTGAGCTCTGGCAATGGACTGACTTGGTTGCCCATTTCATTTTTCTGTTTTCTGTCTTTCTTAGATTTACTTGAAAAGAACCGAGGGCCAAAGCATGTTGTAGGCATCGCACAAGATGGCTGAATACAGGAGGGCTCAATACAAGCCGGTTGTGCACAATAAACGGGATTCCTACGCAAGAGTTCAGATTCTGGCACTGAAGATTTTACTAATGTTGGACTGACGGAACAACGAAGAGAAAGGTCAAAGTCAGAGAGCATTATGTGTCCATCATCCCTCACAAGGACGTTTTCTGGCTTGAGGTCACGATAAACAATCCCTAGCATGTGGAGGTATTCCATAGCTAAGAGAACTTCAGCAACGTAGAACCTGCACAAGGTCAAATGTATGAAACATTCATAATAAAAATATGATTAAACATTACAAGGTCACTTTATATAAACAACTGAAAACGATAAATCGGTTCTGATGCTATAATTCTATAAGTAGTGTCTGCTAACTATTCTTTCTTAGAAGTTGACTAACAGAAAGTGCTTTTGGCTATACAGACCAAAATACCATATAATCCATGCTTATATCTACCCAGTTAAGTACCCAAGGACCAAGGTTTAGCCACAGAGACCAACCAAAATAATTCATATGTTTACATTTTAGAGATTTACATATGGGCTGGTCCATCTTACATCAGTAATCAAAACATTGGCTAACTGCACCCACCAAGATATAACATCAAAAAGATGACCAGCATAGCAGCCAGAATTGCTTTCCTATTTGAATGAAAGATGCAAACCAAAGTCTGTTTGTTTATGCTTTTAAGACCCTTTAAAGTGCTTCTAACAGCAAAATAGCACTTCTAAAAAAAATACCTTAAGTGCTTTCGTACCTAATAAAGCAAACTACTAGGAATTGACAATTTTTAGTAAATGTTTGAATGACCTCTTCTTGAGGATTCTTTTCATTAAATAAGAATTCATGTAAAATCTATTTTAGGTAAGAATATATACAATATTCTGTTTATCTATTTTAGTTAATAATATATACACAGTTATTACACTAATTATAGTAAAATAAATCTTGTAAACTTGTAATCTTGTCCATAATTTCTGCGATTGATATCCTCCCTTAAATTGATGATGGACAATCAAAAAGCATCAATTTGTCAACAAGAAATTGATGTTGATGCCGGAAGAGAGCCTTAGTGAACACATCAACAGTTTAGAGATCGATGGTAATATGAGACAGAAAAATGACATGAGCATCATATGCTTCACCGAATACAGTGACAATACACTTCAATATGTTTGGTGCGCTCATGAAATACTGGGTTAACAGCAATATGAATAGCACTAGTATTATTCACATGGAGTGGAGTAGACTCAGGTTGTGGAAACCCAAGCTCAACCAACAGTTCCCGAAGCCAAACAATCTCAGAACATGCAGAAGACATAGCACGATACTAAGACTCGGTGGAAGACTTCGATACATGATCTTGCTTCTTGCTTTTCCAAGAAACAAGAAAGACACCAAAAAATATGCATCAACCAATAATTAACCGTCGAGTATCAGAACAACCAGCTCAATCAACATCACTATATGCAACCAGACAAATAGGAGGGTCCACAGGGAAGAAAAGATCGCGGGTAGAAGTGCCTTGCAAATAGCAAACAATGCGACGGACAACAGCCAAGTAGAGGTGCTTAGGTGCCTGCATAAATTGACTAACTTGTTGAACAACAAAGAAAATATAAGGCCGAGTGATAGTCACAGACAAAATTTCCTTCATCATGAGGATATTTAACATTGACTTCCAAGGGAGTATAAACAGAATGACCATCTTGAAGGCTAGCCAAAGTAATTAATTCTTGGGTATACTTATGCTGGTGTAAGAAAATACCAAATGAGATAGAATGCACCTCAAGGCCTACAAAATATTGTAAATGACCCAAGTTTTTCATATGAAAGGAACCCTTAAGGCGTTTCTAAAGCTGAGAAATCAATGCAAAATCAGTCCCTGTAATAATAATATCATCAACATATACCAGAAGCAAGATGATTCCCTTAACAGTCTTGCAAAAAAACAAAGAGAAATCATACTGACTCTGAACAAAAGAGAAGCTAAGAAGCGTAGATCGAAACTTATCAAACCAAGCACATAGAGCCTATTTTAAACCATAGAGTGATCATTTTAACTTACAAACATCGGTCGAAGGTGTAGAAAACAACCCTAATGGTGGAGTAATAAAAATTTCTTCCTTAAGGTCCCCATGCAAAAAGGCATTCTTAACATCTATTTGTCGCAATGGCTAACCCTTGAATGCAACAATAGCAAGAACAAGTTGCACCGTCGTCATATTTGCTACAGGGGAAAATGTCTCCTCATAATCGACCCCATACTCCTGTCGATTACTGAGTGCCACCAATCACGCCTTATATCTATCAAGTAAGCCATCGATCGCATCTTAATGGAATATACCCATTTAAAACCAATGAGCCTAACACCAGTAGGACAAGGAACAATATCCTAAGTATTATTCTCCTGAAGAGCTTGAAGTTTTTGCATAGCTTTCATCCAACACGCATGTTTAGTTGCTTGAGAATAAGAGGTAAGAACTATAGTATTAGCTAAAGTGGTAGAGAAATCATACCTATTGGGAGGACCAATATTACGAGAAGATATCCGAGGAGCCACTGAAGCATGCACAAGATCAGGATCGGGAATGATTTGTGATGATTGGGGTCATCGTCGTTGATGGACAATATCGGGTTTAAAACGCTTAATTGATGGAGAGATATCAAAGCTAGGAAGAAGGACAACGTCAGAAGGGTGAACATGTTGAAAATAGTACTCATGTTCAAAGAAAATCACATTTCTAGAAGTACACAGACAATTAGTAACAACATCGTAACATAAAAATCCCTTATGAGTTATGTTATAACCCATAAAAACACACCGTACTGACTGAGTTGTAAGCTTGTGACGCTCATGAGGAGGCAAGTGAACAAAGCAAACACATCCAAACGTGTGTAGCATATGATAATCTGGATGCATACCTAAAAGACGATAGTAAGGAGTATCAAAATTCAATTGTTGAGAAGGTAGACGATTAGTTTATCCACCCAAAATTTAGACGAAATTGAAGACTCCAAGAGTAACGTTCGAACCATATCCAACAAGTGGTGGTTTTTACGTTCAACCACCCCATTTTGTTGAGGTGTATAAGGTCAAGATCGTTGAGATATAATGCCTTTCTATTGCACAAAGACTTGAAAGTTAAGCGACATATATCCACGATCATTATCAGATCGTAAAACCTTAATACAAGTGGAAAATTGTGTCTTGATATAAGCCACAAAAGTTTGGAAAACAGTGAACACCTCAGATTTTGAACGCAGAAAATATATCCATCTAAAACGATTATAATCATCAATGAACGTTACAGAATATTTATACTGCACATGTGAAATGACAGGAGTAATACCCCAAACATCACTGCGTATAATATCAAAACATGTATCAGCACGACCACCATAAGTAGGAAAAGGTAAAGTTTTACTTTTTCCTAGTTTACAAGTAGAGCAATCAAAAAGCAACCGATGAGTATAATACTGATATTTATTACCAAGAAAACCACGTTTCAACACTAATAGAAGCTAAAGACAAAGTTCGAGAAATAATAAATTGTAACAGAAATAACCTTCCCACTTTAGGCCCCTTCGTGATCACTTTTCCCGACACCCGATCCTACATAATACAACCACCACAAAAGAAATATACATCATAATTATTATCCACCATCAGACCAACATAAATTAAACTAATGGTTGTAATTGGAAGATTACTTCTATTAGCAACCTGAATATTTTCTGTACCAATATACTTTCGTAGATTATGTAACAAATTAGGGGAGCTAGTCATATGATTGGATGCTCCAGAATAAACAAACCAAGGAGGGGAAACAGTCTTACCTTGGCCCTGAAGTCCAAGGGCAAAAAATGTTAAGATAATCATCTGTTGGATCATTTCTTGAGTAACGACAGACTGAGTTGTGTTAGCAGTTGTAGATGTAGGACCAATAATGTCAAAAGTTGGAATAGCAGCTTGAAAAGCTTGTACTTGTCAATTTTCTAGACGTAAAGGACATTCCTTGATAATGTGTCCATTTTGCTTACAGTAATTGCAAAATTTCTTGCCACATTGTGAACAATATGTCTAAACTCCTTGCAACTATAGCACTGCATTTGTCCCTTTCCTCGATTCCTCCCTTGAGTGGCATAAGCAACATTGACAACTTCATATGTTTCCCTGGACGCACCTATAAAAGCTTGTGTAGCCATTCTCTATTCCTCGCGCAACAATTCACCAAGACATATATCCAAAGAAGGAACTGGATCTCTATTCAGCAATCCAACTCTAGCAACTTCAAATTCTGGTCTCAATTTCATTAAAAACTGATCACGTCTACTATCTTCATAAATCACCTGATAGTTGGCTAAGGCCTCTTTAGGTACCTTCGTGTAGATAATACCAAAATATTCACTCCATAGATTAAAAAATCCAAAATAATAATGCTCCATGGAGAGACTACCTTGGCTGAAGGTACTAATCTCGAGTTCTAATTGAAATCATCTCGCAATATTATCTTGATGATATATGCGTTTTAGATAATCCCACATCTATTTAGCCGTACCAAAAGAGCGTAAATTGTTCACCATATGAACTTCATTAGATCCTAAAATCCAAGAGATAATTCGAGCATTTTTTGCCTCCCATTGGCTAAGTTTTTTACTATCTCTAGGTGCAGGAGAAGACCCATCAATGTGACCCCAAAGCTCATTTCTTTTCAGAAACATTTTGAATTGGAATTCTCATACCGCATAATTCTTTCTTATAAATTTGATAGCCAAGGTTTCTATAGATATTTTTTCCAAAAAAAATCTTAATGTAAAGTTGTCAACCACAAGTTGGATCTCAAAACAAAGTTGTTGATAAGAAATTTATCAACCCAAAATCAAAAATATGAACAAAAATTCAAAAAACTGAAGATTCAACTATGGATTTGAGAAGATAGGTTTTGATACCGTGACAATTTTTAGTAAATGGTTGAATGATCTCTTTTTGAGGATTTTTTCATTAAATAAGAATTCCTATACAATCTATTTTAGGTAAGAATATATACAATAATATATTACTTAAATATATAATATTTTATTACCTAAATATACAATATTTTGTTTATATATTTTAGGTAAAAATATACAATATTCTATTACCTAAATATACAATATTTTGTTTATCTATTTTAGGTAATAATATATACACAATTAATACACTAATTATGATAAAGTAAATCTTGTAATATTGTCCATAATTTGTCATTCATACACATGAGCTTTAGAATGTGTCTGATGGGTTGTGCCTAGGTTATGAAAATCAGGGAGACATCATACTCTGACTACAAACATAATTATAGCAATTTATAATTTTCAACTACAATTGAACGTTCATTTTTGAGACGCAATGTGATGGGTTGTGCCATCCACACAGAGCATCTCACTTTAATGCTGACCATACAAGTAAGTTAATAAAAAGAGTTCAAAACCATTTACTCCAACTCAGTGGCGGAATTAGAATTAGTATTCAGGTAGGGGCACTATAAAAACAAAAAATATAGTACTTTTTGTTTCTCAATTAGTACTTGTTTTTCATTGAATAAATATGTCATATGTAGCTATATATATTTCATCT
Organism: Hippophae tibetana; assembly: GCA_037013495.1. Lineage (NCBI taxonomy): Eukaryota > Viridiplantae > Streptophyta > Magnoliopsida > Rosales > Elaeagnaceae > Hippophae > Hippophae tibetana. The sequence goes on from CM072804.1 coordinate 13,849,031, forward strand.
GAGTTTAAATATGTTCAAATTATTGAATTTATAATGAGCTTTTTAAGTAGTAGAAATCCCAAATTTAAAATCTAGGAGGACACAACTATATTTTATAAATGAATTTGTCTATAATTTTATAGATATTATGCCTAATGCTTTCTATGTTAAGAAGTGAGAAGAGGCACGTCCCCCTCTTAATCCCTTAATAGATCCACCCAGCTCCAACTTATAGTCAATCACTTTAAGCTACCAACTTTCACATACAATGTGATGTATATAAATCTTTTTGTTCTAGGAGATTCATGCATGTACACCATATATTCCCTTGTGACATAAACAATTTTTCATAATGCCAAGCAGTAAGATAAACATTTGATGTTTATCACATGAAATTTATAGGTGATATATTCCAAATATACAGAAGCTAATACACGGGATGAAATGAAGTTCAATAGGGGTTAAATAATGCAACTTTTTTTTTAATTTATGTATTTCAAGTTAACAAGGAATCAGAAAAGGTATCATACTTTACAGCTTGTTCAGTAAAGTGCTTCCCTGGTTGCTTTTGCCGAAGTGTGTGTAAGTCACCTCCGGGACAATATTCCATCACCAAGCATGAAAATTTCTCAGTATCAAAATGGGCATATAGAGTGGGAAGGAAGGGATGGTCCAATGATTGCAAAATTTCTCTTTCTGTTTGAGCTCGAAGCAGTTTCTTACGACCAGCTAAAGATGCTTTATCCATGACCTTCATTGCAAAATAACATTTTGTTCCACTCAACTCTGAGAGGTAGACACTTCCAATATCCCCACAACCTAACTTCTTAAGAAGTCTAAAATGGATGAAGTTCAATACACCATTTTTAGCCCGAACTGCCTGTATAGCTTCCCATTGACTGTCATTTGCCTTATGAGGTTTGTTGATACTGCTACTGAAACTGCTACAAGTACTTTCGTCACTCACATCACTGCTCGTACTACCTCTACAAATACTACTCTTCCCGCTTTCAACCAGATCACCTCGCCGACTAATTTTTGTACTTCCAGTTCCACTAGTCTTAACAAGACTGCTAGTCCCATCATTAGCTTTTGCCAAAGATTGGCTAACCCCATGCTCTGATGTTTTCTTTTCTTGGTCACAAATTTCTAGTGGATTATTGGTTCCACTTACCAAAGGGCTCCCATCAGATTGCACTTGTTTTGGATCACCAACTGATAAATTTGAACTTAACTTATCTGCCAATGAAGTTGGATTTTCTTTCTGATGAAAAACCAGTGCCTTCTTGTTCTCGGAGTTCTCTACAGAAACTTGTTTAACTGCATCTTGTAATGGTAAAGGTCTATGAGAGTTCCCTTCTATAGTTTGACTAGCAACTACTTTCTTCTGACTCTCAGGGGATGCTCTGGCACCAGATTTTGAGGCCATTGACATTAATTAGGCTTGTTAAACAGACCGAATAAAACAAACCCATAACTCAGCCCCCAATTGCACCACTTGACACCCTCCACTGACAGTTCCTCCCCTTAAGTTCATCTCCAATTCCAAGTTCATCAACAGCAAAGTAATGCCTACAATTAATCACAGATAGATATCAGTGACCATCATGGTCAAACAAATAGGCCAAACTAGAAAGTAAAATTTGAAAGCAACCCAGTGAATAAGTTGGGCAAAATGGCAACATTTTCCATTGAACAACTAAGAATCACTCCTGTATCTACATGCCCCTTTTTAATATCAGTAATCTGGAAAGCGACCATCCTTTAAATGTTAAGACAACTAAAATAACAAAGCTAACTCCAAAGAGGCTCTAAAGCACTATTTTATAGCATCTTCTCCAACAAAACTAGCTCCAAAGAGGCGCTAAAGCATTGCGCTATTTTAAAACAATGAACAGTATAGCGCCATATTTGGCCCATCACTTTCCATATAGCCTTTTTTTTTCTTTTTTCTTTTTTTGACAATTAATAATAACAGCTGGAAAATATATAAAATATTGTTTTAATTTCTATTTTACATTAATTATATATCTTTAAGTAAAATTTGTTTCCGATTATAAGGCAAACCAATAGTGTGATATTTTTTAGTATGATTTTTAGTGTAATGGGTTGAAGACAAAAAAGAAAAGAAAAGACTGCCAAAATTGTGCAAAAGTTACACTATTTTAAATATAGAAAAGATATTAATATCATAGAAATTAAGCATAACCAATACAAATGTTAAACTCGGGAAAAAGAAAACAACCTACCAAGACAAAGGCCAAATTTTCACCCAAGCACCCGTTGTTAAATACCTCAAAACATTATATTTTCTTCCGATGGATCAAAGTAGCTTCAAACTAAACTAAATTAGTTCCTGCATAAATGAAGCCTCTATGCCCTTCTTACTAGTCATCAGAAGGCTATAGAGTAAAAGATAAGAACAAAAGAAATGACATTCATACAGATCTCAAATAGACCCACCTCTTCGGATCCAAAAGCCCCACAAAACCTAGATGCTAAAAAAAAGATAGATAAAAGAAATAAGCAAAACCCACCAAGCAAATCAAAGGACAAGTTGAAAGTGAGAAAAAGGAAGCTCCAAAAGGATACCTGAAAAGGTTACATATGATCGAAAATTTGAAGGACTTTAGCAGAGAAGAAAATGAAGAGCACTAACAACTGTTAACAGGGATAAAAGAGCAATGTGTGACAATGAAAGAACTCCTCCTAAAATGTGTGGAGAGAAAGAAAAAGCAGAAGAAAAAGAGAGAGAAAGGGAAAATCTTTAATAAGTGTGTTAGAAAGAGATGGGTGTCTGTGGGCTACCATACATGTAGAAAGAGGGAGATTGATCTATCTCTTCTTCTTCTTTTCTTCATATTGCTTTTTTTTCTTCTCATTTTTCTTTTCTTTTAATTCTTATAAGTTGTAATTTGTTTCGCGTAATAAAATGGATCCGAAAATAAGAATATGAATAGAATAATATAATAAAAATAAAACAGTTTTATTTTGTTTGATTACAAAAATAAAACAATAAATTAATATTAATTTTTGGTTTATAATTAGAATAAAATAAAATAAAATAAAATTATATATTACCTTAATATTTTTATATTCAGTAAAATTTAAATAATATCATTTTATTATAATATATTTTATCAGATAAAATATATTATTAAAATCGTTATTTTTTAAATAATTATAACTTAAAAATAAATTATTTATTAAAATTATTATTATTCTAAATATAGTTTAGGGTTTTGAAGTTTAAGATTTAAAATTTAGATAATTGAGATTTAAGGTTATATTTTTTGAATTAAGTGTTACAGTTAAAATTATTAAAATTATTATTTTTTAAATAGAATTTAATGTTTTGTGATATAAGATTTAAAATTTAGTGTTTTAGGTTTTAATCTTAAAGTTGGGTAAAATTAGAAAAGAAATGAGAATAAAATGATGATTCTTAAGGATAAAGGTAATTTTGATTCTTTATTTTTTAAAAATCGATTTTATTTTATTTTTACTTATCACTCCAACCAAACATAAAATTCAAAAAAATCAATTATAAATTTATTTCATTCCAATCATGTTAAATTTAAAAGTTATTATATAATTTAGTATATACTGTTAGAGTTTTGTAATTCATTGAAATTTACATTTTAATTTTTTTTCTTTTTAAGATATATCCAAGTTTTTTAACTCTTGAGAAATAAAATTGAAGTCCAAATTTTCAAAAATAAAATCAAAACTTTAAAATTAATAAAAATATATTTTTCAAAAAACTAGAAAATATTCAATATATATTTAAGCTAAAAAACTAAATTTTGTGTTTTAAATTTTAATTTTTTTAACTTCTGCATCTTCATTAACAAAATTATAATTTTTTCCATTTTAAATCAAGTTAGTTTTGTTTTTTTTTTTTACTTTTTGCATTTAAAAAATCAAAATTCTAATATCCATTTAAAAAAATATTATTATTATTTTATTTTATAAAATTTTAAATTTATCATAAAAATAATATTTAGAATTAATTGTAACTCTTAAATAATTACAAAACCATATATAGCTTAAAATATACATTTTGATAAATTACATAATCTTATATATACATCTTTAAAAAATAATTAAAATATATGCAATGAAGAATTACAAATCTTATAAAAACTTCAATTTTCTTTCTTTACTTTTTTTTTTTTTTGAGCCCCGGGCCAAGTCTTATTACAGAATCCACCCATTTAATATATTCAAAACTTAAATTCTCTCTTTTTTTAATTTAATAAAAGAAACTCAAAGTCTCTAAACGGTTTAAATTTACAATTTTCCAACCTTATAAACTTCTCAAATTATCATTAATTTTATAATAAAAAATATTTTTATTATTATTTTATCATTGTAAAAGGGACCATTGAAGGATAAAAAATCAAATTTTAATAAAATTTACAATAAATAATATTATTTGACACATACGAAGAAAATATTTATTATTTTTATAAGTGTAAAATTAAAAAATAAATAATAGAGAATGATGCAATATGTTATTTGAGTTATCGCAGAATAACGAGAATAATTATTAAATGATAATTTTAATCTTCTATTAATAAAATAATATATTAAATCATGTGATAAATTTAATAAAAAAATTCTAAAAATTGATTTTATTCTTTCATGACTAATTTCTTAAAAACACCAATATTAAAAAAATTATTCCTTGAATACAAAATCAAATGAACTAAAGAATTATTACTCCTATTAACCCTTAAAAATATGCTATTATGTTAGCACCAAAATTATTTTCTTTTTTATACAATTTTTTTCCCTTCATATTTTTGGTTTTCAATTATTTCAATATATTTTATCTCTTCTATACTATATATAATCTAACTGTTAATATTTTGGTATCTTTGTCAAAATATTTAAAGTTAAATTTATAAATATTTATTGTTTGAAATTAAAAAAATATCTCAAACAAGCTAAAAAATTAAATAAATAACTTTTTTAAAATAACATGAAAATAAATATAAAAAATAACATTTTTTAAATAAGATATTTTATATAAAAAAAGTTTATTCAAATTTATAAGTCATAATACAATATATTTTAGTCACTCTTGTAGTATGACAATAAAGTTTTGGATAAGGTGTTATACATGCCATTTAAATTATATAATTTGTGTTATTTATTCATTTACATTATAGATGGTGTCAATCAGTCTCTTACTTAAAGAAAAATATCAATTAAAGATAAATAATATTATTTTAATAATTATATATATATATATCAATTAATTAAAATACGTTTAAAATTTCATTTAAATTTTTTTAATAAAAAACAATAATAATAATATTCAAACAAAAAGTTATTTAAATATTTTTTAAATTTTTAATAAAAATTATAAAAAACAATAAACATAAAACAAAATAATGAAAATTAACAAATATTAAAACAAATAGTTTGTAAAGTTTTTTCATATTAATTTTCACTTTATTATTATTAAATACTCATATTTTAAATCACTTAATAGAAAAATAAGAAACTCTTAACAGAAAAATTATTAAAATAATAATATTTGTTTGATCATTTTCTTCATAAGTTAACGATTAAATGACATCATTTAAGAGATTTTTATGATATTTTTCTCTAAAATTTTACCTAAAAGATGGCTATGAGAGACATTTTATTCAAGAATTGACTTATATGCATTTATAATAACTAGTAGTTTATTTTTAAATGAATTTATTTTGAACTTATTAAATTTGTAATATTAATAAAATGGTGTGTTTTGTAACACAATTGTATGGATAAATGGTATGAATGTTATGTATTTTTTTATTAAATGAACGTATTAATCTTGTAATTATTATGTTAGTCATAGATCATATAATTTTTTAAAATAAATATTTTAATCAAGTAATTTATAAATTATATATTATTATTTTTTTATTATAAAAAGTAAATATTTATTTTTATAATTTATTAAAATTAACCCTTCTAGCCCATTTAAAGTTTTAAAAGTTGACATTTAATTTTTATAAATAATATAATTATAAATACAAATTAATAAATTGTAGAATTAAAGTATTCATTAACACATAATAACGAAACTATGATAATACTTTTTCAAAAATTATATAACCTATAATATCCAATATAATAACTACACAATTAAGTTATATAAATAACTTAATTGTGCACGTTATCTTTAGTATCTAGCTTCATACTAAACAAATAATATGCTGTGTATTATGTAGAAAAATATATCTAAACAACAAATATAATATTATATTTTTAAGTTATAGAGAAATATATATGAGCTGCTCTCATTTAATAAAGATGTATTATTTTCGTTATAAATGGTTTTAAAGGTGGTAGTTAATTATCTTTAAAAAAAATTGAAAACTATAAACTTTATTTTTCTGGAATAATAGTTTTGCTGAGCTGCTCTTATTTAAGAAAGATGTATTATTTTTGTTATAAATGGTTTTAAAGGTGGTAGTTAATTATCTTTTAAAAAAAATTAAAAGCTATAAACTTTATTTTTCTGGAATAATAGTTTTTTGCAATTACGCACAAATACATTTTCATATTGCTCATAAAAAGCATATTTCATTCTAATTATACTGTATTGGTCAAAAAAACTAAAACTAAAACTAAAACTTTTACTCATCAACATAAACGCTTTTTTTTTATTTGGTCAAAAGGACTCAAATATTCAACTCTTCATCGAAATAAACGCTTTTTTTTTATATGTTCAAAAATATAATAATCACTTTTTAAAAATAAAACTATATAATAAGCCCCTGTCCTTTAGTGTTACTGTAATGGTGCTACAAAGCAAACCAATAAATATCGAAGGAGCCAAAGTTATTTATTAATTTAATATGTATCAACATTTTAACTTAATACAATATCAACTAATAATTAATGCCTTTTCTTTTGATGATTATTTTAATTATTATCAATACATGTGGACAAAATAGTTCAGAAAGTGACAATTTTAATTTATTTGTTCTATATTAATTAATTATACATCGAAAAAAAATATAAAAATAGTAAAGGTGATCTGAAATCCATGTTCAAATATTTAAGTGTTATTATGTAATAAAAACATATATTTGTTTATTTATTTATTTTTTCTCTAAATGATGCAGCTTTCAATTATTAATTTTAGTTTATAAAAAAGTAAAAAACGACAAGGAAACAATAAAAAATAAGTAAAACATCAATTTATAAAGAAGTTTAAGATCACGGAAGGAATCTAAACACCTCATTAATGAAAACGGTTGTGTGATAAATAATGGCCAGTGGTGACTGGTGACGGGTGCTTGGCTAAAAAAAATACTTGATAAGGAATATACACAGTACCACCATTAAATTACTCATTATTATTTAATTATTATTTTTTTAATAAAATCTAATTAATAGTTTGAGATGCATTATTGATGACCCATTAGGGTTACGTAAAGAGTTCATTTGGATGTACTTTGTGTAAAAATTGTTTTTAAAAAAGTTTTTAAAATGAATTGATTTAGTTAAAAGTAGTTTTAAGAAAATAATTTAAATATTTGAAATAAAAATGTTAAAAATAATTTTAAGTGATATTTTAATAATTATTTTATATTAAGTTGTGAATTTGTATTTAAAATTATTTTTCTTAAAAGTAAATATTTTTTTTAAAAGTATAAATAATATTTATTATGAAAATTATTAAATATTTTTAAAAATACTTTCAATTAATTAAAAAAAGTCCCAAACAGACCCAAAATAACTCGGAATGTAAGACAAAAAAAATACCCACCACCCAAGTATGTCAGATTTGATTCTTTTCCTATTTGGCGAACTTACACAGCTCACTACTTAATGCCATAATACTCCTTTATTTTTTAATTTAATGCTATTTAATTCGCATATGTGACTTAGATTAGGTGAATAACTAATTAAATAAATGAGTTTTATATTCATTCTATTTCCAACTCCTATGAAACCAATATATTATTAAAATATAAGTTATTAAATTTTTGAAATGTATAATTTGATTTTTAAATTTTTAAAATTTCATATATAAATCTCCAAATTTTAAATATTTTATACGTATTTACGAATAAATTTTTTTAAGATTAATATATAAAGTTTTAAAAAATTAGGATTAAATAATATGATTTAAAAGTTTTAAAACTTATATATAACATTTTAAAATTTTAAAACAATTTAAAATTTTGAAAAACTATATATGAATTTAGTTAAAATTTGGCATCAACATTAAAACTTATCCTAAAATATAAAATAAATTGATAAATATACTATCAAATTATTACGAAAATTGTAAAAGTATTATCTAACCATATAAAACGGCAACAATAACATTTAATTATAATTATTGGTACAAATGTATCACTACGTTATTTTTTGATGATTGTGTTATATTTTTTATGATAAATTTATACAATTAATAAAAAAATTGATAATAAGTTTGTACTACTAATAAAAAATTTAATAATAAATTTGTATAAATAATAAATAATTTGATGATAAATTTGTCACAATAATAGTAGATTTGTATAATTAATAATACTTTAATATTATTTTTATAAGTAAAATAATATATTTTTAATTTTTACAATAATTTAATAGTATATTTATTAAAATATATTTAAAATATTCCCACACATCCACACCAATCCTCGCAGTCACTAAAAAAGAAAAAAGAAAAAAAGGGTTTTATTAGTGCTTTGGATATGAGACCTAAAATGAAATTAGTTAGCCTGAAAACTCTACATACAATTTATCCGCACATAAAATCAGTGCGTCTATTTAAAAAAAAAAAATCGGAAAATTTTTATTGATGCCCTCAAGATTTTACTTATTTTTAAAAATACCCTTAAGTTATTTAAAATGAAAAAGATGCCCTCCTAAATAAGCAGAGTTAATTGGGATTAGATAAAAAGTTACATTACAAGACAAATGTGTAATTTTATATTAGATTTTGAAATTGATGCATTTAAAGAATTAATAATTAAAATTAATATTTTTTATCCTAGTAAATAGTATTTTTAAAAGCAAAAAAGACAAAATAGGAAGACAAATATTTATTTTCACAAACTCTATTTTTTCATGTTCTTCTTCACCATAAACCATCATATATCCAATCTCATGTTCTAAATCAAAACCTAAAACTAAAACCCAATCAATTCGAAGAAATATTGCAAACTTTTAGGAGATAAATTAAATTTCAATAAAAACAAATCCCCTAGGTGAGAGCTCAATTTACGCTTCTTTTTATGGTATCTTGCTTTTCTTATTCATATAACCACTCAATATGGCATAGAAATGACATGTAGGGATTGATTCTTTCATGAGCTCTGTAGGTCCAGCAGCTAATGACCTTGATTATTTTTTGTAGGCCTTTGCATGTGCCTAATCTTTAAGAGGGTGTTTTAGAAATGAATTCTAAGATATGATCATTCTCTTTATAGGATTTGTGGGATTGTCAAGCTTTTTGTAATATTTCACCATGGTATCAGCTTGAATTACCGATTGAATTTGATACAAACAAGGGTGGGGATTTCTCTATAACAAAATATTGTGTGAAAAGTTCAAATTTTATTACGAGATTATAATAAATAGTTAGTTTTTATTTCAATATGTATTTGTATTTCAATTGCATTTATCTCCTAAAGGTTGTAATTTTGTTGGAAATAAATTGGAGTTTTGTTTGAGATGAGGTTTTACCATGAATTTGCAAAAACATAGATTAATAAAGAGGTGAGGAAGAAGACTGAACTAGTAGATTCTTTGTTTTTTTATTTAATTATATTTTTTTATTTTGTTTTAAAAAAATTATTTTATAATGTTAAACTATTAAATTTATAGTTTTTTTCTATCCAACTAACAAAATAATTAACATCTATTATTATTTTTAGGATATATTTAAAGATTCATTAAATATTAAAAGTATTATAGCTCTAAAATATTTGTAAAGATAAGTAAAACTTCAGAAATATTATTAAAAAATAATCCTTCTTTTTCCAAAGTTCTTTGACAATTGATCTCGTCTCTACTAGGGGTGTTCATAAACCGGTTTGGATCGGACCAAACCGTAAAACCGGACCAGATCGGATCAAATCGAACGATTTTACTAATCAAACGGTCTGGTACGATTTGTACTAATTTCAAACCGTTCGAACCGAACAAAATCAGTTTAATAATATATTAAAAATTTCACATTATTCTTCATTAAATTATAAAAAAATCGGACCAAACCGGATCAAACCGTTTTATAAATCAAACGGTCTGATCCGGTTTTTATTTCTTAAAACCGTTTCAAATAGTCTGGTCCAATCTGTTCCGAGTAATATGAACGGTCTGATTTGGTTAAATTTTTTTTAGGAAAAACCGGACCGAACCGGACCATGGATACCCCTAATCTATAGGGTTAAATATGCATTTTGTGATTGATTTGAAAGAGGCCCATATGACGGTCAAACCCTTAAAAGGCCAATTTGCTTACTTGGATTCCTCCCACTTTGAATTTGTCTCTACGTGGATGTTGGGCTCTTGGGATTGTTGTTAGGGCCCACATTCGTTACATTTTTCATGCATGTGGGCTGCTCAAGTTCTTCATGTTGAGCCTTTCCTTGCAGATCTTGCTTTACGTGCACCTTAATTGGTTCCCTTGATATTATTTTAAAAAATTACTTTCCATTTATCATAATTATATGATAAATTTTCTTTAAATACAATCATATAAATTCAAATATAATTACTAATAATAATATATTACAACATTACATAACTTATATTTATCACAAAATTATAATAAATAAACATTTTTATTTTAAAAATTGCTTAGTTTTTGCTTATAATTGTTCACACTTAGCATTGATTACTAAAGATGTGACGTGCTCCATCGAGTTCTCCTTACAATAATAGTCATTTCTTTTTTATGCTCCTAGTGAAAATATTTTATTCATATTTAGGATATTTGAAATAAATTTAATTAAGTACGAGATATTATATTTTAGGGAGTGGGACTTAAAATTCTTTATATTAAATTAAAAATGATGTAAATTAGTCCTATTATTTTATATAATTTATTTTTAATTGATTCATTTTTTTTAAATTAAATTAAATAATATTACTTAAATAACTTAATCTAAGAGATTCTATAACACTTTTCTGTATATTTTACATGCTGCCTATATTCATTGTAGAGGTCAATTTTTTTTTTTTAAATGTAAATAGTTTCTATTCGGTAAAACAATTGATACAAATATTTGTATATAATGATCATGCCTCAATAAGGTTTCCTTAGATGATACTATCAGACAATTAAGAAGAAAGTTCGATCAACAAATCCGCTCCAAGTGGACATTTACTGCTATTGAAGTAATTAAGACTCAAACCTCATATGTCCTTGATTTTGTCAATTTGGATGTTAAACGTTGTTCTAATTAATGGTTCTTAATACGTTAGTTTTGTTTTTTTTTTTTTATAAAAAATTAATATTTATAATGCTATCATTTTTTGGGTACAAAACTCTAGTTTTTTCTTCTTAAAAAAAAAATTGTGCTCGGAGATGAGAAAATGCTTCTGCTAATTCACTCGTGTACTTAGTTCCAGCCGCCGTATTATCACACAAAATTCTTGCATTTTAGAAATTTTCTTACACTAGACGTTGGCATATTATCTTGCAGGATATAATTCAATTAAAAACAAAAAATTAGTATTCGCACAATATAACACGTTTATGTACAGTGTAAAGACGGTATTGGAATAGTACACAAGGTAGGTCCATTTAAACAAAAAATGTCTTTTGAAGCATTCAAAGTTCAACATTCCTCGTGCAAAGTTATCCAAGCGTTCAGCATTGATTCGAAGAATACTAGCTGCACCAAAGTACTTACAGCACTCAAGCAGATTCACATACATCTGCTTGAATCGGACACAGCATTATCATCTTTACCCACATGAGTACCATATATATACAAAAGAAATCTAGCGAGCATAGCAAGAACAAAACGGAGTATAGGGCATTTACAAAATATGCAGATTTTGTTGCATTCTTTCGCATGAATAAAACGACAAAGGCAACAAACATCAATATTGTTGAACATTGAATCGTAATAGTAAACATACCACAAGGGTACTTGGCAGTTCCTTTACTTGGTCAGTTAAATAAGAGGCATCAATATATTAATCATCAGAAACTTGGGCATTACTACAATACACAACTTAGATACACGCATTCTCCTTTTTTGGTTTTTCAGCCATTCATTACAAAAGCAAATGCAAATCCAACTACTGGACCATTCCAAAATCTTAAAAACGAAAGCTTTGAATGAATCAGGACATTCTACAAAAACTGAAAATGAGGACTTTAGAAATATTTGTCTCAGGTTAGCAAAACCCATCGATCAAATATTGGTCACCACTGTCAAACTTAAACAAAAATATATTAGCCTGTCCTCATCCATAAACATTTTTTCACGCACTAGATGAAAAACAAAGAAAATGTAATAGTATTTAATCCATGTACTCGTATGAGAACAACTAGCCCTAAACCCAATGTAATGTGCAGCCTCTGAAACTGTAAGCAGCAAAAAACAGCTCTTCAAGAACGTACACTAGAAAAGCTCCTACTGCCAAAATCAAGGGCTAGCCTGGTCAAAAATGACATTCAATCTAGCTAAACTATTGTAACAGACAGATGCTAAGCCAAATCAGTATGGTGTTTCTACCTGCATCAAACTAAAACATAATAGTAGCCACCAATGCTAGTCCGAAATGGATAAGAGAACACTCTAATTAGACTTATGAAGATAGTAATTAAATCCCAAACCAGAAACTATAGTCAGCAGAAACACACTACATAAAATGTTCAACTAAAATGGACAACCATGTAGACGCTAAACACTAGCTTAATCAATCTACAAAAATTGTCTAAGCCATAAAAAAGAAGATACAGTCTAATAGGTTTCTTTTGATCAAACAAAGCCTTCCTGATAGGAAATCTCTAGAAGGTGTGAGCAAGTGCCTATCAGTGCAGTAGAAACAAAACTAGAGAAAGCAGTGTCAAACTTCTATGGCAAAGCTGAAGTATCAGCATAAATGGCCGTCTTTACTACCTTGCCTGAAAAAGAACTGACTACTGCCCTTCATTTCTACCTTGCATAGGGATGGTATCGACTACTGCCACTATAGCCTCCCCCCCTTCCATACAGACCACCTGCTCCGCCGTAACTAGGACCAGGACCAGAATCATAACCACCACCATAGCCTGAACTTCCATATCCTCCATAGCCATCACCACCACGACCATAACCACCTAAACCACTTGCTCCATAACCTCCACCAAAACCACCACCATAAGGTCCAAAGCGACTAGTATAACCGAGGGTAGAATCACCTCGATATCCACCTAAGCTACTGCTTCCAAAACCCCCATAACCACCACCAAATTCACCACTACCACTTCCATAACCATAGCCACCACCAAGCCTACCTCCAAGACCACTTGGTGTCCTATAGGGACCAGGGCCATAACCCCCATCAAATCCACCATAAGAACCACCATATCCTCCAAATCCATCATTGAAAGATCGTGCCCTAGAGTTGCTACCACCATATGCAGGAGGAGGGGGAGGATTTGAGGCTTTCTTTGGTTCTGCTTTCTTGATCTCCACCTACAACAAAATAACTTAGTTAACCTAGGCTTCCTTGGAATACAACTATTATGATAGCCTTCCTTGGTTGACCTACACCTGTAACAACCTCAGCCTATTATTAGTAACGACTAATGAAACCAAAAGACTTAATTAATTGAATATCTAACTAAAGAAACACGAACTCTGAATGGGTGTGGTATTAATAAAATTGGAGAATGCAAAAATACATGCTCCTTGTTGGACAGCTGATTGACTTGGATTCCAATCAATCAATCTCACCTGTGTACCAGCCATATCAATCATATTTCCCTTGGTTAGCATCTCATCTACAACTTCTTCACTGTCAAAAATTACAAATCCAAAGCCTCGAGAACGATTGGTTTCATGATCACGTATTATCTGATGTTCCACCACCTCCCCATACTTTGAAAAGAAATTCTTTAACTCATCTGACAAAAGCAGGTGGTCAGTGAATAAGAAAACCATATGCAAACAATCTTATAAGAGGAGAGGAGAGATTAGGGAAATAAATAACATATAGATACAAAAGTGTCAAACAAACTGGGCTAGCTCAGCTTGGTTGTGCCCAATTCATCTTAAATGAACCGAGCTGACCTGAGCTCATTTTTATCTCAGTTGAGCTGGGTTTCATGAACAGCTCATTTAATTTTTACTTTTTTTGCAACCACGTTTATTTTTTTTATTAATTTTTTTTAAATAGATTGATTTATTTAATTTTTTAAGTTTATGATATTAAATAGATTAACTTATTGTTTTGGATGAACTCGTTTTGACAGTTTTATGATATTAATTTTTTAAATGATAATGATGTGATGATTATATTATAATTAGTTAAATAAAATAATCAATGGTTCAAGTTTGTCGATCAATGAAAAAAACTGATTATTTAGAAGAAAAAAAGTTTGCTTTTTGGGTTAAAAATGTTAAAAAAAAACCAAAAAAGTGTCAAAAATATATTCAGCCTCTTAGCAAAAAAAAAATATTCAGCTAAAAAAATTAATAAATGAGTTGAAGAGCTGTTCATGAACTCAAGTTAAGTAAGCTTTTTAAGCTTATCAGTTTAATGGGCCAACTTTAAATAAACAGAGTTTGGCTGAGCAGCTCGTTTGACATATCTACATAGATATCTGAAACTTCTCCTACATGTCATCCACCCTCCACACCAAGAGTTAAAAGAGAGCAATAAGATAGCCCCTACCTTCTGAGAATGTTGCTGGAATGCCACCAACAAATATTTTCTTTGTTTTAAAATCTTTGGACTGACCTTGTCCTTTAGGAATGGTTCTTTTAATTTCAACCTGCCACATTGTCAGAAGAGTTTGTAATTTAGTTTTCCAAACAAACAACAAAATCACTATCAATATCACAGTGACTGAAAAAATTGTGAGCAATCACCGAAAGAAGAAAATCATTACAGAGACACTGTACCTGCTTTCCATTGATAATATGGGTGTCCTCAATAACTCTGTCAACCACTGAAGGATCGGCATAAGTGATAAATCCAAAACCTCTAGGCTGACCAGTGAAGCGATCCTTCATTATAACCGAGTCAACTATCTCTCCATATTTTCCAAAGTGCTTGTTGAATGCAACTAAAGAAAATAAAACAAGAAATAAGCAAGGGAACCAAAGGACTAACCTAAAGAACCAATCACAATGCACCTTGCATAAAATGAGCAACATTATTAGTTTAGGATGACTGGGATGCTAAATCACAACTAAAATACAGTTTAAACATATTTATGCTTACCTATGCTTAGATCATTTTCTCAAATTGACTAAAACAAATAAAAGATGAATGCCTAATAAGACTGTAGTATAGTGCCCGTAGAAATACAGTAGCCAAGACTCACCGAAAGTCGTATCTTTCGCTAATCCACCAATGAAAATCTTTCTGCACTTAACAAAAGATAGATCAAATGAAAAGCATGAAAACCATTAAACAATCAACGGAAAAATTCCTATTTCCGTTAAGGAGCTAAAAAAATACGGTGACACGAAGAAGCAAGTAAACCAATAGATCCAAAGCCCATTTATTTTTCTAGTCTCAAAGATCCAACGTTATAGGAACGGAAACGAAATATGAGTAAATCAAGATTGAGATAAGAGTTTGTGACGAACCCTGGGCTAGCTCCATCCCCACTGTGAGGATTTTCGCTCTTCGATTTAGAACCCATGAGTATCTGATTTCGGATTTTCACAGTAAAATTCGAGGGATGAGAGAGCGAATGTCTGGTGTTTGCGCGGTATAGAGATATAAAGAGAGATTAGGGTTTTGGTAGGTGTGTGAATGGATGAGAAAGTAAACAAAGATAAATGCTTGTGTTCAAAATGTCTAATTTGCCATTGATACTTCTATCACTTCCCCTGATTACACTGCACCACGTAAGGAATAATTATACTTCTATCGTCCTTATTTTCCCTTTTTTTTTCATATAATTATTCTCTCGACCTAAAAAAATAGTTAAATTGAATTTAAAATTTAATGTTTATTTTTGAATTTAATTGCTTAAGTGATTTTTAAAAGAAATAAAAAATTGACCATCCCTTCAATTAGTATACAATTTTTATGTATTTACTTTAAGATATAAATATCTTAAATTGACTTGTAAGTAATTTGTAGCTTTTTGTAATAATTATATTTTTATGTTAGATATTTTTTTATTTATAATTAAGACATATAAAATATAGATATTTAAGTTTTTATTGAATTTAATAGTAATTTCATTGAATTATAGTAGTTCAAAGATATCAATTAATGTTAAAATTGATCAAAATATATATGAATAATTTAAATAGAGATATTTGATATGTCATATTTTAGAATAAAAATCATAAAAGATTATCAAAATAAAAATAAAAATGATCTAAAAATATCAATCAAAATTAAGATGTTTACATAGATCAATTAATTAATATGTGTAATGTATGCGAGTCATCAAATCTAAAATTGGGCAAACAATTTTTTTTATACTATCGAACTATAGAAATTGTTATAAATATACCATTAAATTTTTATTTGTTACTTCTATACCATCACACTTTTAGCTTATTATATATATACCATTTGCGATTAAATTTAACGGGAATTAACGCTCGAGATTGTAAAAAACCTTAAATACTTCTCATCCTCTTTCACATATTCCTCGTTATCATATACTCAAACTAGCTAACCTTATTCTCAGTTCCTAACTCCACTGGACCTGCGAATCCTCCAATTTTTTCATCTCCATAGCTTTTATCGCTTCTCTCGTTAAATATAAAAGTTTGATTTCATGAGCTATCAACTCAACTCACATTAACATGCTTGAGTCTCATGCTTTAATTGCTTTCAAGGAATTAGATAGTTTGATAACGGTGAATACATAACATGTCAGTTTTTATTCATCTATCGTGTCATTAAAGCTTTCATTTGAGGTGTGGGACACTGGTGCTAAGTACTTTGATGGAGTAATTAAGATATAGATCTACTTCATCAATGGCCAAATCAAGAATTAGATGATCATTTAATATTGAAAGAGAAATATCCAATTTTTGAGCTTGTTCTTCAGTTTGTTTTGAAGTTAGGATTCCAATAATGTTTGTTAATTGAATGGAATTGAGTAATTCTTTAAGCTTGTCGACCACAAAGGTGGCAATTGAGCTAGTACCGAGATCAAGGATCATGCTACTCTTGACATACTTGATGACTTTATCAACGATGAGCTTTTTAGGTTGTCTTGGGTGAGAGTAATGACTGATAGAGCTTAAACGGATAAGGGTCAACGTAGGTTAAGAGATTTGTGGAGTGTAAGATAAGGTGAATAAAAAATGAAGAATTTTGATGGGACTTGCCAAGACATGATCCGTGAGGCAGTGGAAGCACGAGAATGAGTTGGTTGTTCGTCGAGGGTACGAGGGAGGGTATAAGAGAAAAGGTGATGAGTATTTAGGATTTTTTACTGTATCAAATGTTAATTCCCTTTAAATTTAATCACGATTGGTATATATGTAACAAATTAAAAATTTGATATAGAAGTAATAAATTAAAGTTCGGTAGTATATTTATAACAACTCTTATAATTCGATGGTATAAAAATATGTTTACCCAATCTAATCCCTTGTTCATTTTGTATGAAAAGTTTAAATACACAGTGATATGTCACGTACATTTTAGTATATATATATATATAGGTTTAATTATGTGGTATAATAAAAACAATACATATTTGGAACAAGTTATTTAAAATGGGAAATTTTAATTTTGAATGTTTAGATGTTACGGATGAAACATAGTTAAAAAATAAATAATTAAAATTAAATTGTAAGCTTTGAACAACATAATATGAGAATCAACAAAGAACTTAAAGTACTTAATAAAAAAAATCTCTATTAATATGATGTTTATTAATTATTAAAAATAATAATAATATGATGTCTATTAAATATTTATAAGGTAACAACTTGTAATTTTTAACTAGAGCATTTGTAACCCATTAACAAAACTTGGTTACAAGGAAATTAAATAGAATATTATAGTTCAATTTAGTATTATAAATTAATTAATATTTGGTGTCTTTACGAGAAAAGAAGGAAGATAATTTTTTTTAAAAAAAATTATATGTTAAAACACAATAAAACAGTTACTCAAGTATAGTTAAGTTTAAATTTTTATATTTATGCTAACTTATTCACATGATGCCACTTCTTTGTATAATCTCATTTCCATGTATAACTTTTGCACACAACAAATTATAAATATATAAAAAAAAATTACACATGCATGTATAAATTTAAGATGAATGTGTAAAAGTAATTTACTTTCCCATTCTTAATAACCATGATACAATTCTTAAAAACAAAACTACATTATATATTCAATCTTAATCATGTTTACAATTTTTCTTATGTTTGTACGCTATTTTAGTGATTTTCATAAAAAAACTAATTAGTAAAAACTTACATTCTAATTTGAAAGTTGAAACTTGTTCCTATATTCTTTCAAATTAGCATTATTCATTTTTTACTTTCTTAACGTGTTCATACACAATTATTCTTTGATTTAAAAATACTACAAGAGATTGGTCGCATATCAACCTAAAAGTTTTATTGAATTCTAAGCAAATAAACTAATTTTTGAAAATTAATCAAACCATTATTCATAAAATAACGTTATAAATATGAAGTTGATAATTTGTAGTCTAATTAGTTGAATATACTATTCATTTATCCATTTCTTCTGAATTTTTATATAATACATAAGTATTTTTTTTATCACAATTGAAATCTTTTTCATTGAAAATAAAAAAAACAATAAACTTATAAACCTAAGAACAAGTAACTACAAAAAAAAAACACAAAACACAAAATGCAAAACACTTTACTATTAAATAATTCCAACTTTATCAATCAAACCAAAAGTATAAGAAATCAAATGCTACACTTATCTAAAGCAATCAGGTGAACAAACTTTTTAAAGTAAATTTCACAAATTTATCAACGTTATCCAATATAATAACAAATAAATGGAACCAAATTCTTAAGAATAAATCAATAATTAACCATAAAAATTAAATAAGACTCCACAACCAATGTAAAAAAACACTAACAAAAATACAAACCATTACAACTAAGACAATAAAAACAACAAACACAAAATTTAAATGCAAGAGAATCCAAATATATTAAGAAAAACCAAACCATTCACAAAGCTACATTATCAATATACTTCAATAGCTCTAATACATCACCCAACACAACTAAGCTAGCAACAAAATCACACTTAGAGACCAAAAAATAGCCTCACTTCATATCAGAAAACCACAAGACCATACTCTATAGTAGCAAACCAAATCACTTTAAATTCTAAATTCATGCTTCAAATTAGTATCCTTTTCTACAATAGTCTCTATAATTCCAAGCAAATTAGTTACAAAGATAATATCTTCAAGTTCTTTGCTCTTTTTCCTTGTTTACCTTTGCCTTTAGCCATCATTGTTTTATTCTCACAAGTTAGTTTTGCATTCATCACACCTTACTTCTTCCTACATGAAGCATAACGCCTGCTACTTGCAAAAACACCCAAGCTTCCAGTTAGAGCATTCTTGTCAATGGTACCACCACTTGTCAAAAACTTATCATATTTTCCTTCTACTCCAAAAGCAAAATAAGAACCAAAGGATCAATTTAAGGATTGTTTAGCTTCCAATTTCTTTTTTCCTTCACGAACATGAATATAAACTTTCATATGTATTTTCGAGTGTATCCATTCACCAAATGAAGCATTTTTTCCCCAAATTCTATGCATAACTCTCTAAAAAACTCATAGCTTCATTATTAATTTTATCATAATGATAACAAAAATGAGGCAAACACTCGTATTTGATTTCAATCCAAATATAAGGAATTAAGGAATTATTCAAACTAAACATTACATGAGCATTCACAACCCTTATTGTTCCATTCACAAGTAAAAACTTATTAATCTTAATTAACAATCCTACCTTACTATCAATTCATGAAATAATAGTGATCTACCTCTAATCTATATACATGTCATAGTGTCAGAACAGAGACACATCAAAAGTAAAGTTTGGAGAGAGATATTGCAATATTTGCATGTAAAACATCAAACAATTGTCGAAATTTCAGGGAGCTTACTTCAACCTCCTCAAAGTAGAACATGAAAGTGACACGATCAAGAATCCTAAGATCTAGTCTCCCATTTTTGGTCAATTTAGCTACATTATTGGACACGAAGAAAAGCCTTATGACTCACATTTTTTTAAAGACAATATGTGTGGTCAACCCAAGATCCAATGAGCTCTGACCTTGCTCAATCAAATCTTCAATTCCCAACAAGGGATCTAGCTTCTCCAAGTAACTCATCACGAGATGGGCAAAAAACCGCGGGTTCGGTTTTTAACTGGTAAATTTCGGGGACGGGGATAGTTTCGGGTAAAAACTAGATGTGAAACAACGGTTACGGTTATACTAAAAACCGTACCCGCCCGTACCCGAAATTAATTATATTTAATTAATTAAATTATAAATAAAAAATTAATTATATATATTTCATAAATTAAATTATATATATATTTCAGTTTTTTTTGGGTTTTTTTTCCATAACCGTCCCAAACCGTTACCCGTGGGTAAAAAACCGTTCCCCAATTGTAATGATTTTCGGGCGTTTTCGGTTATAGGTTTTATAATTCGGTTCGGGGACGGTTATATCAAAAATTGTCCCCGCCGTCCCCGTGCCCATTCCTAATCACACCTCCTGTATAGCAATCATAGAAAAATTAATCAAAGATCCAACATGAAGTGAAAAGACAAGAAGAAATAGTATCCTAAGAGATGAAGAAAATTAGAGGAAATCAATGAGAAAATATCAAGAATGATTGAGAAACCAATACAAGGTTGGAGTAAAATTCCAAATAAAAAAAAGACTCTCACTGAGTTTTTTTCGTTTGAATGAAATTTGAAAAGACTCATATATGATTAGTTGATCCAATAAATTTGACAAATATTTGATGCATCTATATATCTTGCTATTTGAAAAAATCAATTCAATTAATAGAAAACAAGCTCTATATTCTAGATTATAAGCTAATAATTGACATAATATGAACATACAATCAATTCAATTAATAGAAAATAAACTCTATAATCTTGATTATAAGCTAATAACTAACATATCAAGAAATATACAATAACATGCTCGATATACTCTTTTGTTTATGCTAAGAGCTTTGCTAGGGTTTATGCTTTTTTCTCTAATTTTTTCTTCATTTTTATCAACCTCTTAATTTATATTACTTGTGTTTAGTCTTATTTCACAAATTAATTATCTCAACCTTGATAGTTTTTTTTCTCTCCTTGAGTCTATACCCTCTCAATGCATTCTAAGCCTAGTAAAGAGTTAGTGGTTTACCTCTCCTTAAGAGTTTGAAGTTAGTGGAAGAAGGGCAAAAGATGTTTTTATATATTTATCATTTCTACACAAATGTTACTCTACACATAATGTATACAAAACACTTTAATTAAATAACTAAATTATTTAGCTTTGAATATAGTAACTCTAATACAGAATTTATTGGAAAACTAACTCTCCTTGAACTTAAGTTACTGTAATAAGTACTAATAATATTTTTATACATTTATCATCACCTATGCTCTCGGCTATGGATTCTTAGGTTCATGATTGAAGCTTTCTGGTTTCTCTTAGTCTGTTTATTCTATTTGCTTGCGTGTTGTGGTGTTCTATTGCGGCGATTTGGTTGGTGATTATTCAATATGGATGAAATGACTAACAGTTTAGATGCTTTTAACTTTACGCTATAGATTGAGGACTTGATCAACCAAGACTAGGAGTAGCTTGACTTGACGATTGCAGCTCAAGCCATTTTCGATCACTTTGTGAACCTTGATGCTCTGACGAGGTTTTTCACATTTTTAGACAACAAAGGGAGGAATGGACCTCAAGGCTTTAGACCGCTCTACTTTTATGTTCTACTTCGAGGAAACTAATGATCTTGACCTAGTTTTGAGCAAAGCATCATGGGATTTTAATAATTTTTTGCTGGATATGAAGAGGGTAGAGCCTGGTGTTAGTCCTTCGTAGATGAAATTTGATTCATTTCCTATCTGGTTGCAGCAGGATGATGTGTCCAACACATAAGCTAATGTAGTTGCCGAGAGCTTACTAAGGATTTGAATTCATGTAGTGTTTTGATTTCACTGTTTTTGAATCAGTGCGGTTATAGTGTTTTGTTAATTTTGGTGGTGTTTAGTTCGTGTCTAGTAGTATTTTTTTTTCTTTTCTGAATATTGTGGCGTGGATCTTGATTTGAACTGGTTGCTTTTTATTGTTCTCAATTTTATAGTCTGAGGTTTGTACTGTCTCTCTTTTACACCCTAAAAAAAAATCTTATTATAAATTAATTCCTAGTCATGTGCTTAGCATGTTCATCATATCAAAGGTTTATTTCTTTCTGTCTGTTATTTCATTTAATTTTTTCTTAAAGCCAAAAATTAGGCAAAAGCTGCAAGAGTGTGAGAACTAGAAAGGATTAGAAAGCAAGTGGCTTACCAACCAACATCCAATCTTATAATTTAGGCGAAATTTTGGTGTGCTTTTAGTTGGTTCACTCATCAGTTAAAATCGTTGTACCATCAATTTTTATGTAGAGACGAATCAGGATACCAATTAGCAATTAACATGGAAAATAGAAGAGAAGATGAAATTCAGGACATATCAATATCAACCCCAACAATTGGGTCTATGCAGAATATTACAGCCAGTAATGGCTTTGGTCACAATATAGAGTTCATGTCTCCATCATATTTTATGAACAAGTTCACTGAGATTAACATAAAAGATGAGACTATTAACACCAATAAAGATACTCTTCCCATATTTCTTAAGGTAGTAATTCACCTTTTCTCCTTTTCATTTCACTTTCAGGACTAGTTAGTGCTTGTATTAAAAGTGATTAAAGAATAAAGCACTTTCAGAAAGAAATGCATAATATGCTTATTTCAAAAAGCACAAAATGTACTTTCTGTGCCTTAAAGCTAGCACTTATGACTATTTCTATTAGGGTTGGTTTGTTTGTGCTCATATTAGGAGTGATTTCATACAAAATCGATTTCAAGAAAGCATATACTTCTTGTTTCAAACCTAAATATTTTTTTTTTCATTTTTGGTTTTCAGACACTTTTTTTTTATTTTCAGAAGTGCTTTTACAGGTTGTAGAAGCAGAAACAAACCCACCCTTATGTTTGGTTCACAATAACTTCTTTTTTTATAGTCACGAGAGGGTCTCAAAAACAATAGCAAACATGATTAAGAGAAAAATAATTATTGTGAAAACATGGTTTGTGTTTGAGCTAATATTTACAATTAATACAGTTTGAGGATGTGGAGTTCAAGGTGAGAAATAGCAAAGGCTCTTCTAATAATCCGGTTAAAGCAGTAGTATCAAAGGTTGCTTCACAACTTAACATGGATGATAATTACAAGCAAATCTTAAAGGGTATTACAGGAAGTATTGGGCCTGGTGAAATTCTTGCTTTAATGGGTCCTTCTGGTAGTGGAAAAACAACCTTGTTAAAAGTGATTGGAGGAAGATTACTTGAAAATGTTAAAGGAAAAATAACATACAATGACATTCCATATAACCCAGCTCTTAAAAGGAGGTAAAATTTACATTATCTATCTTAATTTCTTTATTGGCATTGACTATTTCTCTCATTTATTTTTTATTTTTTTTGGATTAGGATTGGATTTGTGACACAAGATGATGTACTCTTCCCACAATTAACAGTTGAAGAAACTTTAGTGTTTTCTGCATTCTTAAGGCTCCCTGAAAACATGAACTCACAGCAAAAATACCAAAGAGTGGAGATGATATTGAAGGAGCTAGGCCTTGAAAGGTAGGTTTATAAATATTATTCACTGATTAATACTTTAAAAGCCTTCAAATTTTCATTTGGAACAGAAGTTTTTATCACTTCCTCTAAAATAACCTATCATACTATCCTACCATAGATGTCGAAACACAAAAATTGGTGGAGGGTTTATGAAAGGAATTTCAGGAGGAGAAAGGAAAAGAACAAGCATAGGTTATGAAATTCTTGTGGATCCTTCATTGTTGTTGCTTGATGAGCCTACTTCAGGCCTTGATTCTACATCAGCAAATAAACTTCTGATGATTCTTCACACACTTTCTAAGGTATATATTTCCATATTTAATTAGCACTCTAGTTTTTGCCCGAGAATGTGTAGCCTAATGGCATGCTCTCTAATTAAAGAGTTACAAGGTCTGTGATTCGATTATCAGTAGATAAATGAGTATAATTGTTATTAAAAAAAAATTACCACTAATTATTTTTAATCTGTGAAATTGTGACAAGTTGTTTTCTAATGTTGATGATCAATAGGCAGGAAGGACAATAATAACCACCATCCATCAGCCATCAAGCAGAATGTTTTACATGTTTGATAAACTTTTGTTAATATCTAAAGGCAATCCTGTTTACTATGGAAAAGCTAGAGATTCTATGGACTACTTCTCATCCTTGAGATTTGTTCCTGAAATATCCATGAACCCTGCAGAGTTTTTGCTTGATTTAGCCACTGGACAAGTTAATGACATAAGTGTCCCCAATGATCTCTTGATATCTCAAGGAGCTCCTGACTTTGGACAGGCTGTAATCAAAGTAAGATTAAATCTTTCAAAATTTACAAACTATATACAAGTCAAGGCATGCTTTGATTCGGCTTAAGAGGCTCTATAAAAGCCGTTCTAATAGTTAAAAAAAATACCTTTGAACCAAAAAGAAAAAAATTGCTAGAAGTACGTTTAAAGTTTAGAAAACACAAATGATGTGCTTTTTTTTTTTAAACTACTTTTAACAGAAGCACAAGTTAATAGATCATCTGTCTCTTGTCCCTAATATCTTTAATTTCCCATTTTATGTAAGTATCTGCAACTGCAATACAAAACACTGTTGGAGCCAAAAGAAAAGCAAAACAATCAAGCAACAAAGACAACAGAACATCTCCAATTAGCTATTCAAGTTAAGAAGGATTGGACAATAAGTTGGGGAAAACAATTCTTGGTGTTATCTAAGAGAACATTCAAATCTAGGTGCAGGGATTATTTCGACATACTAAGACTAATTCAGGCACTTGGAGTTGCACTTTTACTAGGGCTTCTTTGGTGGGACTCAAAGATTGATACTGAGGCAGGGCTCAGAGATCAGGTTAATTAACTTTCATAACTCCAAAACTTACAAGAAAAATTAACTCATAAGATGAAACAAATTAGTAACAACAACCATTTACTCTAAATTGAACTCAATGATCATAAACTTGATTTAATGCAGATTGGTTTACTGTTCTACTTATGCATATTCTGGACATCCTCTTCGATTTTTGGAGCAGTATATGTCTTCCCATTTGAAAAGCTGTTCTTAGTGAAAGAAAGGAAAGCAGATATGTACAGACTTAGTGTATTCTATGTTTGTAGCACATTGTGTGATATGATAGCCCATGTTTTATATCCCACATTCTTCATGCTAATAATATACTTCATGGCTGGGTTTAAGAGATCTTTTTCTTGCTTCTTCTTCACACAAGTGTCTGTAATATTAGTAGCTATTACTAGCCAAGTAAGTCACACACCATATCAAAAATTTCCACATTATTGTCAATTTTTTATGAACTGCTAAATAATTAAATTCTCTTCTAAAAATAGGGAGCAGGAGAAATGTTTGGAGCAGCAGTTTTGAGTGTTAAAAGAGCTGGTTTCGTTGCCTCTTTGATTCTAATGTTGTTTCTTCTTACAGGAGGTTACTATGTTCAGGTAATTAGAATACTCTTGCTAAGGGTTCTTTTGTTTCTACTTCTTGATCCCTGTAAAAGGGCTTTTGATAGATCAAACATGAAAAAATTTATCATACTCACTTTTAGGGCTCAAAAAGCACACTATATGTGCTTCTTTCTAAAATTGCTTGTAACTTCTCTTAAAAGTGCTTTCAAGAATTTGTTCTTCTTTCACAGAACACAAAATGACTTTCTGATCCCTGAAATAGCTTATAGAAATTTTTTATTTGGTTTGAAAATGCTTTTTAGTCTTCAGAATCGCTTTTACAGTACTTTAAAGCCTAAACAAACATACAAAATATATGCATGCTTGCAAGTAATCAAAATAGACCCCTTTTTCATTTTTTAACCTGCAAATAACGGGGCATTCTAAATTTGACATGACATTCCTAAACTCATGAAAACATAAATATGTGAATTTGGTTGCAGCACTTACCAAAATTTATGAGGTGGTTGAAGTACTTGTCCTTCATGTTCTACGGCTTCAGACTTCTACTAAAAGTGCAATATGATGGAGATCAGTTATATGAGTGTGAAAGCAAAGGAGGATGTAGGCCTTTGCAGAGTTCTCCTTCATTTGATACAGTAGACTTGAATGGTGGTTGGGAAGAAATTTGGATCATGCTAGGCATGTCACTTGGTTATAGAATATTTGGTTACTTTTTCCTCCGTAGAAGAATAAGCATAAGCAATATGTGAATGGCTAGCTTTCTTCATATACCACTACTGCACTATCATAAACTTCAATTTTCTCACACCAAGATTCAAGATTTAGTACTAATGAAGCTGTAGAAAGTAGAAAGCAATTTGTTTCAATATATATTTCTCCGTTTTAATGGTTGAGATGTTACAGTTTTTGAATTATATTATAGCCGCTCAGGCAATATCAAAATGAAGTAAATCCATTACGGCATTACCGTTTTTTTCCTTCTGAAATAACAATACACTACTCACACTGTCACACACTTGGATCAAACCTAACCTTACATTTATACGCCTCAGAGGGAGGCCATGGTGCCACTGCATGCGGGCCACAGCATTACCTTATTTGATCAATATAAAATATTAGTTACACAACTTTTTTTGTGTGGAACTTTGCATTTGTGTAGATTATTATAAAGCTACTCAAAACAAATAGCTTAATTCAAAGAATCATTAATTTAAGGAGTAATCCAAAATGTTCATTCCAATGGAGAGAAAAACTTAAAGAGAAAAACTTTTATGAAAGAAAATTGAAAGTAATTTTCTTGGGTATAATTAAGTTGTGAATTGTGAGTGTTGTAAACACCTTCTGTAATTTATACTCTTTCAGTAAAAAGATTTGTAACAGGTCCGGAGATGTAAGTAAGATTGGCCGAACTTCGTTAACAAATTTGTGTGTTATTTTTTTGTTTTTTTATAAGTCTGACTTATCGAAAATTTGAGTAATTTCCCAATAACATTTACGTTACTTTATGTTCAAGAGCAAAATCGATTTTTCACTATCAAGAATGGGTATCCACTTCTACTTCCAACCTTCTAATAGCTTATGAGCTATATATGTTTTTAGGACTTTCAACTATGTTTGTTAGCTTTCTGCCCCAGTTACCGGGTTCTGTTCAAAATCATGTTTTCCTGGTACATGTTCTGGCATTGTCTCCTAAAATATAAACACAAGCAGTTAGTTAGTAGGACTTTGGAACGAGTTTAGCTTATAAAGAAAAGGTGGTCAATAACTTGGTAGGAGCTTAGCTGGATATCAAGGAGTTGCCGACACAATTCTGCTTTTTCATGAAGTGTCTTAACATTTCAGATATTGTAAAGCTTAGAGCTTCCAATATAGACTCTGAGAAGTCTCATGCTTCTTGGGTTGAAGACGACAAGCTTGCTCTTCTTTGCATTGGTCGGCAGTGCTCATTCCTTTTGAAACCACTTTCTAAGTGGAAGTTGCGGGAAGAGGGGTTATTCAAGATAGGAGGTTTTCGCTACTTTGTTTGGCTAAAACTCAACTTGTGTTTGGATCCTATGTAATAGTTGTATTTTTGGGATACAAAAGTTTATAATTTTAGTGAGAAGATGAATACGATGTACTAGCTAGCTCTGAGAAGATGAATATTATATACTAGCCAGCTACAACTCTTGATTTGCATTGTGTTTAAAATGACTAATTTTTTCATTTGAGATGTCAATTTCATAGATTATTTTTGACAAAATATCATTACTACAAAATTTAAAATTTAAAATTTGATCATTTATCTTTTCACAATCACTTTTTTCATAATAAAAGAACTGAATTATTACAAAGATATAACAAAGAAATTAAAATACTCAATTTACATCACTAAAAACCTCAAATACATTTTTCTTTTATGAAAGAAAAAAATCCAAATAGAATACATTTATATGTCATATCATAACATACGGACATACAATATTCCCTTTCTCTTTCAACGTGTTCCCTCGTATGGGAATTGCTCGAGATTTAATTCTAGGGTCAATACAATACTCAGGCAATAGTAATAGTGGAAGCAAAATATTGATGAAGACTCGTTAGGGAAGATATTTGTAGTCACATGCCATTTTGATAAACTGGGCAATAATTTAAGCCCGCTAATTTTGGTTGTTTAATTATGTTTAGAGGTTATGTACTGCTAAAATTAAACTCTCAGTTAGAAAAAAGAGACATCCCCTTATGTTAAATTACAATTCACTCGATTTCAGGCAGATCTAATGAAGGGTGCATCAAACAGTCATTCCTAATCGTGTCGTTAATGAAACGCTTGGCTGTTTGGTTTCACTACAAGCTTGATTTTTGAACACTACATCATCCCATCTGTACCAAAAGATGCATGTGAAAGAATGGAATTAAGACAAGAAAACCAAAATTAATGTAACGGTTAAAGTAACTAGAATTTCAGCTACCGCCTTCTTTTCACACTAAAGGATGTTGGATTATTTAGCAGTGGATTTCCTCGAAGAAGTTCTGCTTCCTTTACTTTGAGTTCTTCCCGTTATCATCTGCATCAATATGGGTATCAATTAAAATGTAAAGATGCAAAGAAGGGTGAATACAAGAAACTCAAACCAGCATTATAGAAGTTGGTAATTATTTTTACCATAGGACCTATCCTTTGATGAGAAATGCCTTCTCTCGCCTTCTTCAAGCTCTTCAAGATGGTTCCTTTTCTGCAACTCATCTTGAGTATCCTGATCTTCTTTTTCTGTTACATATACATGCCAAAAAGAAAATAGGTTATACAATAAATCATTACCGTCTGTATAAAAAGGTGAAAGATATAGAAAGCAAAATAGTTGAAGGGAATAGCAGAACCAGAAGTCCAGAAATCCTGAACATAGAGGAAAAAACCAAAAACAAAAGACATAATCTCTGCATTACTTCTTGGTAACAAGATTCAAAGTACAGGGTTTTTATTGAATGTTTGCATGGCACTGATTCAAAGAAACAACACCTAGCTCATATAATCTTTAACTTCCTCCAAACATTCATAACCCACAGTCAAAACACAAAAAATAGATAATAACCGTCACTGCTTCAGCTATAAGGGGTAACAAAACACCCTTAAGAAAGGGATATTCTCGATAATATATGCAGTTCTTTTCACCTAGAAGAAACGTAGCACTTCGTGGGGAAGATAGATGTACATGCAGTCAAGCGGGATAATTTATTGTCATTAAACAACTTAACTCATCTTGGTTTTAAGTTGGTATGAGCTGCAAGGAAATTCCTAAATCTATATTACGGGAAAATGTGCATAATTGATAAATACAAATAACACCTAATAATACCTAACAAAACAAATGAAACAGAAATTCTGATCCAAACTTGATTAACATAATAATTGTATTGAGTCCATATGTGCGTAAAACTTCCGCTTGAAATTGAACTTTTGGGATAAAAAAACTGTGAATTTCAATTTCAATACCTAATCTAAGCAAGCTAATTACATGTAATATCCAAATTTGTAAAATCGATCTCTGGAAGCCAGAGGAAGGAAACCTACAAGGTTAAGAGGCGGATTTTCCAGGAAAATACCACACGCAAACAATAACAAAGTACGAATAAAACAAAGGTACTGAATTAAAAATTAGGGTTCTTACATTAAACAGGATAATTATTCTACAATAAGGATCGACCAGAGTCAATCGTAGACAGGGAGAGGGAGCTCAGGAGCCAAATATGAGTAAATAGGGAGTAGGGGTTATCTAAGTATCTTCATAATTAAAAGACAAAGATTGGAATCCGATCGTATAATTTCAGGGTCCATTCTGATGTATGGCTGGCCATATCTTTTTAATTTGGGCCTTGTAAAACTTTGGGTAAGATAGCCCACAATTACGAGCCTTTTATTCTTTGTAAAAAGAAAAAAGAAAATCTATTTTTTCTCCCTTTGGGATTACTCACATTTTACCGGAGGTACACATTATCCTAAACTCAAAACAAATATTTTTACTAAATTAATCTTTTCTTATGGTGGTAAATATATTAATATTAATTTTTTTAATAAATAAATAATTTAATTAAAAATAAATTTAAATATTTTTATAATAATAAAAAATATATACATTTAAATATAAAGACACAAATAAAAATGTAGAATAAATAACACCAATAACTTTTCATGGTACGTTAATCTCACAAATCTTAAAAGTAACAAAAATCACTTAATTTATATATAACTCTCAATCTATTTTATAAATTTCTCTTGTAAATATTAGGTAAACATTACATTTAGCTACTAAAATCATTAAGGTTAGTTTATGTTAACTATTTTAAACAATTTATTAATTAAAATATGATGAATTGTGGTAATAATCATTTTATTTAGGTCATTTATTAATAAAATTAATAATAAAATAATTAAACCTAATATATTCATATAAATTGTGTATATTAAATAATATAAATTTTATTTAAGTTTCATAAAAAAATATTTATTTAAATTAAAAATAATTTGAATTATTTATACTTAAAAATTACATAAATATTCATAAAAATTATAAACATGTATATGTCGCGTATACTTTATTGTTATATTTAATAAAACATTTGATGAAAAAATAATTTTATACTTATTTGTCACATTTTTTATAAATAAATGAACTTAAAACATCATTTGTAAACACGACGGGGGATTCCTAGTTTCCTTTGTTAAAAAAAAAATACATTTTAGTACATTTATTTATATATAACATATTTTTTATTTTATTTGTATATGTTTACGTGCATGTATTTAATGGAAAATAGATGTAGTTATTTAATAAAATATGAAATAATAAAAACACAAATTTATACATATTTTTTTAATTACAACACGGTTTTAGACATGTTAAATTTATCTTTAAAAAAGGAAATTGGTTTAATTTTTTAAATAATCCTACTGTATAGAATCATGTAAATAATATAAATAATATAAGTGTAAATGTATGATAGAAGTAAGTATTTTTTTATAGAAAAAAATATTTATTATCTTAATTTATTGTAAATGTATTTTTTAATTAAATAAAATTAAAATTATATATATCTTTACAATAAATGTGGGACAAATAGTGTGCTACCTTTTTAACTATGGAATAATATTTTCAAATGATGTACACATTTATAAACAAAGATACTAAGTAACATTTAAGAAATACGGGATGTACTTTCTCATCAAAATAGAGCGAAGAGATGAAATAATATTTTTCTTCTTGTCAAATGTATTGTTTAGTGTCATGGTTTAAAAAATGTACTTTTTAAATATTTTTATTTCTAAAAAATATATTATTAAATTTATTTGTTTGTGAAAAAAGAATGTTAGATAAGGGTAAAATTAAATTTTTATTTATTTTTTTTAAAATATAAATAAATAACATAAATGTCACGTACATATTTATATTTTTCGATAGATATATAAATAAAAAATAATATTTAATCAAAAAATATTCAATTTTTTTTAAAAGAAATTCATTATTTAATATACAAAGTCATATATTAGACATTTAAAATTTTATTTAAGTTTTATCAAAATAATTTGTTAAAATATTTAAATAATTTTTATTAACAATTGGATCATTATATATATAAAAAATACAAATATTTATATGATGTGTGTTATGTTATTATATTTAATAATAAATTAAATGAAAAAATAATATTTTGGTTTGATATTTTTTTTTGCCGATAAATAAATTTTAAAAAAATATATTATATAAACAAAAGTAAATCACTCTCGAAGAACTAAACAAATGTACTTTCGATCTTTCTTTTTTTCAAATGAGATTTGTGTTACAATTGGCTGAAAGTTTGGGAATTACTAAGCATTGTCCAAGATGCTTTTCGGGTGAATTTTTGAGATATTTTTGACTTTTTAACATCTCCGGCGCATATTAATGATACAAAATAATTTATGTTTTTTCAAACAAATAAACAAAAAATCTCATTAGAAAAGTTGATAAATTGAATCAATTATAATACATAAAATTTCAATTAAAAAAAATGAAAATCAATACATGAAAATTAAACTTATTTGATTACCAGCTTGAAAATTTGTCGGTTTATAAGTAGTGTATCAGAAAATAGTATATTATAAAACTTAATTTATTTTATATTTGAAAAAATTTAGACAACTTCTGTTGATTTGGTACATACCAAAAATATCATTATAATCACAAAAGGTTAAATATGATACATAGTTATAAAAATTTAATTAGTGTTTGAACAAAATTATGTTATTAGAACTAAATATTTAGTATAATATCTTAACAACTTATAGTATGTTATAAGCTGAATTTTAATGTTTTGATCGTGCATATTATATAAATATATAAAGTATTTTAATCTTTTCCTACCTTTTTATCAACTGTGAAAAAATTAATAAATAAAAATATCGATTTAAATGGAGATGAAATATAAGTGTAAAGCTGAAAATTACTGTTCGGTAAGATAATAAATCATAATATAGTTTTGTTGTTTTTGAAATTTGGTTTCTCATCCGAAAATGTAATGGCTAATATTCGTATTTATTACTAATAGGACTTTAAAATAGCATGAACAAGCCTATTAAAAACATAATCTTTCAAAAATAATAAAATAAAGAAAATGCTCTCTCAGTTTCTCTATTTATTTTTCTGTTTCTCTCTTTATTTTTAAAGTGGTGATGATTATTATAATATTAAAATTATTATTAATTAAAATTAAATATACATTAATATTATTTTTTATATATAATTTCATAAAATGTTTTTAATTAATAATAAAATACACAATATTTTAAATATTAGGTTGATTTTTTTTACTTAAAAACATGTGATAAATAAATAAAAAATAAAAATTAATATCAATATTTTAAATAATATAATAGAGTAATAATTATGTTAATATTTAATTTTTTAAACTAAATATATTTTAAATAAATATTAAAAAATAAAAATTATGATTAAACTAGTTAATTTATAAATCAAACAGTTCAATCTGATTATATTAACTTTTAAACCGATCGAATTAAACCGGTTTTAATAATATATTAAATTTCTCTTATCACTTTCACGAATTATTTTTTAAATTTTTTATATTTTAATTAAATATATATTATTAGTTGTATCATATTTATGTATTATTAATCGAATAAAATTGTTAATTAAACTGTTTATTTATAACATTTTTAATAATTAAAGAGTCTAATCTAATTTAATTAAATCTTTTTTACTTAAAATAAAATAAAATCGAATCCAATACGACCATAAACTCCCGTAATATACATTGATTTCAAATGAAGATGGTTAACCATAGAAATACTGATTCCAAATGAATTAAAGGTGTTAAGACTTTCAACACACTTAAACATGTGATGCATATGTTCTTCCCAGCTTCTAGAAAAATATTTTTAACTCCCTATTAATTAGCTATTTCCTCGTTGTTTCTTAGAATAAAAAAAAGGCTATATTAATGAGATGCTTAGATATCAAACTGCACATTTGTACATTACCTTTTGAGTAGGCTGCCAAAAAGTTTAGCAAAACCTTTTGTATATTATCCATAATATTCCGAATGTGACTGCAGTTTTTCCCTAATATCATAAATTAGTGACACGTTGCCGCTAATCCTTACTCACGTTCAAATTAAAGTCTACCACGAAATCTCAAGCTTCATTCTCAATTATAATTTTAATGGATAATCTACATATTTTGTTCTTAATCAAAGGTTTTTCAACTTAACACGTACATAGGTAATGTTTTACCGGTTAATTGACTCGGTCAAATTTTCTCCATTCCACAAATTCCATTTGATAGTTATCATCAAATAATTAAGATCATCTTTGACATTAAATAATTAATTTTATAATTTTTAATTATTTTATAAAATTATTTGATAATAATAACTCCATTACTTTGTTTTTGATTTTTTTAAATAATAAAAATAATACTATTAAAATTTATAATCATAATAATAATAATAATAATAATATATTTTTATATCTAATTTATATATTTTCAATAAAAAAAAATATAACACATCATTTTACATTAAACGTTATTCAAATTGAATAATGATTATTTAAATCCATATAATATTTAATTTCGTTCAATTTGATTTTATTTAATATTATGTGATACTATTTTGTTATTATAAGTTTTTAAAGTATTATTTTTGTAATTTTTTTATAAAAAAATAAAATATCAAGAATTTTTATTATTATTTACAAATTTCAAATTTAATTATTTTCTTTATACATACAAAATTCATAATATTTAATTTACTCTTTATAAAAAATATTTAATGATGTTTGACAACTCCACTTCCAAGTTTTTAAAATAGTTTTTTTCAAAGTAATTAATTGACGTTATTTTTCAATACATAAAAAATTGAAAGAATAATTATAGAACTTCATGGATTAATGAGCATGATAAACATTTTAAATGGTTTGAAAATAAATTCGAATAATATAAAAATTTATAATAATAATAAAAATAATATTCTAAAAATAATAAGTAGGATTCAATGATATGAATTTAAAATTAAATATATTTAATTAATCAAAATTTAATTTAAATAATATTGAATTAAATGATATTTAATAAAATTCTCTAACTTCATTGACAGTTGACTTGATCTAGAACAGAAATGGTTGAAATTAGAGAATTTTGAAATCTTGTAGAAATAAAATAGATTAAAGTAAAAATTCAAAAGAATGTTGAACTTAAAAAAACTTGTAAATACCTTTAAACCTTGAGTAAATAATATGAATTAAAGTAAAAATACAACAAGAGATAGTCATAAAAGATAGACTCAATTGACTCAATTGAGATTAAGATTCAACTTAGTATGTGAAAATTATTGAAAAATAAAAAGTAAATAAATCTAGCATTGATAAAATACTAATAAGAGAATAAATTTATAAATACATGAATAAATTTCATCTAATAAGTTAACATTTTTAATAAGAGAATTTATTTATAAGTGAATTCATCAAAAATTGTGTACCTGTAAAAGTCTTACTTATCCGATCAACTATTTGAACTGCAATGTTATTAATGAGGAATTCATTTAAATAATAGCTTAGAAGTTCAGACAAGCAATCTTGTTCTAATAATATAACGGAGAAAAGACGTGCTTAACATTTGGAAAAACTAAAATGGTCAATATAATGGCAATATCGTCGTTTTCTCCTAAAATATTTGTGAATAGACAAAAAAGTTATGTCCTAATCAAAGCTAGAATTATTTCAGCAAAATAATAAAAACATATATAGAGTCGTCAATTTGTTTTCTTCTATAATTCTCTAGATAAGCATTCTATTCCTAGAGTGATACAGGCTTCCCCAGTGATAAATTATTGTGGCTAATATTTCATATTATAACATATAAAGTGCCATATTTCTCTAACATAATACAGAAAAAGAAAAAGAAAAAGAAAAAGGGCAAATTGATAGTTGAATTAGGTAACCAACCTCTCAACAAAAAGATCTCATATCCTCAAGAATTCAAAGCAGTAAATTCATTTATAAATAACACAAACAGAATTTAACTTAACATAGTAATCAAATAACTACTTTGTCCAAAATTCAATCAAAAGCCAAATGAAAATAAGTGATTTTATTATTGAAAATCTTAAATAAATGAATAAATAAATAAATAAAGAGGGTATGTTAGCGTTTATCCTAATTTGCAGTTGCTCTCAGCTTTGCTTATTTAATAAACAAAAGCCAGCGGGAAGTTAGGCCAACAACGGTTAGCTTCCCTCCAAACTCTCCGATTCCCTTGGAATCAAAGAAAATCCTTTGGCAGTTGATTTTTGGTCACCGTCTTGACCCTCCTGACATGCTCTTCACACCCATATTCTTCAGTTTCTGTCGCTCAATAGTCCTATATACACTTCAGCTTCTTCGGTTCTGTATATTTCAAGGTCACTTCTCAGGTATCCATAGGAACTTTTGATTTACAGCACATACTCTTCTGCTTTTGAAGTAATTTATGGTGGGATAATTGAAGGATTGAATATTTTGTTGGAAAAAGTAAAAAAGATACCATCTTTTGTAAACCCAATTTGTGGTCGAAGAAGATTGAGATTTTCGAACAGAACTTGGGGCTTACTTTGATTTTAGTATTACCCAAGTCGGTTTTAAGCTTAAAAGCATTTCCCAAGTTTCTGAATTTGAGAGTTTTCAACTAGTTGCAACTTAAGAGCAAAATCCATGCTTTAAGTGCTTAGAGAAATTAGCGTGTTCAACCACTCCAAGCGGTTGCCCAACCCAAATGGTATTTACATCACTGCCTTGTTTAAATTTCATGAGTATTAGTATTTATAATCCAGAACATGAGAGTTTCATGACATTGGGATTTTGGAACTACTTGGCCATCTAACCAAACACAGCTCAAAGCACTAAAGTTGTGACATATAACACAATTTTTGTGATTAAATGTTTCATGCATTTCATGCTTAGTGTTCTAATTATTTCAGTTCCAAACCATATTATTTAACAAAAGCAAGATTAAGATTCTTTTCCCCCTTCATGTTTCAGCAGTTGGAGCAGATTCATTAGTTCAAAATTTTGGAGCTTGATAGTGGGTCTTAATAGCTTGATTGACAATGAGAATATCTGGCAGTACTATTCCAATAACGTCAAGTTCATTAGCAGGTGAAGAACATATGGCTATTGGAACCAGAACCGGGCCTTCTCGTGCTCATCGTTCTTCGTTTTTTATTAGAATGGCCATGAGAATATCTAGAGCAAGATGGTTTAATTTCTTAAGAAGAGTATTCCACTACCAAAATGGATCAAGGTCCGATCTTGGATCTAATCCTTTTAACTCTAGCACTTGGATGATGCTGGAGTTTATAACTTTGGTTGTTCAAATAAGCTTCATAACCATTACTTTGTCCATCTCAAAGAAAGAGAATCCAATTTGGCCAATGAGATTGTGGATTGGTGGTTATAATATTGGTTGCCTCCTCAATTTACTGCTACTCTATGGGCGTTACCGGTATCTTAATCTTACTCAAGCTGATGGCTTCAATCTTTCTGATATGGAACGGCAGAGAAGCATTGAAGATTGCAGGTAGCTATAAATTATATATGCTTCAATTACTACATATGATTTTTCCTATTGTTATTTATAGGTAATTTTCATTCTATTCTGCCATCTTCGTAAGGACAATTCCGGTATTGGGAGTTGTTGAAAATTTTAAAGATTTTTCTTACAATCTCTCAAAAGTACTTCAGAACCCAGTTATGATGGAGTTTTGAAATCCTATGGTTGTATTTTTTTTTTGGGGGGGAGGGGGGCAAGAAAGCTAGTTTGCCTTCTTATGAAGCTTTGAATACTAAATCCTAAAAGTATAATAATCTTATCGGAAAGGTTCTTTTGATTCATAATCATAAGAGAAGCTATTTTAATTTGCCTTTAATCATGCATAGGCAAGTTTGTTGGTTAATAAAATTTCTTATTACTAATTTGAAGTAATATTCATACAGGACAACACATTTGATGAACAAGTGCCGTACATCACTTGATCTATTCTTCGCAATATGGTTTGTAATGGGCAATGTTTGGATTTTTGATTCTCGGTTTAGTTCATTCCACGGGGCTCCAAAACTCCATTTTCTCTGTATCTCTCTGCTTTCTTGGAATGCTATTTGCTACTCTTTTCCATTCCTATTGTTTCTTCTGCTGTGTTGTTGTGTGCCACTCGTCAGTAATCTGCTTGGGTACAACATGAACATGGGTTCCATTGAAAGAGCAGCTTCAGATGATCAAATTTCTCAGCTTCCCAGTTGGAAATACAAAGAAATCGACCACAAATTGGAGCTCGAAAATGGGGCTGAGTACAATTCAGATTCATCAAATGAAGATCCGGTAAGTCTTTTATTCTTGATTCTTTGGAACATCAGACATATGCCTGGCTTTTAAAATTTATTCAGAAACAATTCAAAGGTCCTTATTGTTTTCTATTTTCTTTGTTATTGAAGGAATGTTGTATCTGCCTTGCCAAGTACAGAGATAATGAAGAAGTGAGAGAATTGCCGTGCTGTCATATGTTTCATTCCAAGTGTGTTGATCAATGGCTCAGAATTATATCTTGCTGTCCTCTTTGTAAACAAGAGCTTCAGAGATAGTAGAGGGAGAAAAGACTGCCTTCAATTTTCTTTACTTTTCCCCTTTCTTTTTTTGTGTGATTTTACATTTACTTCCACATGGTTACTTGAGTGAGTTTATTGTATATACAGTGGAGCTCACCAGTAGCTAAACTATATACTGGAAATATGTACCCTCTTTTACTACACGAAAGCAAGCAAAAGATTGTTGGATTTTACTACCAGGGGGTGGCAAAATCCATTGTTTTCAAGATATATAGGCAAAATACAAATGATTTTAGTTTCATATGAATTAGTATATTTGTAAGGAAAAGTGTAAATATTACAAATTTATGATATATATGAAATGATTAAATGAGGTGGTAAAGTATGATTTGATAGTACTATTGAGCCCACAAATTATATTAAATAAGATTGTATCATATCATTTGTGTTTGTGATATTCTTGTAATATACGATGCTATAAAGGTGCTAAACAATGTCTTGTTTATAAATCATACAATTCTTATATGCACCGTCTCGGCGAATAACCCTAAGAGTCTATGAACCTAAAGAAATATGAACGATTGAATGGTTAAGAACGTGTTGAAAATGATCAAATTAGAACCTTAAGAAAACAAAATACTTAAAATCTCAATCTTGAGACGTCACAAACGATAATCACTCCCTTTGATAAGTTAAATTCAAACATTCAATCAAGAACATAAGAAGGTAAAGAAAAAACTTTTTGAAATATACTTTTCATTAATGATATTCATTATACCTCTAAATGACAAGACTATTAAGTTTTTATATAATCCTTATGACAAAAATGCCAATTCAAACCAAAGATAAACCCTATGCATAATTCAACCCTAATGGGCCTATTTAGTTGTGGGTCGGGACTAATCCATTCTTAAAAATTAAAAAAAACAAAAAATAAAAGACCTATGATAAATAAAACAGAAAAAACACACAATTGACTAAACAAAAATTGTTAAACATAAAATACCCATAATTAACTAAAACAATAAAATTGCTTCCTACATTGTTCTTTGCATCCAATTTGATATTTCAAATGTATCCCTTGTGTAAGATCTTGAGAATATTGATCAATACTTGGGAACTTAAACTTAATTAGCACCTCGATCTCTATTATTTCCCTAATCTTAGAAAAGATTCGTTCTTGAATCTTAGCTCTATAAGCAAGTCGATTTGGTAAAATGGATCCATGTGTGAATTTTATTTGATGCTCAATTCCTCTCAAAGGAGATGGTCTATGGGGATTTTCTTCAGCCAAAGAAGAGTTAAGATCATTAGTAGAAAGATAAATATCCTTATATATAAGCACAAGTACTTATTGCCTTACCACCATTACGCTCTTAATCTCATGTTTTTCAACAAATGCACACATTCTTTCATTTTTCTCTCTTATTTTCTCACTTTTCTCTTATTTTTGATTTTCCTCTTGCTCATACTTTTTTCCCTCAACTTGGAATCTCTTGCTATCCTAATCTGGTTCTCATAAGCTTGCAAAGGTTTGAGAGAGACTATTATGACTTTTCGATTGTTCATTTCAAAAGAATAGCAATTTTTGTACCTATAATGAGACACCCTCTTATCAAACTATCATGGTTGACCAAGTAATATATGAGCAACATACATTAGTTCCACATTACAAAGAACCTTATCCTCATACTTACCGATCGAAAAAGGAACCCAAACTTGTTTGTTGACATGCACTTCTCCACAATCATTCAACCATTGTAGCTTGTACGGTTTGAGATGCTTCTGCCAATTCAAATTCAACTTTTCTACTATACATACCTTATCCTTCATATGACATCTTGTGTAAAAAATATGCTCACATTACTCCTCATCTCCTTCGTTCTTGGGCTGTATATTCAAGGCTCTCCTTGTGACAAGTAATTCCTTATGCATAGGTTATTCCAATTCTACATCATAATAATCCTCCAAAGGTGGCATTTCATTGTCACTTGAACTAGAAATTTTGATTTCTCTATTATCCCATACTATTATAACCCTTTTGTTTGGGCATTCAGAGGCAATAGGTCTGAGTCCGAATCACCTAAAACATTTAATATCACGTGACATAGTAAGAGTTTTAGTTTCGTGTTTACCTTTAGGAATAAAAACTAATTTATTTGACTTTGCTTCACCTTTTGTACTAAAGGTATCTTTGTTGTCCATCCAATTTGATTTCCATAGAGAACGAGAGGACGAACTAGATCTAAACATTTTGGACTTGATTTACTTATCCATTTTAATGGCTTTGTGTAGTAGTTCTTCCATCTCTTGCAATTCAACCACATCAGTAATTTCTCTATTTAATCCGACAATGAATCTAGCTATTGTTGCTTCTATATCTTCTTCTATATTTTCTCTAATCATGGCAATTTTCATCTCTTTATAATAATCTTCTACATTCATGGAACCTTGAACGAGTCCTTGCAACTTTCTATATAGATCCTTATAATAATGGCTAGGTATAAACCTCTTACACATCACTAGTTTCATCTCTTCCTATGATCGAATGGATTTCTCGCCATTCCTTCGTTTATTGACCACCAATTGATCCCACCATATATCAGCATAATATATAAATTCTACAACTTCTAGCTTTACTTCTTCTTCTTAGAGTAATTATGACAATCAAATACATATTAAACCTTTCTTTCCCACTCCAAGTAAAACTCAAGATCATTCTTTTCTTGAAAAGATGGAATTGTCATCTTTATATTGCTTATATTGTTATCTCCTTTGGAGTCAATATTTTTATCTCGTTTATAACTTGCTTTCTCCTCCACATTGAAATCATCTTCTTCTTCATTGAACTTATGTCTTTTATGTGATTTAGAATCAGAAGAGGATTCTAAACCATCCAACCTTGCATTTAGTCTCTTAAATTGGTCATTAACAGTTTTGATGAAGAATTTCAAGACGATCTCTTATGGTTCTCCTCATTTCTTACTCATGTTTTAAATCTGTAAAATAAAACGAGATAACTCACACATAATTACACAATATAAGAGACTACTATCATCTAATAATTGATGGTTATTAACCGAATATACCTAAAATCAGTGAGAGGTGGTTATAGTTATTAATATAATCATAATATATAGAACCACAAACAAACATTCAATAATTTTTACATGTTTACAATTTATTTATTAAATAAAATTTTATTTTTCGTTGGAAACAATTAAA
Source organism: Hippophae tibetana (assembly GCA_037013495.1). Classification (NCBI taxonomy): domain Eukaryota; kingdom Viridiplantae; phylum Streptophyta; class Magnoliopsida; order Rosales; family Elaeagnaceae; genus Hippophae; species Hippophae tibetana. Next base: position 13,890,826 of record CM072804.1, read on the forward strand.
TTTTACATTCATTAAAATGACTATTTATTTGGATATATAACTACACAATATATTTCAAATTAAAACATAAAAAAATTACATAATTTTGCTCGTCTACAATATATGTATTAGCATCTTAATGCATTACATTTAAAATTAAAAGAATATATGAAATGTATTAAATCCTAAAAACATTGAACGCATTATAATATATATAAGCAAGTAAAAGATAAGTGTCTCTTTTTATAATTTTTAATCGCATTTTATGTATTGTAAATTTTTTAAGTATAATAATTTAGTATATATTGATTTTTTTTTAATTTTCTCTCTTAATTTTGTAATAATAGACAATTATTATAATGTTCATGAGTTTTTTATTTTCTTTGTATTATCATTTCATTCACTCTTTTTATATAGAATGAAATATTTTGGAAACATTTTGGTTCTTATTTTTAATTATTCTACTAAAAAATAATTATTATATACAATCATTTATTTTATGCCAAATATAATTTAGAAAACTAAATTAAAATTTATCATATGTTTATCGTAATTTTGGTTTTTGATAACTGTATTTTATACAGTTATTTTCATCTATTTTATTAATTATAATTGTTATGTTATCGATATTTTTAGGTAATTTTAATGGAATAAATTAATATTTACTGTTAATTTCTTAAGGAATATATTTTAAAAAAAATTAAAGAATTTGAATCGAAAAGGACTTAATTGCAAATAATAAATATAAAAAATATAATTTAAATTAAAAGTGTGTTTAATTTCAATTAACAAAAAGTGTAAACGTTAATTTAAATTAGAAAAAAAACTTAATTGCAATTAACAAAAGTTTAAAAGTTTATTTGAATTAAATTGGAGGGCTAAAATGCAATTACAGAAAAATTATTTTTCTACACAGGAAAGAAGACCATGCGCAACTATAATCCACGCGGCGCACGCATCGTTAGATCAAAAAATCAATGGTGAGGATCAACGCGTGTATTACAAACGTGACAAAAGTAATTGGACCTGATTTTCTAGAATACACGTTGCTCAGTGTTGAGTAGGGCCCACCTGTCCGTGTAAGCTAGCGTGTAGGGTGGGACTGATGTGTCTATTCTAGAAATGCTCATGTGCGACGCGATCTAGAGAAATATCGTGCACCCTGCCATTCCAATGAATTATAAAATGTCACGTTTCTCAAATGTTATTTTAACAAATTAGGATCTGACATGTGGCATGTGGTGGTTAAAACAAAAACACAGAAACGACGAGCGTTTCTAGCAGCTTTTGTGTCCCCCCACGTGTCTCGCTGGTGATTATCTCGGGCGACACATTCCTCGTGCGCCCGTTCATCTTGCCCTATGAAATGCTGCCACATGTCCCATTATTTCTTTCAGCAAGTGAGATGCTGACACGTGACATGCATGAGTTGAAACAAAAAAGCGCAAAACCAACGCTCTTTCTAGCTACTTTGTATTTCTTTCACGCATGTCTTTAATATTATTTTCGATGTCCCCCACTATTCACGTGTGGTTGTAAGAAAAATATTTTTTTGATGTGTTTTTTTAGCTATAAATAGGGCATTTAATGCAAGAATGAGGGTTGGGTTGGAGAGTTTTAGAATTCTGGACAGTGGTACACGCAGAAGCCCTTTTTCACTTCTATTGTGTTTCGCGTGTGTCAAAAATTTAGAGAGTGTAGATGAAGTTTTAATTTTCTTTGTGTTGTTCTTGAGCGAATATTCCTTAAATTCTGTAATGTTAATTTTATTTATGGAGTAATTTAATTTTTCTAGGGTTGCGTTTTAGCTAAATATATGAAGCTTGAATAAATTATTTTTGAAATTTTTTTAATTTGTTTATTCTATTTGTTCTTAATGCTTTTGATTATTTGAAAATTTATCAATTTATCTGTGATACTTAAATAAATTTAGAAGAAACATTTTTGTATATATTGCTCATGGATAGAATAACATGTATATATAAAAGATAAGAATCTATCTTTATCGTATGTGTGACAATTTGAGAACTTAAAACATAATGAATCTTGTTGAATTTAATTCTCATACGAATATAGTGAATTAATTTAGCAAGGTGTGTCTATACGAAGCTCGGAAGAGATGTATGGATAAAGTCAGAAGTTCTTGATTGAAAAATTAAATTTACAAAAAAATAAATCGGGAGAAAATAATATGATTCAAGTAGATTAATTTGGTGAAAATTGCAATCCTCGAATGTTTTTTATATTTTGTTGTAAAACTCTTAATTAGTTGTTAAACTTTCATAAACTTTCGCTTGTTTTGGATAAAATCATATTGAAATAATTTTAATACTCCACAAACTCTAGTGACAAATCTCTATGAGAATGATAACTTACTTATTAAATTTTATTACTTTTGACCGTATAAACATGCACGTTTTTATGTTCTCCAAAAGAGACAATAGTTTTCTATTTTAATTTTAATTAATAAATAATATTATAATGATCATGAATCTTTTGATTTTTTTCTTTTTAAATTTTCACCAAGAAAAAATTTATAAATTTAAAATTTATTCACATTGAATATATTATTTTATGATTATTTTTTTTAATTCTCCTCCTAAAAAATAATTAATATATACAATCGATTATTTTTTATGTTAAATATAATTTATAAAATAAATTTTATAAAATTATGTTATATGATAAAATATATTAATACTTAGAGTAAATTTTTTTAAGTATACTTCTAACACTTATTTAGTAAAAAATTGATTTTTTTAATTTAATAGATGATTATTATAATTTCATGATTCTTTTAATTTTTATAGTTATCAATTTCATTAACAATTTTACATAAAATCAAATATTTTATAAAAAAAATCAAATATTCTATAAAAAAATCAAATATTTTAAGAATATTTTAGTTTTCTCTTCTATTATTCTCGTAATAATAATTATTAATATATATAATCTATTATTTTTAAACTAAATATAATTTAAAAATAAGCTAATATTTAACATATATATTTATGAGAATTTTGGTTTCCAATTTTAATTCTATAATAATAATAAATTATTATAATAATCATATGTCTTTTGATTTTTTTAATTTTGACTAAGAGAGAATTCATAAAATTTATTTTTATTCACATAAAATATATTATTTTATAATTTTTTTATTTTTAACTCCCTCACTAAAAACAAGTAATACATATAATTAATTATTTTTATACTAAATATCATTTAAAAAAATTAAATTAGATTAAAATGTAGTTTAATTTTGTTAATTATATAAGGAAATAATTTGATATTTATGGTATTTTTTAAAGTATATTAATTTAGTATAAAATTAGAAGAAATCTTAGTTTTCTCTTATACAATAATATATAATTGTTATAATATTGATGAATCTTTTTGTATTTTTTTTAATTATTAATTTTATTAACTCTTTAGTACATAATCAAATATTACATAAAAATCAAATAATTTAAGAGTTCTTTTATTTTTACTTTTATTCTTCCACTAAAGATAACTATTAATATATATCCAACATATGGTGAGGAATTAAAGTATTCAAAAAGTTGCCTAAATTGTTTTGTGAAAATGTCAATGTATAACATAAGTTAGTAATCATATACAACATGCTATATAGTATATATAAATTGATTTTCATTTTGTTATAGATCTTGTATTGAAAAAGACTCTTGACATATAATATTATATTAAGCATTAACACTTGACAGATTTGCTTGGCAACAAATAAGTTTTAAAGCTTAAGAACCAAACTCATAGTCTATCATAGACCTTAAGTTTGACATAGTAGAGTTAAATTAAGTTAGGTACTTGGCCACTTGTAATTACTCTACGTGTTCTTATGAGAAGTTTGTTAAGTATAGAGTAGTTATTACAAGCTATTAGCATCACCTATGTAATTAAGAAATTCATTGTTGCATTTACAGTTGTTTGTATCTTCTTTCTCTTCAACTTTCATCTTCATCTTTTCATTTGTGTTCTAAATTTGGAAATTTTCACAATAAAAATGTATAAAATATTTATTATTTCTAATATTATTTATATTTTAGTATCATTATTATTGAATAAAATTATCATTAATAAATTATTTTTATGATAATAATAATTTGTATTGTACGAATATCATTATCCATTTCAAATGAAAATGATTATAAAAAAAAATTTAATCACAATTTTGATAGTTTTAGGTTTTAGGTTTTAGTCATTGACAGGTTGGTTGGTACTTAGTGTGATGATTTTCATTGAAGTAGGGCTACATTGCATTGACAAATAACTTAATATGATGTTTGATTGGTTAGAATGAGATTAAAAATGAAAATTCTACACATATTTTTATGTTTGTTTGTGTTATAAATTATGAAAGAAATATAAACAATTCTTAAAAGAGATGAAATTGTTATTCCACCATCTCGGAATGCAATTGTTATTTCATTCCCATACACATTGTATAAAAAAATTATTTTAATTTTATCCTCAAATCTTAAACACTAAATCTTAAATCTTAAACTCTATATTCTAAAACCCTAAAAACACTAAATCTTAAATCTTAAACTCTATATTCTAAAACCCTAAAAACATTAATCTTAAACCTTAAACCCTTTTTTTCAATTTTAATAATGTGATATTCAGTTTTAATATAATGGATCAATAATATAATTTTATTACCATATATTAATGCTTAAGTATTATTTTGTAAATAATATGGAAGAAAAAAATTATCAATTTTTTTTTGTTTATAAGTTTTTTTAAAATTAAATAATAATTTTTAGTAATATATTATATTTGATAGATAAAATAACAATTGAATGATAATATTTAAACTTCTCTTAACATAGGGCTTTTAAAGTAATATATGATATATATTTTTAATTTTATTTCAATTATAAACTAAATATTATAATATTTATTTATTCTTTAATTTCGTTAATTAAAACAACCACTGCAATAATAATATCATTTTTTATATTCAATTTCATTACTATTCTCATCATTTTTTTTATTTTTGTGAATGAAACATGACCTAACTTCATTATTTATACTAAATAGTGAATCACATACATTCATGTTTCAAAATTGTGTAGACTTTTATTATTACCAACTAGTAAATAAGGATGGATGTATTTTTTTAAAAATAAATCAAACTTATAATTTTTTTATAGATAAGTTAATCTTTAATATATATTTTAAAATTTAAATTGAATAGGTTAAAAGTTTAAATTTTATAAAATTAATAAACATTAAACTGACATATTTTTATTATGTATACATTTTAATTTTATTATATTTATACAATTTTTTATATAGATTCTAATTTTTAAACTTAGTTATTTATGTAAAATAAATATATTTTTTATAAGAAAGATAAATATGTTTTAACAATTTTTTTGGTATTTTGGCATGAGATTTATTTTTTAATTTGTTTATAAAATTTCAACTTATTTGAAATCTTTATTATCATTTTTTAATTCATATTGATGGTGGGTGTTTTAGAGTTTTTTTAAACATTTTAGTGTTTTAACAAAAGTAAACATTTTTAAATATATAGCATGTTAAAAGTTTTTAAAATTGTATACGCAGGAATAATTGTACGAATGTGAATTATTCTTTTTACTCAAAGAGATAATTAGGACCTACATGAAGGGATAGAAATGCGAACCCATGAAATCTTTTTACGAGCTTTATACTAACCAAGCAGATCTCACCAACGTGAATTAAACAAATAATACAACAAAAATACAAAACAACATGCTTAATTCAAAACACAATAAAAACTATTAGCAGTAAGAATGAACAAACTACGGTACACACACTCATAAATGTGTGTTTTACAGACTCCTATCCAGGCTAACAACATGCATAAATATAGCAAACCTCACACAACATGTGAAACAGTTATACATATTGAAAAATTATAAATGATTTTCAATCACTATAAAACTTAATATGTGGAAACATATTCTATAAATGACAATTGTATTCTCACAATGTGTAATCAAACAAAACACAACCTTAAGGAGTCTGACATATAGTACACAATCAAAGTAAGAAAATATTGGAGAAGCAATATAAATTAATCAAGAAATATGCAGATTAATTTAATATAGCACAAATAATAAATAGAAGGCTATAAGCGTGTAACAAGTAAATGAAAGAAAACAAGTGACAAAATAAAACAAGTAAGCTTTTTAATCATAATATAAATTCAGTATGTTTGTGCATACATGATATAAAACTTAGATTATACTAACACAACTATCTATCATGCATGATAACATTGAAGAAGTTCAAGATTCGATACACAATTGGATTAAGGAGATAATGATTCCTTAAGGACTTGACCCAAATATACAAACAACAGATAGATAAATACTTAATTAATAGACATACATTATTATAAAGTAGATACAATGTTCAATATTCAGAAAGTAGGTAACAAATAATAAAAGTTTTCTAATTAGAGTTTAAATTTCAATATGTAGAGACATACACAATTTAAATTTTGATTGTATTAACCAAATATTAGAGTATGTATAACACCATATATAAGGAAGTAAATTCACATAGAAACCCTGTCTATGTGATAACATTCTTGAATTTCTTATACCAATCATTTGGTAGCAAAAAAACCCATTAAGTAATAAAAAAATTACGATCCTCACAGTTATAAAACCCCATTACCTCTATCAGTTGGGACCACTATTCGAATTACTAATTATTGCTTTTGTTTACTACCTTCGTAATAACCTAATTTGACACACGAACTCGTTTCTCTTCTAAAGCCAATGCCACCTAATGTGTTGTGATTAAAAATTGTAGATCAGTAGTATGAAGTGAAAAGAACTATTAACCTTGAGGACCACTCTCAATCACGAGCAACCAATAATCACTAAGGGACACACAGTCCACCATAAATCACAAATTGTGTATGTGGGACACATAGTTAATCTACGTATACACACAACTAATGATTTGATATCTTAACACACAACTAGTCCAATTACACATGATCCTCTCATAAGAAAAAAATTGTACAAAGGTAACTACTAGCCGACATATGACACACAATTACATAGACTTTTCACATAAGAAAATGTTGCACGATGACAATTACCAACCGCCACACAACTCACTGTCACAAGGCTCTTCAAAAACATTTGCAAATACTGTCTTGAGTACTCCTCATTCAAGAACACGATTTTTGTCACACATTCACGAATCACTAGTACCGAACAACCCTCAAGGTATTAGTAATTCAGAAACAAAAAAATGAGATGTCAATTTGACAAAGTTCTGTTACAATTTTTTTTGGATAAGAAACAAGAAGAAGAATGGATATTTATAGAACTCACCCATGCTCAATGACCAATTTCACTACGACCCCTAATAAAGGGTCTGGCGAGGCCCTTGTCAAGGAACTCATTGAGGTGCTAAAACTTTTATTTTTTCAATTAAAAAATTATCGAGTAATTTTTATAAATATTTGCAATCAAAATGAAATAAAAATATGAATGATAATAACGACAAACGAGCGTGCTCAACCTATTATGCATATTACGAAAAACAATTGTATAAACATGCTCACTTATAAAATATAACTAACTATGTGCATGTTTGTATTGCAAATCTATACTAGTTAATCTCACACAAAAGATGATAATGACATTGAGTAAAATAAATATATTTTACATTTTGTACAAGAAAACCAACATACATTTACAAAAGACTACAAGACTTATTTTTTTAAAGTTTTTAGTTATGTTTTTGAAAAAAAATGGATAAAAAATATTTTATCTAACACGACCAAACCAATCTTGTTGGTCGGTTCTAGAGTAGATTTTTAAGAATTTATAAATTATTTAAGGTTTTAATTCCATTCACTTGTAACACGTAATCACGTAAACAATAGAAATCAATAATTTTTCCTACTAAGTGTACGTGGGAATCTAACCGACGTCGTCTCAAAGCTTATTCTCTGTACAAAGTAATAAGCAGGACCATTTAATTTAATTTGTTCCCTATTTTTGCTTGGAAAAGAAATGAGCGATATCAGATCGAAGTTCATGGAGGTTTACTCCGTTTTGAAATCAGAGCTACTGAATGATCCTGCTTTCGAGTTTACCGATGATTCTCGTCAATGGGTTGATCAGGTATTTCCCATATTTATCTCTGTTTGTCTGTTCCCGTTATATAATCTTCTTTACATACGAGTGTGAATGACTTTGGAGGACTGAATATTCCAAGTGATGGAGTTGCAGTTATTTGTTTATTTATTTGGAATTCGGTATTTGGATTGTGAGAAAGATTTAATTTTTATGGCTCTGGAGCGGACTGATTTTTTTAATTTTATAGTCTTCGTTTTAAAACCAATCTTTCATGGATTGCAGAAGACTCTAGTGGAGGGCTACTGGCCAAAATTAAGTAGGCAAGAATTCGGCCTCGAACTAATGTTCTATTTGAAAATTGAATCAGATGTAAATCTGGATATTTTTTTAACTAAATTTTTGGTATATGTAGAATTATTTTGGATGAAAATCTTGTTACTTAAATTTTGTATTTTTAACCTATTTTTATTATATTATAATTCAATTTGGATCACTTGTCTTTTTTTTATTTTTCCAAGGCTCATGTATTATTTGTATTATTTTTTTCCTTTGCGGAAGGTAATTAGTTGTTTTTTTGGTTTAATGGCATGATATAATCTTCTTTATACATTGGATTTTATTTTTAACCTAATGGTGGTTAACAAAAATATGGCAGACAACATATTTTTTTTACGAAAAGTGTGTTTTTTTTTGCAAGGCTCGTGTATTATTTTTTTCTTTGTGGAATGTCTATTAGTTATTTTTTAGTTTAATTGCAAGAAATAATCCCATTTATACATTGGATTTTATTTTTAACCCCATGAGAAAAAAACATATTACGTTTTTTTCTTGAGGGTTAAAAAAATATGGCGGACAATCGTCATATTTTTTTTTTCATAATATAAATAACTTTTTTTTAGAGGAGTTAAAATTGAAATCATGTGATTAAATAAGTCATATATAAATTGGAGTGTTTTTTTTACCTATTAATCAATTAATCAATTGAAGCTCTGGTATCATATATATTTGTAAATTGTATTAACAGGCTCATCGTATAGTCAAAGGTTAATCCTAAGTATTATGCCATTTATAAACAAATACTACGTTAGTATATTTTTTAATCAATGTAGGGCATTCTTTTTATCCAATACATAACAAACATAATGTTGAGTTTAGATAACTCAGCTGAATTTCTGTTAAACATGACAAAATGATTCAGTCAAGTAATAGTTTCTGCTCCAAAATGACCAGAAAGTATTGCATTATCATTATCATAATGAATGATTTGTCATTATGGAAAATCATTTTATAGCTGTATGATAGCGTGTTATTAAACAACCATAATTAGAAAGAGCTTGCATTGCTTGTGCTTGTATGTACTTATAACTGAATGTTAATTGACAGTGTTTATTGCATCCTTTTCTCTTTGACGAAGATTACGCAACTTTATATAGCTTTTTGAATTGATGGCCCTGTCCTTTGCAGATGCTGGACTACAATGTGCCTGGAGGTATTTACTATTACCTTTTCCATTTTTGAGCTTCTGTCCTTTGAGGAGATGATGTTTCCACAATATATATACAATTCTATCAGTTATTTATAACACGTGTTAATTCTTATAAATGTAATGTTGGTAGGAAAGCTGAATAGGGGTCTATCTGTTGTTGAAAGTTATGAGTTACTCATAGAAGGAAGAGAGTTAATTAACGATGAAGTATTTCTTGCATGTGCTTTGGGTTGGTGCATTGAATGGGTATGATTACTTAGTGGCTCATCAATTTTGCTAGAGCCGTTTTTCCTATATCGACGAATTGGAATTTTATTGTTCTTGACATTGAATCTTGCAGCTTCAAGCATATTTTCTGGTACTTGATGATATCATGGATAATTCTGTTACACGCAGGGGTCAACCATGCTGGTTCAGACAGCTGAAGGTGCAGGTCTTTAGTGTGATAAAAATGCTTCTTTTTGACTGTTACTGTAAGAGCATTTTCATGATAATTGCTTAATGCATTTAATATCTTAGTTTCTCTACATGTTAATCCTAGGTTGGCATGATCGCCGTTAATGATGGCATATTGCTTCGGAATCATATACCAAGAATCCTCAAAAAGCATTTCAGAGAAAAGCCTTACTATGTGGATCTTCTAGATTTGTTTAGTGAGGTATGTTTATTTTTGCTGTCATTGTGAAGCAGGAACAAAAAATTCACATGTTGTTAAGAATCTTTACCAAATATGAACATCATCAATGTACAGGTTGAATTCCAAACTGTATCGGGACAAATGATAGATTTGATAACCACACTTGAAGGAGAAAAAGATCTGTCAAAATATTCAATGTCACTGTACGTAATGATCAAGACATGTCATTTTTATAAGATTTGAAATTAAATGGATCTCTTTTTTCTGTCTTTAATGTGCTAGACTGTGTTGTCATGCAGTCACCATCACATTGTTCAGTACAAAACTGCTTATTATTCATTCTACCTACCGGTCAGTGAAAATTCTAGACTTTCGAACTCTTTACTCTCGCTGTTTGTCCCGTTTATTTTTACACCAAAAATTCTCGGCAATAGTTTTAGTTTTAATAATCTTTTGAAAGTCCTTATTTTTTCATCAGGCTTAATCAGTCAATAAATATTGTTTATCTGATTGTCCTTTAAATTTTTAGGTACCTGGTTATATTTTATATCCAAGAGAAACTCTTTATGAAACATTTGATAGTTAAATTGTCAAAAACTTTATGTGGTCATTATTTATGCCCAGGTTGCATGCGCTCTCTTGATGACTGGTGAAACTCTTGATAAGCATATTGACGTGAAGAGTATTCTCATTGAAATGGGAACCTATTTTCAAGTACAGGTGATTGATTGTTAGCTGCACTTGGAAATCCTTTACTAGATTGCTCATATGCTTATGGGAAGTGAATAGAAATTGACAATTCCATTTTTTGATAGTTATTAAAGTTCACGTCTTTTGATATAGTTTTCTTCTTGGGTTGGTTATTATCTTAAATCTCTTTGCTGTTGTTTTATCTATGAAACTCTGATGCATCCTGTAGGATGATTATCTGGATTGTTTTGGGGAGACTGAAGTGATTGGCAAGGTATATTATTGGGCTATGCCTTTGGTGATCAACTGATCATAATATAATAAATGGTTTTTTCTGGAGTATTTGAGACCTCATTTGGCCTTGTAAACTGTCAGGTTGGTACAGATATTGAAGACTTTAAGTGCTCTTGGCTGGTTGTTAAATCACTAGAGCTTGCTACTGAGGAACAGACGAAAATATTATATGTGAGCAAAAGTTGATTATCAATAACACACTATGTTGGTACAAAAACTTGTTCAGAATGATTATACATATGTATTTTGTGGTATCAGGAGAATTGTGGGAAAACAGATGAAGCTTGTGTTGCCAAAGTGAAAGAATTATATAAAGTCCTTGATCTTCAGGTTCCTCTTTGTTTATCTGTTTTATGGTTTTGCATATTATTAGGGACAAAGATAGTTTATGTATTTGATTCTTCTGAGGAGAAATCATGAATGGTAACTTCAAAATTGTCTTGGGTTGGTTTGTTTGTGGTTCTAGGATCCTGAAAAACGCTTCTGACAGCCAAAAAAAAAAACGCTTTAGGATCAAACATGGAAAAATTTGTTAGAAGTGGCTATGGGTGCTTCTACGTGAATTTTTTCCCTTTATGAAACTGCTTCTGTCAGAAATCACCAAACGAACCCTTCATCTTTCCCCACTTTTTATTTATAATACCAGCATTTACTATGCTTTAGAAAACAATCGTCTAATTTCCAACGTGAATTTACTTCTTGGATGTGCAGAGTGTATTTGCTGAGTACGAGAGCATGAGCTACCTGAAGTTTTTACAATCTATTGAAGCTCATCCGAGTAAAGCAGTACAGGCGTTGTTAAAATCATTTTTGGCAAAAATATACAAGAGGGAGAAATAGGAACTGGCACAGGGGAAACAAAAAACTCCAAATTAGATAGTATATGTACTTGAAAACTTTAGTTTTTCGTCTTTTCTGACCATATTCTAACAAGTCAGGAAAATATCTTAATATTATTATTTCTAATTACTGGATGTTTTCAAGTAGTTTATTTGTATACATAGTCAAGCTCAGCTCAATAAATTAGATGGGAAATTCTATTGACATGCCACTAAAATTTTAAAATAATAAATTTTTTATATACCATTAAGTATATAAAAAAATAAAAATAAAGGAAAATTTTATACCCCATTTTTTTATACGCACACCCTTAAATACAAGAAAATCTTATTTACAATTTATTGTATATCCTCTATTTATATTTAGTCGTTTATTCAGTAACATCTTCTTACAGTTTTTATTTTTATTTTTTATAAAAATGGGAGTTAAAATAAACGTGTTTCACAATGTATATTTCCTTGCACAATAATCACATCTCCTTTTTCTTTGATTTTTCTATTATTATTTTTATATAATTATACTATTTGCACACTGTAGGTGGATTTGAATCCTAAAACTTCTTCATACTCAATTTGAATCCTAAACCTTCTTCGTACTCAAATGAATTACATGCAGTTAAAATGATCATTTTTATATTCTTAATAAACCATATAATTGATTATTTATTTATTTTTATTATGAAAAACACTATCATTAATATATTTTAGATTAAATGGTATTTTGATATGGATAATCTTTAGATCAATGATGTTTTAACCTATAACTTAAAATATAACGAGGTTAGTTTTATCACTTGATCATCACAAGCATCATTAGTATGAAGCTTTTAAGGGCATATAAATAATACATAAAAGTGTTGGTGAAATCCTTCATATTCAGTTTTAGTGTCCGTTTAATTTTTTAAATTCTAAAAGGTTTTTTTTAGTCTCAATTTTTAATAAAAGAATCAACTAAGAATAAATAATAATTTTTATTAAATAATTAAAATGTGATTAAAATATAAGTTTTTAATACTAATAAAGTAAAAGTTAATACACAAAATTCACAAAATATTTATTGTAATATTTGATGTTTATCAGTATTTTATTTATTATTTTATTAAAATTTTAATTTTTTTTAAAAAATATAAATATATACATATGTAAATAAATTTTTGTTGATATTATAATTATTGTTTTTTTCTTAGACAATTTTATAAAATTTTACTTAATTTTATTAATAGTTAATGTTGTAATTGAGTTTTAATAATGAAAAAAAATATTATTTTAATAAAATTTTATTAAAATAATATTATTTATTATTAACTGATACTTTTTCTCGTAGCATAATGATTCAAAAATATTTTTTAAATCTTAGTGATTAAAAGATATAAATTTAAAAATTTAAAAAACTTTTACGATGTATCTTGCAAGTTATATTATTATCGTATGCATGTAAAATTTGTAACTAAATGTACATAAAAGAAGCAAACATAACTCTTTTTATTAATAATATTATAATATCTTATTTATATACATTTTTTATATTTTTAGGTCACCTAACTTAAAATTTGAGGAACCTTTATGAGCCCTCTCCATAAATAATATTGTTATTGTATGCAAGTACAATTTCTAACTAAATGTATGTGTAATATATATATATAATTCTTAGAAAAATGAGCTAGCATTACTCTTCTTATAATATTATAATATGTATATTCTATTTATACTTTTTATATTTATGAAATCACATTAGAATAAAAATATGAAAGAAAAACATAAAATAGTTAAGTTTGTATATTAAGTGAAAAGTGTGTTGATATCTTTTTTATTTGAGTTAAAATATTATTTAATCATCTAAATTTAAAAATATTTATAAAAAATAATCTACATAATATTTTTAATAATATTAATAGATATTTTATTGATAATAATTTTTAAAGAAAATAATTAGATAATTTTACATAATTAACAATAAAATGATGGAAGATATTTTTGATTTTTTTATAAAATAATTTTAAAATTATTAAATATATTTTTGACTTATTATTTTTAAAAAAATTAAAAAATTAATCTAAATTAAAAAATTTCATAACACATTTTACATAAATAAAGGAATTAAATTTACCTTTCACCCTTCTTAGTATATAGAATTTTGAAAATTAAAATTAAAATGGGGTTTTTATAGGAAAATATAACGGCGTCGTTAGGGTAACGGGGATCCTAATTCAGTCACCGCCTTTCTTTAGGCTTGGCGTTAACAAGCTGATAGCTATAACACAATCGCTGCAACGTCAAAATGCTTTCTAGGCTGTAGCCCCTGCGTTTCCTTTCTTCCCATTGAAAAGCCCTCAGGTATCTACCCACTTTTGACGATATTTTTCCTAATGTTCGGCCTTTTTTGTTGTTGTATTTCTCTGAATTATTTACCTTGTCACAGTTGTTTGGTTGCCTATAAAACGAGCAAAGTATAAAATAAAGGATTCTGATTTTAAATTGTGATGCTTACAATGTTAACGACTTAGTGTATGGCCTTTACGAATCATGGTCTAATTTGAGCATTGTGTCTTTTTGACTGTTTAAAAACCCACCCCTTTGGTTAATTGTGCAACTTTTTCCCTGTTCATAAGCATCCTCTTGTCCTGGGGCTTTCGTAAACCATGTATGAACGGGTTGAGGGTATTATTGGTAATAGGTCATTGGTGTTTGATTTTATGCGGAAAGATTTTTGGGTTTAGTTTATATGTGATCTATGTCATGGATTAGAAATTTCACAATTTCATATGATGTGAAATTGGTAATATAGCTATTTATATTTTGCAGCTTACTGATTGATTATCATGCTCAGAAAAGGTACACTTTAGTTTAAAAGGTGCGTTGAAGGTCCTTGTTTATTTTAAAGATTAAAGATTACGTATGTTAATTTTAGTTTAATTATTTCAATTTGATTACTATTTAGATGTGTAAAATTCACGTGACATTATAAATAGTGGGTAAATTTGTCAATATAAAAATATTTATCTTTCATTCAAAAATCAACAATTCTTAATTATTTTACAAATTTACCTCTTATTTATAGTGGCATATAGTGGCACATAAAGTTTATATATTTAAATTGTAGTCAAATTGAAATAGTTAGTATGAAATAAACTTATGTGCACCTTGAAAATAAGAAACTTACATTGTACCTTTTAAAAAATTAAGGACTAAAGTGTATTTTTAAAAGGTGAGGGACTTTAAGAGCTATTTTCCCCTCAAAAACACATAGTGATAAATCTAATTTTTGCAATTCTAGAACCTTCCCTTTATTGTTCTGACTTTTCAGGTCATTACAACTGATGATGACCTGTTAGTTCTGTATATATTCTGACTTCTGAGATCTAGTGTGTGGTACTTTCTGTGAATTATAGAGCTTCATGTGGTTTGTGGTGGTCGTATGCTAAGCTGATTCAGTCATTTGCAGTTTTTTGATATAATTGTTCACATTTTTATCTCGTATAATTCAATTAGTTACTTTTTCGTATTTAAACACTATTTGGATCCTGTCAATGACATTTAATACTATTACACATTTCAGATTGTCCTCTATCATCATTGCAAAGATGTCAATGTTGGCTACAAGTACTGTTGCGAGCTTACCTCTATTACCACCCGGTATGTGGATATCTTAATTTCACTTCCTTTTATTCAGAAAATAAAATGAACTTGCTTCTCTCGCATTGTTCATGTCCTTTTTTGAGGTTTGTTGTAACTTCATTTTCTTCCTCGGAATCTCTATTGTTTGAACCAAAAGAAATTATTTATAGCATCATGGCAAGATCTGCAGTTAACTCAAACTCTGTCTAGATAAAAATGACAAATAAAGTTCAATTATGTATGTAAATGGAACCAAATAAAGAGGGTCAGTGTCATCTGAGTTGTGTAAAAGCATAAGGAATTGCATCCTAGCAATTTTTGATGGTGCATATGTTATTTATTCTTTGGAATTTCATTCACCTTAGACATTTGTTTCCCTTAAAGAGGTGGTGAAATTGTGTAAGGACTAGTATTTCTTTATCAACCAGTCATTGAAGCTTTTTTGATTCGATAGTTGAGAAGAAAGTGTTTCCGTATATTAACTCTTTGCAGTTTTTTTAACTGAATGACTAACTGGACCTAATCAAGGAAAATTTTCTCCGCATATTTATTCTTATGGAAGCAGTGAGAAAAGTGGAGCAATGCATGCAACCTAATGTACCTACTGGACCTAATCGGGGAAAATTTTCTTTTGCACATCTACCTTTTGATGGAACAAGATTGCAGTTTATGAGTGCCAAGTTGGAACCAGTTGTCTGTAATACACACTTCCCAATAACTCAGCAAAGAAGACTAGTCATGCATTCTAGTTCTGTTGTATGTGCTGCTGCTCTGGTATGTTTTTCATATCTGTCTGTACTTGCACGTAGCACCCCTTGTTATAATTTGGTGATAGCTTTTGCTTGCATGTCAATTGTTTGTTTAATAGTTTAAAATTTTGAGAATTCAACAAGCTAGTACATTTCTACCCTACAGTTTTTACTTCTAGAACACTTCAAAAGTTATTCCAGAATAAGCACTGCACGACGTGCACGTGAGTTTTTCCCTTGAAACATAACAGGCTACAGTACAATTTTAAATTATTTCCAAAGTGCTAGAGTATTTACAATTTTGCTTATACTATGGGTTTGAGTGCAGTGGTAATATTGGTAGGAGATTATAATAATGGAACAAATTTTTAATATTTGGTGCGTGAGTGAATTGGTGGCGTGACAGAGTGCTTTTTTGGAAATTGCTCTTAAATCTTAGATATGTGAAACTGATGTTCGTGTGTTCCTTCACCTAATTACTTCTATCAAGAGTATTTGATTTACTTGCTCATCTCTTTGATCACTTGTATGCTTCCTGTATCTTATAGCCTCATACAATAACAATTGTTAAGGGGAAGCTGAAGTTGAGAATTTAAGCTGATATATGGCATCATTTTTTTCTAAAAAAATTGGTCACTTAGGGTAAATGGGATGTCTCATCCAGATGTAGCCTTAATATTTTGTATCTTGACAACTGTTTCAGAAACTTCACTTATTATCTTCGGCTAGAGCAGTTGTGGACTTTTGGCTTTAGTGCTAGGAAATGTTTGGCAAACATATTGGTCATGCATGACCCCCTCAGCGAATAATACTTATTTGTAAAGTACTACTTAATTATTAATAAAGTTATGCAGGTGTCCCTACCCCCTCCTCCTCAAAAAAGGTTTCCATTTCCACAAAAGAGAATTAATATGAAAATTTTGGGGAACGTGTATTGATTTGTGCCTTATATTTTGCAGAATGCAAGGTGTGCAGCTGAGCAAACCCAAACTGTCACTCGCGAGGCTCCCACAATAACCTCTTTTCCAAGTAACATTCGCTGTCTAGTCTTTTTAGCTTGCTGTTGCATATGTTATTGGTAGACTTGAAATAGTTTAAAGATATGCAGATAAGCCTCTTAAGGGTAGTTGGGATTTTATTCAGTATGTTTGTATGATACTTTAAGTGATTTTATTATTAATAGGGATGGCAGAAAAAGGTGGATGTTTTTATAATTGGGATTATATTCTGGTCATGTATTCCAATTGTTCTAGTCAGCATTTGCTGGATTTCTTCATGATTTGCTGTGTTGCCTTCTTTCTCATGGAGATTTATGGTTATTTTAAACTTTATTTGGGCTCGGCTTATACATGATTCCTAAATGCATATGCAGCCAAGGAAAAGTCACCACAGCTTGATGATGGCGGTAGTGGATTTCCACCTCGTGATGACGGCGATGGTGGTGGAGGTGGAGGTGGGGGTGGGGGCAACTGGTCGGGTGGATTCTTCTTTTTTGGATTTCTACTTTTTCTAGGATTCTTGAAGGATAAAGAAGAGGAAGGACCCTATCGAGATAAACGCAGACGATAAAAGATGTTGTGATCAATTTAAATTGTGGATAGTTAGCATTTGTAGCAGTTGGAACGCATTCGGCCGTATTAATTTTGCACTCTGAGGGCTTGTTTGGTGGCTCACCTTCTTCGAACATGAGCTCCGTGTTTTGTCTTCGACTTGTAGCTCTTGTATAATACATTTGAGGTTTTCTGTATTCAAGCAACCCCTACAAAAAGTTTCTCTGTCTCTATCTTGATTTCCTGTATTTATTTAATTTATAGATATATTGGTTTGGTTTTAATCCTTGGCTCATACCTTTACTATTGATTGGTTTCAATTCTTACTTGTAATTTTCATTTTGTTTCTTCATTATTTCTGGAGTTTTCTGAAATGTAATGTTACTTCAAGAGCGCGATGTTTCTCTCTCTCTTTTTTTTAAATGTCTAAAAGACAAATCCGACTACTAAATTGATACATCACCAAGCTTTTAATTAAAACACTTACCAAAACGATAGGATATCTAAAATTTCATTATCCTCTTATTTCATTTTATTTCACTCCTATAGACAAAACATGACATAGACTTGCAATTCTCAAAAGCCTATAGGATTGTGCAAGCATTACTTGTATAGAGGTATAAATATTTTAGGACTGTACAATAAGCTATAGAGTAATTATCATAAACAACATGAAATTACAATAAATAATAATAAATAAATATTTATTATTTCAAAATAGATAATAAATAAAAACAGAAAAAGAGCTGAATTATATACTTCAAAGAAACTGCAACGTGCAGACTTGTAATTATATATTTAAATATATTATAATTATAATTAATATAATAGATTTTTATTAAATACAACATACAGATTTGTTATTATATATCATAATTATTATTAAATATAATTATTTGAATTGGATTATATTTATTAATACCATACCGATAAAGATTAGTATACAACCGTCACTGTGGTATCAACAATCAACATCGTCATACTCTCCCAAGTTGAGAGAATCCCAACTCTATCGGATTCGTCACTTTTCTCTCTAAAAGCTTCTGCTAACGCCATTATCCCCAATTCAGCTATCACAGAGCCTCTTCACCTCTGCGTTTATAGGTAGATTCAATTTTCTCTGCGATTCTTCAAATTTTGAATCATTCCTCTTTTTTTATCAAAGCTTTGGTTTTTCAATTTTTTGTTCAAAGCTATTAAATGTTTTAATTTAATTTTTCATAACATGTGTTATTTTTGAATCTGTGAAGTAGATCCCTCTGTTTCGTAGTAAAAATTCTCTGTACTTTGAAGTTTGTTTCACTTGGCATTCGGATCTTGAATCAATTTCGTTTTTTTCCTTCTTTTCCGGACTATGAGATCGGTAGCTTCTGGATTTGCTTAGTGAATTCTTTATTTCCCCATCACATGCTGACACGCTTGGGTTGTTTGGTTGTCGAACATGTGCCGATGGTATACTTGCGTTGTCTGTATTGTTTTGTATCAATAGTTTTAGAAGAATTTTGTAATAATTGAAATTAGGTTATCCGAATTCTGATGTCTGATTTATAGGTTATGAAAAATTGACAATTAACTAGATACCTGAACCTTTTGATTCAGAAGGGCACAAGAAATTTGGTTATTTTTTAAAATGCTTTAAACTGAAAATTTTATTCGGTCAAGTTTGATTTGATTTATATGAATTGCCGATGGTACTGGTTTATAGAATTGCTGACCATTCGACATTAGCACTCCTTTTGCTTGTATCTCTATGCTGTAGCCCTAAGTTTCTCTTCTTATTATTGTTCTTTGTTACATTCTTCTGTAATTCCTCTATAGGCAAAGCTCAGATGTGCTTCTAGTTAGGCATCTCCTCCCCCCTCCTGCTGCTCTTTAGCGAATTTATTTTTCTTGGAAACCGTGCTTAAGGATTGATGGAAACTTGTCTTTCATGAATTTATAGAATATATGATCAATTTTCTTTTCTTTTTGCAAATTATGTCATTCTCGAAGAGTGTATATCTTTAACTTTTTGATAGTTGCATTGTTCAATTGTTCATTAGCAATTTGCATCACAAAACTTTTATTCTTAAAATATGGTGTATATTAGTCGTTTATGTTGGAGTGTATTAATGTAATGTTGAGAGATTGGTGACCATGGTATCACACTCTCTAATATGATGTGTCTTGTATTCAAACTTCTTATCCCCAATTATTGAATTTCAAGTCCTTCGTGCCTAAAAGATGTATAGAGCCCTCAAAAGCGGAGCATTAGGAAGTATAAATATAATGTTGGTCCATCTCTCAATAGCGTAAGCTTTGGTGAGGATTGGTAACCATCAAAATTTAACAGTTTAGCTGTTTAGGTTAGTAGTCTCTTTTCTAAACCATTAGCATTAATTGTAATTATATCTTGTGATATGTACCTGTTACACTTATATCCATTTTTCTCTAAAGATTCAGTGTTGGCTGCTTAATTTTTGTCAGATCTAAGTATTGTGCCTGGTCAACAGTAGGAAATGGTTAAAAGGTTTGTATGCTAGCAAACTTTTTGGTTTCTTTCTTCATGCCTTGTAGGACCTAAGCATAATATCTTATCCGTTTACTTTTTTTGGAACAGGTATGGAGGGTACTGATTTGCAGAAAATATCATGGTGCAGTGCATAGAGGGAATCAAGCATTTATTTGCTTCCCTACTGCAGTGCTGTGATCTTGAGTTGTGCAAACAACCTAGAGGTCTAGAAGATCCTGAACTTTTGGCAAGAGAGACAGTGTGTAAGCTATTCATTCAATCTAATTATTAACTTTGTATACCTCCAACAATGTCTTGCTTTACTAACATTCTAAGCTAAATGGATGGAAATTCAAATTTTCTTTTGTCATAGAACTTTTGGAAGTGCTGTCAATTTAGTAGATTCTCTATTCCGAGTTGCAAGTTATCTCATCTTGCCTATGTCACTTAAACAGTTGAACTTTTTTTTAATAGAATTGAACAGTTGAACTACTTGGTCCACTTAAATTGTATTTTTTTTTTGTGCAGTCAGTGTAAGTGAAATTGAGGCACTGTATGAACTATTTAAGAAGATAAGCAGTGCTGTGATTGACGACGGGTTGATCAACAAGGTATTTCATTAAAAGCTTTGATGTTGGTGGAACTATTGCCAATGCATTATATATATACAACGTTTCCTATGCAGGACAAGTCTATCAACCAAAGCTTTTTATTTCATTGTATATTTGGGGTTCATGTGTATGCAATTTCTACTTCTAAGTATAGATGCTCTTTCTCTATGGTTTATGTCATAACCTTATTTGTATGTCCTTATTTCTGTGTTAGGAGGAGTTTCAACTCGCATTATTTAAGACAAACAAGAAAGAGAGCTTGTTTGCTGATCGGGTAATTTATTTTTAGTTCTGACATTTTACATATTTTTAACTGTTCTGTCAGGCTACTGTTACATTGTATCAACTGCATTTTCTTACCAATGCTGCACTTTAGCATCTCTGAAGTGTCTCACTTCAGATTCTATATTTGTATTGCTCATATTCAGGTGTTCGACTTATTTGATACAAAGCACAATGGAATACTAGGTTTTGAGGAGTTTGCACGTGCGCTCTCTGTCTTTCATCCCAATGCCCCAATTGATGATAAGATTGAGTGTATGTTTCTTGAAGTTTATCTTCTAAGAAGTTTGTGTTATTTCTACCTCAAAGCCAAAGGATGTTTTGTTGCATCATTATGATAAACACGAATTATTGCTCTTAAAGTAGTCCGTTGATGACTAAAAATATGATAAAATCTATTGTTTTATAATTAAATTTGAAATTTAAGTGCTTGCATATATCTTCATCATTTGAGGAATGCGATTCAATGTTACTGAATGAAATTGCGTTGTGTTTCAGTTTCGTTTCAACTATACGATCTGAAGCAGCAAGGTTTTATTGAAAGGCAAGAGGTAATATTATTATTTCAGAGTAGCTTGGTATCTTCCATTCGATAATTTATGCTCTTTATTTGTTTGCTTCAGACAGTTTAGTTGGACTTCTTTTATTTTGTTTTGTTAATTTAGGTGAAGCAAATGGTAGTGGCTACCCTCGCAGAATCTGGCATGAATCTCTCAGATGATGTCATTGAAAGCATAATTGACAAGGTATTTCCTGAAAAAAGATGTGTTATTTTGATTGTTGTCAATCATGTTGCTGTTGCTTGGTCAACCAAGCAGATTTGTTTTTGAGGGAATTTATGTAAAATTTCTTGTCATATTTAGACATTTGAGGAAGCTGATACTAAACATGATGGAAAAATCGACAAAGAAGAGTGGAGAAGCCTGGTTTTGCGTCATCCATCTCTATTGAAGAATATGACGCTTCAATATCTTAAGTAAGTTTCAACATATGATGTTCCATCTGATGATCTTCCAATAGAACATCACTAGAACTTGTCTTTGATTTAATATCTATCTTTTCACAGTACTTCATGTTCAGCTATTCACCATTCGTATATTTAATCATGAATTCTTATAAACTAATTCTCAAAATAGATGAATGAATGAGTTTAATCTTCTTAGTGACAAGTCTAGCTGTTAGCTAATATTTTGTAATTTTGTTTTGATTTTTTTTTTTTGGTGAACAGAGACATCACCACAACATTCCCCAGCTTTGTGTTCCACTCGCAGGTGGATGATACCTAAGGAATCCAGTTTGCGTTGGGTTGTATGAGACATGCGTAGCACTGCAGGGTTCTGAATGAAATTTCGCTTCCTTGTGTGAGGCCTAGAAGAAACTTTTACGTAGCTTCACCCCCCCCCCCCCCCCCCCCCCCCCCCCCCCCTCTTCAGAGAATTTTTTGTGGTGTGTATTTATTTATGCTCAGTTATGTACTTTCCCGAAGTACATATAGCTTTTCAGTGTGGAATT
The DNA here is from genome assembly GCA_037013495.1 of Hippophae tibetana. NCBI lineage: Eukaryota > Viridiplantae > Streptophyta > Magnoliopsida > Rosales > Elaeagnaceae > Hippophae > Hippophae tibetana. The sequence goes on from CM072804.1 coordinate 13,913,678, forward strand.
TGAGACATGCTTTTGTTGCTTTTAAGTTTCTATTTGTTAAACTTTCCAAATTCAATTGAACGAAAATTGTTAGCACTTCATTAGATTTATACCGAAAAAGTTTTGAGAAAGCTAGTTTGATTCTATACTGATGTTAGAGTTTGTTAATCGTCAACTAAGTTACTGGGAGATTACATTTTAAATTCAACAATTGAAATTAGCAAGTTTGAAGTTAAGATGGTACTCTATTAGTGTGTTGGTTAAAGTAAATAATACTTTTATATATCTATTTTGAGATGCCCTTCCGGTATTAAAGATTTACTTTGATTGGGCACATGTCAAGTTGCTAATGCTAAATGGAGTTTTTGTGAACTTTACTTTAAGCGAGAATATTGCTTGCCAATTTTCTTTCTTGCTTCTATTAAAGAAAATGGTTATAAAAAATAAAAAAAGAAAAATTTAAAGTCATTGAAGATCTTGAATTCAACTAAGACATTGCTATTGTTCAAATGAATCTTATAAGTTTTGGGAATAACATCAAAAATACCTAAGTTTTGAGATATTTTAAAAATATTCTTAAAGTTTTAAAAAATTCAAAAATACTTCACAGAAAATGTTAAAGTTTGTTTTTCAAATTTAACGTACTAACACTATTTATTAATGTATGAGAATGCGTTTACAAAAAGAGAATATTTAGATATAGTAGTAAATGAAATATAAAAGAAATTTATTGGAGAAGATAAAAGAAGAACTATTACTAAATACAGTGAAAATGAAATCAATGAAGACAAATGACATTTAACAAATATGAAAATTTGTAAAATGTGTTACATGGATTCTTTTATTTGTGAATATGAAATGTATTATCATAAATTACCACCATCTATACAAACAACTTATAATGAAATTTTTTTTTCAAAAATTACCTAAAACATTACATAAGACCTTAATAGAAAATTGGAATCAGAGAAATAGAAAAACAATACTAAACACTCTAGGAGGAAGAATAAAAAGCCTTAAAAACTAGATAATCATTAAATGTTAAAAAAAAATATAAAAAAATATGGGAAAATGATAAAATTTGTTGTATTACAAAATATTTAGGATACAAAAAAATATAGATGTAACATAAAATCCTACAAACATATTTTCAAAAATATAAAGGAAGATTCAATAGGAAAAGCTATATGAAAAGATATTTTAGAAAAAAAGTATAAACCTTACAAAAAAATAATTATTAACCTTCAAGAAAAAAGAAATATAGATGTTGAATCTCTAATGAAGTAGGATATTATGCCAATGAGTGACTTAGTAGGCTTCAACATTGGAAAAAATTTAAAAAGAAATTTCCGTTCAAAGAAAAAATCTTAGAAAAAGCTTTTAAGATAAAATTAGAATCAATCAAAGAATCATAAATAGATAATACTTACAGTATCTATCTATTAGAGAAAATTGAAGAAGAAATAATCAACTCAGAATATGAACATTCTGAATATGAGTACTCTTCATTAGAAGATGAATGGTTTATATAGTATTATAAATTCAAATAGTAGCTATATTAAGATAGGACTTAAATTTAAAGGCTATATTAGCTACCAATATGTGTAGTAAGTAAATATGTTTTCAAAAGAACATTGAAAATATAGGCACTAAAAGATATAATTGTAAGAATTGCTAATAATAATACAATAAATTCTAATAAGGTTTTAAAAAATACAGATATAATTATAGGAGGAGAAAATTTTCATATTCCTACCATATATATATATATATACAAGAAACATGAGTTAATTTATGAAAAGAAAATAATTTCTTAAACTTATATCAACATATTACACAATATTCAGACAAAATAAGTCTAACAACATTAGATGATGATACTATTTATGTATCAAATATAAGAAATTTTTTTACCATATTAAACCCAACTTATATGCAATAACATAAAAAAAACAAAAACTTGGTGAGATAGACACAAAGCAACCAAAAATTTGTTTAGAAATATTTCATTAGATATAGGAGAAAAATAACTTTTTTCTTAATGAAATACAGGATGATAAAACCCTAACATGTATCAAAAAATTATTAAAAACAGTAAGTTCAGAAAATCCTTTGGATCTAAAAATCTATAATGATTGCTAACATAAAATGAAGAAACTCTAATAAGTTAGTAAAACCAATGATTTATACTCCAGAAGACATGATTGAATTTGAAAAATAAATTCAAGAACTTTTGAAACTAAAAGTCATAGTAGCATGTAATTCACCTTATTCTACTCCAACATTTTTAGTCGAAAAGAAGTTGAAAAAAGAAGAGAAAAAAAAAGAATGATAATAAACTTTAAAACGTTAAGAATTTGGTAAATAAAACTAGATAGAGAATCTCAAAAATTAACTGCATTTAATTGCCTTCAAGGACAATTCCAATGGACTGTTGTATCATTTGGATAAAACAAGTTTCAGGTATCTTACAAAGATATATGATTAACATCTTTAAAAAATTATAAAATATTTGTTGTGTCTATATAGATGATATTTTGGTTTTCATTAGTGAATTAAATAAACATTATTTTAATATTATTAATATTCTATAAGAATGTAGGAAGCAAAGTATTGAACTATCTAAAAGAAAAGTAATACTTGTTCAACAGAAAATTAAGTATATAGGGTTGGAAATTGAAGATGAAAAACATAATCTACAACCCTATATAATAAATAACATTTAAGGTGTTGTTAGTGAATTAAAAGACAAAAACCAATTACAAAGATTTCAAAGATGTTTGACATATGTAGAAGCATATGTTAAGAAACTTGCAAAAATGTGAAACCTTGACAAGTAAAATTGAAAAAAGACTATATCTAGAAATTGATAGAACAAGATACTCTGTATATGGATAAAATAAAAACACAGGTAAAAAGTTTACCAACTTTATACCATTCAAGAACAAATAATAAAATGATTATTGAGAGAAATGTTTCACAAGAATATTGGGAAGTAGTTTTGAAAGCAAAAGTAGATGATAAAGATGAATATCTTTGTAGAAATGTATCAGAATCTTTCCAAGGTCAAAAATTAAATTATCATAGTAATGAAAATGAATACCTAGATGTTGAAAAAGCTATTAAAAATTTATAATATATGTCATAAGTTTCAAATTCATTGTTAGAACCGATAACGAGAATTTTGGTTATTATTTAAAAACTAATATTATAGGTGATTATAAACAAAGAAAATTAGTAAGATGTCAATAGGGGTTTAACTACTACAATTTTAATATCAAACATCTTCCAAGAAATAAAATAGTTAAACATATGTTTTTACTAGAGAATTAACACATCTAACTTTTTTTATGTTTACAAGTTGGAACATCTTGATATCAGGATCAAAATAAAAGGAAAAAAGAAAAAAAAATCCTCCATGAACAACTCAAACTGTTATATCTCAAAAAGTCTCTTATGGAGATAGGAAAAAAACTTGATTGTTCAAAACAACTCTTAGAGTCTAAAAACTCAAAAGAGTAATATTTATAAAAAAAATCGATCTAAAGAAGATAAAACTTTTAAAAAAAAAATTCAAAATGAAAAGAAAGAACATAACATTGTAATAGAAAGTAGCATCTCTTAAATAAAAAAGCTTAATTAGACTAATAAAGTAGAAAAGGAAAAATCGAAAAAGACTTATATAGTCTATAATCCAAAATAAAGAATTTATAATAACTAGACAGAAATTAATAAATCTATTCTAGGGTTTAGTTGAGTAATTCATAGAGCATTCACAAACAGAATAGAGACTATAGAGGCTAAAGACAGTGATATCAATTACAAGATACTAAAATTAATACCTCTAGATAAGATAATAAGGAATTATTTTACAACAACAACAACCAACCACACTAAATATTTTAATCACTTAATTTTTATAAATTAGACACATTAATATTTTAAAAAAATTAATGCATTTTAATCACTTTATTTTTGAACACTTAAATCACCTTGCCAATTTTTATTATATGTATAATTTTTTTAAGTAAAAAACTTAAATTAAATCTACTTAAAACTTAACTACCAAGGTTAGAAGATGTTTGAAGAGAAAAATATCTTAAAAAATTGTAACAAATTCTCAAAATTTATTTAATATGAATATTTTTTAATATATATTTATAAAATATGTTTAATTCAAAAATTTAAATTATAAATGTTTTTGAATATATATTGTAATGTAAATGTATGAAATTAATAAATATAAGTTGTATTTTTTTCGATGAGATAAAAATTAAATAAGAGAGTGAGATATAAAGTGTTGGATATTAAGCCCTATTTTGTAGCATCTTTAATTCTTAATATGTAAATGTAAACAATACAAGTGTGCGTTGCAAATATTTATTTATAAAATTGGTGTATTATCTTCATCTTCTAAGACGGTTGCTTGCATAAATTTGGGTCAATTCCCAGCTCAAGTATTGTAGCTGCTTTTAATACTTGCTTCCCATTTAAATCTGTCTAGACATTTCAATCGTTAGATGAGAGAATGAAAAGACTCTTTTAACTTTCAAGTTACTTATCCTTTGAAGTCAATACTTGGTTTTTCTCCAGTTACGTTTATCGAAACGTAGGCACTACTGCACTAGTGTATCATACAAAAAGAATTTACCATGGCATGTAGAACAAAGTAATATAAATGGTAGAAAATTGAAATCTGTTAAACAAATGCAAATTCAATCTATAAAAGAAAAACATTCACGCCTCAAAGGATAAGAGCACATGATTGAACTTTTTGTCCATCAAAATCTGGCAACGAGGGGCAGAACTTCTTAAGTCGCGACACAGAACAAGAGGAAGTATTTTGTTCGATCATTAATCATAGATAGTTTTCCAATGGACAATGCTAAAAATTTCAATGCCAATTAAACACTTAAAAAGCACTACCCACTTAATTAAAAACAATATTAGGGCACTAAAAGTTAATATAAATTTCAGCCTGAAAATCAAATATTAAACGTCTTAAAAACATTCTGAAACCCATACAAGGCAAAAAAACAAAAAAGATATAAATAAAAACTGGCACCACTAGATAGATAAAAAAGAAATGAGATTAGTCGACTTCCTCCATCTTGCTGCCCTCTGCATCTGCTTCTGCTTCCTCCAATGGAGGCATCTCTGCATCAGCATCGCCAGCTTCCTCATCAATGCTCAGACCAAGCTTTAACATTCTGTGGATCCTGTTGCCAAACGTGTTAGGATCATCAAGACTGAAGCCAGAGGTGAGAAGGGAAGTCTCGAATAAGAGAAGAACAAGGTCCTTCACAGACTTGTCATTCTTGTCAGCATCAGCTCTCTTCCTAAGCTCCTCCATGATGGGATTCTCAGGGTTAATCTCCATGGTCTTCTTGCTTGACATGTAACCAGCCATGCTGTTGTCCCTCAATGCTTGTGCTTTCATAATCCTCTCCATGTTGGCAGTCCATCCATACTCACCGGTAACCAAACAGCAAGGAGAATCAACCACACGGTCAGAGACGATCACCTTCTCAACCTTGTCACCCAAAACTTCCTTGATAACTTTGCAAAGCCCATCGAACTTCTCCTTAAGGGATTCCTTTCTAGTCTTTTCATCTTCAGTCTCATCAAGCTTCAAACCTTCCTTGGTAGCTGAAATAAGCTTCTTGCCTTCAAATTCCTTGAGTTGACCAATTGCATACTCATCAATAGCATCGACCATGTAGAGAACTTCAAAACCTTTCTTCTTAAGCTTCTCCAGGAAAGGAGAGTTCTCAACAGCCTTCTTGCTCTCACCAGTGATGTAATAAATGTCATTTTGGCCATCCTTCATTCGAGTGACATAATCCTTCAGACTAGTCATCTCATCACCACTCTTGGTTGAGTGGTAACGCAACAATTCAGCAAGCTTTGTCTTGTTTTGGGAGTCCTCATGGATACCTAATTTAAGGTTCTTCGAAAAAGATTCATAGAATTTGTTGTAGTCTTCTTTATTTTCTGCAATCTCAAAGATAAGCTCAATGCACTTTTTGACCAAGTTCTTACGAATAACCTTCAATATCTTGTTCTGCTGAAGCATCTCTCTTGAAATGTTGAGAGGAAGGTCCTCAGAGTCAACAATACCCTTCACAAATCCAAGATATTCAGGCATCAGCTCCTCACAGTTATCCATAATGAAGACACGGCGAACATACAGCTTGATGTTGTTGGGTTTCTTCTTTGAGTCAAAGAGATCAAAGGGAGCCCTCTTTGGAACAAAAAGGACAGCCTTAAACTCCAGTTGTCCCTCAACTGAGAAGTGCTTCACAGCAAGATGCTCTTCCCAGTCGTTGGTGAGACTCTTATAGAAAGCAGAATACTCTTCCTTGGTAATTTCCTCCGGCTTCCTCATCCAGATAGGCTTTTGCTTGTTAACCAAAGACCACTCATGTGACACCTCCTTGATTGTCTTCTTTTTCTTCTCTTCTTTCTCTTTCTCTTCATCAACCTCCTCAACCTTTCCCTCCTCGTCCTTCTTTTCCTCCTCATCCTCATCATCAGAGATCTCCTTCTCAGTGGTCTTCTCCTCCCAGAGAGAGATAGGATAACTGATGAACTCAGAATGCTTCTTTATCAAATCCTTCACTCGGCGCTCCTCAAGATACTCAAGCTGGTCCTCCTTAAGGAAAAGAGTAATTTTTGTACCCCTGCCAATGTTCTCAGAGGTATCTCTGGTAATAGTGAAAGACCCACCAGCTTGGGACTCCCAGACGTATTGCTCATCATCATTGTGCTTTGTGGTAACAACAACCCTATCAGCAACAAGATAAGCTGAGTAGAAACCAACACCAAATTGTCCGATCATGCTCACGTCAGCACCCGCGGCCAAAGCTTCCATAAATTCCTTTGTTCCAGACCTCGCAATGGTACCAAGGTTGTTTACCAAATCTGTAAAACATAACAATCTAGTTATTAGGAATATAAATACGACCAAATACAACAAAAAAATAATATGATATAAGGCAACAACATACCAGCCTTGGTCATCCCAATACCACTATCGATAATGGATAGTGTGTTGTTGGCCTTGTCAGGAACAATGTGAATAAAAAGTTCCGGCTGTGCATCTAGTTTGCTCTTGTCGGTCAAACTCTCAAAACGGATCTTATCAAGAGCCTAGACATTCAAAATAAAGATCATAAACAATTATGTCTTAACAGCAATCTCACTATACCGTAATTATTATACTATAAATTAATCAGAAAAATTTATTAATTGCTGAGTCTAGTTTCAACTTATATTAGGTTATTTCCTAAATCAGTCCAAATTATAATGAAATCTAGGCCATAAATGTACAATTAAACACAGGGAATACATACGGCAATTCAGATAATAAGTATCACAACAGATAGTTTAGTGAATGAAAACACAACCATATATGATCTGAACAATTTCGCTACCCATTTTATGTCTTACTACCCTCGTATTAATCCTAAAACATGAAATCTGATAAATAGCAAGATAAACAACCCTCCAAACGAAACGTCAAACATAAACAAGTATAATAGGAAATATAATCACCAAAAATGGAGGATAACACAAAGATCAAGCGAAACAATTGTGTCAAATATAAATCCAAAAAAATGAAAAAGTAAAGAAGCGTACATCTGAGGAATTGCTAATGATCTCACGGAGAAAGATCTCCTTGTTGCTGTAGAAGGTGTTGATGATCAAACTAAGAAGCTGGTTGATCTCAGCCTGGAAAGCAAAAGTTTCTGTCTCAGACATAGCTTCAGCTTTGACTTCTACTTCGCTATCTCAGAGAAGGGTGAACTGAAAATATTTAGAAGAGCATAGAAACAAGAAATACGCAGAAGAAAGACTCTACGTTCTGTGAGGAAGCGGAGGTTTAAATAGTGACATTTACTAGGGTTTCTAGATCCTTCTATTGGGATCTAAATCTAATTAGAAAAATTCGCAATAACTAATGAGGTCCTTGAGAAAAGCGATAACCTTACCGGTAGGGGATGGAAAGATTGTAATACTTCTTTCATGCCACGCGGGCAATCAGGGGCTGGGGTTGGCCTTTGCCAGGTGATATTTTATTAATTATTATTTTTTATGTTATAAATTATATTATAATTATAATTAATATAATAAATAATTATTGATTAAAATAATAATATTTATTTATTAATTTATAATTAAATGATATAATAATTAATAAATATATATTTTTAATTTTTATTAACATATATAAATAATATAATTATTTAAAAATATATATAATACAATTTGCTTTGTTATCGTTAAAATACACATTTTTTTCCGTAACACAAAATATTTAATAAATATATTAAGGATAACAATAACTTAAGATAAATATAATTTTTTTTTTTGCATAAATATAACTTATATTCTAGCAAATATTAATAAAAAAATATTTACCATAGGGAATGGTCTTCAATTTTCTATTATTATGCGAGGCAAAAAAAATTCCTTGAGATAATATTTTATTTTTTTCTAAAACTCTTATTCTTTGTCGTTATATGTTCCTCGTTGTAATACAATCAATCATAAAAGATGAATTTAAGACAAATTGTCTCAAAAGATTTAAAATAAGTTAAAATTTCACATTAAATACTGTAAACTTAACAATTGAACTTAAATATATAATCAATCAAAATTCATTGTTTAATTAAAACATATGAATAAAATACACTAATATAATAAAGTAGAATAATAATAGATACACAAATAAATCAAATAATAATAATAATAACATAAGTAAACATATTAATGAAAGTGTGCCTCCAAATGTGTTTTTCTAAGGAATCGAGTTCCCAAAAAAATATCAGTTTAGATTCTTGAGGCTTCAAACTAGTGGTTATTGAGATTATTATGAAAGAAAAGTAAGGAAATCATTTTCTTCACATGGTCTGTGTACATTATTATACGTACGTCCTTTTTAGAAAAACTTGATTTCAATACCAACAAAGAAATGAAAGCATAATATGATATCGGGGATAATTGTTGACATAACTTTACTAAATTAAATTATAAAACATGTACTCAAATATTATTACCTGGATGATTTTTTACCCACCTATCAGGATTCAAGACAATTATTAAAAAAAAAACTTAAAAAAAATCGTTTTTTAAATTTTTAAAATTTTTTTTATATATCTACACGAAAAATTAATAAACTTTAAATATTAATTAATATATAATTTAATTTAATAAATATATAAATTAATTAAATAAATATAATTAATTTTAGGTACGTACGGATACGGTTATCAGTACAATCGTATCCGAATCGTACTTATTACTTTATGTTCGATTTTTACCAGAAATCATATTCATCTTTAAAATTTATCAAATAAAAATCTAACTATACGGATAACCAAACCAATAGATTTTTTTGCTAATTCTTAAACATAAAAAATTTTAAAATTCATATTCGTCCTACTAATATGTCTTATAGAGGTTATACTTTCCAAACTACCAAACATACTATAATAAGAGCTATAAGCACGAGATAAATGTCTTATAAGGTTATCCTTTCCAAACTATCAAACATACTATAATAAGAGCTATAAGCACTAGATAGAAACACACTTAGAGAATGTTGTAAATAATTTTCAAACATTTTTAAGACATTATATGCATAACTAATTTTGTTAAATAATAATTATATTATCAAAATACATTAACACATTGAATACAACATATAAGGTGATAAAACTATATAATTTTTTTATTTATGTGAAAACATCTATAAATTACATAATAATTACATATAGGAAGTGTGATTCATTTAGTAATATAATAATAAGATTTTTTTTTTCATTTTAAATCACATATTTGAATCATATATATCATTTACTCAAAAATCTAATAATAATAAACAATTCTTTAGATATGTAAAAAATAATTTCTTACAACCTACACTTCTACTCGTTGGTGTCACTTGCTAATGCCCACCAAATCTAACATCACCCAATCTAAATGAATCTAACTTGTCATGGAACTCCACCAACGTAATTAAAATACTAATGAGTCTATATAGTAAAAAAAATATAGGTAAAAATAACTCCCATTTACATATACTTAAATAATTTCAAATTATATTATGGTTTAACATTTTCTCCTAGTTATATAATTAATTAAACACAAAATAGAAGGGTATGTCTAACGAATCATCAACCTTTAGGTGTTTCCATTGAGTTACCTTGCTAAATACTCAACGAGCTTCATTGCGTATTCAACGAAATCCATAGCCATCATATAGATTGTGTTGAAATAACCTCAGCCAACCCTTGCTAGCCTTGTGAGTTCTCACTAGACACCTAGGCAAACACTATTACATAAGTTAAGTCCGTTTAAAATTTCATTTTAATTTTAAAATATGTGAAGTATTCATTAAGATTACACCCTAATCATTTAATATAAGGATACAACTTAAATATACAATTTTTATGCAATTTTCAAACAAAACATTAATATGTGTCTTAAGTGCATATGATATTTAACTTTTAACTATTAACTTTACAATAAGACATATAAATGTAAAGTTAAATATAAAATTATTTCTTTTCTTACAAGAATATATAACACAAAAAATAAGTGTATTAGAGATAAAATTAAAGATTCTTTGTTTTTCTCCTTGAATTAATCCTTAAATTAAGGATGATAACTCCTTAATTTACTCCTTGAATTAAGTTTGATTTACTCTTTAAATTACTCCTTAATTTTATCTCCAATAAGGTGACATATTATATATATATATATCAATTTATTGTTATATGGATGAAATATAATTATTGATTAAAATATTATAATATATTTTTATATTTTATAATTATTTATTATATTAATTATTGTATATCAATAATAATTTTTTTTAAATATATATATATTAAGTTGGTGACCCACATTAGTTTACTATTTTTTAAGAATTTAAAACCACAAATTGTTTTTAAAATTTTAGGCCTTGGCCGAACCAATTCTACAAAATTTATAAGTTTTTCCTTTCTCTATAGGTTTTACCAACATAAAAAAAAAAAAAAACGAGAAGAAGAGCGCAGAATTCACATTAAACAGAACTAGAATGAAAAGGTGTAGTTTGTTTTCCACTATTTGAACAAGTCTTATTATACGGACGAATATCTCGATAAAATGGTATATATCATCATTATAATATACTTTGATATTGAAATATGATATTAGTATTTTTTATCAAAATTATTAAAATATTAAGATATTAAAAAATCATTAAAATGTTGTTAAGGTATTGAATAAAATATAAAAAATATCATAAACAATATTTTAATTAATTGATTAAATTATTGATTAATATAAATATTTTAAATATATATTTATTAAATAAAAAATTAATTTAAAAGATAAATAATTAATTATTTTAATATTTAAATAAAATAAAATAATTTCATATTTTATAATTTTCATAATGTATTTTCATATTTTCGTAAAAAATATTATTTATACCTTTCCTTTCTTCGTAAGTTCTCCTGCGACGGTTACCAAAAGACTGGCAGACAGCCAGACAGAGGCCAACAGCACAATTTTATTCCTCGTAGTGAAAAAGTAACTCCCAGACTCCCATCCACTCCACAATATTAATTATTGAAATTTCTATCAATGCTCGGGAGTGAAGGTGTGTTTGGAAGCCGAGAAAAAAAAGCAGAAAATGTCACAGCGATGGTTTGCAGAGGGAATTGGTGGCAATGAGAGCTCAGAGGTAACTCAATCTTCATTACTAGCAGATTGGAACTCGTACGTGGCTTTGCAAGATGAGAGCTCCTCTTTGGGCCTCGGCTTGGATCTCGAATCTGCTGTTCGATCCACCAACGACACCGTTTCAGGCACTTTCCACGTGTAAGATTATCTCTGATCTCAGATTTTCCTCCATCTAACTCAGCATTTCCCATACCAGAGGCATGCTTACTTGACTTTGTTGTATGTAATCGAGCTTATTGGATTATGTATGTAGGGATGGGAAAAAAACCGCCGGTTCGGTTATCCGAAACGGCAGTTTGTTTTTTAATCGATAAATTTCGGCAACGGCATGGTTTTTGGTAAAAACCTAACACGAAATAACGGGTATTGTTCGATTACGGTCGTACTAAGTACTAAAAACCGTACCCAAAATTAATTATATTTAATTAATTAATTTATATATATTTTTCATAACCATCCCAAACCATTACACACGAATAAAAACCATCCTCGAATCGTAATGGTTTTCGACGGTTTCGGATATAAGTTTTATAATTCGATTTGGGGACGGTTATATCAAAAACTATCGGGTACCGTGCACATCCTTATATGTATGTGAGTAGGGTTTCAATATTTGTGTCGATTCCTATTTACCCGATCGATAGTCGAAAATAGATGGACTTAAGGGCTTTACTTGCGGTTCCAGGCTTAGATGTCCCAGTTCCGCTCTTACAAATGCTCTTACAAATGCTGCTAATGGGGAATGCACGAGGCATTGCTTGTGAGCGTGTTTGGATCCAAGAAGACAATCGCTCGGATGTTCCTCATAACCCAACCCAGGAACGGACCGGAGGGAACCGCAGCATGGGGAATGTCCGCGTCTCGTCGCAAGGCTCATTTTGAGTTGTGGGTCATAGGGCGGGCAAGTGTAGTCTAATTATAAGATGATATATTTTGATTGTCCAGCTGATAGGCGGTTTTCTTGAGCGAGTGGAATTGTAGAATAAGCTGATCTGATTACTGAATTTTGGATTATGGTTACATATATGTCCATAATCCTTTAAAATTGTGGGTCTATCTATGCTGCAATCTGGTATATAATGCGCGGATTAACATTTGAATGTATTTACATTACCAATGCATGTGGAGATTGTACGTACCTAATCTTGGGCGTGAGAGAAATGCATCTACACAATTGGAATTATGCATGAATAATATCAATCACACTAGCAATTAACTTTCTAATACATTCATCACATAGGTGATGCAAAGACATATTTTAGGGATCTTTTCCCCTTCAGATTCTAAGCTCAGTTATTCTGATCATTGGGAATTGCATCAAAGTTGAGCACCATATCCATGTGTATCCTCACCCCCCCACCCCCTCTTTCCTTTTCCTTTCTAACGGAGTATAGCAAGTCCAAGTTTTTAAATGATAATGAGCTAATGAGAAAAAGAAAACAGAAGAAAAAAAAAGAAACAGATTTGAGTGGAGGGTCCTGGGCAGGTGTAGTCAATTATTTGGTAAGTTGATTCCACTTGGGTATTAGTTGAAATAAGAGAAGATGAATATCCGCTATTTTAAAGCTTATACCATGTGAAAGTTAAAAACAGTAAGTGTACTCTGTGAATTGCGTAAGCATTAGTGAAGAATTATTCTGGTCATTTGTTAGATGGGAGTGTCGGAAAATGTGCACAAATGACCCACTATTGATTTCATAAGGGTTGAAGATAGTGGATTTTGATTTAAGTAATTAGATGGAAAGAGGAATGCATACCCACCTTGGGAGGAAGAGGCAGTTTCTTCATGCCAGGCTGAAACTCACATGTATGAGTTCCGATTTCTTAGAACAAAACTATATGATCTACAGAAGCAAGATCAGTCTTAGTAGCAGTTTTGTGATGTGGAATGATTATGGTGGTGATGTTTTTGCTCTTTTGCAATTTTGCAAGCCTTGCAATTATGACCGTGTAAAACTTAATGTTTTTGAGAGTTCAATAGCAATAAAAAAACCAGGCTGTGCCTATTGATAGTGAAATAACTCTTAATAGTGTCGTAATTTAACAATGGATAATTTTAAGTTTTACATTTCTTCCCTCCACCTGTCCCCCTTTGGGGTTGGTAAAGAAGTTCCACATGCATGGATTGAACCGAAAGCATGGATGTGGATCACATTGGATTAACCACATGGTTCTATATGTGGCTGAATGTTCGTACATGTAGACTGTCTATGAAGTGTTTATGCTGATGCCTTCTGTAGTTTTTCATGCAGTCATCATTTGATTTGTTTAAAATCACTTTAGGGTTTTTTAAGGGGGTGAGAGATCTACGTGGGAAATTTGTAGACTGCAGCCAGTGGCGTAGTCAGAAAAAAATAATTAAACGGGACTAAGTCTTGTATATTTTAGTATACTAAATATTAAATATAAAATCTATAAATTAGATAAAACAAACTATAACTCAACAACATAGAGTTCATTTGAACATGTTAAAGTTTTAAAAAGTTTTATTTATGGGTGTATGAGTTTTTTTGGGAAAAAACTATATTTAATTCATTCAAACGAAAAATATAATGATAATTAAATCAATAAAATAAAAATATATCAAATCATTCTACATTAAAAGATAAATTTTGTTGTAAAAGATAAGTTTTGTTGTAAAAGGAGAGTATTCACTTCTTAATCCTCAAACATTACAAGCAATAAGTTGAAGTTATTTCTTACATGATGAATGGTTAGCATGATGCTTTAGTGATTTTATTTTCACAAATTTGATACATTAGTCACATTTCTTAAAATTAGTACATTTTAGTCATATTAATGTTGTATTTTGGAAGCTTTAGTTATTTCTAGTCAATATTTTTTTGCAAAAACTTAAATTGAATTAAAATGAATCTTAATAATAGGGGCTCTTAAATAGATGTTTGAAGATGAAAATTTCTCAATTTTTTTTTTAAATTAAAAAATGAAGTAAATTAAAATCATTAAAATTTATTTAAAATGAATAAAGTGTTCACAAATGTAAAAGTAATGTGATTAAAGTGCACCAATTTAAAGTAAAATTATTAATGTATCCAATTTGTGAAATTAAAGTGACCTTTAAGTGTAGTCTTTTGGAAAGAAGATGATTTATATGTGGATTAAAAGCTAATAAATTTTGGACAAAATATTGACCTGGATTGAAGATTGGTCTGGCCTTCAACGTGGCTATGCCACTGACTGCAACAAATACAATTCCATCAGGAAAGACCCTCATGTATTTTTGTGTTGATTCTGACCACTGGGGTGTTTTTTGTGTTCATTTCATTCTCCATGTTCCTCCCTGTCATGGTGCTGATGCCTCAGAAGTTTGCTGTCTGTTTTACTCTTGGATGTGGTTTTATCATTGGGTCATTCTCTGCACTAAAGGGTCCAAAGAATCAGATTGCTCATATGACTACAAAAGAGGTATCTCTACTAGATACACTTAATTTCTTTTATTATTTTTTAATATCTAAAGCTAAATAATTTTATATGTTTATTGACTTACTATGTTGCTTCTTGTCTGTAATGTATTCAGAGGCTCCATTTACACTGGGATTTGTAGTAAGTATGGTTGGTATCATATATGTTTCTATGGTGCTGCATAGTTATGTTCTCTCTGTTCTTCTCTGTATTGCAGGTATTTTTGCAATCTCCGCCCTTTTCCCATTCTTTTCCCCCTTTCCTCAATTACAATGTGTATTTAAACTGCTGGTACCATGAAAATTTCAGGTTCTTTCACTTGTATTACTATGCTGTTTCATACTTTCCTGGTGGATCTGCGGGCTTGAAATTCATAACATCATATCCGACCTTTTCAATTATGAAATGCTTTGGGAGGTGACTTTGACAACTTTATGTTTATTACATTGTATATTTCCAATTGACTTGAGAATTTTTGTCAATTCAGCTGAAACTTGGGAAGAACAGAGATACATTTCAGAGTTGAAACGGGCTCTCTGTTAAAAAAATAATACTTGTGTTGCCAAACAAAAGTTACTGAATAATTTGGTAGTCTACGTGGTAGAACATGGTGCGTTCTTATGCTAGGACTCTTCACAATTGCTTTTCTGCCTAGTATAGGCGAAGCATTTGTTTATTTTGTCATTAGGTTGGTGAGAAAATTAAGGTTGAAGACTAAAATGACAATTGGAGTGATTTTATTGACTGCTGAAGTTTAAAGAGCCATAGTTTCTTGCTTTGACCTACGAGCATGAGGTTATGATTTTGGTTAAGAAATCTCTGTAATAGATCACAAACGATATAGATTGCTTTCATTTAAGATTTTGTCAAATCGGTGTTCTCGCTAAATAGAAGTATTCTTTTAGTTAGATTTGCCAGCTTTTGTCTCACTTATGTTGATCGGATCATGCTCATACAGTTATGTAAAACTTGCCTACAAACGTTAGCAATTACAACAAATATCATGAGAGAGAAGAAACACGATCACTCTGTTGATTCATTCAAATAAGGTCATATACCACGTACCTATCAGTCCTAATATGCAAAAGCCCATCTCTTCTCCAGGTTCAAGCATGAGTGTGCATGGTGCCCAAGGCCTCTAGCATTTTTGGGGATTTAAACTCGTTTACTCAGTCCATCGTTTGTGTGGTCTTTGCCCTGTTCTAAAATAAATATAGATGAGCAATGGAGGTGCTGTCATGAAAGTAAAATTACTATGTTGCTCTTTATATGATTATAGCAATGCCTCACGGTCTCTTTCTATCTAGATCGGGACTTGAGAGTGCGTTTAACAGTGAACTCATATTTTCTTTATCTATTTATATTATATATATTAGGATTTAGGGTTTAGTACTCCTTTTTTTGCTAATTAGGGCTTATTTCAAATTTTCACTCCTATGGCAGGACACCCATTTCTTTTTTTTCTTTTTTGATATAACTAAAATTCATGTATCCATAATTCAGATTAAGACTCCAAACCTTATATATGTGTCCAAATATACAACATGTATGTTTTAGCCTCGTCTAGTTGGCAGACCTTTGTTTTAAGGAGCCAATATGAAGAGGACTTTCCTTTCAAAGAGTGCTCTTGGTCAAATCTTTGGTCTGATAGGCAAGCATAGTGTTACGCTCCGCTCGAATTACCTCGCAAAATCCAAATAAATGGTGATTATTTAAAGAATTTAGACTTTTTTACATGAAAAAGTTCTAAAGTGACCTAGAGATGTCTAGAGGAAGCTAGAGTTGGATGGACTCAACTCAAGCATTAAATACTTTAGAATGCTCGAGAGTAGTGCTTGAAAGTGCTAGAATGGGCTGGAATATTCTAGAATGTGATGGATGGTTCTTGAAGGATGTAGAAGCCGCTGGAAGCTTACGAAACATCTTAGAACTTGCATGAAGGAGCAAGACAAACCTAGAAAACTCTAGAATTGGCTATAAGGTTCTAGAACCTTGTGACATATTGTACATAAAACTAGAACACTTACACATTCTAGATTTAGAAGGATCTAGAAAGATGTGGCATAGTCTTAAGCTTGGTGTCACACTATAAATAGACCTATTGGTCTTCATTTGTATTCATCTTGGGAAATTGTAAGATAAACTCTCTCTAGAGCAATACAACAAACTCTTTTTCTAGTCTCTTTGGAGTTTCATTCGGATTCAAAAGCAAGCTTAGTGCAACAGATGGTGCTAAGTGCCGCACGATCAATATTTGAAATTTAAGGTCGTGATAGTTGGTATCAGAGTTTTCAATTGAAGCATTTTTACCTTTGGAATAATGAAGAATGCTGCTCCATCTACACCAAGCATCGATGTTCCACCTATGGAACGTAGCCGTGAGGAAGTTCGGAAACCATCAAAGGAGTCTCGAGCCAAGTCGAAAGACATACTTTCTAGCTTAGAAGCACATGTTGGGAGTGCGTAGGACAACTTAGGGGAGCTGTTTGACCGGGTGGACAACTTGGAGGAACATTGTAATGGCTTGGAAGCCGAGGATGTGGAGATCCATGCAACGGTCAAGATGTCCCTCAACGAGCTAGATGGTGGGTTAAGGCAAGAGATTGAAGGGTTAAAGGTCGAATTTGCCAAGGTAAGGGATATTGTCCAAAGAGAAGTTGCTAACGTGTTGCTTAGAATGGAGGATATAAGTGGTGATCAAGCTCTATGTAAGCGGGCTATGGCCGCGGGAACTAGCACAACCACCGTCATTGAGGCTAAGAGGGTGGATGTTCCCAAGCCTAAGACCTTCAATGGTGTTAGGAATGTTAGGGAAGTTGAGAACTTCCTATGGGGGCTTGAACAATACTTTGAGGCTACTAGCATAACAGACCATTACAGCAAGATCCGAACGGCTGCCATGTATTTGTCCGACACTGCTATGTTGTGATAAAGATGGAGGCATGGAGATGTGCAACGTGGGGTTTGCAAAATTGACACATTTGATGACTTCAAGAGAGAATTCAAAGGCCAATTCTTCCCCATAAATGTTGAAGAGGATGCAAGGGGGCGATTGCGACGACTAAAACAAACAGGTAGTATAAGGGATTATGTGAAGGAGTTCACAACCTTGCTGCTTGAAGTTCCTGACACATCAGACAAAGATGCCCTATTCTTGTTCATGGATGGTCTCCAATCGTGGGCTAACCTCGAGCTCAAGCGACGTGGTGTCCAAGACATATCTTCGGTTATCGCGATTACGAAAAGTTTTATTGACTACTCCACAAACAAGGACAACTCAAAAGCCACAAATAAAAAGTTTGTTGAAGGAAAGAGTGGGGGAGGCCACGCTAAAAGTCAGGGACCCAAGAATCATAAAGATGGCTCCTCATTCAAACCACGAGATAAGGGAAAGGAAAATGAGGATTGTGGTGCCTCGAAGCCCCGTGTGATATGCTTCATATGCGAAGGACCGCATTGGGCACGGGAATGTCCGAAAAGGAAGGCCTTGAGTACCTTAGTTGCTTCCACTCATAACCAGGATGGAGGCGAGTCAGACGAAGGTGCAAAGATGGGTTCTTTACGCCTACTTGGTGCATTGTAGAGTGCCCCAAAGACCCTCAAAGGCTTGATATACGTAGATGCAACCATCAACGGGAAGGTTGCCAAAGCTTTGGTGGAAACATGTGCATCTCACAACTTTGTTTCAGTAGAAGAAGCAAAAAGACTCGGCCTTAAGGTAGTCCATGAAGGGGGATCTCTTAAAGCAATTAACTCGGCAGCACTACCATTGCATGAAGTTGCTCGTGGAGTTAAGGTCAGTCTTGGTGCTTGGACTGACCAAATGGACTTGTCAGTAACGCCTATGAATGACTTCTCTGTTGTATTCGGCATGAAGTTCTTGGATCAAGTTAGAGCTTTCTTGGTGCCATGCTCAAACTCTATATGCATCATGGATGGTTCGAAGGCGTGTGTGGTACCGACGGAGAGGACCACCAGACCTACTACCCAAGTTCTCTCAACGCTTCAATTCAAGAAGGGATTGAAGAGGGACAGAGACAATTACTTGGCCATCTTAAAGGAGTACGATGATGAGGAGGCGTCACCAAAGCCAAGCTTGCCGACGGAAGTGCAAGTTGTCTTAGATAAGTTCTAAGGAGGGAAGTGAACCATGAAATAGAGTTGGAACCCGGCACCAGTCCACCAACAATGAGCTCCTATCAAATGACGAACTCAGAGTTGCCAGAATTGCGAAAGCAACTCGACAAATTGCTGGATGCTGGCTTCATAAGGCCTTCCAAAGCCCCATTTGGTGCCACGATGCTCTTTCAAAAGAAGAAGGATGACTCACTACGAATGTGCATCGACTATCGGGCTCTAAATAAAATCACAGTCAAGAACAAGTATCATATTCCACTTATTGCTGATTTGTTCGATCAATTGGGGAATGCTAGATACTTTACAAAATTGGACTTGTGGTCGGGATATTACCAAGTACACATAGCCAAAGGGGATGAGCCCAAGATCATTTGTGTGACCAAGTACGGTGCCTATGAGTTCCTTGTCATGCCATTTGGTCTCACAAATGCACCAGCCACCTTCTGCACTCTTATGAACAAGATTTTCTATCCCTACCTCGATCGGTTCGTGGTAGTATATCTTGACGACATTATGAAATATAACCAGACTTTGGAAGAACATCTAGAGCATTTGAAGAAGGTGTTCGAGGTCCTAAGGGAAAATAAGTTATACGTCAAGAAGGAGAAATGTTCCTTTGCCCAAGATGAGGTGATGTTCTTGGGGCATAGGATAAAGGATGGAAAGCTTATGATGGATGGAGCCAAGGTGAAAGCCATCCGAGAATGGGAACCTCCTACCAAGGTTCCTGAGCTAAGATCTTTCCTTGGACTGGTGAACTACTACATAAGGTTTATCAAGTCCTACTCAGCAAGAGCAACCTTTCTGACTGACCTGCTCAAAAAGAACAAGTCTTGGGAATGGACAAGTGAATACCAAACCTCGTTCGAAGACTTGAAGAAGGCCATCAGTGGAGAACTGGTGCTTTGCCTACCAGACCCCTCCAAGATGTATGAGCTGCACACAGATGCTTCAGACTTTGCCATTGGTGGAGTATTGATG
Organism: Hippophae tibetana; assembly: GCA_037013495.1. Taxonomy (NCBI): domain Eukaryota; kingdom Viridiplantae; phylum Streptophyta; class Magnoliopsida; order Rosales; family Elaeagnaceae; genus Hippophae; species Hippophae tibetana. The sequence goes on from CM072804.1 coordinate 13,933,937, forward strand.
CAGGAAGGGCGTCCGATAGCTTATGAGAGTCGCTAGCTTAATGACACCGAACGTCGCTACACAGTGCAAGAAAAGGAAATGACAACTATCATTCATTGCCTAAGGGTGTAGCGACACTACTTATTGGGTTCTCACTTTGTTATCATGACGGACAATGTGGCGACTAGCTACTTTCGGACTCAAAAGAATTTGAGTCCCAAGCAAGCTCGGTGGCAAGACTTCTTGGCAGAGTTTGACTATAGGCTGGAATACAAGCCCGATAAGGCCAATGTGGTGGCTGATACACTGAGTTGAAAGGCAGAGTTAGCAGCCTTGAGTAGGCAAGTAGTCCTTCGCTAGAAAGGATCAAAGAAGGGTTGGAGCATGATGCCCTTGCTCAAAACCTCCTTGCCCTCATCAAGGAAGGAAAGACACGACAATTTTGGCTGAGTGACAGACTACTCTACGCCAAGCAGAATCGTATCTTTGTGCCAAAATGGGGGAGCTTAAGGAATGAGCTTATCAAGGAGTGTCATGATTCGCTATGGGCTACACACCCAAGAATGAGGCGTACCATTGCTTTGCTAAAATCAATCTACTACTGCCCTCAACTACGGGATGACGTTGAAGCCTATGTGAGGACTTGTCTTGTGTGCCAACAGGACAAGATAGAGCAGCATGCACTTGGAGGTTTGCTAGTGCTGCTGCTTATTCCAGAGAGACCTTGAGAGAGTGTCTCAATGGATTTCATCACTTGCTTGCCAAAATCAGAGGGCTTTGACAACATCATTGTAGTGATTGATCGCTTCAACAAATATGTAACATTCATACCTACTTTAATGGATTGCACGGCAGATGAGATGACACGGTTGTTCCTCAAACATGTTGTGAAGCATTGGGGGATTCCATCCAATATCATGAATGATCGAGACCCACGATTCATCGGGAAATTTTAGACGTAATTGTTCAAGTTGTTGGGATCAAACTTGAACTTTTCCATAAGCTTTCATCGTCAAAGCGATGGACAAACAAAGCGTGCCAACACATTGGTGGATTTGTATCTCAGGCACTTTGGTAGTGCCAATTAGCATGATTGGGCTAAGTTGCTGGATGTAGCCCAATTCTCATATAATTTACAAAGGAGTGAGTCCACCACGAAGAGTCTCTTTGAGATCGTCATGGGGCAGCAACCCATGACTCCTCATGCCTTGGTCACAAGTTATGAAGGAAAGAGTCCTGTTGCCTTCAAATTTGCGAAGACGTGACACAAACAAGCTGAGTTGGCCCGTGCCTATTTGAATAAGGCATCTAAGAAGATGAAGAAATGGGATGACAAGAAAATGAGGATATTGGAATTTTAGGAAGGAGATTTGGTCTTTGTCAAACTATTACCCCAACAATTCAAGTGCTTACGAAAGGTTCATAAGGGGTTGGTGCAGAAGTATGAAGGATCATTTCCAGTCCTCAAGCAAGTTGGTAAGGTGTCTTACAAGCTACAATTCCCTCTGAAGCTTAAAATATATCCTATTTTTCATGTAAGCTAGGGGTGTCCATGGTCCGGTCCGGTCCGATTTTGCCTAAATTTTTTTTAACCAAATCGGACCGTTCATATTACTCGGACCGGACCGGACCATACTGTTTGATTTATAAAACGGTTTGGTTCCCAGTTTGATCCGATTTTTTTATAATTTAATGAAGAATAATGTGAAATTTTTAATATATTATTAAATAGGCCTGGTCTGGTTCGAACGATTTAAAATTAGTACAAATCAGACTGGACCATTTGATTAGTAAAATCGTTCGGTTTGGTTCGATCCGATCCGGTTTTACGGTTTGGTTCGGTTTATGGACACCCCTAATGTAAGCATGCTAAAACCTTATCATGGAGACAAGGAAGACATAAGTCGGGGAGAATCCAAGAGGGCACCTACTGCAGTGGTAACCTTCTTTGACAGAGAAGTGGACTCAATCTTGGTGGATCGCCTAATCCGACGCAGGGGTGTACTAAGTTATAGGGAATACTTGGTCAAATGGAAGAATGCCCCAGATATAGAAGCAAGCTGAGAACCTGAAGATTCTTTGTGGCAATTCAAAGATGACATAGAAAGGTTCAAGCTTGAAGGCGCGACGTGGGCGTTGCGAACTTGAGTGGGGGAGGGTGTTACGTCCCGCTCGAATTGCCCTGTAAAATCCAAATAAATGGTGGTTGCCTAAAGGATCTAAACTTTTCTACATAAGAAAGTTCTAGAGTGGCCTAGAGATGTCTAGAGAAAGCTAGAGTTGGATGGACTCAACTCAAGCATTGAAGGCTCTTGAATGCTCTAGAGTATACTAGCATGTGCTTGAAAGTGCTAGAATGTGCTGGAATATTCTAGATCGTGGTGGCTGGTTCTTGAAGGATGTAAAAGCCGCTGGAAGCTTACGGAACATCCTAGAACTTGCATGAAGAAGCTAGACAAACCTAGAAGACTCTAGAATTGACTATAAGGTCCTAGAACCTTGTGGCATATTGTACATAAAACTATAACACTCTTGTACATTCTAGACTTAAAAGGATCTAGAAAGATGTGGCATAGTCTTAAGTTTGGTGTCACACTATAAATAGATCTATTGGTCTTCATTTGTATTCATCTTGGGAAATTGTAAGATAAACTCTCTCTAGAGCAATACAAAGCATTCTTTACAAACTCTCTTTCTAGTCTCTTTGGAGTTTCATTCGGATTCAAAGGCAGATTTAGTACAACAGACGGTGCTAAGTGCTGCACGATCGCTACTTGAAAAATAAGGTTGTGACAATAGGCTTCTCTTACTAGTAGGGCTAGACAAATATGCTTGATTGTAGTGGGTAATGCTGGGGATTGCATGTGCTCCTGAACTGGGCACGTTGTGCTTTCCCTGTATGTAAATATGCTTTAACAAAATTATTAAGAATAATTCCTCAAATTTTCTCTAAATATACAACGGGTTCATGATTACGCTATCTAAAAATATGATTTCAACATTTTGCTGGTTTTGCAATAGTTACAAAATTATAGTAATAATAATTCACATGTGTAATCTAAAGTGACATTTCAAGTTACATTTCACTTTGATCGATTTCGAAAAATGCTTTATCACAAGTCTCACCCCGGATCGAGAAATATCTCATGTTAAAATCCGCAGCCCCAATTCTTTAAAAATGTATAATTTTTCATATCGTAACTTTTTTTTTCCTATTGTTATAGTGTGTAATTTATAAAATGTCATAATCAAAGATGAAAAAAATGGTGAATGTTGTGAGATTCCACATTTATACATGATATTGATCTTGTTTGGTAAAAAATTCAATACCTTTTATACATGATATTCAAAGTTTTGTGAATTCTTATAGAATTTTTTACAACAATAACAAATATTCTCCACATTTATATATAAAGTTTAAATTGCTAACCGATAATTAGAATTTAGAATGCTTCTTTTGATCACCTAGAGATAAGAGGAAGTTTCTTTTGTGTAGCATAATATAAAAAAGTGAATGTTTTATAAAACAAATAATGTTTATTTGTGTCTTATCTCATATTGTTATTTTACATCACTTAGAAAATATATACATAGAAAAGAATTGACTATTGGGTTTGGACTATAAGAGATACTCACTTTTGTGAAAGGGTTGAATACTTAGGTAAATGTGATACCACACGCGCACCGTCGTCGCTTGATCGGTCGTGTCGAATGCGTGTGCATTTTATTTTTTGGAATTTTTTTTATTAAAATATTTTTCCACTTAGAAAAATGGTCGTTATTTTACTCAAAAAATGACCGTTATTTTTTCTTTACTCAAATATATCCATTAAATGACCATTATTTTTATTTACTTAGAAAATAATCGTTACTTTTCCTTTAATAAAATGACTGTTACTCTTTTCACCCAGACATGATCGTTATTGTCATAATAGTCACACGTTTTTTCAAACCTATAAATAGAGGGTCTTAGCTCTTAGTTTTAATCATCAACTATAAACATCTTTTATCTAAGAAAAAAAAGCTTTTAGAAAGAAAAAAGAAGAAGATCCTAAATTATTTTGAATTTTTCGAGCAACAAAAATTTATCGGTGTAACATTTCGGTATTCATCAGTGCAGTGAAGTTCTGAGTTGTTTTATCCTGGGAATGATGGGACTGTATTTACTTGCACGAGTTTAGACAGAACTGCAAAATGTCTTAAAGAGAACGAATTAGTCTGTAACTTAACCCAATTAGTTCATTTCAAATTATCGATAATATTATTCTTACACTATTTTTAACATACTTATCCAACATTATATTATTATAAACGAGAGAACAAGGAGGGCTAAATATGATACCATTTCTTTTACCATTAAAATTTATTGAAAAAATAATTTATTGATTTGGACAATTAAATAAATATTTTTCCTTTTAATTTACCTTTTTTTTGGGACCAATCATGATTAGTTGAAGTATACTTAATGGTCTATTCTTCTTAATAGTGTCATTTGATAGAATAATAAATCTGTAAATGATAGGCCTAACTAAACAAATCTTTTTTAACCAATGATACGATAATAAGTCTATCAACATAATTTTAAATCACACCAAAAATATTATTATTATTATTGTTTTTTAAAAAAATGTCATTGTCATATATAGTAATTCTTACAAACCCAGTCCCCTCCATCCATTAACAAAAAATAAGGTCAGAAACCCAGAAGCTTGAAAGAGCAGAAAACGTACCCATTAAAATTTTGACTGTTCAAAGGGGATGGAATATATTAGAAGAATTTTCAACATTTTTTTAGTATATTTATTATTTTTTAAATAATTGGTTATATGTATCATAGATATTAGATATTCAATATTTATTAAACATTTATAATTTAATAATTAAAATTATATGATATTAAATATAATAATTTTAACTTTCAAACTATGGAAACCAAATCCCTTACTTTTCCAAAAACAATGTTTGAAGTTTCGGGCTTTATAAGTTAATTAATAAGCCATTATATCCGAGAGGTAGCTTTCCTCCAAACTAGTATTTTTCACTTTTTTCTTAGCTAGTGACGAAAATTATATTATATGAAAAATGTATAAAAAGGTATTCTGGAACCAATTTCCAGAATTTAAGAAGGTTGGGACAGCAAGATTGTTATTAGGCGACAAGGACTTGACCTTCACAATTAAGCTTATGGAAGAAACTCATTGTATATTTTGTACATCTTTGTTTTTTTCTTATTAAACTAGAGAAAGCAAAATGCCCATCTTCTCCACTAAGTAAGACAAAGCAAACAACAAAGAAGCAGAGTGATCATGTGGTTCAAAGATTAATTGGCATGACCGAGTATTAAGTATATAGCAAAATCCCATAAGCTAGGTAGCATAACCATGATAGGGCAGTTTAATTAATTATTAATCCAGAATAGCATCACTAAGCCACTTACTTCGAAAAATAATTCAAAGTACTTCAAAAATAAAAAATAAAAAGAAGAATTTTTTTTACTTAAATATATTGAAATATTATTTCAAAATAATTAGATTAAATAATATAATTTTTAATTTAAAAAATTAAATAATATTAATAACTTAATATATGAGTCTTGTAACACATGCTCCTATTTAGAAAAATGTCATAAATACAATTTACTAACAATTGTGAGTTGAAGCTCATTTGTTCGTTAAGTGCTAAGAGAAATCATGGTTTTAGTGCCCAATTACATCAAAAACATGCATGATCACTAAAATAGCCATAAAAGTCAAAGCAAAGGAAAAAGCTAATCAATTTGTAAGATTGATTGGATATATATATATATATATATATATATATATATATATATATATATATATATATATTTAATATGGTCACGGGGCCTATGGATTTGAATAATTGGATTATAGATTTGATATATAGGGAGTGACATTGTGACAAATCTTGTTTTGGATTTATTATTATTATTAGATTGTAAAGTGAATGGATTAATCCAATTTGTCGTTTCCATAGCACGTACGTGTGTCAAGAAAGTACCACTCAAAGTATCAAACACAAAAAGCTACTTTTGAGTAGAGTCAATTATCATTTAAAATATATCCCAAATTTATTTTAATAAATCACTTGCATTTCTATATGATTTTTGTCCATTTAGGATTGAGATGGCTTTCTATTTTATTGCATTAAAATCGCATTTGTTTTCCACTTCTTCTAACAAATCTCTTTTTCTCTATGTTCTCATGCTCAAAAACCAAAATATATAAACCAAAAAAAAAAAAAAACTAAGAAATGGCCCCAAGTTAAAAGAACTATGGCACTTTCGAAAGCCTAGTACTGTTTATGTAATATTTGACACAAATTACAAAAGCTTTTTCACAACTGTGGAATCATAAGAACATTATTTACATATTGAAAAATATTTTATATTTATTAATTGTAATTCACAAATGATATGAAAATATATTATTTATAATTATAAAATTATATGGTATTAAAAATTCACTTAACACTTTTTCCGATCAATTGTATTTTAAGTGCTATCAGAAATACCCAACATTGTCTGCCATGTGTTCTTTACTATTTTTGCTTAACAATAGTAGTATATATATAATTAAAGTGCTGTATATGGTTCGTGTACGTGGGAAAAAGAGGAGAGCAAAGAAGCTAAAATCCTAAAAGTTATTTAACTACCCCCCACGTTTTACTCGTCTTATTAGGAAGCAAAGTGCTTCGTGAGTCCTAAAACAAGAAAAAGTTTTCTTATAAAAGTGATTGTTTTCCTAGTTGGTTTTAAAGAAGAAAAATCAATTGAAAATGTCCTCTTTTTTTTTTTTTGTGTGCATGGCTAAAGGTTTGGAAAGGATTAGGAGTAAAATTAATATTTTGAAAATCACAAGGATATTAATGTTGTAATTTTTTATTGTAGTGAAGGACTGGAGGCAATAAAAATAGAACAAATATTATATGAAATAATCATAAAAAATATTATATTGTAAACTCATAATACAATACTCGTACACATATATATAAATGAAATTTTAAAATCATTATACAAACATATTTCTTTTTTAATGTGTATTAAACTACAAATAGAGGTGTCAATTAGGATAAGATGTTAATGAAATTTATAGTATAACACATTCAATCTTACCTTACTTAATTTTTCATGAAATAAAATGATAAGATTTTATTTTTAAGGCTAAAAAAATACTTGATTATACTATTTCACTCGAGCAAATAGCTTTTGTGAAAGACCTAAATTTTCCATGTTGTTCTAATAACTAATGAGATTGTTGAGAAGTATAAGAAGGTTAATAAGGACGCTTTTATTTTCAAGATAGATTTTGAAAAAAATTATGACCTAATAAACATGTTATTTTCTTTAGAGGATTATAATATCAAATTTAGGAGAAACTTAAATGATTGTAAAATTAATGATTTTATAAGTTTGTTGTCAAGTTTAGAAGGAGTAACTAACAGATTTAATATTATTGATAAAAGTATATAGATTAATGAGGCATCTGATAGTTTTTCTTATAAATTTTATTTTGAGCTCTTTGTAGATGATCCCAATTTACTAGGTTTTGATAACTTTGATTTAGTGTGAAAGTATTGAAGTTCATGTTGGTGTGTGTTGTAGTGCATGCTGCAACATTGACAGACATCAATGTTTAGTGGAGCAAAACATGGAACATACAATAATATTAGTGGAGACATAAAATATGGATGTGCAGTAGTTAGGGTTAATTATTTAGTTTTCGTTTTCCTTGTATACATATACCTAAACTATTATACAGAAACAGAATAGAAATGAAATGAAATATACATGATAATTATCAGAGAAACACAATATTTGTCATGGTATCAAAGCAAGTTATTGTTGACTAATGGAATTACCTGCTATACTGTTTTCTGTTCTACTACCATTTTGATTTCTGATCTCTGGTGTGGCTACTGATTTCTGATTTTTGCTGATTTTTGATTTCTGGTTTACATTTTTTCCTCGAAATTGATTTCTGTTTTACTCATTGAAACCGATCAGTTGCAATACTGAAAAAAATACCATCAAGTAAAACAACAACATCAGTGTGCTCCAGAAGGGAATAAGTACAAAGAACATTGTTATAAGGCTTAACCATAGAGGTTGAAACCTGAGAGGATGGGTAGACAGTGAAGCCTCACCAGTGCTGCGACTATCTAGTATCCAAAGTCGCCATTTCTACTCAGCGTCAGTTCTACCGTCGCAACTTCAACAAAACCCTTCAGGGAGCCATACTGATCTAGCTGTTCATTGGAGCCATTGCAGCTTACTTGTGTTTTAGGTCTATCTGCTCGTTGGAGCCGTCGCAGTTGTCCAACGTCGCTTACTCGTTGGGGCTGGTACAGTCTCTCTACGTATCAGTCTAGCTACCGTCGTGGAGAAACTTGGAATGAAGCAGAAGAAGTGCGCTAGATGTTGTAGTCGATTAGGGTTCGACCATCCTTATCTTCCATCAGAAGAAGAAAGGCACCGCTCTACGCCAAGAAAGCGTCGTAGAGGGCTGCGCGAAGAAAAGCACCGCAGAGGGCAACGTGAAGAAAATGTGCAGAGGGCTTCGAAAATGGAAAAGGAAAGGAATTAGGGTTACGAAATGTTCTATATATAGCTAGTGTACGAAGTGTAAAAAAAAGGAAGGAATTTTTTTTTTATATTTCATGGCAGAATCTAGAGATTTAACCACAAATTTCATATTGAAAGATTTGACTAAAAAAATGACAGAAGTTCTAACTAGAGCTCAAATCACCTCATAACCTCTACTAACTGAAGCGTCGATTACTCCCATTAGTATCAAGTTGGGAGTATCCAACTATGCCTTATGGTCCCAGGTGGTAGAGATGTATATTTCTGGCAAAGACAAACTGGGATATATTAATGGGGATTTTTCTCAACTTGCTGAAACCGACCCTTCATTCAGGAGATGACACAGTGAAAATTCCATTTTCAAATGATGGTTGATCAATTCGATCGACCCCTTCTTGATTGCAAATTTTATTTGATTCCCAACTGCAAAACAAGTTTGGGATTCTGCTGCTACCACCTATTATGATGGGACAAACACGTCTCAAGTGTATGATCTTCGTCGTCGAGTTACTCGTACGAAGCAAGCAGATGGTTCCATTGAAAAATACTACAATGACCTTCAAGGGTTGTGATGAGCAATTGATTTCCGTCGTCCTAATCCAATGGAGTGTGCGACTGACATACAAAATACAACTCCATCATACAGGAAGATCGAGTGTATACCTTCCTCGATGGACTTGATGACAGACTAGACAAAACTCGAAGTGATGTTCTTCAAATCAAACCATTCCCTACGGTAGAGAAGCCTATGGATTCATCTGTAGGGAAGAGGTCCGGCAGACTGTGATGATCACAGGTGCAGATACGACACTTGGAGCAGTTATGGTTTTCAAAGGGATCAAGGGACACCATAATCCATTGCCACCCAAACCAGGAACTTTTTTAGGTAGCAAGAAATCCATGGGAAACTCCAAACACACCCATGAAAACTGCTTCAAACTACATGGGTATTCAGAATGGTGGAATGATCTTCAAGCACAGAAGAAACGGGAAACCACTGGGCGTGCCGCTATGGCTACCAATAATACATCACTATCCCTTATTCCTCAGGTCAAATCGTCCCAAGATCTAGGTATTTCAAGTAAAGCATTTCACATCTATACTCGTAGTGATAATGAGGATTGGATTCTAGACTCTAGAGCTACAGATCATATGACATTTGACCCAAAAGATCTCTCCAATATAACCCAACCGAGACAGAGCCGTGTTGCCAATGCCAATAGGGTCACTTATCCAGTTACAGGGTTTGGAACAGTGACTTTATCTCCTTCATTATCATTATCTAATACATTACTTGTACCCTCTCTTTCAACAGACTAATGTCTGTAAGTCAGGTCACTTCATATCTTAACTGTGTAGTATTGATGTATTCTACCTTTTGTCTTCTACAAGATATTCTTACCAAGGAGATCATTGGGCATGGTACTAAGAGAGGGGGTTATATTTATGTGGATGACCTCAGTTCAGGAAGAGCCAATCACATGCAACACACTGTTGGTAACAAGGAATGCGAGATTCGGTTATATCATCGTCGATTTGGGCATCCATCATTTGGGTATTCACTCCCTAGTTTATTTTCAAATATCACACACTCAGATTTCAAATGTGATACTTGTATCTTAGCAAGAAGTCATAGGGCGTCTTATCCTATAAGCATGAATAAAAGTATGACTCCTTTTGTTTTAGTACATTCTGATGTTTGGGGACCTTCCCAGGTCACTACGTTATCGGTTCATCGTTAGTTTGTAATTTTTGTTGATGATTGTATACAAATGACATGGCTTTACCTTCTCAAACATAAATATGAAGTATTTTCTACGTTTTACTTGTTTCACACCATGGTTCAGACACAATTTTTTGAAAAAAATAAAATTCTTAAGTCTGATAATGGAGGGGAGTATGTTAATCATGAAACCTCATGCTCACAAACCCCACAACAGAATGGGACTACGGAGAGGAAGAATAGACATATTTTAGAAACTGCTCGGGCCTTACTAATTGGTGCACATATGCCTAGTAGATATTGGAGTGATGCTGTTACTACAACTGTGTATCTACTAAACCGTATGCCCACAAAACCTTACAATTTCAAACTCCATTAAAGGTGCTATCTGATAATGTTCCCTTGCCTACTATTTTGATGCTTCCGCCCCAAATTTTTGGATGTGTTGCTTTTGTCCACCTCCATAAAAATCAACGAACTAAGTTGGATCCATGTGCTGCCCGATGTGTTTTCTTGGGGTATGACGTACAAAATAAGGGATACCGATGCTACGATCCTATTACTAAAATAACCTACATTACCATGGATGTCACGTTCCTAGAATCTGAATGGTTTTTTCCATCATCAGTATCCAATTACCCTCTTTAGGGGGAGAGTTATGGTGAAGAACGGAATTGGCTTGATGTTGAAGTATTAGACATTAGTAACAATCCGACATACTCAGATAATGCCAACAATATGGATGAGCCAGTACCTAGACCCGAACTTGAACTTCTAAGAACTGAATCTCCAGAAGATGCAGTGGTTGATGCACCCATCCACTCTCTAGTACCTAATGATCCTCTTGCTGAGAATACTCCTGAGGTAAGTTCTTCTATCACACCTTTACAAACTAATGCTATAGATACATCTGTTAGTTATATTCTACCTTTCAGACACAATCGAGTCAAACCTCCGAATCGATACTCTCCAGACAAAGAGGAACGATAACCCAAGTATCCAATAGCCAATTATGTATCTACTCAAGGGTTATCAAAACCTATCAGGGCTTTTGCACAAACACTCTCCTCATGTCAAATTCTAGGCAACGTTGAAGTAGCCTTATCTGATCCAAATTGGGCTCAAGCTATAAAAGAATAATTTGAGGCACTGTAGAAGAACAACACATGGGTGTTAAGCAAGTTGCCTCAAGGGAGGAAGATGGTAGGATGCAAGTGGATTTTCTCCATTAAGTATAAAGCAGATGGGTTAGTTGATCGATACAAGGCGAGGCTAGTAGCAAAAGGGTATACACAAAAACATGGTATAGATTATCAAGAAACCTTCTCACCTGTGGCTAAACTAAAAACTATGAGAGTTTTGTTATCTCTTGCAGCAAATTTAGATTGGCCATTGCACTAACTTGACGTGAAGAATGCCTTCCTTCATGGTGACCTTGAAGAAGAGATTTACATGGATATTCCACCAAGATATATTGTTACATCAGGAAAAGAAACTACATGTAGATTACAACGAGCATTGTATGGACTAAAACAATCACCTCGAGCATGGTTTGGTAGATTGAGTTCAGCAATGAGAAAATATGGGTTTCAACAAAGCAACTCTGACCACACTCTTTTCCTAAAACATCGATTGGGAAAAATAACAGCCCTTATAGTCTATGTAGACGACATGATCATTACAAGGGATGATAAAAAAGAAATCTTTAGGCTTCAAGAACAACTGTCAAATGAGTTTGAAATGAAGGACTTGGGAGGGCTTAAATACTTCTTAGGTATTGAGGTAACAAGATCAAAACAAGGTATATGTCTTTCCCAAAGGAAATATACTCTAGACCTACTGGTAGAGACAGGATTACTAGATTGTAAACCTATTGATATTCTGATGGTCCAAAAGCATAAACTTGGAGAATATGTGGACCAAGTATCATCAGATAAACAGAGATATCACCGGTTAGTAGGTAAACTCATATACTTATCTCATACTCGACTTGATATTGCTTATGCTGTGAGTGTCGTGAGTCAATTTATGCACTGCCCAAGTGAAGATCATATGGATGACGTCATGCGAATACTCTGTTATTTAAAATCCTTCCTTAGGAAAGGACTTATGTTTTCAAAGAATGGTCAATTGGAAGTCGTTGGATATACAGATTCAGACTGGGTAGGGAATTTGAAGGATATGAAATCTACTACTGGGTACTTTACTTTTATGGGGGGCAATCTTGTTACATGAAGGAGCAAGGTAGTTACCTTATCTAGTGCTGAAGTTGAATTTCAAGGAATGGTCAAGGGAATATGTGAGCTCCTTTGGTTGAAAAAACTTCTAATTGAGATTGGTGTTGCTCCTAACTCTGAAATGAACTTATTTTGTGATAACAAAGCAACCATTTCTATCTCTCACAATCCAGTTCAACATGATCGCATGAAGCACGTTGAAGTGGATCAGAACTTCATCAAACAAAATCTTGAAGAAAAGATTATTTAGCTTCCATTTGTTAAATAAGAAGATTAACTGGCTGATATACTCATAAAATCTGTGTCTTCAAAGAACTTCTACAACTCACTTGATAAGTTGGCCATAAGAGACATATATGTACCAACTTGAGGGGGAGTGTTGGTGTGTGTTCTGATGCATGCTGCAACAGTGGCAGACACCAATGTTTAATGGAGCAAAACATGGAGCATACAATAATATTAATGGAGTCATAAAACATGAATGTGCAGCAGCTAGGGTTAATTGTTTAGTTTTCGTTTTCCTTGTATACATATACCTAAACTATTGTACAGAAACAGAATAGAAATGAAATAAAATATACATGATAATTATTAGAGAAACACAATATTTGTCAGTTCAAGTAAGGTTAAGGTGTTAAAGTGGTTAATTGTTCTTAGTAAAGCCCACACATAGATTGAATTCAATCAAAACTTTATAAGCTTTGTATTTTTCCTAATTAGTGTGTCCTTTGTAAGAGAAGTTTAAAAGACATTAATCATCTATTTTTACATTGTTCAATTATGCATAATCTTTGGTCAAAGCTACAAAGCAATATGGGTAATCCTAGGATCTTTGCAAATCTTTGTTGTTAGAAAAATTTAAACATATTATGAATGCTAAGAAAGCAAAAATGTTATAGAATTGTGAGATATGAGCAATTCTTTGGGTATTATGAAGTGATAGCAGTTGCGTAGCTATATAGTGAGGTAAATCAGACTTCAACATTGGTTAACATTTTATCTAAAATGACTTATTAGTTTCTATCCCATATATAAATTATCTTTTTTTTCAAAAAAAATTAAATGTAAATTCATAACATATAGGAAACAATTGTAATTTATTTTTGTATTTTGGAGGATTAAATTTGTAAAATACAATAAATATTTAAATTATTTTGATTTTAAAATTAAAAAAACAACATAACCTAAATTTTAAACCATAAACACAAGGTGGGTATTAAAAAAAATTATACATCTAATTAGCATGATGTTTCTTAACACATATTATATTTTAATTAACAATATTTTTTTACTATAAAATACTAGTTTTCACTAACTATTATTAGATGATGATATTTTTTTATAAAAAGATAACAACTCCAATAATTGTATTGAGAGATTTTATAAGATATACATGTATGAATAAAACAATAGCAATAAATTTTCCTATATATATTGAAAATATGGTTTATATATAATTTTAATTGGGCTTTAAATAATTATAAATTATGCCTATAATGATTTTTAGATTTTTTATACAACTCAATTAATACACCTATAAATGAGACTTGATATGTAAACCTTCAATATGTTAAAATAAACTTCATATTATTGAGCTATAACTCATTGTCTCTAATATATGAGTCTTATATTTAATATTTGGTACTGTAAAATATGTACGAATTAGTCTGGTATAAAAACATTTTTGACTTCGTCATTGAGTGAGAGGAATAGTAACATTTTTTAGAAAACTAAAAAATGATAACAATATTTAATAGGAGAGTTTTATTTTTATCTTATTTTTGGGTTTTAATTTTAAAAGAGTTTAAAGATTATTGTTTAATTAAATGGTATAACTCCTATACATATGGAGTTTCATTTTAACTTCTATTAGGAAAAAAAATATGTTCATTTTTTTTACAACGTTAATAGATTTTTTTTAATGTTGTATTGAAAAATTATATTGAGGAGGTTAAAAGTGAAATCATATTGAATAATTATATTATTTATTTCCGAAGGAAATAATTATTCTTGTTTTTTTTAATTTATAATTGGAAAATTTGCTTATTTTAAGATTATATTTTGAGTAGTATAAAGATTAGGATTTAGTATTATTAAGTTTTGTCTAGTTATAATTTTGTAACTATTTTTCAAGTGAATTGCTTTTAGTTATTAGGGAGAAGTTCGATCAGTTTTATGATTTTTGCCTATGCTAATTTGTTATATAAGGATTAATGAGTACTAATTAAGCAAATTGCCAATGGCTTTCCACTTGGTTGAAATAATTTATAAAAACAAAAGTATTTTCATTTTTTTTCCTCCAAAAAGTACTTGGTAAAAATATAAACGACAATTTTATAATTTAAATATCATGGAAAAAAATAATACAAACTTACAAAAGCAATGTGGTAATTGGTTGAAAGTTTTCCATTCCCTAACAAGGAAGCAAATTAATGATAACATGGTAATATACCCATTAATTTATGATTTATTTATGTAATATGTATCATGCAGTAGACCAGTAGATCGGTGGACCAGTGGACCAGTTGACCACAACTAATATAACCCTAAAAACTGAAGGGTCTTTATCAACTTCAAGTGACCATTTGTGAGGGAAGACCAATTAATATGGTCTAGTTGTTGTCAACATTAAGAGAAATGGAAAGATAAATTTACACTTTTTTATATTTAAACTAATTATATAGTAATACGTAATTATATGAAGTAATTAATTTTTCATTTTTCAAAATAATTTAGTAACTTGTCATTATATAAGTAATTTTTGTGCATAAATGTATAAAAATTATGTATTATTATTAAAGTATATAATTAAATGATATTTCAAATCAATATAATAGAAGATTAATATAATTATTGTTTTTAAAATAAAAACCAACATGCTAGAAAGAGAAAAATAATATAATTGATAAGAGATATAATAAATAGCAATTTCATAATATTATTAAGAGAAAAATATTATAAAAGTTATGTAGAATAGGTAATTTATACTCTTTAGTTCATTGTTTAAAAAATAATGTTATTTATTTTATTAAAATTATAAAAATTATCAATTAAGAACAAATATTATTATTTTAATAATTTTTTATTAAAATATATTATTCATTGTTTAAAAAACAATGTTATTTATTTTATTAGAATTATAAAAATTATCAATTAAGAACAAATATTATTACTTTAATATTTTTTTATTAAAATATGTTATTTTATGTTAATAGTTTAAATTATTTGTTTACCTAGTACTTTGAAAGTTTGACCTCTTTTTTTTGTAAGTATTATGGAGTTCAACCTCGAATTTATAGAAGAATTGCAAAACAAGAAGTAAGCTCCTAAGGTACAAGCTTTTCTAAAGGAAAAAAAAGGAGTAATTTTTTAAGAAAAGAGACCATTCCCCTACAACCAAAAAAGAAAAAAAATGTAATTATTGAGGAGCTCGTCCTCACGCGGACTCCGTTGAATTCAATGATAGTGGTTGAATCATTACCAACATTTATATGCCAATAAATTCCTACACTTATAACCTCGAGCCAACAAATACCTTTCTCACTTATAAGAGAATCGAGGAAGGGAAAGGCATCATTGATGACCTTATCACAGAGGTTGAGAACGTGGCCTTATATAAAGGTATGCCACCATTGAGGCTGGACCACTATATAGATTACCTCTCTTTTATGATGTATTGGAGGTAACTCGATGACATGAGTAGGGATGTCAATCTTGTGGTTGTGCTCAATAGGCTCTTGTATCAAGTAAGTATCACCTCGAGCTTTTATTTTACTCAGACCACTTCTATTCGTAATATATGACCCAAAATTTTAGACGTGCTCAATAGAATTTAAGGCTTGGAGAAACTAAAGCATGAGCTTGAGACTAAAAAAAGATAGTCACGCCTCTACTCGAGCTTAAAATGTTGTGCTATTGGAAAAGGAAAAGAAGTGGGAGGACGAGGTTATTAAAAAGAAAGATAAGCTATCAAAGGCCATAAATAAGCCGAATGAAAACGCAAGGTAGTTTGAGGTGCTCAGGAAAACTCAAGGTTGAGTTTAATACTTGTAAATGTGAGTTGAACATTGTTAAGAAATTTTTTGCTCACGAATAAGAGAAAAAAAACTCGATCTTGATGCTATAACTAAGCAACTCATCTCGAGCATTAAAAATTGGTTACAATTTGGCCAAAGAATAGCTCAAGAAAGAGTCCAAAAAAGGGCCTTAATCAATACTAATATCAGATCCTCGACATTTTGGTTACCCCATCGTACTCATCCATGCAAACTCAAGGCGAGGGTGATGATCAGGGTGAAGATTTTAAAGAAAGTGATCATAGACCCGGGGTGGATGATGACAAAGACGTTGGGATTCAACAAGATGGTGATGCTTGATTATGTAATAGACTTGAGGCCATCTATTTGCAAGGCTTAACCCTTTATTTTGTATGGATGAGCTAAATTTGTATTAGTTGTTTACTTAATAAGATCTCTTTGAGACATTTGTGGTTGACCTTCAAATTAAATTTGCATTAAATTTGGTCGGAGGTTCATTATTCTCTATTTCACCAAAGAAAAGGGAGACACATAGTTGTTCACAATTCTTATCCATATCATAGTATGAGTTACCTTTGTCTTACCTTCTATTTGTTCCTTTGAGAGCCTCGTCTTGTTTCTTATTTATTTCTTTTAGGGCTTAGAAGTGTGCCTCTTAGATCATTCACTCTTCCATTAATTGATCATTGTTAAGCCTGACTACATTAGGAGGAGAGACATTATTTGATGCATTCTTAGCTCGAGCATGCTCATATCTTATAAGAGTTGGGCCAGTTTCTTAAGCCAAGTTATTAGCTTGACCCATGAGGGTGCTTATGCATGTTTGAATACGCAATGCTTTGTTTTCTCGTTTGGTCTCATCAAACTCTCTTCTCAGTTTGAAAAATTATCGAGCTAGATCTTGATGAGGGTCGAGCTCAGCTTATACCTCAACTTATGGTTTGGCTCGAGCTTCTTCAATGATTGGTAAAGTGTTGTTTTGTGATGACATTTCATGTGCTAGGCTCAATCTTTCCTCAACTCGCATTCCAACCATGATGAATGTGGTATTTAGAGAGCATGAGGTGGAGTTTTTCATTTACGAGGTCTCTCTGTCAAAACTCAGGATGAATCCTCGAGAATACGGAGTCAGAAGCTAAAGCTTGATCTTTAAATCCTAAGCTCCATGATAAGTGTCAAAATATTGGGATGGTCCGATTTTAAGGAGAGAAAAGTTAGAGAGAAGTTAGAGAATTGAGCAAATTGTGTGAATCTCACATTAAGTATATATATATATATGACATTATATATACACGTGTCAATTACATAAGGGTACACGTCATAGCATCTGAAAGGTACATTAGTAGAAACATAATTAAAGGTTGATTATCTTGATAGAGCAGACTAATGGTTGGTCTTTAAGTACTTTAGTTTATTCTGTATAAGTGATAGTACCTTACAAATATCACTTTAAGTGGGAGCATATCTTTAAATCTCGTGCAAAGTACACAATAAATTAGACTGTGTATAGATTGTGTTACATGTATGGATTGTGTTACATGTCGAGCATTATCATTAAATAATAATTTTTTGACTTTTGAGTATTGCATTAAATACGTGGATTTTGTTTTTAATATAACGTAAAACTTATTTTTGTAATTTTATTACTTCAATTTTTTGTTTCCTTACATTGAGAAAAAAAAAACGTTTGCTTTCTATACAACAAACCTATGCTAGGTATTTTAATAAGTTTATAGTATTGTAATTTAATTATTAAAATTTTAAATTTTTTTAAAAAATATATTCGAAGTATTATAATTCTTTATTTTTATCGTTATAAACATAAATTTACATCCTTTATTTAATTAATACAAAGTAATTTAAATGTCTCTTTTTTAAAAATAAAAATAAAATTAATATAAGTATTTTTGTGATTTAAAATCAAAGCATATGATTTAAAAATTTAATAACAATGTGTAAAGTTTTAAAATTTAATGATTAAATTATATATTTTGAATTTTTTAAAAAATATGTTTGAATTTAAACAAATTTTATAACAATGATATAGTTAGCCTAGACACGAATAACCCCATTTTGCATACAAACAATTTTATTTTACATCATACTGTATTTATGAACCATTAAATTTGCCAATTAAAATCAACGATTAACTTTTGTTTTAAAAGAAATATTTAAATTATAACTATTCAAATTTTAAAAGTTTAAAGTGTCTATTGACTTAAAACAAAACTTTTATCAGAATATTTCCTTTGAATAAAAGACAAGAAGTTCGGTGAATGCAATTGCGAGATCTTAAGCGGGGTTCGTTATCTACTTATATATCATATTTAATAATTTTTAGTATAATTTTAAATATATGTTTAATAATTTTAAAAAAATACAACCAGAATATTAATTATAATAAAATTATTTACTAACTTAATTAATCGTAAAAATTAATAAATTTTATATAATTGGTAAAAAAAATTATGCACACTATAAATCCTTTAAGTAGGTAAAAAATTAAAAAAAATAATTTAAATTGTGAAATTTATTAATATAAAGGTAAAAATTTGAACTCATTCGTATAAAAATAATAATTGTTTCATAAGTATATTTTCTTAAGATTTAATAAATTGAAGTTGATAAAATATATAAAAGCATGTTTTTCAAGGTTCGCGGTTCTTATGCTACTGTGTTTTTTGATCGTTTTTTTATAGTGCTTCGACCTGAAGCGATAACTTTTAACTAGTTTAGTGGATAAGATGCAAGCTCACTCAAGAATGGGAAGATAGCGGTATGCTGAGAAGCTCCTTCGTATCTTGGATGCCAAACAACTTATATGAAAAGTTGTAAAAATATTTAAAATATTTAAGTAGTTAAAATTATGTTCATAATCTTATGTATAACGATAAAAATATGTACGATCGATATAGATATCGTTTAATTTTTTAACATAATTATATCACGTGCATATTTTTGATGACATTGTTAAGTAAATGATTATTATACCTACCTCTGGTGAGCTTGAGTTTTTGGAAGAGTTATTATCTAACGCTTTTTTATGATATCAAAGCAAAACCTTGGAATCAAATATCTACCCAACCTCTAAAATCAATTAAAATTATCAAGTTTGATGGTATTTATGATTTTACACATTTTTAAAAAAATACTTTTGATTGTTATATATAGCGATAAAAATAAATGAATGAGCGAGTATGCATGTCCATCTATTTGGTGAAGTTAGATGGGTTGATCATATATTTACTGATAAATATAGTCTCATTTTTTGCTTCCATGATGCTAAGAGGGCTATTATTAAAGAAGGGTTGATGCTTAAAAAAGAAAATTTTAGAATTGAAGAGGCTTTGAAGTGGACTATTCATTTTCCACCAAATGTAATGAAATACATTCTTCAAAGGTAAGAGGAAGGAATAGTTTTAAAATTATTGTATATTGGAGATGAGATATTTGAAGTATTGGATGGTTGTAATATGTTAGTTAATTTAAATAAGTGTATATGTAGTTGTTAGGGGTAGCAATTGAATGGTTTATCCTGTAAGCATGATGTTGATTGTATTATAGATAGATGGTATAAGATTGAGGACTATATACATCCATATTTTACAAAGATTTCATATTTGAAGACATATTTCTCTTTGATTCATCTTGTTCCATCTGAAAAAGAGTAGGTTAAGATGCAACAAAAAATACTTCTACCAATTTATAAACCAAAGAAATGTAGACCACCAATTGAGTGACATAGAGAAGCTAATGAACCAGAGAAACATAAGAAGTCGCATGGATTGAAATGTGAGTATTGCAATCAATTTGGTCATAATCAGAGGACATGTAAGGAGAAGTTAAAGAATCCAATTAAAGAAATTCAGGTAAAATTGTAACTGCATGTTTGGGGATAGTTTCAAGTGTTCAGGATTTTAATGATTCGTAGTGAGAAGTGAAAATTTGAATAACTGAATTAGATCCTTTATTCTCCTCATTAAAGGGGAATATATATATGACATCTTATGTATATGGAAAGTCATATGTTCTACAACCTAGTTATATGTTGAATACATGATTTTACAAACGTTATATGTGAACTTGTTAAGTAGAAAGTAAGTCATCATAAACGTTACATTGTCAGGTCGTTACATACAAATAAATGAGGGTCATTATATATAGGTGGCCCTAGATTCCCAAGTATATTTTCATGGTCACTCACAGAAAGATAGGATCGAGGTCACGTCAGGATCTTACAATTTCACCAGGTCTTGATATCTAAGATCTGGCAAAACAATCACGAAGTACGCTGATTAACTAATTTGTACGCTTTATCAAGCTCGTCGGGCCTATGCCATTGTTAAACCATATATTCCATAACAGTGTACCTACATTCATTAGGTCGCATATTCGTTACACATTTAATACCAAACATTAACTATTTATTTATTAAATATATTTGGTTGATTATATTTAACTTTAAATAGTATTTAGGAAACAACTTCAAAGAATATGGTCAAGAAAAAACAAAACAAAAGAATTAATCAAACTCAGTTAATGTATTGTATAACTTATTCATTATACATTACTTTTTATACAATAAATTAACTTACTATTCATAAATCATGTTATAGATAGAGATGATGCAATCAACAAGAAGCAAAAGATATTAACAAGTTAAAATGAGCCTTCTAACATGTATGTTTATGTTTTTTTAATAATTTTTAGTTTAAAATATATAAGTAAATGGGACAATGAATATGATTTGAAAGGAAATATTTTGTAACTCAAAGTTCATGTATACACCAAGTTTTGAAGGATAGGACATGAACTTTGTAGCTTTTTATGTATTTAAACTCATTTATGTTGTCCTATTTTTTTAGATATTATAAGAATTTAGATGGTAATATGGACTATGATGTGGATGTGAATTGTGAGTATTTTTTATTATTATTTATAGTAGGTTATTAAATAAGAGTATTTTGGAAAGAAAAAAATTATATTTTTTTTTGAAAAGTAAGTATTTTTTATGAAGATAAATTAATTATTATAATAAAGATATTTTTGATAAATATTTATAACGATAACATTTAAAAACCTATACAAATAGAGATAGAAAAGATATTATGCAATATTGTAATTGATTTTTCATAGTTTTTCTAACTTCTATTAAATATTAGAGATATTTTTGAAGATATCTTAAATTTTAAAGATATTAAATTTTTTTATAAATCATATTGATATTTACGAAGATATTAAAAACTTTATGTATATTTTTTATTTTTTCCCACTCTTCTTAAATAACCTCTCCGAATTCTTTATTTTTAAGTTTTAACTTACTGGTTCATTTTAACTTAAAAGTGCTGCAGTACAATTTGTTCATTAAAATGCAGATGGGGAAAAGTTACTTAACTACTAAATATTGTCTACCTAAATTAAAATCAATTAAGATGAAGATGGGTAAATAAATAGCACATGCATGCTTGGCTTAACAATTGTAACCACAGAAATGAAGGGAGCACTTTAAGGCCTGTAATGGATTTATTATTTAGCAGGTAAAACCATATTTACATAGCCCAACCCCGCTGTTAATTATCAATTAGTAGCTTTGTTTATTTGGTTTGATGATAAAACTATCACTGTATTCCGTATAAATTTATGTAAAAATTTAGTATTATCATAATTAATATAATTATTAATTATGTATAAAAAATTTATTATTTTAAACCATAAAAAGTGCTCTAAATTTATTGGTTCATAGCCTGCACACTCTGCTACATAAAGGTACGGGCGTACGGCTAATGAATAATGATGTTAACTATTCATTGTATCGCTGCCAGTAATGCTGTGAAACTGGAAACAATTCATTTCGGTTTGAAAAATGGAGATCGATCGGATCTGAGATGAGACATAACTTATATGCCAGAATAAAGTCGTGTTAAGTCAGCGCTTTATTTCAGTCGAAGGTTTGAAATATAACATCGATATTAAGATATAATTTTTATAAAATTATTATTATTATTATTAACGAAAATTTTGAAAAAAATTATACAAATTATGAAAATTTATAAAATATCAAAATAATTAAATATTTATATTATAAATTAATTTTTTATTATATTTATATTAATTAATCAATTAATTAAAATATTATATAATATATATATATATATATTAATAATATTATGGAATAACTAATTAAATTTTTTAAATAATTAATGTAAGATCTAATTCTAATTATTATAAATAAATAAATCTAGATATTATGAAAATAAATTTTATTAATTATTTATTTTTATATATATTTATATGTATAAGAAATAAGAAAAAAGAGAATATATTTACTACATATAAGAAAAAATATCGAATTGAAATAATTATTTAGAAAGAAGAAAAATAAAAAATTTATATTTTTGATAAAAAAATTAGATATTTTGGTGTTCGATATTTTATGAACAATATTTATAAAATTTTAGCAAAAAAAAAAGACATTTAAGTTACTTTATGACAATTTGACCAAAAGATATAAATATCATGTTTCGATGACGTGATGTATAAATTTTACAAACAATATTAATATTTTTCTCGTTGGTTTAGTTACACTTATTTAAAATTGGTTCATTAAATTTATGAGTTAAAAAAGTCAAATTTGTATAATTCAGAATTTAAAGTAACAATTTACTAATTCATTAATAATTTTTGTGGATAAACATAATTTTTTTTAATGAATATTTATTTTGGTAAAAGGTTGAACATATTTTTTAAGCACTTTTTTAGTTAATTTTCAACAAACTTTTTTTTCTTAAATAATCAATTTTTTTATTAATAAACAAATTTGAATCTTTAAATTTTTTATTTAACTAATTATAATATAATCATCATATCACTATTTAAAATATAAAAAATTAATATTATAAACCTATTAAAACAAGTTTAACAAAAAAACAAAAAGTCAATCTATTTAATATCATAAACTTATAAAAAAATTAAATAATTTGATCTATTTTAAATAGTTTAATAAAAAATAAATGTGATTGAAAAAAATAACATGAGTTGCTAATAAACAGCCTAACTCGAATAAAATAAATATGAGCTTATCTTAACTCATTTTATCTAAAAATTAAATAAATTAAATAGATTTATAGCTTATTTATTATAAGTTAGTCAAATTTAGACAACTCAACTCGTTTGACGTTTACAATAAAATATAATGAAATAAAGCAATTAGTTTTACTTCTAACTTTCATATGTTATAATATGATCGCATAAATTTATAATATGATATTTACTCACGTTTTGTTACTTATGTTGAGATCTTGCCTAAACTTAAAATGAATAAAAGTAATTTTTACATCCATCATTTGAGTATATTGTAAATGGTTGAAGTGTTAATGAATCTTCCTTCGTACAATTATTTAAGATTTATTTAAGATTTATCTTGGTAATAGTATTTGTTTGGAGAAAATTCTACGAATTATTTTAATGATTCTAGAGAAAAGTATGAAATGATAATAATGAGTAGATATTTTATTCTTTCCACTATGGAGATTACATAAGTTGACGCTATTATTTGAGCTACTAGAATACATATAAAGTAGTTTTACATTAAATCAAATCGATGTACATAGGTCACCATATACGTGGTTGGCACTAAATGAGTGCTACCTTCACCATATGAATGAGGCAACTCACGTCGCTAGAGTCGAGTACTTGTTACTTAAATAATACCAAATATTAACTCCCTTGCTAGAAAGATAAGTATTTCTAAATTATTGGGATGTTTGGGGTAACATGGTTGACTTACCAGTCCAACATACTTGGATTCACCATTTTAGCACATCCTAACCCCTTGCAAGTGAGCTGATAAACAAGTTAGGTTCAGATTGTAAGGAAAAGTTTAGAAGGATTGAGCTGCAAAAAACCTCGAATGAGAGATACCGAGAAAGGTGAAGTAGAAAATTGATCACTCACAGTTTCGATGTCACTCCAAAGTCTTAAGGTACTACTTGAAAAACCTAGCGGCATCGAAAATCCAAAGGCAACAGCATTTCCCAAACCCAAATATGTTGGAAGCGAATGGGGTTCCTGTTGTGCCAAATGCTCATGAATTGATGGATTCATATGTGCAAGTTTTGGAATGAGATTAGGGGTTAGAAGTGTATATGGGTGTTGTTCTACAACTCCCTTAGGTCATTGTGGATAGGGAATACGTGAAGTATGCCCATTCCTTGGCTGGAAACTCTCCAAAACAAGTGGGATAGGAGTATGGAATGAACTCTCAGCCTCAGAATATTCCTCTTGTTCCAATCTGGATCTAAGTTTACTATTTTCTATTTGAGATTCAGTAAATGCTTGTTGTAGCTCAATTATCTATCTTTAGAGACTCTTCATCATGACGTCCTTTTCAAGAGAAATACTTTCAAAGCTATGACTTATTGAACTTATAGGATGTTGAGTTGTCTTAACTGGTCTAGTTGTATTGTGGAGGGGTGAAGGTAAACCACCTTCGTTGACTAGAGGCAATGTGTTACCTAATTCATGATCACCGTGCAACATCCTAGTTAGCGAGGAGCGATGTATCTGGTCATTGAGATCAAATTCTAGATTTGGGCATATGAGACTATTCATCTGCTCGGTATGTGATGACGAACTTTCCATTTTAAGTGTATGTCCCTAATATAAGAGATTTTTCTCCAAGGTATAAAATACAAGGTCTTAAATGTTAACTATGGACTATAAAGATTTAAGGCCTAATGATGGGCGTTATTTGTTTGGAGACATTTTTCTGTGTTAGGGATTCTAGTGATCATAGAAAGAAGTATGAAATGATAATAATAAACAAATGATTTATTCTTCCCACTATGAAGGTATATATAGTACCTATTAGACATGTATCGAAATTACATAGGTTGACACTATTATTTGAGCCGCTAGAATACCTACAAATTAGCTTTACATAAAATCAAGTTGTTATATACAAGTCGTCATATACATACTGTCTAAGGTCTTTTATGCAAAGATGATCCAGGTTATTACAGTGGTTTACCAGGCCATTCACTTAGGGTAGGTCTATGAGCCGTTAAATAAGTGCTAACTTCACCATAAGAACGAAGTGCCTTAGGTCGATAGGGTCAAACACTTGTTACTTGGATAATACCAAACAATAATAACTTAATAATATTTCTTTATATTTGATTTTGCCCAAAAATAAATGAAGAATTTTTTTTATGAATATTATATAGATATATATTGAAGATAAATACATACTACCCAAAATTAGAAACAAGATGGAACAACTGTCAAGGCTAAAAAAAAAAAAAGAGAGATTCTTTCGTGAAACTCAGCACCATACCAGTTCCGATCTGCAAAGCTACTTCAAGTATAAAAAGAAATACACTCATAAAGCAAAATTTCCATAAAATACCATTTAAATCAATGAGCTATTGAAGAAAATTAATTAATTTCAATAAATAAAAAAATAATAACACATGTGCATCACCTAATATCTCAATTCATTAAAAATACAAATTACTCTTAATAATAATAGAATAGAGTAAGTGATCTTGGATCTAGATCCTCTCTCTCTTTACTATAAACAAAACATGGGGTTCCTCCCTTTACAATCCCAAAACAGATCACTTGTTCTCTTCTCTCAGCAATGCCTGCTACTGTAAGCAAACTCTTCCTCTCTCCCATTCATGATATCCTCTTCTCCTTAACCTTATTACTTTTCATAAACTCTCTTCTCGTTTCATCTTCTTTCTCTATTGATGAACAAGGCGAAGCTCTTTTAACATGGAAAAACAGTTTAAAGACTTCTTCAGATGCATTAAAATCATGGAACCCTTCCGACCCAAGTCCATGCATTTGGTTTGGGATTCATTGCAACTCAAATGGAGAAGTAGTAGAGATAAGCTTGAAATCATTGGACTTACAAGGCTCATTATTGCCATCAAATTTTCATTCTTTAAAGTCCTTGAAGACACTTATTCTCTCTTCAACCAATCTCACTGGCACAATCCCAAAAGAATTTGGAGATTATCCTCAGCTTAGTGTAATTGATGTTAGTGACAATTCTCTTTCTGGCTCAATTCCAGAGGAGCTATGCAAGTTAAGCAAACTACAAAGCTTATCTCTCAGTACAAACTATCTTGAAGGAGAAATTCCATTAGCTATTGGAAACCTTTCTAGTTTGGTTTATCTGACTCTCTATGATAACCAACTCAGTGGTGAAATTCCAAAAAGCATTGGGGGACTAAAAAGATTAGAAATTTTTAGAGCAGGTGGGAACAAGAATCTTAAAGGTGAGCTTCCATGGGAGATTGGAAACTGCACTAACTTGGTTATGTTAGGCTTAGCTGAGACAAGCATTACAGGAAGTATACCTTCTTCTATTGGAATGCTGAAAAGGGTTAGAACTATTGCCATGTACACTTCTTTGTTATCAGGTCTTATGCCAGAAGAGATTGCCAACTGCAGTGAGTTGCACAATCTGTATTTGCATAAAAACTCGATTTCGGGTTCGATTCCAAGGCAAATAGGGGAGCTTAGAAAGCTTCAGAGCCTACTTTTGTGGCAGAACAGCTTAGTGGGTACAATCCCAGATGAGATAGCAAGTTGCAGAGACCTTAAAGTTTTGGACTTATCAGAAAATCTTCTCACAGGAAGCATACCAAAAAGTTTAGGTGAACTATCCAATCTTGAAGAGCTACAGTTGAGCGTGAATAAGTTATCAGGCACTATACCTTTAGAAATCTCAAATTGTATGTCTCTGACTCATTTTGAAGTTGACAACAATGATATTTCTGGTGAGATTCCTGTTCATATTGGAAATCTTAAGAGGTTAACTCTGTTCTTTGCCTGGGAAAATAGACTAACAGGCAATATTCCTGAGAGTCTCTCTGATTGTAAAGAACTTCAAGCTCTTGATCTTTCTTATAACTATCTTAATGGTCCAATACCCAAGTTTATTTTTGATTTAAAGAACCTCACTAAACTTCTTTTACTTTCCAATGATTTATCTGGTTTTATACCACCAGATATAGGCAAATGTACAAATCTTTACAGGTTGAGATTGAATGGGAATAGATTGAGAGGTACTATTCCATCAGAAATTGGAAACTTGAAAAGTCTGAATTTTTTTGACATAAGCAATAACAATCTTGTTGGAGGAATACCTCCATCGATTTCTGGGTGCCAAAACCTTGAGTTTCTTGATCTTCATTCAAATGTGTTAACTGGTATTGTCCCTAGTTCTCTGCCCAGAAGCCTACAATTTATGGACATTTCAGAGAACAGACTTATAGGTGAACTGACTCATAAAATTGGGTCATTAACTGAATTAACAAAACTCAATTTGGGAAGCAATCAACTTTCAGGAACCATTCCAGCTGAGATTCTTTCTTGCAGTAAACTTCAGTTGCTTGACCTCAGTAAAAATGGCTTCTCAGGTGAAATTCCAAAGGAGCTTGGTCAAATCCCATTACTTGAAATCTCACTCAATCTTAGTTTCAATCAACTTTCTGGTGCAATCCCATCTCAATTCTCTGGTCTTACTAAGCTAGGAGTCCTTGATCTATCACACAACAAATTATCTGGGGACTTAAACCCTCTCTCACACCTTCAAAATCTTGTCTCTCTCAATGTCTCCTTCAATGATTTCTCAGGCGAAGTACCCAACACCCCATTTTTCAAAAAATTACCTCTTAGTAACCTTGCTTTAAATAAAGGTCTCTATATTGCCGATGGTGTTGTAACCCCAGCTTATGGCATGAGTTCCACAAGCCACAGATCATCCATGAATCTTTTGATGTCTATTCTCATTAGTACCAGTCTGGTCCTAATCCTGCTTGCAACATATGTGCTTATCCGTACAAGAATGGCAAGTAGATATCTGATGGAAAATGACAGTTGGAAAATGACATTATACCAGAAACTTGAATTCTCAATCGACGATATAGTTAGAAATTTAACATCAGATAATGTGATTGGAACTGGAAGCTCTGGAGTTGTATACAGAGTAACAATTCCAAATGGGGAAAGTTTAGCATTGAAAAAGATGTGGTCTTCTGAAGAGTCTGAAGCATTCAGTTCCGAAATTAGGACACTGGGTTCGATTCGACACAAGAATATAATTAGGCTCTTGGGTTGGGCTTCCAATAGAAATCTGAAACTATTGTTTTATGATTATCTCCCAAACGGAAGCTTGAGCTCTTTATTACATGGAGCTGGGAAAGGAGTAGCAGATTGGGAAGCTAGATATGATGTAGTGTTGGGTGTTGCTCATGCACTTGCTTATTTGCACCATGATTGTGTTCCTCCTATTATGCATGGTGATGTTAAAGCCATGAATGTTTTATTGGGTCCCCATTTTGAGCCATATCTTGCTGATTTTGGGTTAGCTAGAATTTTGACTACAAGTACTTCTAATGCTGATGATGAAGATCTTTCTAAACCAGGTCAAATGCCTCAACTTGTTGGTTCTTATGGATATATGGCTCCAGGTAAATACGTTAACTTTATATAGTGAAAAATGTGACTATGAATATGCATTTTTCATTAAATTTGTTAATTGGGTTTTATTAGTAATTCTAGTTTATAATCTGGGTTATTACAGAACATGCTTCAATGCAGAAAAACACAGAGAAAAGTGATGTATACAGTTTTGGAATTGTTCTTTTAGAGGTGTTAACAGGAAGGCATCCACTAGACTCAACTTTGCCAGGAGGTGCACATTTAGTTCAATGGGTTCGTGATCACTTAGCCAGCAAAAGAAACCCAATTGATATTCTTGATCCAAAACTAAGAGGAAGAGCTGATTCTACAATGCATGAGCTTCTCCAAATTCTTGCAGTTTCATTCTTATGTCTTAGCAATAAAGTTGATGATCGTCCAACAATGAAAGATATTGTCGCTATGCTTAAAGAAATTCGACATGTTGAGACTGGAAGGTTTGAATCTGACGTTTCAAAGCCAGGCTTGATAACTCAGTCACCTCCTCCAGCTAGAAAAGTAGTTTCAAGTACACAAGGATCTTCAAGTTGCTCTTTTGTTTTCTCTGATGATTCCAATTCCATCTCAAAATGATAAAAAATAATGCTAAGTATATTAATTGTTTAATCTTTCTGTATACCATTTAGAAAATCCATATTATCAGTACAGGGAAGAAGAGTGACTTTTTGTAGTATTATTTCTTTTTTTCTTTCTAATTTCTAATTTCACAAGTGGTTATTGTAATCTTGTTTTTTTTTCAAATAATTGTAGTAAGAAAACAAAGAATGCACTATAGGCTACGTAGCAGCTCTAACAATGATTGATATGTTTGTATTAATATAATTAGAAGTATTGTAAGGGAATGGGATTCCTTCACGTTTCTTTATTTCTATGGTGTTTTTTTGTGTATAGAGAGTCTTTACAGCAGTACTCACATGGTATAGTGTTAGTAACATTACATGTCCATGTGCTGTCTGAGAAAGACTTACAAGCATTCATAAACTCGTTTAAAAGAATACTAATCTTAGCTTAGAAGTCTCTGAATTCCCTAATTAATGTAAAATCAGGAGCATAATTAGGTTCAGTTTGAAACACTTAGTTGAAAGTGATTTCAAGCGACTTAAAACACTTTAAAAAATATTTATTATTATTTATGCTTTTTTTAAAAATAAATAATCATTACTTTTGAAAAAGTAGTTTAAGATGTATATTTCTCTCTTAAATTAATTATTAAAACATCACTCTAAACCTCTTTTAAGATTTTTATGACAAACACCTTAATGCTCATCTTTAAACCACATTTAATCAACTTATTTCATTTCAAATCACTTATCTTAAAACTACTAAAAAAAACATATCTAAAGGGACCTTAGTATTTTTTTTAATTTCTTTCACCATTTTCTTATTTTGTAGGGTGTCTTGGTCACAAACCCAAGCCTTGAGGTGGATCATTATACTCGTACAAATATATTACGATGGCGTACATACAATGCCCCAACCACAAAATTCTATTGGAGAACAAAAAGAGCAACAAGCTCAAATAGTTTCATTGATGTCATGGACGATATGAATAAATGGGGAATTTCTATTATAAGTGTGAGAATATGACCCCACCATAACAACTTTTTAGGGTCCTTTTCTTGCAAGTCTCGCGGCTCTAGGCCACATCCTTATCTGGCAATTCAGTCCTCAACCTCATCCACATCACAGCATACAAACGAAATATTTTGTGGACAATATCGTTTTTTTCTCAAATACTAGGACCTCAAGTCGGGGGGGGGGGGGGGGGGGGGGTCTTGTCAAACTCTACGGGTATTCATGCTCCAAATTGTTCAATATGAAGCAAATAACCCCCCAGTTGAAGCCACGATACTGAAGCCACCGAACAATCCTCGATTTTCTTGTCTCTTTAGGCACATTGAGACCTCTGAGCCACTGTTTTGAAGCCTGAACAACTAATTGATCCATTGACTGTTTTGACAAGCCATGAATTAACTCCTCATCTCCATTAGATCCCTTGTCTCCGAAAACCAGTTTTATTGATTCTTCTGCATCAACTTCACTTACGCCCTTCTGGAAGAGAGCCTGACAAACAACAACGTTTAGTCAAGTAAATGTAGAAACATATAAAAAAAATGGTTTCTTTTATGCTCCTTTTATTTCACCGAATTCATCTAACCTTGAGGATGAAGCAAATACGGAGAAGAAGCAATAGTTGGTAACACAATAAAGCAAATTAAGGCCCATTTCAAATTAAGCATGCCACATGACTAACAAATTGTGTTCGTTTTAACTTATGATTATCAATTTTGTCAGGAAATTTCACCAAAATTAGAATGCTTACTTGCTTGATCCTCCATGGGCCCCAAGTAGAGGAAGACCATCTAGAACGACAAAAAGCTTCAGCATACATGCTATCATTGATTAAACCTCTGTAATAAATCAAAAAGAGTCAGAAAATTTAAAGATATCCGTGTTACACTTACATGTATGAGAGAGCAGGCATTTAGAAATTCTCTAAAGTAAATAACATAATGATCCTTTCCCTAGTGTAAATGATAGGATGATACTGTTAAAGAAATTTACCATTGGAATTGAATTTACAAACATAGATTAAGGAATATATTTTACAGACCTGTGTAATTATTCTTGTCCTGACAGGCATGTTTGAGGGACCCAATGAGTAATTAACAATTACATTTTTTTTTATAACAGTGTATCCTTGCAAATGGATCTTCTAACGTAATTATCTTCAACTGTGAGTGATTGATGAATAAATATAGATGCAGTTACATTCTGAATACTAGAAATACACCTGTTCTTGAAGTCAACAATCACAGCCTCAATGATATCAAGAGAAAATCTTTTGGCACGCAATTTCTTCCTTAGTTCAACCACGGTGAAAGCTCTGAAGAAGAATATATCATGCAAAAGAAAGGGGCAAAGAAAAAAAAATTCTTCAGTCACATAAAGGCATTTCTTTAATTAAATACTTTGAAGAGTTAACAGCGGTAAATGTCCTCAAGCAGTTCAAATGAAGCATGTAATGTCCTAAAAAAAATTTCTTGAACCCCATGAATGCAACTGAATTTTGGGTTCTTTGCAAGTAAAGAACAAGGAAGACTCCAAGCTTTCAAACGTTCTAGGGACAAAAATGGACATATTCTTTCATATAGTTTGCCAACATCTAGACATAAACCAATTGAAATTCCAGTTTCTTTCTAGCTCCTTACAGGGCACCCTATGACAGTCTGAGACCCTGTCAGGCTAGTTATTCAAATAATTACAAACAAAATTTTACTTTTACAATGTTCAATTTTGATTAACTAGCAGTTCCCATCAAATTGGAAAATAGTTATGAAGTCATTTGCTTTAAGAAACTGTCATTTAGCATTAACTATTTACAAATTTTGAAGCAAATGATTGATCAAAAGGAAAGTCAAGCCAAAGGATAATCATCGTTAAAGCAATGAGTCTATAATCAATGTCAGCGATAAGCACCAATGGGCTTATTAATTTTATTTCTCTTTTTGAAGAAATTATTATTAAAGCTCAGCATTGTGTAACCTCCTCATTTGAGTTCAGAAAAAGAATTTTGGACTAACCTCATTGCAAGTAAGTGAACTGCCAGTTTCTCAGCATCATGCTTAGTTTTACCAGCTTGCAATTCACCATCATGTTCGCACATAATCTTCTTTTCAGGAATGGTATACTTTTCAACAACTTGTTCTGCCTCTTCCATGAATTCACGCTCTTTAACCCCCATATCATGATCATCAATCTGATCTTCCAACTCTGGACATGCTATAATGTTTTAAACAGACTGCTCCAAATTTAATGCATAAACAGCACATAAGATATACTCATGTGGGCCCTTAACAGACACAACCTATAACAATATTTTATAGTTCTATGCCAAGTTCATGACTAGTGTCTTTAGCATTATTCCTAGCCTAACGTGAAATTAACACACATGAAAACTGCAAAGATAAAAGGTTCATAGTTAAAGCTTCTGTATACAAAAAGTCATGTAGTCAGCTAATAACCATAGTTCAACTATAAAATATATTCACATGAATAATACATGCTGAAAATTCACAGTAATCCACACCACCAGAAATAGAACTTCACTGGAGTACAAATACACAAGTAGTAAAATACTTACTCACCAACATCAGACATGAAACTACTATCACGCATTTGCAATTGATACTGAAGCTTCTCATCAAAATTGAAACTTTTCTCTGCTCTGCTTCCACCACGTCCAGCCTGATTTATCAATGCAATTGGATCCAGAAAATTACAAAGTTCTTTATCTTTGGAATCCTCTGTCGGCTGAACATTTTCAATTTTGTTAACTTTAGAAGATTTCATAGGAATGTACCTAACAGGTACTGACGAATTGTAATCCCTGTTTATCAAGCACGTGATAAGATTTGCATTTTTCTTCTTAACCCTGAAAATAAGAAATAAGATCAAAACTACAGCATCTAAAGATCTTTCCAACCTATCCCTTCGCATGAAGGACTTTATTTGTTTCATTAGCAAAAAAGAAAAAAAAAATTGTTTGTTTGACCAGAAAAAGTAGGCAATCGAAAAATTTTACGTCCTTCAATCAGAAACGTCTACTACATTAGGTCTTTATCCTCATATTCTACGAAAATAACACAGCAATTAAAACGTTTAAGAGGATAAGGGAAGAAACTATGTACCAGGGAATGAGTAAAACCCGAAACTGAGGTTGAAATTGGGGTTTGAAGGTGAAAACTCCAGCAAAAAGAACCATCTTGGATGGGTTTGCAAGTTTTGGAGGATGAGATGGAAATCCTAATGTACTAGGAAGCAGAGCATTATTCTAATTATTATTTTTCTTCTTTTTTCCTGAAGAACTAAAATTAGGGCTTTTTTTTTTGTCTCCAACAAATAACACATTATTTCATTCTTATCGGGTACATTTCATCAGAATAAATCCAAACAAATGTAACTTAATTTAGAGATTGGATTCTACTAACAGAAGTGTGTTTGTACATTGGTAGTTCTCAATCATCCCAAAATATTTAACTATTGAAAAATGTTCTAACATAATATTTATATTTCTAACCAACATCATCCAAATTTAACATCAATATAAATAGAATGAAATGGTATTGCAGGGATCAATTTACAAAGTTATTAAACTCCCTACCACAATTTAATTAATATGCACAAATATATAGGTTTAAATTATTATAGGTATGTTTTTCACGCAAATAGTGCATAATTTTACTTAAAAATCAAAAAAATTGGTGTAATTAAACTCACAGTTTAATCAAGGAATCATAGTTACGTGTTTTTTATTTTTGAAAAAAAAAAAGAATTACCCTTGATATCAATGGTAGGTAAATGATAAAATATTGGTTAACACTTAACATTGGTCTATGATTTCTTAACATATTAAATATTGGACAGAAAAAATAACTTCATCTGAGGTGTAATTCTTTTAGATATTTTTAAAATGAAACTTTTAGATGAGGTGTAATTCTTTTAGATATTTTTAAAATGAAACTTTTAGATATTAAAAAGTATGGTTTAAAAGGAGAAAGGGAACACAATTTATACAATTTTTGTATTATATCAAGACGATTATTCAAATAGAATTTGTGGTCATAATGAGATCTAGGCTCGAGACCACACTCAACCTTTTTAGTTTTTTTTTAATTAATATATCTCATTTAAAATAACATACATGCCAATAGATGATTAATGATCTTATGTACAGAAATGGGAATTGAAATTTTGGTTCTACCATAAAGCCATCAAAATAAGAAACAAGTTTATTTATGTTGAAAAAAAATCTAGTTACTTTATTAAATAATTGTCTAACACAAAAATATTTTACAACTTTTACCATAAATAAGTGTTCACAACTTATAACTTTAAAATTACTCATTTTTCATATATAGCATCATATTAATTTTTGTTTAGTTCAAATAGGTTGTGTTTTGAAAATAAGTTAACACAAAAATCCTCTTATTTTTACTTATTACTTTTTTTATTCCTTTTTTTATGTTTTTTTTTTTTGGCGGAGTTCTTACCATCAACATTTAGCTATAAATATAATCACCAGCTAACTATAATCACCAGACACAGAGGCAGTATACATACTACCTAATTCTTTGTTGCATTACAAAAATAGTAACAAAAAATTAGGTACGTCAAGGTAACATAGAGAGAGAGAGAGAGAGAATGCTGCATCGATCAGTAAAGAAAAAAAGATTACATGATAAGACTCCTGAAAGATCCTCTCAATTATCCACGTGCGAGAGGATGCAGTTTGGAACTTCACATTAATCACTCACCACTATACATAAACAAATGAAGTATCTATATAAAAGCATTTGAATCAATTGTTTCACTAACTAGTAATATGATTTCCTTATGGAAAATACTTCCCTCGAGGTGTAGACCGACTCCTCCTAAGTTCAGCAATGGATACATTGCCTCCTTCCTTTGGATACTTCAGTCCAACATTCGGAAGCTTATTTTCATGTATTGGTTCCACTGACGGAACCAGCCCTCTGCATAGAAGGACATGAAGATCTCAACCAATCTTCTTTATATAAAATAAGAACTAGCATGCATAAACTTTCTAATTTCTTGGCTCTTTAATATATACAAAGTAGTGAAGTGAAAGTAATTACATTCTGTTATACCTTGGTTCAAGAATTTGACCGTTTCTTGGGAATTTTTGTTGAAGCTTTTTAACCTTAAATGCACCACTATGCACTGATGCAGCAACAGGAAAATGTGGAAACTGTTCATTTTCTGGTTCAGAAAAGTCACTTTTTCGAGCCTCTTCGATGTTTTCACCAACATCAAAGTCAGAAATCAATGTTGTCGTCACCTCAGACTTTTGATCTCCTCTAGGCAGAACTTGAGTCTGCTTTGCCTTGGACTTAATCTCAGCCTTACTTTTCCTAATTCCACCTTCTCTAACATTAAGAGCTTGTTTAAACTGCTCATGATCTTCCTGATCTAGATGAACTTTTTTCCTTGAACTCACCATTTGGAGGTTGTACAATGAGTCAGAAATGCTATCATGTTCTGTTGGATCTTGAAAATTGAAGACTCTGGTGTTGTTATTATCAGTGGATGAGATCACTGACGTTGAAGAACAAGATTTATTCACCGGAATTCTAGCTGGAAATGGTACTTTAGCAATTGGTTGATGGTCAATGGTCTCTAGCTTTGTCCTACTTTTAATAAGTACTCCTCTATCAGTAGATAATGAACCCCTAATAGGAGGAGATGGTGACCTTCGCTTTCCTGAGCTTGCCGATCTTTCTTCAAAGAGGCATGGCATTTTTGGGAAAGTCTCTTTCTCTGTGAATGCAGAAGGGAACCTGGACCTTCTCTGTTTACCCGAAGAACAACTTCTCACCTGATAATTCAGTTGCAATAAAAGAAAAAATAAATAAATACATAAGTTATTAATAGAGAAAAAAGGCAAAACAATATTGTGTTTGATCCACTTATATACCAAGTTACATAGCTTTACAACTTGTTGTATAGTTGTACAGTTGTAATCCTCGCTTTTCAAGTAGTACGTTTTACTGAAATGTGGGTATTTAGGATAATTCTTGCTTCTTCTAGTGTTCTTTTTCTTTTCTTTCTTGTTTATTTTATCAGGCATTGTTGCACATTAACATGTAAACAATGAAATAGAATTAAACGATTGTATCTGACATGAATTACCTCAGAGACTTTAACCTCATCCAAGGGTCCTTGAGAGGCTTCACTTTTCGTGTTAAGGCCATGCTTTGGAATACGAAAAGGTGAAACAGCCCTCACTTTCTGAGAATCTAGTGTGTTCTTTGTATTCCCACCTTTGTAATGTTCTAGTTCAGCTTCTTTTTTCCCCAGTGCCAGTTTGAGGTTCGAGATCTGTGAATACACAAATTCACTTAATAAGTTCCTATTATAACAAAAAGTCATCCGCAGGATTGCATGAAAGAGTTTTAAAAAACTACCTCCTCTTTAAGTTCTTTGATTTCACCAGTTTCCTTATTAGATCGAGCTGCACCAAGTTCAATGGATGCAACCCTCTCAGCAAACTTGAGAGTACTAATTGTCTCACCAAGAGCATTAACTTCAGGATTTATATGTACAAACATCAAAGTCTTGGCATGCCCTCCTATATATAAGTAAAATGAAGTATAATAAGATAACTCAAAAATCTTAAGCATGAATTAAAGTTTCAGCTAAATTTCAAGTGATTGTCATTTTTGCTTAAGCATTTTGATAAAGATACTTGAGAAAGAATATTAAGTATTTCATTTTAAGAAAATCTTTTGTTTACCTAAAGAATCTTGCAATACTTGAGTGAGTTTGCTATTTCTGTAAGGAATATGCTGACTCTTCTGTGCAAGAGCAGAAATGACATCTCCAAGTGCAGAAAGTGATCTATTTATATGTTGGGCTTCCCTTAGTCTCTCACCAACAGCCTCAGACTTGTCCACTCTCTCACTACCAGCTAAGTCCACAAGGTGCAGGCAACCCCTAAGAATGGACCCGGAAACCAACTCCTTTCCATGAACATGAATAGTTAAAACACTGCAACATGAAAATTAGACAAAAGAAACCTTGATTATAATATTTTAACTCGACAATTGTACTAAAATGGCAAAATTCAAAAACATATGGGGTTTGGTTTTTTTGTTTTGGGTGGTTGGGGGCTGGGAATCTACCTGTGAGATCGGCTGCTTCGCTCATTTAGAGCTGTAGCACCAACTGCACGATTCTTATGGCCAATCCTCATTAAATCAAGAACATCGTGAGTACATGTGACAGGAACCAAACTTGCATCGGGAACATTAATGCCATTTGATTGAGAATTGTTTCGTATATCTAATGTTCGAGTAGTTAAGGTACAGGTTAATTAATTCATTTAATCACAAGACTGGTATTCAAATTGCTGTTAACCAAAAGATTATAGAAACTAGTCTTGAAAGGATATCTTCTAGTAGAGCCATCACTGACTAATAGATCTCTCACTTGTTCATTATATATTTCAATCATCTGTACTGCAATTTCATATCTTACAACATCTGCTCTAGATTTTGATATTTGAAATAAGTCACGTAAAGATCGATAGTTAACGCCCCATGTTTCTTCAGTATTTATATCAGGACCACTCTGAAAAGGGAAAATGGGTTATCTTAACAACACTGGTATGATAACAAATTTAAAGTTTAGAACCATTAAATGGAAATTATATGCGGTAGATGCTATGATCTATTTATAAATAGGCTAAAATTACCATTGTATATGTCTTCCCTGAGCCAGTTTGTCCGTAAGCAAAGATACAAACATTAAATCCATCCAAGACTGACCTAATCAATGGCTGAGTGTCAATATATATTTGCTCTGCACAAAATAATGCAAATAATGTCATAAAAAAATTTAAAAATTAATAAGAGCAAAGCTAATATTTGATAAGACGAACACTTTGTATGCTCTAGTATGACAACCGATAGATACCTTGTGTGACGCTTACTCCAAAAACTTTGTTAAACGAAAACATCCTTCTTGAACCTTTGCCTTGCTTCAGGGGATTAACAATCATCATATTTCCATTTTCTCCAATGTAATCCACGGTGGATTCTCCATTTGATTGTCCTGGTAAGAAAGGTCTTACTCTACAAAAAACTCTAATAGTTCCTGTAAAAAGAAAATTCATTAGTTAACCTCTGTAAACTCTATCTATATTTCCAAATTAGCATAAATGTGTAAAACCATATTGAAAGTTTCCACGTCATCAACATTTGTACAAATCCATGTTTTGCAAATAACAAATTAAGTTAAATGAAATTGAAGATTACCTTTAAGGTCTTGGACTTGGTTGTAAAGAAGCCGATTCTCCTCTAAAACTTGGTGGTAGGAAGTGGAGGCCACTTCTATGTCCTTCATGTGATGATCTAAAACAAGAAAACCTATAAGCTTCCCAATCCTTAAAAAATTGAAGTTTTCCCCAAGATGACCACTTGCATAGTCCCTAGGTAAATTAAACATTCACATTCTTACCAAGCCTTCTAAATTCTTCCTCCCAATTTCTTAGAGAATTTTTGACATCCAATCTTGTCTCTAGGAAAGATGATTTCAGCTCCTGAAGTATCCAACATGTATGAGTTTCAATACCTCATTGTAAGATATGAAAAGATTACGTTCACAAATATCATTGTAGATAGCAAGATCTATAAAAAAAGTCGCACTCATCAAGGACAAAAGACATTGATTTTTCCTTCAAAACACCAAAATTGATATATTGCTTCAATTGGCAACAAATATAAATTGATTCACATTTTGAAGCATGTGCCAGTTTTTGGAAAGAAGATGAGGAAACACATAACCATGTAGGAGATAGAGTGCAACAAACATATTAAAACGTTACTAAAGAATGCAAAACCTAGTCATTAATTTGTGCATTGAAAAAGAAGACCGTAATCTGGTTCATTGAAACCTCATTGTAAGATATGAAAAGATTATGTTCACAAATATCATTGTAGATAGCAAGATCTAAAAAAGCAAGTTGCACTCATCAAGGACAAAAGACTAATTGATTTAACCTTCAAAACACCAAAAATGATATATTAGCAAGTGGCAACAAATGTAAATTGAT
Organism: Hippophae tibetana; assembly: GCA_037013495.1. Taxonomy (NCBI): domain Eukaryota; kingdom Viridiplantae; phylum Streptophyta; class Magnoliopsida; order Rosales; family Elaeagnaceae; genus Hippophae; species Hippophae tibetana. The sequence goes on from CM072804.1 coordinate 13,973,646, forward strand.
TCATATTTTGAAGCATGTGCCAGTTTTTGGAAAGAAAAAGAAGAAACACAACCATGTAGGAGATAGAGCGCAAAAAACATTTCAAAACGTTATTAAAGATTGCAAAACCTACTCATTCATTTGTGCATTGAAAAAGAAGACAGTAATCTGGTTCATTGAAAGGACATTAACCATTGTTCTAACTGATAATCTTACCAGTAGCTGTTTATGTTGAATATCAATCCGCTGTGTATGATCAGAAGAATGGCTGATAATATGTTGAAAAACCTCAGTCTTCCCCCCACAAGTACAGAATTTGGACAAATCACTTGACACAAGATTACTTCGCTGACTAAGGTACTGTGAGATTACTTCTAAGAACTCAGATTTTGATAGAGTATTGCCGCCGCCTTTCACTATTTTCTTCAAAAATATTCCAAGCTGCATGAAAATATTATTAGTGGTGAAGATGATAGTAATGTATTGGCAAAGATAATTACAACTCAATTGTCCACTACCTGAGTGCCTTGAGAAACAAGTTGTGCTGAGAAATCCTTGACTACCCTTCTGAGCAGTGTATCCATTACCTACAAATTTTCACCCAATAGGGGGAAAAATCAAAATTCACAAATAAAGGATTTTCAGCCATAAGGAAAGAGCATCAGATACTACAGTTATGAGAAAATCATCCTATGTACCCATTTTTTCCATTTGAATAGCTACTCTAGTTGTATAGTTATACAGCTAGTTGTAAGCTTAAAGTGGGTATGGTAAGACACACTACAACTTATTATGTTGATGTATTGAAGCCTCAGAGAAAGTCCAAGGCTTGTTAAGTATGGCCTTTTGGCTTAAACATATTCTCTATACTTGGCACTAATGCGGGCTTCTCTTAATTTTGACATGTTAGCAATGATTTGTCTTAGCAGTATACAAAACGTGTTCAAATCAAACATATACAAAGGGCCTCTTACCTACCATTGCACTCAAGGGCCAGTCTTCTAACTCGCTACTTTCACGAAGGTAAGCACTAATGAGTCCAAGACTAAAACGATCAAAAAGAAAAGAAAGAACATTGGAGGTTTTGGACTCGTCGAGTGAGATCTCACTAGAAAAATGGAGAAATTCTAAGAGCTGTTCATATTGTGAAGATTCAGATTCATCCAAAGACTCATCAGTACTCTCACTGCCAACCAATGAGGCTGCTGATTCCTTTGGAAAAGATGTTATCTTAACCGTCCCTCCATATCTCCAAACTCCGATTCCACCTGCTTGCTTCCATTCATAGTACCCCTTGAGACACAAAATGCAGTCCACAACTTTGTTTGATGAGCCTCCCTGTAGTTGCTTCAAGTTAGTTTCTCTTATTAAAGAATCATAAAATTAGCATCAAAAGTGAAAGAGGAGGAGGAGGAGGTGGGGGAGGGGAAGGGGGGATCTTTTTTGGCTGTCAAAATTTATAGATAAAGAAAGAACATAAACCTTTTCCAAATCAGATGCTTCGAATGTCAACAGCTTCATGTTTTTAACAGCCTCAAGGAAATTCCTCATGTTCTCAAAATACTGAATAGCAGACTGTGCTGCTCCTTCAATTGACTGAACCGCTATAATTGGATTTTCCACCACCTATTACATAAGAAATTTGGAAGAGAACAAAATAAAACAGGACAAAATCACAATGTAAACATGAAATTTCAAGAATTTCACAATGTGTTATGATATATCCAAATTTTCACAATGTCACAATTTCAACATATAATTGAGTCATACGCCTTCTCAGCTTATTTTCTATTTTCCAAGGCACAAACAAAAATATGAACAAATGGTTAAAAAATAAAACAACACTATACTAAGTGATCAATTAAGGGCACAAGTTTGGACCTTGGGAACAGAACCGGGGCTGACTTTGTTGAGAACGTTGCAGAAAATGAGGCCGTTGCGAAGTGCAAGGCAGAATTCTTCTTCGGAGGGTTCTTTGGGTAGTGACTCTGAGGCTCCATAGTCCATCTGACGCAGCCATTCTGTTGCTTGATACCTCCTTGAAGCTGCAAACACATTCAGTTAGTTATTATCATTTTTTTTACTTTCTAAACCGTAAATATTTCTCTAATCATTCCACTACGCATCTTTACGAAGGTTTACTCAACTTTCCTTTTTCTTAATCCCAAGACCCACCTCCGAAATTTTAGGCAGGTCTTAATCATAATCTTTGATTATGATTATATTTTCCTTTCTTTTATATAATTTCCAGTAATATAGTTCTTTCGGCGAGGGTCCACATTCAGAATATAAGTGAAGAAATACCAATTCAATATTTTGGGTACCCAATAAAAATAAAATTATTTTGTTTTTCACATTTTCCAGGATTGTCTTTTTTTTTCTTTTTTGAATTCATATGCTCTATGAAGTAGGATTATTTGGTATACGAAATTACGAACATTATTTTGAATAGAAAATGCATAATCAGTAGACTAAGTAAAAATAGCAGCAGTACCTGCTTCTTCTGCTTTTCTTTGGGCTAATTCATAGTCATCGATGATTTCATCAGTGAATGAATATGGAGCTTCATTGTTAGAGACTAGAGCCTTTAGTCCTCTCATGTTCTTGCAAGGTGATGCGAAAATTGAATGAGAGTTTGTTTCTTGTGGCATTTTGGAGTCTCCAATGCTCTCTTGTAAATAACGTAATATACTTCAGATTCTCTGTAAACTATCTTTTAAAAGATGCCACTACAAAAAAGACACACTTCAGTACTTATGGACAAAACCCATTAACAAATTCAAATGTAATCTGATACTTATGCTCATATAAGATTAACAAGTTCAAGAAGATAATCAAAGTCTATAAAAACAGAGGAAATAAACTATTGCATAAAAAAGTCATTTTGATAAGAAAATAAAGAAAACACGACTTTCTGAAGAATACAGCAGAAACTAAGCTCACAAAGAGAATGTAGTATAGAAACATAATATCAAATCCAACTAGTTCTTAAAAGACTACCTTCAACTTTGTGGTTCTTGGATTTGTGTGAGATAATTAACGAGATGTTGTTTGAATTGAAGTTTGAAGTAATCTTAGATCTGATATGACCCAGAAAAGGAAGAAGGTGAAAGCAATGCTCTTATGTGTCTCAGAGTTCTGTAATGAGCATTTAGCATTCAAAATCTAGGAGAAGCACAATAAATGATCTAATGAGAGAGAGAGAGGAAACAAAAATATTAAAAGATTCTGAATTTAAAAAGTTGGACGTGTCTCCCTACTAAATTGTGCTCAAAAATAAATTAAAAAAAATATAGCCGAGTTCACAGTCACCCAATACACAAGGTATTACCGGTTTTACCATATCTCTCATTTTGAGTAAAATGACAACAAAAGGGTGTCAAAACATGTAGACAGAGTCAAAAGCATATTAAAGAATGTTTGACTTGAATAATATTTGCTTCTCCAAGTGGCATGAAGTAAACCAACCCGGAGAAATTTAAAAAATTATACATTGGTAGAATGGTAGTGAACTAATGTTTGTGTTGGTACTTTGTACGGATCAATAATAACTTAAAAATATATAATCAAATGTGTAAATGAGAAAAATATGGTTATTTTCTAGTTTTTATTTTCTTTTTACTAATGTGTAATTGGCATGTATCATTAATCATAGAAATATTATTTTAACTAGTGAGTATATAAAACGTAATACTTCAAATTAATCACATTTTTATTTAATCTATATTTTATTTTAAAATGTATTGAAATTAGATGCATAATAAAAACTACGAACATATGTAATTAGTCCGAAGTATAAGTATTTTTCAGTTAGCAACCACTATTCCCTCCATATATCATGTTAAGTTTAGCCAATTGTTGTCTTTTGTGGGACCCTTTGATTGTTGAACTAGACTGCAAGATCCGACCTAAATGATACCATAACGATAGCTTGTGCTTTATAAAAGTTTTGCTCTATAATATGTTGTAAATAATGCTTATTTTTCATGTGAATTATAGTATATTTACGTAAATTGGTACAGGTTACAAATTAAAAATTAAGCGCAAGAAAATAAATAATTAAAAGTCAAAAAATACTTGGTCCAAAAAATAGAAAGAAAAAAAAGGGAGAATCAATAAGTAATTCAACTATATTCATGATTAAAGTCACAATGAAACGAGAGTTCAAGTTTTAATAGAGGACAACGTTTATTTCATGTCTAATTTCGGTTTATGTGAGGTATTATTAGCAAGTATGAATCAAAATTTTCTATTTTTATTAATCATATTATTTGAATCAAATTTAAAGATTTTAAATTTGATTTGATACGATAATATAATTAATATGAATATGAACGATAATATAATTAATATGAATATGAACATATTAGATTTTTTAGATTGAGTAATATCAAATAGATATTGAAATCATAAAAATATGAAGTATTTTTGTACAATTATTAAATTATTATAAATATTTATATTTATTTTTAAGTTAAAATAGTAATTTAATATAATTATGTTATATATAATATTTAAATATAATATATTATAAAATAAAATATGCATTTATTTATAATTTAAAGGTAATTTGGTTATAAAATTTATAAATCCGAATCCGAATATTTTTTTAATCCAAATCTAAAATATAACATATTATAAAATAAAATATATATTTATTTATAATTTAATAATAATTTAGTCTGAATTAAATATAATAGATTATAAAATTTATCAATTTAAATCTAAAATCTTTCTTAAATCAATAGTAACAAAATTCTATTAATTCAAATAGATTCTTAATTTAAATAAATAAATTAGATTATTGGTTAAAGGATTATTTGAAAATTCCTTTTTTTTTCAAATTCTCTAAGTTATATTAAGATTGACTTTGAATATGTATATTAATTGGTTAATTACGAATATTTTTAGTGTTCGTGAATAATTCCTGTAACCATTTGTAACTAAAACGAACTTGACATTGTCAACGGCTCGATTATGTTGAATTAATTAATATTGATATGGCTTTTTGAGTCATAGTGAAGATGAAGAGGATGATTACACTCCAGAACCAAAATTCCCCAAATTTATTTGAAAATAAAGTTTTAATGACAAAAATGTGTTAATTTAATTATTTTGTTTATAAATTAGTTAATTTAATCTCTTAATTTATAAAAATAAAAAATTTTAAAGTAAAAAATATACTTTAATATTAAGATTAAAGTATATAATTGTAAATAATTATGAAATTAAAACGAATGAGATTAAATATATTAATTTTTTATAATAATAAAATTACAAACCATATTAAATTTACTCATTTTACAAAAAAAAAAAAAATGAACCTATATTACCCCTTACCCAATTTATTTGTCCATGTAACATTCAGAATGGAGGAGATCTAGCAACTTTCAAAATAAGGGAAAGAGTGCCATTTTTTAAAAAAAAAAATGCTATCCTCTTTAAGTGTTCATGAAACGGCAAATAATTGAAATAGAAAACTCAAATTTGAAAATGTCACCATTAGTACTCCATAAGTTTAATAATTTGTATATAGAAGGTGTTTGGTGAAAAATCTCAATAGATTCGTTAGCCATTGTTATTTATCAATTAATTTAAAATCTAATTTACTCAGTATAAAAATGAAATGACATATTTGACATTGAGAGAGTAGGTGCGAGTCACATAAAGAAAAAATGTGATTGCTTTCAATGCTTCTGCTGTTTGCTGTTTGCTGTTTGCTGTTGGTGATTAACGGAATAAAGTCAAAAATGAAAGTATACGTTGGATATATATATATATATATATATATATTTGATTTTGAATTCAAAAAGAGCCAAAAGTTCCAATTAGCTAGGTCCACTTTTGAACGTTGGATCCCCAACATTTGAATGATTATTAAGGCAAGGTTAAAAACTTTTGCTACTCTTTTATACAAATTTGTTACCCATCTAATGGACCACTTAAGAGAAGGTTATCTATCTATCTCTCTTATAAGAATGTTTTTTGTCATCATAATTTTAGCTGTTGGATGCATAAATTAATAATAAGAAGAACCGTTTATTGATTGCTGCATAAATAACAATTAAGGTCAAAAGTTAAAGTTTCTTTTTCTCCTACACTACCCTTTTGTTTATTTATTTTATTTTTCCTCCCAAATAGTATAAAGAAAAAAAGGCCAAGGCCAATACATTAATATATATTACTCTTGTTTTTATTTCAGTTGCTTTTTTCAACGTTGAAAGATATCGATAATAGCTGGAATCTTGATATGATTGAGTTGTATAATTCAAAAAAAGTTAGATTAGAATTGCCTGGCATTAATTTTAATAATTATTAATTGTAGGATATGAATATTAATTTTAAATTATTTTTCTTAAAAGGAAAGATTATTTCTTTAAAAATATTTTTATTAAAATTGTTAAATGTCATTACAAGTGCTTTAAGCATTACAAACGGAAAAGTGTTTTTGTCTTAGAAAAAACAGTTTCAAACATAATCACATATAATGTGCTTCTGTCAGTAAGTATAAATTAAAATGTGTGTTTCATATTTGATTTTCAAGCTTCTTCTTTTTTTCCATTAAAAGTGCTTTTATAGGATCTCATAAGCAAACACAAATACACCCTACGTTTCTCCTCCTAGTTCAAGTTATTTGAATTGTGCTGTTTGATTAATAATGGCTGCCCTTTACACAACACATGATCGTTACTAAAATTATAGTGTTTGTTAGCATTAAACAATATATTGAAAAAAGTTGATTTAACAATATATATATATATATATATATGCTAAAATTTATTTACAATTTGTATGGATTAATCTCTTATATTTATAATAGATATTAAAAAATAACAAATTTGACTATTTATTTAACATTTTAATAGTTTTTATGATAAATAACATAAAAAAAAGTAATTTTTATCCTCTATTTATTAACAATAAAATAAAGTATGTAAAAAATAATAATATTTTTTTTATCATTTTTTAGTATATTGTACAAAAATAAAAGAATAAATGATATTTCTTTCTAAATAATTAAATGATCATTTAAATTAATATAAAGGTTTTGAGTAACATTTTTTTTTCATATATATTGAAATATGTCATCCTATCATCTATTTTGTTATGTTTCAATGCTTAAGAATTATATTTCTACCAATTTTGCTATCCTCTAAAGTCCAATGCATGCATACGAATTATATTTCTTTTGAGTTTACTGTAATTCTAACTTTATATTTTTGTATCACTTTAAATGAATACCAAACACCAAAAAATTTACAAATTTAAAATAACAAAATACTAGCATTATGTGTGATTCATTTAACTAAAAGATAACTATATCTAGACTCAACTAGATGAATTGATTATTTCATTAATTTCATTTATATTTTTAATAAAGTTTTTTCTAACTAGATTAAGTCTATTTTATCTAAACTTTATCTAGTGATTAATGGGTGGTCAGATTAATATGGTTAACTAATATTGATCAATAGTTAATCAAAATTAAATTAATATGAGATCAACCATTTTCAATAGTCACTGGTCAATCTCTTCTCGCAACATTTATACAATATTAAATCATTCAGGATGTTAATGTTAGAAGAGAAAAAATAACTTAATTAAAACTCATCAATCATTTGTGGTATTTTTTAAAAATAAAATTTGAGTATTAAAAAGTGTTAATTTAGGAAGGAAAAAAGGGAACATTTTATACACTTTTTGTGTTATTTTGATATTTGTTTTTAATACCATTTAACTAAAAGGATAGATGTGTGAAACAATGTGAGGAGTTGTTCTTCCTTTTGACGGAAGAGTTAGGAAGCTGCAATATTGTTATTTGTTTTATTTTTATCTTGCTGAGATATGATGTTGTTATGTTGCATGATAAAAAAGGAATTTTGAGGTCCCCTGTTATAATTCAAGCATGTTGTCACCTTTATGGTTGTGGCTTAGCTTCTAAAGAATAGCATTAGGATTACAAGTAAGCAAGTGCATGTATGCTCCATCTCCAATCTCCGATCTCCATCAGGACAGAAAATTTAATAAATTAGAGGGATTAAAAAATAAATAATTATAAAAAGAATAATTTGATTTGTTAATTGATTGGTAGGTTCCAATTCCATTTGTAAATATTTTAAATTGTTAAAATTAGATTATTATATTTATAATTTATATTTTATAAACACAAGTGTGTATATAGTTAATTATATGAATCAATTACTATTCAAATTAATGTTTGAAATTAAGAATAACAAAAATATTTAATTGTATTAACTTAAAGTCGATAAGTAAATAAAATCGTTATTGTTGTTAAAAGAGATTAATAATATATCAAAAACTAATAAGTTATTATTTAATTGATAAGAATATAAAATTATTTTAATATATATTTTAATAATCATATTTTAAACGATTGTAATCAAATCAAATTAGATCATATAAATTCAATTTGATACATATAAACAATTCAATATAATTTATTTAAATTTATAAAATTCAAACCAAAAATGAACTTACTCACATCCAATTTTCCATGAGTATATCTCATGTAGAATTTGTCACCTTAGTTAAAATTACACGGTGAGAACAAAACTTAATTTAGATTATGATTTATTATTAAGTGAAAAAAATCATGAAATTCTCTAATTTTTAACAAATGAATATACTAATTTCATAATTATTGAGTGATATATGTTTTATAATTTTTAAAAATGAGTATTTTATTTCGATAATTTATAAGTTTTGTATTATCAATCATATTATTATAAAAAATAAATCCTCTTAGTATTATAATTTATTAAAATAAACATTTCGAGTTTATTAAAGTTATTAAAAATAATCATTTATAATACTTAATTTTTATAAATAATAGAATTATAAGTGTTTAATTTAAAAATTAAGATATTAAATTATTCATTCGTAAATAATAATAGAATTATTGTAATCTTTCTTCAAAAATTAAAAGAAATATAATATCTAATTTAATAATTATGAAATTAAATTAAATAATTATAAATAATTATGTATATTGGTGTCTAACTTCCTTAATATTAATATATGGGGTTTATCTAACTGTTTATTACTTTTGTTTGGGCTTGCACTTGAATCGGCCTAGGCTGGAGAAACAAGGCTCCATGAGGTTTTACGATGAGGGTAGTTTTGTCATTTCTTCTCATTGCTGTATATGGTTACTTTCCTTTGTAATCTTGTGGTTGTATCACCGGGATATATTTTTTCAAATTTTGTATCATATGAGATTGAAAGTCATCTATAGCGTTAGGGTGAGAGAAGTGAAAACTTTGACTTCTACACCAAATTATATATTTGCTATTTGATTCTTAAAATTAACTTTCTCTCACGTTGATTTATTGGATTATTTTCTTCTTTTAAGTATTTAAAAGAGTTATTTTCTTAATAAAGTAATTATTGGTGTTGAATTTCTTCTTTCAATTTTCCATTGTGTTTTGTATTATGTTAAATATCTTTCTTATACATGATGGTTAGTTTGTCCGATTACAATGTGTGTATTATATTCCACATAACACAAGATTATTCATTTTGATCTATAACTATAAGTTCAATAAATCCACGATCATGATTTGATAATTTATCAAAACTTTACGATTTTGTTAGAAAAATCTCAAAATGTTTCATGACACGTCATGTCATTTAGAGAGTATTTATTCCTTCTAAACACATTATTATTTAACTTCTTAAGTAATGTGAAACATGGGTAGACACACTACATCATATCTTACGTAGGATGGAAGTACGAATGCACCAATAATATGAAAACAATTAAAATAATAATAAAAATATAAACAAAGTTAGACTAACTAGCTAGACTCCCTCTCTGTCAAGAGATCCTCATATTTGTGTTATAAAACAAATACAAAAAAACTATTATCTAAATAAACACTCTAGTAAATCTAAAATATGATTAATCTAAAGATATTCATCTATCTCATAAATAAGAGGATTTCAACTTTCAAATGAAAAAAAGAAAAAAATTAAAAATAAGAGAAAAAAAGAAAGAAAAGAATTTTTTGAATACTACTAAGTTAATTATTTTCTAGAATATTTTATACCATCAAAAGATCCAATTATTTATAGTTTAAAAATCTCTAAAATGATTCATAAAATTTTCATACGAGACTAATAATACACACAAAAAATAAACTCTAAATAAAGGTTTATATATAAGACTCTAATAATATATAAAAATTAAAACTATAAACAAAATAAACTATTATTTTAATAAAAATCTAAATAAACTAATCTATTCTTCCTTTCTTGAACGGGCAGAAATAAATACATTTAAATGATGTAAAATTAGTAAGAGTTACGGGTAACCTCTCCTCAATTCAATGTTATCGGTGGCTAAAAAGTTTTTTGGCAAACAAACTATTACCATATTATAGCCGAGCTTCGAGTGCATCGCCTGCTTCTCGTTTACCTGGTTCTTTATATTTTAGCATAATCTTAGAGTTATTTTGTTCCTGTCCACCTCATCTTTCATACTAGCTGAAAAAACCAGTCGAGCTATTGCTTATAGATTTTGGGCTATCTTTGATAAATTTTGTGTTGAGAAGAAGGTATTTGCGTATGAATTGGCGTATTTTTTTCATTTTAAAGTAAAATTGTTGTTACCCATCAAACCTTCTTTTTTTTCCCTCTAAGAAAGTCTTAAATGGTGTTACAGTTGTAATTCTGAAAGAGAAAATACAATACACACTCTGTGTTGACTTGAAGTAGAACATATATGGAAGCTTTTTATTTTAAGGCACTTATTAAAAGAAACCATGACAATTGTTTTTTTAATCTTTTCAAAAACTTATGGCTGCTTGTATTAGAAAAGAAGTGTTAGCTTTTATGAATTGCTTGAGCTATATGGTTACCATAGCAAGCAAGGTACAACTCATGAGAACAATTTGTTATGGGCTAATATCTATGCTGCTAAAAGTTTTTTGGAAGTGCAGGGAGAAAGATAAGGGTGTAAATGTAGTTAGAATTAGACGACGACTTTGTTTAAAGAAAATGAACTCATGATGGGAGAGGCTTGCTTGTAATGTAATTAAACTTAATATAAATGCTGATATGGAGTTTAATCATGGAAGATATTGATTGGGAATTGTAGTGATGGGTTGTTCAAGAGTGCATGGCTGCTGATGTTCCTAGAACTAGTAGAGTTTTTGTGCTTTTCCATGTAAGTTGGTCCCAGAAAAGGCACGAAGTCCTACCATCATTGTGTCTGACTCTATTATCAACAAGAAAGGACCATGTATTCCTTGCAAAGGGAGTTTTGGTAGAGGTGATCGAATAGAATATTAACTCTTAAAATTGGTATCCAATTTTGGCCAATATGTGTTAATAGTATTGCACATAGGATGCTAAATTGATTGTATATGTTTCTAATGTTAGTTTATGGTTTTCTAACTTTCTATCGAACAATTTAATATGAAATTGTTGAAAATGTGAATTTCAATAAAAACAAATGAAGAAAACAAGTGCCAAATTTTAATCTCTTAAAATTTTGTCTCACATTGTTATTTTACATCACTTAGGAGATGTATAAATAGAAAATGATTGACTATTAGGTTTGGGCCTCAAGGGACATTTATTTTTATGAAAGGGGAGAGGACCTAGGCAAATGTAATTCCACACACACGCGTCGTCGACTAGCCGTGCCAAACTGAACCGAGTGTGTGTGAGGTGGCATACCCTCACGTGATTCTTGTTTAGTAAAATTTAAAATACAAAACTCTAAATTTATTAATATTTTATCCAAACAAATAAACAAACTACTTGTATTATACCCACAATAAAAGATATTAACACATTTCAAAGACAATTCACAAATTGAAGAAAAATACAAACATTCAAATAGAAAGTTCTTAATTCACAATCAAACTAAGAATACAAAGATTTATTTATTTTTGATAGGATAATTAAATCAAATGAAGTTAGGCTATTTATATTCTTCATTATGCAATCTACACCATACAAATATAAAACTAAGAAATAATTTTAGTCACACAAATATTATCACATTCTACACACTTCTCTTTTCTACATCTTTTAACCACTCCATTTATTTTTTTACGTCCTTTAACTATTCTATTTATTGAGCTAGTATTGATTTCCAACAATTACACACTTATCTTTTCTACATCATTTAACCACTGTATTTATTTTTCTACATCTTTTAATCACTTCATTTATTGAGTTGGTATTTATTTCCAAGAATTCTTAGACAACAAAGCATGATTTTGTTTTTGTATGCTGATTGGTTAATTCGACTTGCGAGCATATATTCTGGCACAATTTATTGTTTGAAATTTATTAGTGGACAAGGTTCTTGATTTTGTTAATCTCATTTTAGATTCTTTAAACTTGATCAGGTAGTTGAACATGGCCTGGGACATTTACCTTTTATAGAAAAGCAGGTGATCATTCCAACAGGTGAGTTGATGTCCATGTAGTCTTCATAGTTTTTTTTTTGTGATAATTGATGGTCTTGTTTAATGGTAAAACCACTTATTTGGTTTAATCTTATATTTTGCTAATGGATGAAGTAGGAAACATGGAAGACATTTAATTAACACTACTACAAAAAGAGGCATTAAAGTCAGTTCGCTGAAATGACTTAAAATTTCAAGTCAGTTCACGCAGTGAACCGAATTTAATTTTTTTTTTAAATTTACTCATTTTCTATTATACTCAAATAAAAACCTGTATTTGAGCAGAAAAAACCAAAATAAGTTTAGTAAATAGTTTAAATAATACAAATATTTGAAAAATAAAATATTAATTAATAGTAGAAAAATTACCATAGTTTTGTTCTATTTTATTCAAGATCATCATATTCTTTTCCGGATGTTATAATATAAACCTACATATATAATACAAAAATTTATACAGATAAATAATAACATATAATAACAGGGAAAAAATATGAATAATAAATGCGTAAAATTAATAGAAATACTTACAAAAGTAAATGAAGTGACAAAATGAATGAAAAGAAGAAAAAATGGTGTTTTGTAAGTGAGAAATGAGTATAATTTTTTTTGAGTATTTTGCTCAAAAAAATAGGGGATCTAAAATATTAGTTAGAGAGAAAGAAAATCCACTAACCGACGCTTGAATTGGTAGTCATAGGTGGCCGGAAAATGAGAAAGAGTGGAGGAGAAATGGAGAAGGTTTTAGATTTTTGAGAGTTATGCAACGATTGGAATAGTTTCTGTCTGGGAAAAAAAAAGAATTTATTCACGTGTGTAGCGTCGGTTCCAAGTGTCAACCGACGCTATCCACATGCATAGCATCGGTTGACACTTGCAATCGACATTATGTCCATGCATAGCATCGGTTTGACACATCAACCGACACTACATCCTACGTGGATAGCGTCGGTTCTACACCGAATTGACTTTAAATTCATTATAAGTCAGTTTTTTCCAAAAAATGACTTTACATATTGACTTAAATACCCATTTTTGTAGTAGTGTAAGGATGCTATTGGAGCACTAATTTATTGTGCATTCAATATGGAGCACTAATTTCGTGTCAATTCAAAGTGGAGATGAATATGGAGTCTTGGCTACCACAAGTTCTTCAAGGATGTTGCCTATAAATAGCTTGTTTCATTTGTGCAAAACATAAGAGCAAATGAATTAGAGAGGAGAGAGATGTCTCGAGTACCGTATGTATCAGCAATGGGAAGTTTAATGCTTGCCATAATATGTACAAGACCAGACATTGCACAAGTAATGGGAGTAGTTAGTCGGTTTATGGAAAATCCTGGAGTAGAGCATTGGAATACTGTGAAGAGGGTTCTAAGATATATCATAGGAACCTCAAATGTTGCATTATGTTACGGATGATAAGATCTTATTGTTAGAGGCTATGTTCATTCAGATTTTGCAAGGGATCTCAATAAAAGCAAGTCTACTACAGGTTATGTGTTTACACTTACAGGATGAGCTGTAAGCTGGGTATCTAAACTGCAATCAGTTGTAGCTCTATCTACAACGGAAGCAAAATACATGGTAGTTACACAAGCTTGCAAGGAAGCAGTATGGATATAGAGGTTATTGGAGGAGCTCGGGCACAAACAGGAGAAGATTGTTCTGTTTTGTGACAGTCAGAGTGTTAGAGGCTATGTTCATTCAGATTTTGCAAGGGATCTCAATAAAAGCAAGTCTACTACAGGTTATGTGTTTACACTTACAGGATGAGCTGTAAGCTGGGTATCTAAACTGCAATCAGTTGTAGCTCTATCTACAACGGAAGCAGAATACATGGTAGCTACACAAGCTTGCAAGGAAGCAGTATGGATATAGAGGTTATTGGAGGAGCTCGGGCACAAACAGGAGAAGATTGTTTTGTTTTGTGACAGTCAGAGTGCTTTGCACATTGCAAGGAATCCAACTTTTCATTCACGGACAAAGCACATAAGGGTTTAGTATCACTTTGTTCGAGAAGCAGTGGAAAAAGGTAGTGTGGATATGTAGAAGATTCACACCGACGAGAACCTAGCAAATGTTATGACCAAGCCAATCAACACTGACAAGTTTAAATGGTGTAGATCCCGATGTGGTATAGCGGAAACATAAGCAAGCATGGATTTGACAAGTGAGGAAGGATGGAAAGATTACGTAAGTGACTTTAAGGGGGAGAATGTGATAATTGATGGTCTTGTTTAGTGGTAAAGCCATTTACTTGGTTTAATGTTATATTTTGCTAATGGGTGAAGTAAGAAACATGGAAGACATTTAATTAAGGATGCTATTGAAACACTAATTTATTGTGCATTCAATGTGTAGCACTAATTTCTTGTCCATTCAAAGTGACGATGAACATGAAGTCTTGGCTACCACAAGTTCTTCAAGGATGTTGCCTATAAATAGTTTGTTTCATTTGTGCAAAACATAAGAGCAAATGAATTAGAGAGCATCCATAAGAAAGATAGTAAAAGTCTTTGTAAGAGTTATCTTGTGAGTTACTACTTAGAAATGAAAATTTTGTTTCTTCTTTCCAAGTAATATTTTTCCTATTTTGTGATAAAGTTATTTCTCCTATTACAATAGAGATTAAAATTGTTATCTCATTATAATTAGAGAAAAAGTGTTGTAATTCTTATTTTACAATAGTGAAATCTTCCTACACTTCCGTGGTTTTATTCGAGGGATTTTTCACCTAAATTATTTATATCCATTTTATTTTCATTATTCTCAATTTCACTTTAGTTGTGTTTTAGCTTCGACTCGATAATTTTTTCTTAACATTTTTCAGCTAATCTAGGAACTCAAAATATACAAGCTTTCCATAAATTCTCCCTCAAACCTGTTGCTTGATGGATCTTTAATTGGTACCAAGCAGATATTTATGCATTTGTTCAAAGTAACTCCTGATTTATACTTAAATCTTATTCCTTTCACGAAATACGCAATGGCATAAGTAGTTTATGAGCTGAATCCCCTTCTCTACCATGCTTTTGTTTTAAGTTGCTGGAATCTTAGCAATCACTAGCAAATGAATTAGCTCATACTTTGATGTATCGTTTCTATTCGTAAAAATATATCAAGCATCTCATTGCCTGAACATGAACTTTTCATCCAATCCAATTAAGTTTACTTAGACGAATTGAAGTAGTGTGTTTCTTCATCTTGATGTGAAAACATGTTTTTTCTATCTTAGACATATTTTCCTTTTCATCTGCTATCAAACTTGAACTTTTTCGTTCTGCAACTTTTTCTGCAGGGTATGTTTATACTGGTGTAGACTTTTGTAAGAGATTATGTGGTGTATCCATTATCAAGAGGTACCAATTCTAATGATTTGAGGCTAGTTATTTATTTCTTACAATTTGGATTTCTTGTTCAAGTAAGCTTTTAATTTCAGGGTTGCATTCTTGGATATTAAAGAAGTACTTCAAAGATCTAAATATATAAATTTCGAAGACGTAAACAGAGCCTATCTAAACCTGCCATGCATTTGTCTTCTTAAATCCAACATGTTCATATGAAGTCCTCCTGTGTTTTTGTTGCTTCTATATTTTCAATTAACATCTTTACAATTTCATGTTACCAGTGGGGTGAGAGTATGGAGAATGCTCTGCGAGCATGTTGTAAAGGTATCAAGATTGGGAAAAAATTTATCCACAGGGAAGGGGGCAATGGCCAGCAGGTTTGTGAATCTGTGCATGACTGTTGTATCTGTGTTCATAAGGATCATTTAATTGATTTCAGTTCTGATTCATTTTTTTATGGTTGATGTCCTTGTTTCTTTGCAGCTAATATATGAAAAACTACCCCATGACATCGCAGATAGGCATGTCTTACTATTGGATCCTATTCTAGGAACAGGTTTAGTTTCTCCTATTCTTTCTGTCTGTTTGATTTATTATCATGGCTACGAGTATTCATTATTCATGCTGTGGTCTCTTGAATAGTTGGCCTGGATGAAACTTAGTAGTTATAACTTTTCTTCAGGGAATTCTGCTGTTTAAGCTATATCATTATTCGTAAGGAAGGGTGTACCTGAGTCCAATATTATATTTCTTAATCTAATATCTGTAAGTCAGTGATGTTTTTCCTATGCTTCTACTTTATTTAGATCTTGAGAAGGGTTCATTTTGTGGTTTTCCCTCTCTTATGACTGTGAGAGAACGGCCTTAATCATGTTGCAAATCCCTTTACAAGGCACCCCAGGGTGTAAATATGGCCTGCAAAAGCTTCCCAAGAATTAAGATTGTGACTTCTAAGAACGAAATCGGTCTTAATGAAGATTTTGGTGTTGTTCCCGGCATGGGAGAGTTTGGAGACAGATATTTTGGAACCGATGATGATGATCAGCAAGTAGTGGCTTCTTTATGGTAATTCCAGTTGTTAGACTTGAGTCTAACTCCCTCCCAAAACGTAGACGTAAACTTTGGAGGTGAAGTTGATCACCGAAGAAGCACTACCGGTTATATATTTACTGTTGGAACTACAGCTGTTAGTTGGATGTCACAAATACAGAAAATTGTCACTCTATCCACTACAGAGGCTGAGTATGTAGCAGTAACTGAAGCTAGTAAAAAGATGATATGGCTTCAAGAAATTGTTAACTGAGCTGGGATTCAAACAGGAGACGAATGTTCAGTATAGTGATAGTCAAAGTGAAATACATTTGGCGAAAAATTCAGCATTTCATTCTAGAACCAAGCATACTGAACTTCGTTATCACTTCATCATATCTCTATTGGAAGATGATGTGTTAATACTGGAGAAGATTCAAGGAAGCAAAAATCTAACAGATATGTTAACAAAGGTGGTGACTATTGACAAACTGAAGTTGTGCTCAACTGCAGTTGGTCTGCTAGAGTAACAAAGACTAGAAAGGTTGTTGCATTGATCGAGGTGTGAAGACAGATTGAAATCAGTCTTCAAGTGAGAGATTGATGGAGATTGTTAGAAAGCTCCTTAATTTAAGGAACAAAAAATAGAGCAAAACAAGGAGTAAAACATGTAGCAAAACAAGGAGCTTAATTCAAGGAGCACTTCAAGGAACCATTAATTTAATGAGTAATTCAAGGAGTGAATTTTCCTATAAATAGATGTGTAATTGTAATGAATTAATCATCCAAAGTGTTCATTCCAATTGAGAGAAAAGCTTAGAGAGAAAACTTTTGTGAGAGAAAATTGAGAATAATTTTCTTGGGTGTAATTGGGTTGTGAAGTTGTGAGTGTTGTAAACACCTTGTATAATTTCTCCCCTTTCAGTAAAAAGATCTGCAGCTGGTCCGGAGACGTAAGCAAGATCGACCGAACCCCGTTATCAAATTTATGTGTTATTTTTCTATTCTTGCTTTCTCATAAATCTGGCTTATGAGGAATTTGCGTAATTTCCCAACAACTGGTGTCAAAGCTATTGGTGGTGATTTCTGTCAATTTTCTGCAAGGTTACTATTTACGTGAATAGTGAATTACGTGAATAGTGATATTTTGTCGACGATATTTGTTCGTTGACAGAGGTGTTCTAATACATGGTGGTATACAGAAATAGTTAGAAACAATCCGAAGAAAGTCAGATTTGAGCAGGAGCAATGACCGTAGATGAAGGAAGGGTGAAACTCGAGAAATTTGATGGCACAGATTTCAGGTTTTGGAAAATCCAGATAGAGGATTATCTGTATCAAAGAAATCTATATCAACCTCTCTCAGGGAAGAAGCCAGAGGCTATGAAGGAAGAAGATTGGAATCTTCTAGACAGACAAGCCCTCGGAGTTATTCGATTGACGTTATCCCATAATGTTGCTTTCAACATAGCAAAGGAAAAGACCACGGTGGGTCTTATGGCAGCTCTCTCCAATATGTATGAGAAGCCATCAGCATTAAACAAAGTGCACTTGATGAGACATTTGTTCAATTTACGGATGAATGAAGGCGCATCGGTAGCTCAACATCTCAATAAACTCAACACAGTCACAACCCAGTTGAGTTCAGTGGAAATTGAATTCGATGAAGAAGTACGAGCATTGATACTTTTGTCTTTTTTACCAGAAAGTTGGAATGCTACTATCATGGCTGTGAGTAGCTCGTCAGGAAGCAATAAGTTGAAATTTGACGATGTTCGTGATCTGGTTCTCAGTGAAGAGATCCGACGTAGAGAGTCAAGTGAATCGTTAACTTCTTCAGTTTTGCATACAGAGTCAAGAGGAAGAAATTCAACCAAAGAGAATGGACATGGCAGAACAGACTACCGAGGTAGATCAAAGGACAGGAGGTCCAAACCCAGGAATCCTAATAATTTCCATAGCTCGAAGACTATCGAGTGTTGGAATTGTGAAAGAACCGGGCACTACAAAAATCAGTGCAAGAGTGCACCGAAGGACAAATAAGTGAAGGCAAAGGCAAATATTACTTCCACCTCAGGAAGAGACGATGCATTGATATGCTCTTTGGAGAGCAAGGAAGAATCTTGGGTGTTAGACTCTGGAGCATCGTTCCATACTACTTCACAAAAAGAATTCTTCGAGAAATATGTCCCCGAAAACCTTGGAAACGTATATCTTAGTGATGATCAACCATGTGCTATTATTGGCAAAGATGTAGTGAAGATTAAGTTGAACGGGTCTGTTTGGGAGCTGAAGGATGTCAGGCATATTCCCGACCTAAGAAGGAACTTAATTTTAGTAAGGTAGTTGGCCAGTGAAGGCTACACTACGATCTTCCATAGTGATGATTGAAAGATTTCAAAGGGTGCAATGATAGTTGCTCGAGGCAAGAAAAATGTCACTCTTTACATGACAATAGGGGCACGTTGTTCAATCGTAGTTGCAACAGGCAATAAAACACCAAATTTGTGGCATCAGAGACTAGGCCACATGAGTGAGAAAAGGATGAAGATTATGCACTCAAAGAGAAAACTTTCAGGCCTACAATCTGTAAAGATAGACATGTGCTAAGATTGCATACTTGGAAAGCAAAAGTGAGTCAACTTTCAGACAAGTGGTAGAACCCCAAAGAAGGAAAGGCTAGAGCTTATTCACTCTGATGTTTGAGGACCAACAATCGTCTCATCCATTGGTGGGAAACACTACTTCGTGACTTTCATCGATGATCACTCTCGGAAGGTATGTGTTTACTTTCTAAAGCATAAGTCTGAAGTATTTGAGGCTTTCAAAAGATGGAAAGCTATGGTGGAAAATGAGACGGGTTTAAAGATCAAAAAGCTCAGAACCGATAATGGAGGTGAATATGAAGATACCATATTCAAAAATTTCTACTATGAGCACGGGATTAGAATGGAAAGAACTGTGCCAGGCACGCCTCAACACAATGGTGTAGCTGAGCATATGATACGAACGTTGACAGAAAGAGCCAGAAGCATTCGTATACAGTCAGGTCTACCAAAACAGTTCTGGTCAGAAGCAGTCAACATGGTAGCTTACTTGATCAACCGAGACCCATCTGTTCCATTGGAGCATAGAATACCAAAAGAGGTATGGAGCAGAAAAGAGGTGAAACTATCACATCTAAAAGTTTTCGGTGGTGTAGCATTTGTGCATATCAGTGATCAAGGCAGGAATAAGCTTGATCCCAAATCCAAGAAATGCACATTCATCGGCTATGGTAAGGATGAGTTTGGCTACCGTATTTGGGATGACGAAAAGAAGAAAGTTGTCCGTAGCAGAGATGTGATTTTCAACGAAAGGGTGATGTATAAGGACATGCATAAAATAGACGCTAATGACTCAGAGCAAAATGAGTCAGTATTTGCCGATGTAGATGATGTCCTAGATAGTTCCGCAACAGAACCAATTGTAACAAGTCCTCAGCCAGAGGAACTTGTTGGATCGAGCAGTACACAACATTCCGACACATCACAACCTCTTTCTCCAGCTCCTGTATTGAGAAAGTCTTCTCGACCTCATGTGCCTAACAGGAGATACATGAACTATATGTTGCCGACTGATGGAGGGGAGCCTGAATGCTATGATGAAGCTTGTCAGACTCGAGATTCCAACAAGTGGGAGCTTGCTATGAAAGAAGAAATGAAATCTCTCATCTCCAACCAGACATGGGAACTAGCTGAGTTACCTATGGGAAAGAAGACACTTCATAACAAATGGGTGTACCAGGTGAAAGAGGAGCATGATGGTTCCAAGAGATACAAAGCCCGCCTAGTTGTCAAAGGGTTTCAACAGAAGGAAGGAGTTGACTACATTGACATTTTCACTACCATTGTGAAGCTCAATACTATCAGATCAGTATTGAGTATTGTAGCCATTGAAGATCTTCATCTTGAACAATTGGATGTGAAGACTGCATTCCTTCATGGAGATTTAGATGAAGAGATATACATGTACCAGCCAGAAGGTTTCTCAGAAAGAGGGAAGAAGAACATGGTGTGCAAACTTAAGAATAGTTTGTATGGCCTGAAACAAGCCCCGAGACAATGGAACAGAAAGTTTGACAGCTTCATGCACAAGGAAGGTTTCCAGAAGTGCAATGCTGACCATTGTTGCTACTTCAAGAGATATAGGTCCAGTTATATCATTTTACTACTTTATGTTGATGATATGTTAGTAGCAGGTTCAGATATGGATGATATCAGAAGGTTGAAGCATCAATTGTCAAAAGAGTTTGACATGAAAGACTTGGGTCCAGCAAAGAAGATTCTTGGAATGAAAATCACAAGAAATGAGAAGAGAGGATCCTTGTAGTTATCTCAAGTGGAGTACATCAATCGTGTTTTGCAGAGATTAAATATGGGTGACGCCAAGCCAGTTAGTACACCTTTGGCCAGTCACTTTCACCTATCCAAGGATCAGTCCCCTCAAACAGAGGAAGAAAAATAATTCATGGCTAAGGTTCCTTATGCCTCAGCCATTGGAAATTTGATGTACGCAATGGTCTGTACGAGACATACATTGGCCATACAGTAGGAGTTGTTAGCAGATTTATTTCAAACCTAGGGAAAACTCATTGGGAAGCAGTCAAGTGGATTTTGAGATATCTGTGAGGCACCACAGAAAAGTGCTTGTACTTTAGTAAATGAGAGTTAAAAGTACAAGGGTATGTAGACGCAGACTTTGGAGGTGAAGTTGATCACCGAAGAAGCACCACCAGTTATATATTTACTATTAGAACTACATCTGTTAGTTGGATGTCACAAATACAGAAAATTATCACTCTATCCACTACAAAGGCTGAGTATGTAGCAGTAACTGAAGCTAGTAAAGAGATGATATGGCTTCAAGAAATTGTTAACTGAGCTGGGATTCAAACAGGAGAAGAATGTTCTGCATAGTGATAGTCAAAGTGCAATACACTTGGCGAAGAATTCAGCATTTCATTCTAGAACCAAGCATATTGGACTTCGTTATCACTTCATCAGATCTCTATTGGAAGATGATATGTTAATATTGGAGAAGATTCAAGGAAGCAAAAATCCAGCAGATATGTTAACAAAGGTGGTGACTATTGACAAACTGAAGTTGTGCTCAACTTCAGTTGGTCTGCTAGAGTAACGTACAAAGACTAGAAAAACTGTTGCATTGATCGAGGTGTGAAGACAGATTGAAATCAGTCTTCAAGTGGGAGATTGTTGGAGATTGTTATAAAAAATGGAGCAAAATAAGGAGTAAAACATGGAGCTTAATTCAAGGAGCAATTTAAGGAACCATTAATTTAAGGAGTAATTCAATGAGTAAATTTTCCTATAAATAGATCTGTAATTGTAATGAATTAATCATCCAAAGTGTTGATTCCAATTGAGAGAAAAGTTTTTGTGAGAGAAAATTGAGAGTAATTTTCTTGGGTGTAATTGGGTTGTAAAGTTGTGAGTGTTGTAAACACCTTGTGTAATTTCTCCCCTTTCAGTAAAAAGATCTACAGCAGGTCCGAAGACGTAAGCAAGATTGACCGAACTCCGTTATCAAATTTATGTGTTATTTTTCTATTCTTGTTTTCTCATAAATCTAACTTATCGGAAATTTGCGTAATTTCCCAACAATTTTGGAACCGATGATGATGATCAGCAAGTAGTGGCTTCTTTACAGTAATTCCAGTTGTTAGACTTGAGTCTAACTCCACCCCAAAACTTAAGTTATAAGGTGAAGCATTGTCCAAGCTTATATGTACAGTGAAAGAAATGTCCCTGACTGATGTGAGACTTAATATCACATCTCCATGAGTCCTGGTCGGCACTGGGACAAGTCTGGATTTACGGCACTTGAATGCACCGCCAGGCACTTGAGTGCGGATTGGGGGCCAGAGAACCAGTTTTGATAGCATGTTAGACTTGAGCCTAACTCTACCCCAAAACTTAAATTATAAGGTGAAGGATTGTCCAAACTTATATGTGCAGCGGAAGAAGTGTCCCTTGCCGATGTGGGACTTAACACCAGCAAAGCTGCCCTGATGTTTTGTTCCAACCCATTGTCCTTTTCAGTTAACACCAGCAGTCCTGAAGATCAGCTAAACTTGGTTACTGATTTTATCCGCTTCGTATTTTCCAATTTTTCAGAGTTGTACTAGTTGGAATCTTTAATGTCACACTACTACCTATACTTTTGATATATTTTGATATTTGTTTCACAGAGGTAATTTTCTTTGTCAACCTCTCCTAATTATATCTTGTTTTAGGAAAACTCATCTATTGAATCGAAGGCATTAAGAAGGTTTATGAGCAAATGTTTGGCATACCATGATGTGTAGTTATAAACAAATACAGTATATCTATATAATATTATATGATAAATTCTTTCATTATTTACACCAGAGTTTGAACATACCCTCATATCTCGTTTACTTTTTCGACAAACGCATATAGCTTTTCTATAGCTTGGGAGAAGTGGATAGAATTTGATGGGTGGCTTTAGTGAAAGCATTGTACTATCTACAACATAGCCCAAAAAAAAAAAAAACTAGTGGTGGCTGAAACACAGAAGGTAGTAGAATCCAAAAGTCGACCTTTGGTTTTGCATGCATCTCTTTGATTTCTTTAAAGCAATACTAGAGAGGTAGATGAGGTAAATAAGCTATTCCACACAAGATGAAGCTCACGTGAGAGGAGAGAAATGAAGTACAACTAGATGAGTTGCCACTTGGCTAGGTGAGTGTTCACTCATTACTCTATCCGAGAATGATAACCTTCTTTAGGCTAGTCTTGTGACACGTGTCAGTTGATGGTACATGTTGACAATACTGGTATATTCTTTTAGAGCTTATCTATATAATAGCCATTGTGTTACGCAAGTTGATATTTGCACTTTGGTCTTGTAGCATCCGAATCCAACCTCAAGTTTAACAATGTCAGCCTTCGTTGGAAAGTATGCTGGTAAATTCATCTCTTCCTTTACCTACTTATTTATATATCTCATCATGCATATTTATCTATTTATTCAATAAAAATGTTCAACACTATTAGGAATGAGTATTGACCGAAGAATTCTCAATACTTCAATAGACAACACTGGCATTTCATATCATACGTATATTTGACTTAGTTACTTCTATGGAGTTGAAATGTCATTATTTTTACCAGATGAACTTATCAAGACAGCAAGGTACATTGCCACACCTGGAAAAGGCATTTTGGCAGCAGATGAGAGCACTGGCACTATTGGAAAGCGTCTAGCAAGCATTAACGTTGAGAACATCGAGTCCAATCGCCAAGCCCTTAGGGAGCTGCTTTTCACCTCCCCAAATGCCCTCTCTTACCTCTCTGGTGTTATTCTCTTTGAGGAGACTCTGTACCAGAAAACCTCTGATGGGAAACCATTTGTTCAAGTCCTTGAGGAGAACAATGTCATTCCTGGCATTAAGGTTGACAAGGGCACTGTGGAATTGGCTGGCACTAATGGCGAAACCACCACTCAAGGGTTTGACTCCCTGGGTGCCAGGTGCGCACAGTACTACAAGGCTGGGGCTCGCTTTGCTAAGTGGCGTGCTGTGTTGAAAATTGGCCCAACTGAGCCCTCTGAATTGTCAATTCAGCAGAATGCTCAGGGTTTGGCTCGTTATGCTATCATTTGCCAAGAGAATGGTCTGGTGCCAATTGTGGAACCTGAAATCTTGACTGATGGATCTCATGACATTAAGAAATGTGCTGCTGTGACTGAAACAGTTCTTGCTGCTGTTTACAAGGCTCTCAGTGATCATCATGTTCTTCTTGAAGGCACTCTCCTTAAACCTAACATGGTTACTCCTGGCTCTGAGAGTCCAAAGGTAAAATAAAACTCTTGAATGGGTACTTAAGAATTAAGATACTTTCTTTCTAACTTTCTGTTTGCTTAATATCGTGTACATTTCAAGTTGACACATGTCATATCTTAGTTGGTGGGAAATTGTCATTTGATGTAGCAGTTGAATTGTTTATTAAGTTGGAAATAGTAACATATAGGCATGGATCAAAATATCAATTATATCCACAATATGTTCGATAATTAATTTTTTTTAGGCAGGGACCAATATGGAAAATAATATATATATATATATATATATATGGTCAAAATATCTCTAAAATATCAAAAACAAAATTATAATAAATGCATCAAAATATTTGTGTAAACTATAACATTTTTATTTTTATAAGTTTTGCATAAATTTCTATTAATATTGATAATATCTTTTAGATTTTCGTAAATTCAAGGTGTTATATCTTTATAAATCTCCACATTTTTATCCTTCATATGGCTAGTGTAATATAATTTTTTTTATTTTATGCAAAAACAAGAACCCATTTGAAGGATGTACTTGCTATAGCTGGTGTTATATGACTTCATATAATTTTTGCACCCAGGTAGCACCAGAAGTGATTGGTGAGTACACGGTGACTGCACTTCGTCGAACAGTTCCGGCTGCGGTGCCAGGGGTTGTATTTCTGTCCGGAGGCCAAAGCGAGGAGGAGGCGACGCTGAATCTGAATGCAATAAATAAGTTGGAGGTATTGAAGCCATGGACTCTTTCGTTCTCATTTGGAAGAGCTTTGCAACAAAGCACACTCAAGACATGGACTGGAAAAAAAGACAACGTTGGGAAAGCTCAGGAAACTTTCCTGATAAGGTGCAAGGCTAACTCCGAGGCCACTCTTGGGAAATACACTGGAGGCAGTGCTGGTAGCTTAGCTTCTGAGAGTTTGTACGTGAAAGGCTACAAGTACTAGCAACGGACTAAATATATATTTTATATCTAGTACGTTTCACATATATGTTGCTAATTAAATTTGTATTTGTCTTTGTCTTTTGGTACAGAAATATTTTGTATTATTTTCTTAGAAAATTATAAAAAGTATCAATTTTAAAATTTATAAATAAAAATAATATATTAATAATATTAAATTAGATTTAATTAAATAATATTTAATATTGAATGAATTTAAATGATTATATTTTAATTTAAATGATATTCAATTAAATAACGTGTAATATAAAATAATATATTATAATTTTTTTAATAATTTAAATATAAAATAGTAATATTTTTATGGTATTAAATTTTAAAGGTATTATTTTAATTTTTTTTTAAAGAATATGACTGTTATTATATACATAATTTTTGTACTTTGTGTTTAGTTGCATATACATACACATACACCTAACATTTATGTCATAAAATTTTAAATATTTAAATCAATTATTCAATTTAAAATACTAATAGTATTTTTTAAATAAACAATTAAACATTAGGATACTCAAATACACGTCACTTTAGCTTGAAGTTCCCATTAATTTGGAAATATTACAGAACAATAATTGGCACACGGATAATCTGTTATTTATTAAATTTAATGATTAAAATGAAAATTTAGTGGAATTGGGGATTACGTTATATATGCAAGATTATAAGAAGAAAATAATAGTTATAAATTAATGAAAATAATATTTTTAAAATTTATAAATATAAAAATATTATTATTTATCTTCATTCTTTCATTCTGAATTTTGTCTAATTTAAATTAAATTAAATTAATTTTTAATTTTTTTAATTAAATTATTCAATATTATTAAAATAATGTTTTTTTATTATAAATTTTAAAAATATAATTTTGATATTTTTTTAATAATATTAAAAGAGTGACGTTAGAAAGAGAAAGTTTTACATGAGATTTGTGAAAAATTATTTTTATTAATATTTGACTTCTTGTAATGTAATATGTTCATTTTAATTAAAATATAAATAATATTATTTTTAAAAATATAAGTTATCCCATTTATGTGCTTATCACACAATAAAATTCCCAGGAGAAACTAGTAAAGTAGTTTAAGATACTTTACTTCAAGGATTGAAGCACTAAATTTAAGAATAATTCTTTTCTTTTTCAAGCATGGTTTACATCTACACACAAAGTCATAAAAACACAAAAAACAATTAACGTGAAACAAACAGAAAATCCCCCCACTAAGGTAATAAATAACACCCCACGAAACCCATTATTTACAACAGCCAGCAAACTACCACCTAATCAACCAACCCCGCTAATCTCTTTGTCTCTCTGCCAGGACAAAGCCTTTTCACTATCAATGGAGTAAAGCAATACCCATTACTTGCATGCCCATAACTATTGAATATAGCAGTAACCCATTGAATATTATACGAAAAACGTAAGACCCAAATCGTAAAAAGTGGTACATGTGGAAAATCACAGAGGAAACAGAGTACTTACAACTTGTGTGATCCATATTCCGTATAATTCATATGAAGGAAGAGGACTTAAGGAATTGCCAACCTGGGAAAGACAAGAGAGTTTCTGTTAGAGGGTATTTTCGATTGTATCCATGAAATCACTTTGGCTTTTGCTTTCTCTGCTAAAAGGATGAGCGATTCTGCTTACACAGTCGACACTACCTTTCGCCTCGCTCAATGGAGGATCGAAAATTTGGCTTCTTGTACTTATCGCAAATCCGATCCTTTTAAGATCGGCAAGTGGAAATGGTTAGTTTTAACATATCCACGAAATTAATTTCTATTTTACAAGTTTCATATCTGAATCAGAATTTGGATCCTCCTATAATTTTGCTTTTGCAAGTGCGATTGTGTAAAATTGCATGGAAGTTAAAACTGATTTGTATCCGATTATCCATTTTAAGTTTTAACCCTTTATTTGGAAATGGATAATCGGATTCAAAAGGGAAACTGAGTTTGCTTATGAACTCGTCTTTTGTGATGTTAGACTCTGGATATTGAGTTAATTTTAAATTTGACCTCCAACTTTTGTGTTTTTGGTGATTGAATTAAAGGCATTTATCTGTGGAGAAGAACAGGGTTTTGTTCGTTAAGTTATTCCCAGAAGTATCAAGTTTAACGAGGGATAATCCACCGATTGCATCTTTTATTATTCGAGTGTTTAGTTCTGTAGGTGATCGCAAAGCCTTGTCTCATCCAGGTAATCAAAATTCACTAAACTTGTCCCCCCCCCCCCCCCCCCCCTTCTACTTTTTTGCCTCTCTTAACCAAATTGCAAATTATTTTTGGCATAATTGATGGGAGTTTCATTTTTAACTCCTGTATATTTTTTTAAAAACTTATTTTGTGTGTGTATATATATATATATATATATATGTTTTATTCATATAAAATCGATGGGATTACTTTTTTTGATGGCAAACCTGCTTAAATTCTTAACTATGAACGAGGGCTGAGCTAAACCACTGAGCCACTAACTATCGCATGCTTTGCAAATCATTAGAATGTAAGAAATTTTCTGTGATAATGAGAGTTCATGTGCTAAGCAATCTTCGTCATGGCTAATCAAAATATTTTTCTTCTTATTTTTCATTTTTTAATGATTCTGAGTTCTTTAAACCTCAGCATATGTTGATTCAATTTGCCTTATGTCCATGTAGCGATCACAGACAAACAGCTCAAAAGCAATGAGGATTTTGTTTGGGCAATTGAGGTTCCATTAACTGGAAAATTCATTATTGACGTTGAGTTTCTTGATTTGAAGACTCCATCTCCTGAGGTAAGAATCTTTTTTTCCTCTCGCCTTTTATAATGCTTTATATTAATGATGCAAAGGATGACATCCACAAGAAGGAAGAGAAATTGTATGTAAATTTAGCTATTCTGTAGGATTTCTTCTATCTGGAGCAAATGTTAGTAATGGTTTCAAACAACCGATGTAATGAGGAGACCACTTTTGGGGACTAGCATAAAATATAGGGACTGAATGACTAATAAGAATTTTGGATTTGAACTTACCTAATTTAACAAGGACATTTGTTTTTATGTAACATACAGGGTGGAGAACCTTCCTCCATCTGGGCAGACGGATTCACCCAAAACCGATCACATACAACAGCACTAACATCCCTTGGTCGATTGTTGACAGAAGGCATCCACACAGACATTATAATCAATTTATCCGACGGAAGCATTGGAGCGCACCGTGCCGTACTGGCAGCTAGATCACCTGTATTCCAGAGCATGTTTTCACATGACCTCAAAGAGAAAGAATTCTCCACCATTAATATATGTGACATGTCTATAGAAGCTTGTCAGGTCTTTTGCAATTACATTTATGGAAACATCCAAGATGAAGAATTCCTAAATCACAGGCTAGCACTTCTTCGAGCAGCTGATAAATATGACATCTCTGATTTGAAAGAGGCATGTCATGAGAGTCTCCTTGAAGATATCAATGCAAATAATGTTCTTGACAGGCTTCAGAATGCATCTCTTTATCAATTACCAAAACTGAAGAATAGCTGTATGCGGTATCTAGTGAAGTTTGGTAAGATATTTGACCTTCAAGATGACTTCAATGCATTCTTGATTTGTGCAGACAGGGAATTGATAGCTGACATCTTCCAAGAAGTTCTCGATGCTTGGAAAGGTTTCTGAAGTTCATCTGTGAAATAAGATAGCTTATTTTAGTCTGTTGTACTCTAGAGCAAAGATGGATATTTTAGAAGATTTTAGTTTTCATGTTTTGTAATGAACATGATTGTTTCTTTTGTGCATATGGGATTTGTTTAGGATTTTATGTATATAAGAACTGATTTGTTTGTATGACCTAGGACTTTCATTATTGTTGCAGAAACATGTATTCTTGAAAGCAAAATCCAAAATGTAAAATATTTGATACATATTTGTTTGAAAACTGTATATTTTTTTGTCTACTACTGAGTCTTTCAAGTTAACAATTGATGCTGAAACAATAGGACATCAATTAAGGTGTGAAGATCGTATATAAATCTCTCAACTTCCATTATAAGCAACAACATAAAAAAAGGGGAGAGATAGACTGAAATTATTATAGTTTCTTTTTGAAGCAAAAACAAAATAAGTTTTCCACTTGGATTCTTTTGATGTGGATTACGAAAAAAAAATGATGATCAATAAATATTTAATCATTCTTACCTAAAATTCTTTAAATGGCATAGCCGCACATAGCATTGCCTATCTAGTACACACATTGATACGTTATAATGGTTAAAATCAAAATAAGAGATTGGAACTACATAAATTACTGTTTGATGGGTTAGAATCAAATTGTTACCCAAATTCCTATTTGATGTAAAAAAAATGTTAGAATCAAATTGTTCACTTTATCAAGCCAAGTCTTGAAAGAATCCAAAGGCATGCATAAGCCTCCAATCCACAGTATACTTTTTGTTGAAGTCCCACATCGATTAAGCATTAGGTTTATGTTGCACTTATAAGTCTATGTCAACCCTTCCTCTTTGAGAGCTCTTTTGGAGGGAGTTAGGCCATGAATTTGTTCATGGTATCAGAGCCAGGTATCTTGGTCGGTACCCGGCCGATTGTACCCTACGTCGGTGTGAGGGGGAGGCGCTCCATATCCCCGGTCGAAAATCGATGTGAGGGGGAGTGTTGAAGTCCCACATCGATTAAGCATTAGGTTTATGTTTCACTTATAAGTCTATGGCAACCCTTCCTCTTTGAGAGCTCTTTTGGAGGGAGTTAGCCCATGAATTTGTTCACTTTTATCAATATCTTGAAGACCTTTCATTTGATCTTGTCAATCTGCCTACTAGTTTGATTGTATACTTCAATTCTTTATTTCCCTTTTTTTTATTGTCTCCTTCAAGGACGGAACTCGTGATCTCGGGGTCGGAGATGCTACATTTATCATCTATTCTTGATCATATCCAAAGGTAGGAAGTGATTAGATTATTGGTCAACCAATCATATATTCAACTATTCAAGGGTGTTATGATTGCTCAATCTCATTTTTGGGATTGTATGGCTCTGTATGATCCAATTAAACGGAATGAAATATAGAAACACGTCCTTTGTCATTTTTAGTATATCTTTTACACTTGATTACCTACTAATTTATGGTACAAAATATAAGATAAAAAGGAAAATAAATATACTATTTTATGTAAAAGAAATTTCCTAATTAATTACTAATTTATCATAATTACATATTATGAAATTTCAATAATTGAAATATGATGAAAAATAAGAATGTCAACGCTCTCCCTTAAGTTAACTTAGATTATAGATATTCATCATCTCTAATTTGCCAATAAAATCATTAAAATATCATTGACAAAAGTCTTTTTTTGTGAATTTATCTATTGTTTGTTCTTATGTGGGAAACACAGTTAATGTAAATAGTATTATCTTTGACTTTTTTCTTGATAAAATGTTTATCTATTTTGACATGTTTTGTTTTGTCACATTGAATTGAATTGAGGGATATGTTGATGGCTGCTTTATTGTCACAATAAATTTTAATTGGATATTTTATCGTAATCCAAAGTTCTTTTTAACAGCTTTTTTAACCATAAAATTTCACAATTTTTTTGTACAATTGCTCTAAACTCTGCTTCAACACTACTCTCGATAACTATGTTTTATTTCTTACTCCTCCATATTACTAAGTTTCTGAAAACAAATGTACAATACCCTATAAGAGATCTTCTATCTTTTATTGAACCAACCCAATCTGCATTAGTAAATAC
The DNA here is from genome assembly GCA_037013495.1 of Hippophae tibetana. Classification (NCBI taxonomy): domain Eukaryota; kingdom Viridiplantae; phylum Streptophyta; class Magnoliopsida; order Rosales; family Elaeagnaceae; genus Hippophae; species Hippophae tibetana. Next base: position 14,005,036 of record CM072804.1, read on the forward strand.
TCTTCTTTACATGGTTACATTTTTCTTAAAGAACAATCTTCTGCGTAGGACCCTTTGAGATACTTGATAATTTTGTAAAATGCTTCCAAGTGATTTTCCTTTGGAAAATTCATGTGTTGACTTGCTATACTAATTGCAAACGCAATATCAAGTATGGTGTAAGATAGATGATTTAGTTTTCCTACTAGTCTTTGATATTTTTATTTGTCCATCGGTTTCCTGTATCTTCATTCTTCTTTCATGCTTCTATTGGGTTATCACTTGGCGTACATCCAAGCATGCCAGTTTCGACGAGAAGATTGATAATGTATTTTCTTTGAGAAACACTAATTCCATATTTTGATCTTGTAACATCCATGCCTAAGAAATACCTCATTTGTCCCAACTCTTTTACTTCAAATTATATGGCTTTAAATTTTCTTTAGTCTTGATTTCTTTTAGATTTCCACTAGTCATGATTATATCATCAACATACATTATTAAAATTGTTTTTCTTCCATTTTCAATGTGTTTGAAAAACATCATATGATATGATTATTCTGATTGGTATCCATGTATCCTCATCACTTTTGCAAATCTATCAAACCATGGTCAAGGTTATTGTTTAAGGTCATAAAGTGACATTTTCAACTAAAAGATATTCTTATTTGTAGGAAATCCTAGAATATCCAAACTATGCTATAATATTAATATCCAACACATTACTTTACTAGAAAATTCAAAAAAGAAATTTTTCAAAAAACTTTGATAAAATCATCTATCTTATATCTTGTAACTGATTAATGATTAGCTTCATTCCAATTTTGGAATGAATTTTAATTAGGTGTGCTAATTTTTTTTCCAACATATACTATTAAAATTGTTTTTCTTCCATTTCCAATGCGTCTGAAAAATATTATATGATTTGATTGTCCTTATCGGTACCCATATTTCCTCATCACTTTTGCAAATCTATCAAACTATGATCAAGGTTATTATTTAAGGTCATAAAGTGATTTTTTTTCAATTTACACATGATATTATCTCTTGAAGAAAACCCTGGAGTATGGTCATGAAGACTTCTTCTAGTTCTACATTTAGGAATGTATTTTTATGTCTAGTTGATGAAATGGATAATCAAAATTTGTTGCTAGTGATAGAAGGACCTTGACTATATTTAGTTTAGCTACAGATGCAAATATTTCAGTATAATTAATCTTATAAGTTTGTGTACACCCTTTTACAACAAGATGGGCTTTGTACCTTTCTATTGTTTCGTTAGCCTTGTATTTTATTGTAAAGATCCACTTATACCCAACTAATGTCTTTTCTTTTGGTAGTTATGTTGCATCTCAAGTTTCATTCTATTCAAATGCTCTGATTTCTTCCATAACAACTTCTCTTCATTCTTAGATTTTTAAAGTTTCATGAATGTTCTTTGGTATTTTTGTTCTATCAAGATTAGTGGTAAAGATACAAAATCCAAAGGATGTGTTTTTATTTGAAACAAATCTAGAAATAGGATAGAGTATACATAACCGTGTCTATTTTTGAATAATAATTATTAACTCGAGACAAAAAAAAGTTTAGAGTTGCCTGAATTCACTATAGGTTCATAAATATTTGGATCTATCAATGGTTCTGACTCTCTTGATGCTTCAAGTGCAAAGTTCTCCATGCCTTTTAATTTTGACCTCCATAAGTAAGTAGCCGTCTCTTTATTATTTTGTTTCTCTGTTTCTCATCGTTCACGGATATTTATCTCTATTAATGGTTCTGATTCTATTAGTACTTCAAGTGTGAATTTTTTTCTTCCTTTTGATTTTGACCTCTGTGAATGAATACTTTCTTTTTGAGAGGTGGTTATAAGAGCATTTAAGTAGTTACCTTTGTAGGCTAATTACTTTGGATTGAATGATTTCCATATTTGTGTATAGATTGATGTGTGATAACTTTGAGATTTATATTGTCTTGCTTTTCAATCTATGGATTTTTTCATGAATTTTTCAATAAGTATCTTTAGTGTGTTTGGATTTACGATAGTGTCACAAAAAATACACTTTCAATGTGAATGTGGAGGCCTATTATTTGTATAAGACTCAACACTAATTTTAATTTGGTTAGAATGGTCTAACCCATAATCCATTCCACCAGGCTCATTCGATTTACTTAAACCACTAGGCCATTAGGCTAACTTAATACATTCGACGCATTTCCATTTGAGCTTCTCGACCTATGTAAGCTTCCTAACCCATTTAATCCATACCCCTTGCAGACTATTGGTAGTGGACGACAGTTGAAGACCCTTCCATAGATATCATCGAGTTCTCGATTCAACCCTACAAGAAACTTGAACATTTTTTCGATTTTCACCATATTTTGGTAACATATGTTATCCTCTATACATTCTCATTCTTCTTCATAACTCAGATCAAGTTTTTGCCATAATAATGTCATTTTCATGTAATAATTGATGATATCTTTTTTCTTTTTTTCAATTACTAGAGTTGGATTTTTAGGTCAAAGATGTAGGCTAAATTTTTATTGTTAAAGTAAATTTCTCATACGATTTTCCATACATCTTTAGTTGTTAGATAGAAAAATGTAAGTTTTCCCAATAGAGCGTATTATAGAATAAATGAGTAATGCATTATTGAATTTTCAGAATTTCAACTTTGGAAAGCATTGATGTCAGTGAATTCTAAGTTCGTAAGTTCTCCAATATAATGACCTAATTTATTCTTTTCGTTGATTACTAATTTTATTGATTGAATTTATTCTCTCAATTTTTTCCCATTTAGTTTCTACTAAGGGTGTTAGGAATTAGTTATCATTTGAATTCATACTAGGAAGGGATTTTGAATTCTAATTTTCAAAAAAATTATTAGGAATATTAGTTATGGGATTTTGAGGCTATAGGAACTACTATTAATTAGAAACCAATTTAAAAGAAATAATGCTTTGATATTATATTGAAATGGATAAAATATTGAATAGTGTATTTTTTTATATTTTAATATATCTTTTTGTAAGAGATTAACTACTAATTTATAGTACATTGGACCAAAAAAAAAATCCTAATCTATGTAAATGAAATATTCTAATAAAGTTTCTAATTTATCATACTTACATTATTAAAATCATATTTCAATAATTAAAATACTCTAAAAATCAGGAATTTCAACCAATCCCTTACAGCTCCACCCATTCAAAGTCCAATTCGGTTGTTTGGTTCTCTGAAAATATTGATTATACAAGTGTCTTTCTCTTATACCTGAACTAAAAGGTTCTACGTACTTTCTATAAAACTGAAGGTCTACTGTAGAGATGAGCTTTTGATCTGTACAACTTGGCTAATAATGGTTTCATCTCTATGAATAAACTCTTCGTTTTGCCTAAGCATTTTGGAGAGAAGTGTTTGCTCGGTAATTGTTGGAATGTGATTAGATCTGTTGATGATGATGGCAGTGTGAATTTTAAAGATGTTATATATTACTCTTTAGTGTGTAAATTAGAAAAGTAACACATTGGTTAGTAACGAAGATGAGTGTTTGATTTGGGGCTATAAATAAAGTCCTCCTTCACTATTTGTAAACAACCCAAAATTTGTAAATCTTCCTCTCTTTTGTAAGGGTAATTGATTAGCTCAATTTTTCCCAATTAGTTGTAATTTTATAGTTCATCCAATTGGAGATAGTGAAAGTGGTCAACGACGCCCGAAGACCTAGGTAACATTTATATTGAATCTCGTTAAATTTCTGGTGTTATTATTTTTCTGCTTTAATATTTCTGTTTCAATATCTGTTTTAGTTTATTTTAGCATTATATTTCCAATATTATTATTTTGTCGTGTTAGTTTGAGTTCTATTCATTTAAATCATAAGTAAATAGTTACTACTTAAAATAGGAAAAATATACCCGATTTTCCCAACAATTGGTATCAAAGCCGAAGGTTTTCTACCTAGGCATTTGTTTGTATTCCGTTTGTTTGCTATTGAAATATAGTTACTAGTTGTTGTAATTTGAAGAAATGGCAAAAGAAAAATCTTTTTCAAACAAAGGCCAGTCATCCATGTCAAGCAGAACTATGGTGATGAATGCAAGGTTCGAGGTGGAGAAGTTTGATGGAACCGGTCATTTCGGCATGTGGCAAGGCGAAGTTCTAGATGCTCGGTTTCAACAAGGTCTAGACATCGCCATTGAAGAAGAGAAACCAGATGGAGCAGATGAAGTAGAGTGGAAAAATATCAATCGATTGGCATGTGGTACAATCTGTTCGTGTCTCTCAAGAGAAAAAAAGTACACGTTCATGAAGGAGACATCCGCAAATAAGTCGTGGAAGACGTTGGAGAACAAGTTCATGAAGAAGAGTGGACAAAATCGGCTCTATTTGAAGAAGAAGTTCCGATTTAAATACCTTCCAGGTACTACAATAAATGACCATATTACTGTTTTTAATCAATTAGTAGCAGATTTGTTAAATATGGATGAAACTTTTAAAGATGAAGATTTAGCCTTGATGTTGTTAGCTTCCCTTCCTGGTGAGTTTGATCATCTTATTACGAGTTTACTCATTGGGAAGGATAAAGTGTTTTTTGAGGAAGTTTGTACTGCTTTGTATAGTTATGAAATTAGAAAGAAAGATAAAAGAGAAAGCAGGAATGAAGCAGCAGAGGCTTTTTCTGTAAGAGGACGTCCGCAAACACAACATAAAGGAAGGAGAGGTAGATCTCTATCAAAAGGAAGACTTGGTAAAGATGAATGTGCCTTTTGTCATGAGAAAGGCCATTAGAAGAAAAATTGTCTGAAGTTGCAAAAGAAAGGAAAAACTGTGCAATCTGATGCATATGTAGCTGAAAGCAATTCAAATTCAGATTTTGCATTGGTTGGTTCGTCAACAGCATCTCATCCTGGTGATTGGATTTTTGATTCAGCATGTACTTTCCATATGTCTCCTAACAAGGAATGGTTCTTTAACTTTGAAGAACTAGACGGTGGAGTTGTTTTCATGGGTAATGATTATCCATGCAAAGTTTTGGGAATCGGTACAATTCGTTTGAAGAATCAAGATGGTTCAACCAGGGTCTTGACAAATGTTCATTATGTTCCAGATATGAAGAAGAATCACATTGCTGTGGGAGTCTTAGAATCAAAAGGCTTCACTGTGACCATACAAAATGGGGCATTAAAGGTTACTTCTGGAGCACTTATAGAGATGAAAGGTGTTTGGAAGAATAACTTGTACTAGTACCTTGGTTGTACGGTTATTGGGATAACATCAACATCAATTTCAGATGAAGAAAGAGATTTAGAAACTACCAAGTTGTGGCATATGCGTTTGGGACATGCTGGTGAAAAAGCTTTACAGATTCTGGTGAAGCAAGGCCTATTAAAAGGTGCGAGAACTGGCAAGTTGGAATTCTGTGAGCATTGTGTATTGGGGAAGCAGAAAAGAGTAAGCTTTGGCACTGCTTTTCATAATACAAAGGGCATTTTGGATTATATCCATACTGATGTATGAGGGCCAACAACTCCATCCATGAGTGGTAAACATTATTATGTCATTTTCGTTGATGACTTCTCCAAAAGAGTTTGGGTGTATCTCATGAAGAAAAAAGATGAAGTGTTGGGGATTTTTCTCAAGTGGAAGAAGATGATCGAGACTCAGACTGGTAAAAAGATCAAGCATATGAGGTCTGATAATGGCACTGAGTACACAAACGATCCATTTATGAAAGTTTGTGAAGAAGAAGGGATAGTGCGACACTTCACTATTCGAAAAACACCATAACAAAATGGAGTTGCAGAACGTATGAACTGGACTTTGCTGGAGAAGGTTCGGTGTATGTTGTCAAATGCTGGTTTAGGCAAGCAGTATTGGGCTGAGGCTGTGACATATGCATGTCATCTCGTCAACCGTCTACCATCGTCTGCTCTTGAAGGTAAAACGCCTATGGAGGTATGGTCTGGAAAACCTGCTAGAGATTACGATTTCTTACATGTGTTTGGTTCAATTGCATACTACCATGTAACAGAATCAAAGTTGGACCCAAGGGCCAAGAAAGCCATTTTTTTGGGGATCCCTTTTGGTTCTAAGGGATATCGACTATGGTGCCTTGAAACGAAAAAGATAATCTTTAGCAGAGATGTTACCTTTGATGAATCTGCATTGTTGAGAAAGGTAACTAAGAAGATTGATGACACTTTAGAGCAGGTGGAGCAAACTCTGAAACAAGTGGAGTTTGAAAGAAAAATTGTTGATCCAGTTAGTGAAAATAAGACAGAAGCTGATCCTCCATTGACAAAAGATGAATCATATGAAGAGGTTTTAACCCAAGAACCTCCACAGCAACAAGAAGAAACTACAGTTGATAAGCCACGATGACAAAATGTCAAGGTACCTGCTCGATACAAGGATTTTGAAGACCTACCTACTCGGTTTAAGAATACGGTGGCCTGTGCACTTTCAGTTGTGCATGATGATGTTCCTTCCATATATAAAGAAGCAATCAGAAGCCCTGAAGTTGAAGATGGAAGGAAGTCATGGATGAAGAACTTTTGTCCCTTCAGAAGAATAAAACATGGAAGTTGATACAACTACCTAAGGGCAAGAAGGCAATTGGATGCAAATGGGTGTATACAAAGAAATATGGATTTCCTAACAAAGATGGTATTTGCTACAAGGCAAGGTTGGTGGTTAAGGGCTACGCTCAGAAGGAGGGAATCGATTATAACGAGGTATTTTCTCCAGTTGTAAAACATTCTTCCATTAGAATTTTGTTGGCCTTGGTAGCACAGTTCGATTTGGAACTAGTTCAACTTGATGTGAAAACCGCGTTTTTACACGGTGACTTAGAAGAGGAAATCTATATGTCTCAACCAGAAGGGTTTATTGTTGCTGGTAAAGAGAATTGGGTTTGTAAGCTGAAAAAATCATTGTATGGATTGAAGCAATCTCCAAGGCAGTGGTACAAACTATTTGATCAGTTTATGTTGCAACAGAAGAACACCAGAAGCACACGTGATCATTGTGTGTATTTTTGCAAGCTACAAAATGAGTCTTTCGTCTATCTCCTATTGTACGTCGATGATATGTTGATTGCATCAAAGAGCCAAGCAAAAATTGAAAAGTTAAAGGCTCAACTAAGTCAGGAGTTCGAGATGAAATATTTGGGAGAAGCCAAGAAGATTCTCGGTATGGAGATAAGTAGAGACAGGAAGAAGGGGAAGCTTAGTTTGACCCAGAGTCAATATTTGAAGCGGATACTACAACGTTTTGGTATGAATAAACAGACAAAACCTGTAAGTACTCCGCTAGTTCCTCAATTCAAGCTTAGTGCTCAATTATCTCCTAAGAATGATGCATAACGAGAATATATGGCAAAGGTACCATATGTAAATGCAGTTGGTAGCTTGATGTATGCAATGGTGTGTACAAGACCTGACATTTCACATGCGGTTGGTGCTGTAAGCAGGTATATGCATGATCCTGGTAAAGGACATTGGTTGGCTGTGAAATGGATTCTACGGTATATTATAAATACTGTAGATGTTGTTTAGTATTTCAGCAGGATAATACCATTGGTCAATGTGCAGTCGGATATTGTGATTCTAACTATGCAGGAGATTTAGATAAGCGTCAGTCAACTACTGGTTATGTGTTTACTCTTGCTAAAGCACCAGTCAGTTGGAAGTCTACCTTGCAGTCCACAGTTGCTTTGTCTACTACAGAGGCAGAGTATATGGCAGTTACAGAGGCTGTGAAGGAAGCTATTTGGTTACAAGGTTTGCTTGAAGACTTAGGAGTTGGTCAAAAACATATTAAGGTGTTTTGTGATAGTCAGAGTGTTATTCATTTAGCAAAGAACCAAGTCTACCATACACGTACAAAGCACATTGACGTTCGTTACCATTTCGTGCGAGAGATTATTGAAGAAGGTGGAGTACTAGTTCAGAGGATTAGTACGACAGAGAATCCCGCAGATATGATAACCAAGGTGGTAACAACAATCAAGTTCAAACATTTTCTGGACTTGATTAACATCCTACAAATTTGAATTGGCGTTGGCGTCGTTGATCTAGTAATTGAAGAAATCATTTTAAACCATTAAGTCGCTAAGATGGAGATTTGTTATATATTGCTCCTTAATGAGCAAATTAGAAAAGTCTCACATTGGTTAGGAATGAAGATGAGTGTTGGATTTGGGGCTATAAATAAAGCACTCTTTCACCATTTGTAAACATCCCAAAATTTGTAAATCTATCTCTCTTTTGTAAAGGTAATTAGCTCAATTTTACCCAATTAGTTGTAATTTTGGAGTTCATCTAATTGGAGATAGTAAAAGTGGTCAACGACGCCCGAGGACCTAGGTAACATTTATACCGAAACTCGTTAAATTTCTGGTGTTATTATTTTTCTGCTTTAATATTTCTGTTTCAATATCTGTTTTAGTTTATTTTAACATTATATTTCCAATAGCATTATTTTGTCGGGTTAGTTTGAGTTCTATTCATTTAAATCATAAGTGAATAGTTACTACTTAGAATAGGGAAAATATACCCGATTTTCCCAACAAAAGAGTTCAAGAAGATGATGGTTTGCGCTTGAAATTTCAGTTTGACGGGCAATAAATAATGTCAAAGATTTAATCATTATTATTTTTTAAGTATATTCATTTTGATTTGATTTCTCTTTCAATAATTCTACGAGAGTTTGATTCTATCTAAACTTATTTTTCAGTCTTGTGCTTATCGTTTCTTTGCGACTTAATTTCTCTTAACATTTGATCTAGTAGGAGCTTGAGGATGTCATTTACTTTAATAATCTACTGAATGGCCAAGGTTTCTCAACTGATCTTGTTGGATAAGTGGATGAAGCTACTAATTTTACTATTTTAGATGAGACCCTCGTATCTCATTACTACATAAATAGGCATTAAAGTCGGTTTTTAACCGACTTTAAATTTAGAGACTTAAAATGTAAAGTCGGTTCAGGCCGTGAACCGACTTTACACATATTTGTTTTTATTTTTATTTTTATTTTTCATATTATTCAGTATATATATATATATATAACATAAAAAACTAAAATATAAATAATAATACAAATAATTAAAAATTTAAATATATTTAATTACTTGATAATTAAATTTATTACAAAACAAATAATGCATAAATAATACATATAGTTAACTTAAATTACAAATAAAATAATGTCATCAAAGTATAATTATTATGCGATCGAGTAAGCTTGGTTGGCGTAGAATCTTGATTGGCCTTCACAAGCATTATGACAAAAAAACAGCTGATCTATATAACAAATATTCTCCTACATACATGAGCACGTAAAACATCCACTAAAAAAGTAGTCTAAACTTCAGACGTACGAATGAAGAAATTAAATCATTATAAATATTATCATAAAAAAGAGATTACCACGTACAACGACATTCGACGAACTCATATTAGCATTATTAATCATTTGTCTATATATATGAAGTTATCTGGAATCTCTACTACTATTTTTTAATGCTATATATAATGAACTCTAAATATGAAATCAATTGTAACTTCGATTTCTTACTTGGCTTGTGTGAGTTTTGGTGCCCTTAAACATATGAAACACGTTCATGTGCACCAAAACTCATACAAACTAAGAAACAAATCGGACCTATGTACACCTGATTTGTACATTTATAGCTCATTATATCATTAAAAATACTAGCAGAGATTCCAGATAAATTCATATTTATAAATAAATGATTAATAAAGTGTTAATATGAGTTCGTCAAATGCAAGTAGGAAAGAGATATGAGATGTAATTTGGGCCAAAAATAGGTCCATAAAACAATACATTCCCCTAAATACATGAGCATATATATGATTAATTATCATCAAACAAGTGATTTCAGACACAGGAATAAATAAAGAAGGCCAAATCATTAAAAAAATTACTGTTATGTTGTCATATGCTATTCAAGATCATCAGAATCTTCTTCTGATTCTTCTTGTGATGATATAATTTGAACCATGTGAGAACTACATGTATTCAAAATCAAAATAAGAATATGATTTCATTTATTTACAAAAACAAACTCAAATATGTTAAAAACTTGTATGTATATGGGTAAAATATATTATCACATCATCAATTGGAATTTTGATATTTGTGATGATTTCGCTCATAAATTTCATGACATAATAACCACACATGACTCCATTATTTTGTTGTGGAACCTACAAAAAAAAGTGCATGTATACATGAATTTTCATATTCGAACATCCTTATTATTTAATTGTAAAATTAATAAAATTATTAATATTGAATTGTACATACCATAACTTTTGTCCATATAAGCTTATGAGATTTTTTAAGGACAATCCCCCTAAATTTGTTCCACAACTTCCATGCCCTATCAAGGTATAAAACGATTAGTTTTTATTAAATATTACAAAAAATAATAGAAAAAACTAATATGTAACTATATATGTATGTAATATGATGTATGTAATCCACTCACATTCTTATTATACTTTTCCCCATGAGTATCATCGATATTTTCTCCATGATAATATCAACATTTATAGCTCAATAGAATACCATTACGGATAAGGTGATACTTAACCTCATCAAATTCATGAAATCGCTCATTTTTACATTTAACGCATGGACATCGAATCATACTACTTCCAGTATTACTAGTTCTACAAGCAAATTCCATGAAACTTTCAACTCCAGAAATATAGTCTTGCTCAATTCTACACTTTGACATCCAAGATTTTTCCATTTTCTATTAATGATATTAATTAAACATATTACTTAATTATGTATTATTATATATAAATTTCCTAATTATTAGAATATATATCAAAACATACATAATGCAAAACAGTTATCATTTTAATCATTTTACAAAACCATTTATATACAAATTAAAAAATAAGCAACATGTTTCATGAATATATATATAAAAACCAATCACGCGGTTGATTCTAATTTCTAAGAATGTTACTATATCATAATTAAAAAATAATATTAATTATACATATAAATAAATTTATCCACGCAAACCCACACAACATTTCAGATATTATTGAATACATATATACAATTAATAAGTCAGACATTATTATTACAAGCAAATAAAAAAACATAACTAAATCAAAAATTTATACAAAATATAAAAAAAATTGATCGAATAATAAGCTAGCTGCATTCTGCATAAACTAAGTCAAACATATTTTTTAGGTTTTGTCCGTTTTTGGCTATCTATACATTTTCACAAAGAAACTGCTCAATATTGGGCATGTTACAAATATTTAGTTGACGAGATCTTAGGTTTTTAATTAACGAATAAAAATTCGCAATTTGAGAGGCTGTTCCTAATTAACGAATTACAATTACACGCTGATAAAATTAGCACAGATTGAGATTGATTTTGGCTAAGCAATAACAGAAAATACCCATAAACAAATTTTAATATTTTGCTAAAAAAAAGAAGAACTGATAGATAATGTGAGAAGAGAAATATAACTTACAAACCGACGTTCAAATGATGGTCGGAGGTGACCGAAAATGTAGAACGAAGGTGGCGCACAGTTAAGATTTTGGGAGAAAATGATTCTGAGTGAGGAAAGGAGAGAGGAAGAAAACTGGAATCTGCGTACAAAATAAGCCGAGAGGGAATATATTAGGTGGATAGCGTCGGTTATCCACGTCAAACGACGCTACGTCACGTGGATAGCGTCGGTTGACGTGGATAACCGATTTTACATAGCGACTTATATACCCCTTTTTGTAGTAGTATCTTTTGAGTATTTCCTTGTGTTAAGACTATTAATTTTGTTTGTTTCGTTGTACTAGTTTTTTTTTCCTCTTTTTATATTTCTTATATGTTACTCATTTTAGTTTGAGTCGTAGACTATTTTGTGGGTTATGATTGTATCTATTATTGAATTTGGTTCGTTTTCTCTTACTTCATGCTGGACAATGCTGGTGAATTATGGATCTATTTATGTATATCTTCTACTAGCTTTTATTCTAAAAAATTTAAGCTATGGTATCTTTAGGGAACATTTGACTTGTTGAAGATGAATTCCTATTTATTGTTGAGTCCTCAATTTGTACTGTTGTTTTTCTATTTATTGTGTATTGTTATTATTTGGATTCTTTGTTTTAGTTGGTTTGGTTATTAAACTTGTATTGAAGGTTTTTAGTTGGTTTGGTTATTAAGCTTGTATTCAAGGTTGTTAGGTAGACATGGAAACGATTTAGTTTTGGTCGTATTCGAACTCAATTGAATCGATTTATTATAAATTTTGTGATGAATCGTTTCAAATCACTCGGGTTTAATTTCGTTTGATTTGTGTAATATTTATAGGATAAAAAACCAATTATTTGGACACATTTGATTTTTTTATTTTTTAAATGAAAATATTATATTATATTTTTATTTAATTAAAATGACTTAACATGCTGACTATGTGAGTTACTTGTAATTGAAAATATTAATTAACAATAAATAAATTGATTAAGAAGATGTATTATTCCTAAAACTACTTTATATTTAAAAGAATTTATTGACATTCTTTCATGTAGTATTATTTTTTCATAGGTATTTTTAATAAAATTTTAAAATAAATTATAAAAATATTATCCACACAAATAACTTGATTTAAAAAACAAGCATTATAACTCAAGAATTTTAATAACAAAATTAATAAGTTTAAAGAGTCTTAATAAAAAAATTATTCAAGAAAATTTATAATCAATAATATATATTATAATTTCGAATCACATCAAATATCATTTTATCTATAACAAAACTTAAAATTAAAAATATTTACTAAATAATTCATAAATAACTTATATAGTAAATAATTATAAATATAAATACTATCATGTATGTGTATTATGGATTACATTTTAACCATAAAAAATACAAATCGTTAAATGTTATAATTGATTAATTGATTAATTGATTAATTTAAAAAAATAACATAATTTTTATTTTAAATATAAGTAATCGAATTAAGTCTGTTATTTTATCCCAAATCGTTTATAATGACATAAATAATGTTTAAACTCACATATAAATAGATTCTTTTTATCCCGATCTAACTCAAATGCATTGGTTATCCGTAGTTACTTATATATTGTTAACTCAATCTTTAATCCATCAAATTTTATATATTACTTTGTTGCTATACTTACTTGTCATGAGGTATGGCTTGTAGCACTTGTGGGAATTAAGACATGCCAGGGCTTCGTTTATTTATGTATCCAGCCCATCACGAAAGTATCACATGGAGCAGTGGAGACCTAAACAATAAAAGGAATTTCATTTGGACTTGCAGGTAATTGTTGGCAAGTTAGACCACACTAGTACACTTAAAGAAAAACTCAAATAATCTTACTAGTTTTATGCTTACCTCATGTTGTGAAGAAACATAGTTCAGAATTCACAATTTGGGGTGTTAAGAGACACCAAATCAACGCCGTATTAGCAAGTATAATTGACATTTCTATACCAATGGAGTACATGTTTTAGGCACAGGAATAACGTGAGTTCAAAACCGTCAATATAATGTGAGAACTCTCATGTCCTCATTCAAAGTTGTTATATGGCTTGTAAATATCGTTTCATTCTTATCATAATTTACACTCACTTAAAACATAATTTTCGTTCAAATTTAACTTTATAAATAATTATATTTTATATTTTTATTTTTTTTGTATTTTTACTTGTCTCATTTAAATTTATTTAAAATAAATATAATATTTCAAATAATATTATCTCATTATATTAAAAATTAATGTTGTGAATTTTTCCCAAATTTGTGGGTAACTACAAATAAAATTCGATTTTTTCACTAACAGAGAAAATACATTTGCCAGGGTGGGTTAAGGATCATATTTCCTGCTCCATTAAATCACCAAATCCGAATTTCTTGCATTTTATATAACTTCATATTTACTTTAAAAAATACAATATTATAATTAAAAATATATTTTATTTTGATTTTTTAACGATCTTCAAAATAAATAATTAAGCATAATTTAAAAAAAAAAATTTAAACATAAATTTTATTAATTTATGACATTAAATGTATGTTATTCGTGAGTGGAAATATCCAATCCCTACGAACTCTTCAAAACTCAAACCGAGAATATTCATCCCATCTTATTCCGACCCGATCCAACCCTGCAAAGAATTAGTGTGGGAATGAAGATGGCAAACTCGACCTACTCCATCTCATACCATTGACAATCCTATCAAAAGTTAATTCAAATTAGATGAGATGTGTTTTTTAAATTAATAACATATCATCCAAATAAACAAATATAGTTGACATCTTATACCAATAACAAACATATATAAATCAGAAATGCAAATAGAATCGCAAAATACTAAAAACTGACAAAAATCTAAAAAAAAAAATTTGAATTTAGGATAAAATATTGAATGAACAAGAAGGGAATAAAAAATCCACTTAGTGATAGAAAGGTGGAGGAGCTGCATAACCCAAGAAGGGCCTTCCAGACTGACAAAGAGAGCCATGAATGCTGGTATCGCAAATATGATGGATCATGTCTTTGAGCTTGTGGAAGCCATTCTCGAAAACTCCAAATCCAAATATCAAACCAATTGCTATCCCCACCAATATCACACACAAACACAGCATGCAAGTCTTGCCCGGACAACACATCTTAGCTTATAGTTATTTCTGGGTATTTGAGATATTCAAGTTTCGACTGCGGATTTTGGGATTCTATGGTCTACGAAAATTAAGGTGAAAATCTGTTTTGCTATGAGTATTGTTCGCTTCAAAGGACAGCTACTGAATTACCATAAACAAGTTTTCTACTTTTTTGAAATTTTGTGGATTATGAATTTAGGATGATTGATATTTGGATAATAAAGTGATGATTGTGTTTCTTCTTCTTAAGGGACGAGAAAGAGGATCGGTTTTCTTGGGATACAAATGACATGGAAGTACGTGAGAGGTGGAATTGTTAGTGATATTTGGGGTTAACTGGCTTGGGTTGTTTAACGGTTAAGTTGAATGCACTTAAACAGCGTTAAAGGTGGAGAATTTGGAGAAATATAAAACGGGTTAACCATTGTGGAAACATAAATATGTACACGTTTTAAATTTTTTGACACAAACAACAGTCTTACTTGTTATTAATATAATACTGGATAAATAAGAATTGCATTTTGTGTATAAATTTAAAATACATCAAAAGTATAAAATTTATATAAATTGTAAGTTATACACAAATAAAAGGGTTTTTGTCTATAAAAGTCATCCTTCTTATTATAGTTTTAAAATAGAATTAAATGTGTTTTAGTTTAAAAATAAATAAAAAAATATATATCAACTCTATTTTACAAAACATAATTATTATAAAAATAACAAAATATTAACACCTTATAAATTTATAATTCATTTTAAATACACAAATCTCTTTTATCATATTATATATTACAATTTTATTTTAAAAAATAAAAAATAATTTATTTTATAATAAAATAAATATAAATTTATACGAAAATGATATGCTAAACATTTTGATAATTCATAAATAATATAATATTAATTATAATTATGATATAAAAATAATATTCATAAAAATAATTAAATTATTAAAACAAATTGTGAAACCTCTCTATCCAACTTTTTACAAGATACAATACAAACATAGAATATTATATCGCAAATTTTGTGTAAAAATATTATTTAATATAATATTATTATAATTATTTTTATTATTAATATAATAAAATATATAAATTATATCTAATTAATTATATTTTAATACTTAAATAAATTATTATTAATAAATATTTGTTATCTTAGTAATAATTAAAATTCTAATAATATTAGAGATATATGTTATAATGTAATTTATTTTTTAATTTTTTTAATCTTAATAACTTATTTTTTTTAAATGTCAAAAAAATTGCATAAAATTATTGTAACTATTTATTATTATTTTTTTATAATAAATTTTTGATAAGTTATTTGTTATAAAAAATTATATATTTTTTATTATATAAATATAAATTATTTTTATTATTTTTTATTTCTAATAAAAATAAATTATTATTTATTAAAAGTCTGTTAAAAATTGGTGGAAGAGATAGGTGGTAATTAGAGAAGTAAAGTTAAGGTAGGAGAGAGAAGATTAAAGAATTTGATGCAGAAAAAATAAAAAAATTTATGGACAAATTGTTAAAGAATTTATAACATGACTATTTCTAAATTAAAATATAATTAAAACTATTTCTAAACTATAATAATATACTACCTTTTATAGACAAATCAACCAAATAAAATATTAAGCAATGATTTAGATTTATATGTCATGCATTGTTTTTAAGATATATATTTTTTGTTTATTGCTAATGTTCGAGTATTCAAACAAATTATATATCAAACAACAAATTTATTCTAATACTCTAATTACTTCAAAATTGGTCTTCTCGTCAACGTATGGATGGAGCTGATAAAATAAACGGGCCATAAGCTATTAAAATGGAAAATAATTTTAGAAACCAAGCATTCAATTAAATTAATAAGAGAATAAAATTGTTTTTCTCCTTTGACGTAATACAAACAGTCAATTCAATTTATTTTTTTCCAAACCAGTTCTTGTTCATAAATTTTCCAACATTACACTTAACTATGAAGGCCAGTGAGGGTTGTTGGAATAATGTCAAGGGTAAATAAATTTATTTACATTTAAATTAATAAGATATAAATGTGATAGGTTTTTAAAATAATAATAAATAATATGTGGAAAAATTTATGCATTACACTCTAGACATGTGAGAATAAACAAAATTCATATGATAATCGAATGCATCGAGAGTTTGAGACGAAGTTGGAAATTAGGGGTGTTCATGGTTCGGTCTAGTCCGGTTTTACCTAAAAAAAATTTAACCAAATCAGATCGTTCATATTACTCGGACCAGACCGAATCGGACCGTTTGAAACGGTTTTAAGAAATAAAAACCGGATCGGACCGTTAGATTTATAAAACGATTTGGTCCGATTTTTTTATAATTTAATGAATAATAATGTGAAATTTTTAATATATTATTAAACCGGTCCGATTCGGTTCGAATGGTTTAAAATTAGTAAAAACTGGACCGAACCGTTTGATTAGTAAAATCGTTCGATTTGGTCCGATCTGATCCAGTTTATGGACACCTGGAAACCATCTTCAACGAAATCGCATCTTGTAATACTGTGTATTGTACGCAGTAACCTTTTATATAAATAACCAGTTTTGTGACACTTGTAGATGTGCTACTCAAATCTTTTTAATGGTTAAAAATATAGCGACGAAAGAAATAATATACTTTGCGCAAATAAATATTAACGTGATTTACATGCAATTAATATATAATTTTTTTATAGATAAAAATACAATCAAAGAAATAAAAATTTAGAAATTATTTTTTCTCAATGTAAAAAATTAAATATGTTGTAAATTACAGCAATTTTTTTTAATAAATATAAACATAACATACACCCAAAGAAAAAAAATATGTTTAAAATACACTTAAAAATTAAAACTAATAAGTTATACAAAGAAAACATTTCTTATTTACAATTGAAGGCAAATCCTTTGCTTTGAGTACATGAGAATTTAAAAAATAGTACAAATTTACAAGATATATATACAACAGACTTAAAATTAAAAATTAATAGTAGTTTATTCATTAAATTTCAATTAACAATAATGGTTATATAAAGAGAACATTAAACGCAAAGGGTTTGCTCATAATTAAATTTGAAAATTTTAAAAATACTACAAATTCACAATGGGTGTTAGTTTTATCACGGAGGTATCTAACACAACTTATTTGATTTATAGTAGTTAAATACTAACATTTTTTTCATATTGAAGGATAATTAGTTTAATTTGAACAAATCATAAAACTAATATCTCTAAAAATATTTGAAATATTATAAAGAAATTGTTGAATATTGGCTCTAAAAGTAACAAATTAGTGGCATAATTTAGGGAAATTAGTAGCCTAATTTGTGGCATGATTTAAGGAAATTAGTGGCCTAATTTAAGGCTTAAATTATGACACAATTTAGGAAAAGTGAGTCTTGCTTCATCTATAAATAGGGAAGAGTTCATGCATTAAAAAATAAGGTAAAAATCAAAAAAATCAAAGAGAGCATAAGCAAACTCAAAGAGAGAAAATACTTATAAATTTGAGATTTTTCTATAAGTTTGGGGAAACACTTGAGAGATATTATTGGTGAGGAAATCTGTATCTGTATTCTGTATATTTCCTACTCAGTTCAAATAATATCTGTTGTCTCTCGTAGACCTAGGCGAATTGCCGAACAACGTAAATTCTGTGTGTTCATTTTATCGCTTTGATATATTCACATACCAATATTTATTGTTTCTGCCCACAAAAAATTGGTATCAAAGCCAAATATAGCAGTATTATATATCAAATCGAAGCTCTCAACGAGACGAATGCAATAGTGAAAGAATCGGTCAAATTGAAAGTCAGAATCATCGCCAGAAGCTGCCGGAGTGCTGCTGCCAGCAACTGAGTCAACTCAGTCATTAGTGATATTTGAACCGAGTTGGTCCGTTTTTCATCCGTTTTCAGCAGAGTTGGATCTATTCTTAGCTAATTGGATCATTCCGGATTCAACTACAAACTCCTTTTTTTTCAAATAAGGTATAAAATTTGGGAAAACACTGTTTTAAGTTGTAAGCACAAAATTTTTGTTATCTGCTAGTACTTATGGCTGATAAAAGAGAGATCGAAGAAGGTGAACAAGTTGACCACAGAATTTATGGCAAGCCAAGTTTTTCTACTCGAAGAACTATGTTGTCCAACGCAAAGTTTGAGGTGGAGAAATTCGACGACACCAATAACTTTGGCATGTGGCAATGTGAGGTATTAGATCTATTGTTTCGAGAAGGATATAATATAGCCTTGGAGACCAGACCAGGAGATTATTCAAATAAATATTGGAATTATGTAAACCGAAAAGCTTGTGGCACAATTCGACTATGCTTAGGAAAAGATCAGAAGTACTTTGTCATGAAAGAGAATGTAGCCGCAGTTCTCTAGAAGAAACTAGAGGACAAGTACATGACGAAAAGTATTGAGAACATACTCTACTTGAAGAAGAAACTTTTCTGTTTCCAATACAAGAAAGGTACCCTTATGATTGAGCACTTAGATAATTTCAATAAAATTTTAGCCGATCTGCAAAATTTTAATGTTGAAATTATCAATGAAGATAAAGCTTTGTTGTTGCTGAATTCATTACCTGAGAGCTATGAACATTTAACCACAACCTTGTTATATGGAAATGATGAGGTTAAATAACGAGTATCGGAAGAAGGATCAACATGATCACAGAGACTCAACATCAGAAGCATTGACGGCATCCAGAGGTAGGACTAACAACAAAAAATCTGGTGAATCAAATAATAGGGGGCAATCTAGATCAAAGTCCAGAGGAGAGTCATCTAGAAGACGTCCTGCGAAGGACGAGTGTGCCTATTGTCACCAGAAAGGGCACTGGAAGAAAGATTATCCAAACAAAGACAAGTCAAATGCAAATGTTGCACAGAAGGTCGATGAAGATGAAGAATCAGCATTTTCAGTTTCATCATCAAAAACCTACTCAGATAAGTGGATCCTTGATTCTGGATGTTCTTATCATATGTGTCCAAACAGACATTGGTTTTCGAGTTTTGAAGAGCTCGATGGAGGAGTTGTGCTTATGGGCAACGACAATGCCTGTCAGACAAAAGGGATCGGAACAGTACGACTAAAGATGCACGATGGTACAATCAGGCGACTTACAAATGTAAGGTATATTCCTGACCTAAAGAAAAACCTTATTTCTTTAGGTGTTCTAGATTCTGATGGTTACAAGGTAACATTGGAAAATGGAGTCTTGAAAGTTGTACGAGGTGCATTTGTAGCGATGAAGGGTACTCGAAAGGCGAACTTGTATTTCCTAGATGGGAGTACAGTTACAGGAAGAGCAGTTGTCTCAAGTAGTTCTGAAGAAAAGACAAATGATTCTTCCCGCATGTGGCACATGCGCTTAGGGCAAGTCGGTGAAAAGGCTTTGCAAGGCTTAATAAAGCAAGGTCTTTTGAAAGGTGCCAAGACTGGAAAGTTTGATTTTTGCGAGCATTGTGTAATGGGAAAACAAACAAGAGTCAAGTTCGGCACTGTCATTCATCGTACTAAGGGATCTATTGATTATATTCACACGGATGTCTGGGGACCTTCAAAGAATGCTTCACTTGGAGGTAAACGCTGGTTTGTGACTTTTATTGATGATTTCTCTAGATATGTCTGGATATACACCATGAGTCACAAAGATGAAGTTCTGGATATCTTTCTTAAATGGAAGAAAATGATTGAGACTTAGACAGGCAGGAAAA
Organism: Hippophae tibetana; assembly: GCA_037013495.1. NCBI lineage: Eukaryota > Viridiplantae > Streptophyta > Magnoliopsida > Rosales > Elaeagnaceae > Hippophae > Hippophae tibetana. The sequence goes on from CM072804.1 coordinate 14,025,476, forward strand.
TTAAGAGGCTCAGATTTGATAATGGCGACGAGTACAAATCAGATCCCTTCTTCAAAGTTTGTCAAGATGAAGGGATAATCAGACATTTTTTTGTTCCTCGTACACCACAACAGAATGGAGTTGTAGAAAGAATGAATCGTACTTTGGTTGAGAAAGTTCGATGTATGCTATCTCAATCCAAATTGAGCAAGGCATTTTGGGCTGAGGCTTTGTCATATGCAACTCATATAGTCAACAGACTTCCTACGACTGCATTAGATGGGAAAACTCCTAAAGAGGTATGGTCTGGACAACCTGCTACTGATTATGATTCATTGCGAATATTTGGATGTCCAGCATATTTTCATGTTAGTGAATCCAAACTGGATCCTAGAGCAAAGAAAGCTGCATTAGTGGCATAATTTAGAGAAATTAATGGCATGATTTAAGAAAATTAGTGGCCTAATTTAAGGCTTAAATTATGGCACATTAGGGAAAGAGAGTCTTGCTTCATCTATAAATAGGGAAGAGTTCATGCATTGAAGAATAAGGCAAAAATCAGAAAAATCAAAGAGAGCATAAACAAACTCAAAGAGAGAAAATACTTGTGAGTTTGAGAGTTTTCTATAAGTTTGGGGAAACACTTGAGAGATATTATTAGTGAGGAAATCTGTATCTGTATTCTGTATACTTCCTACTCAGTTCAAATAATAGCTGCTGTCTCCCGTGGACCTAGGCGAATTACCGAACCACGTAAATTTTGTGTGTTCATTTTATCGCTTTGATATATTCACATACCGTTATTTATTGCTTCCGCACATAACAAAAATAAAGGGTAAAAAAAATTATATTGTTGTTAATTTTCATATTTAAATAGATTTGAAGGTTTAGATCGAGTACAAAATTTTTTGATAACTAAAGTATGCGCTCTCTTATTTGTATAATTCATGCATATATAAAAAATTTATAACAAAGAATTGTGTGGATTATAATTTCAAAAGTTTTTTTTTAGTAAAATTCAAAGGAAATAAAGATTAAATAAATCTTTATTTGAAGTACAAGTAAAAAAATCTCTAACCTCAAATCAGTACTAGCTTTATAAAAAATCAAATTAATATCAAAATAATTTTTTTCACAATTTAATATATACATAAATTCATATTGTATAATTAAATTTATTATTTTTAATAAGTGATTCAACTATCACTTCATCATCGTATATTTCAATTTTATATCTAATAAATAGTTCACATATATACAACAACTTTGTTCACGTAGCACTCAAGATCAAGGGATGTCTAATTGATAAAAGTAAAAGATTTAAATAAATAATATTAAAACATCAAACAAACACATGTTTTTCAAAAAAATAGACAAACAAAATTTCCTTTTATAAATGCAAACTCTCCTTTTATATGTATATATTATAATTTTATAAACATCTATAAAATTATCAATTTTTTTTAATATTTTGATTTAAGAACTTGTGAATTTGTTTTAATATGTGGAGGGAAAATAGACAAATACATGGCTGGAAATTTCAAATATTACAATCTAATGTTGCTTTAGACATAACTCTGATTAATTATAGTAAATGAAATTTTTTACTATCAAGTTTATTTGAGATTATTATAAAAATATTATCCAATTTTTTTATTATTTTCATATTATTAAACTTTAAAAATATTATAAAAATACATTCGAATTATTTTTTATTATTTTCATACAATTAAACTTTGTAAATATTATAAAAATATCATCAAAGTCGAAAAGTTAATAACAATTAACAACAAATTACATTATAATAATGATATTTTTGTAACATTTATAAATTTTAATAGTAAAAAAAACTTATAATATTTTTATAATAATCCTTAAAATTTAGTTCTAAAAATTTTATTTACTCGTTAAATTTTTACCAGCTCTATCCATTTTTTCCCAAAGAAAAAGGGATGAATAGTTATGTTGACAAAAAGTATATTAGAGGCATGGTAGATCAAGAAAATAGATTTCAACAATTAAATAAAATCACTTTATGTCATAAAAAAGAAAAAAAGAAAAAAACTCTCTTTCTGTTCATTTTTAATGTGTAATTGAAACGAAAAATATAAGAAAATAAAATTTACAAAAGCTAAATAAATAGGTGCATCAAACAAATTCAACTCTCTATAAATATTAATAAAAATCATCACACAATAATGATTTAAACGAAAATCACGTAATAACATCATTTATTATATTTCATATACTTTTATTATTAAAAAATTATTTAATTAAATCTAGTTTAATGTTATTAAAATGTTACCTTTTTATTAAAAGTGTTATTTTTTAATTTCACACCTTTTTTTTCTCAAATTTAATGTTATTGTTTTTCGAAATGGTTTAATGTAATTATTGATGCTAAAAAAAGATCAATTGCATGTCATGTTTGGAATGGTTTGGTTGTGGCTAGGAGTATAGCGGCCCAACTGCAAAACAGCTTAAAATAACCATTTATATTCAGTCAGACTGGAGAATACAAGGACACGTGTAAGCTGAAAAGTTGACATGCAAGATTATTCGCTTGGAAAACATTTTCGATATTATATATCACTCAATAATCAGTATTACGTAGATTGATTAAATTTTATTAATGACCATAAAATTTTAATGAAAGTTAAATCAATAACAATGAATCTATAATCAATAATAATGAATCAATGCACTTAAATGTTTCATAAAGGAATTACTGATCAAAACTAATATCAAATACTTTACGATCAACTCTGCAGGCACTCATTATAAGAAACTCCCTTCAATCGTACGAAAGTAATTTGTATGTCTCTCAAAAATTAAAGACCAAACAGAAAACACAGAACTTATCAGAAGAAAATGGAGGATTACTAAGAAGAACGGTACAATAAAATATCTGGAGGGTCACTTTTGGGGATAATGGGTTTCTGTTTCTTGGTATCAGACACTCTCACATACTGATGAGTTCACCGCTGTTGCTGATATGCGGTCCTCTACTGCTCTGTGATGGTGTCTTCTTTCAAGGAGCTAGCCTTGCCCACTTTTGCTGTGACTATAGTTATGGCGATCACTGGATTAGTCTGCTTTAGGGTGGGCACTGAATGAAGTATAAGGCATGCAGAAGGGGTACGTAGTGGTCTGGAGTAGTTTTGTCTTTTAGGTGGTACTACTAGTGATAAAGATATGAGATGGAGATCATTTAGGGAAGAAGAGGACAATTGTAATAGCTTCGGTACTCGAGCCTAAAAACTATTATGTTATTAGAATTTACATATTCTGATATTTTAAATTTTAAATTCAAACTAATTTATAAAATATCAGTTAAAAATTATTAAATCAATTTATTTATATTAATTTGATATATTTAATTTATAATTTATATATACTTATTATTTTAAGTAAAATTCACATAAAAATATAATTAAAATATTAAATATATAAACATATAATATATATATATATATTATATGAAATTAAAAAAATAGACATACTTGTTATTAAAATTGAAATTGTGGTAGTGATTTAAATTACTTTTTGATTTTAAAAAACAAATGATACAAAATCAAAATTTTATTAATATAATGGGTTTGTAACTCAATGATTAACTTAACTAACAAACTAGGAATAGTTTGGGAGAAAATTCACTACAATTATAAGTATGTAGACTATGATAGCTAACAACCTACTAACTCGTGATATTGTAACAATTATAGTCCACGTAGTCTAATATTATAAAAGAAACGTTTATATCAAATTATTGTATTAAAATAATTAATATATAATTCATTATAAGTTAAAAAAATGAGTTTATAAATAATAAGTGGATATACTTTTTTTTCCTGAAACAAATTGATGCAATATAAAAATGCTATTAACTTAATCACATGACTAGATTTAGAAACCATATTTCCTCAACAGTAGTTTTGGTGCTTTAGACATGATTATGTCTCGATAATGATTACAAATTAAAAATGTTAATTTAAAATTAAGAAAATAACTAACATTTTTAATTTTTTATATTAAATTTTTTAAATAATATAATACAATTTAAATACATCAAATACCTAACTCCAAACTTTAAGTTTCTAGTAATGAAACTTATATTTATGTGTTATAATAACCAGGGTGTGTATTAGATCGAAACTATTGATTTTATACTCATTCGATTTAATCTTATTATCTGATCAGATTATAAAATCTTAATCTGAAACCGATTCAATTATCTTTTAAATCCGATGCAATCCAAACAGTAATCTATTTGAATTTGATCGGTTGAATCTGATCAATCCGACTAATAAACTTAATTAACTTTTATTTTTGATATTTTTGAATAAAAAATTTAAATTTTCACATAACGTAAACTTATTTGAACTAAAAGAAATCTTAAAATATAACTAATATAAGAATGACTAATGAGAATATGACTAATATATGAAATATAAATATATATTTAAATATTTTCGGTTGAATCAGATGATACATAGTAAAATATTGTCATCCAATCCGAACTTTATGGATTGAATTTTTTTCCATCTGATTCGATCCGATGGTCAAATCGAAACCGAAAAAATATTAACGAAACAAATTAAAATTAATAGATTAATCAAATTATCGGATATTTTACACACCCCTAATAATAACGCGAGAAGTAGACAATTTATTATGATATCTAAACAAAAAAAATATTACTTATTAAAAACAAAACTTCAACCTCAAATAAAAATTTCAATTATATAGTACAAATAATATATTACAATATAAAAGCTCGTGTTTATCAAAATTCTCTAATTTATATTATATATAAAATTCCAAATCAAAACTTATAAACTTTTAAATAGAATTGTTTACATATTTTTAAGAATAACTACTACTATTTTCTTTAATCACTTAATTATTGTATAATTTATTTAAAAATTTTATGTTTATTAATTTAATAAATGTATGGTCAATTTTTTTAATATAATAATAAAAATAAAAATATTATAGTTTTAATTAAAATAAAATTTAATAATTATTGTTTTTAATATTTTAATAAATTATATATAATGTATATATTTATGACTAGTGTAGCATAATAATTTAGAACTAATTCTTAAAACTATGATTCTAATACTACAAAAATATACTCATTTTTGTGAAACTCTATTGTTAGTGAAGATCTTTTATATTATATACACACGGATAAAAACTTAATAAAAGACAAAAAAATAAATTATGTCAAATAAATAGAACCATAACGTAAGATTAATTAATAAGGGAAGAAATTGAGTGACGTAAATTGATATGGTATTTTTAAGCTAACGTTTTTCACTAATCTTATTCAAATAAGGACATTTTAATTGTATTTTTTTTTTATAAATTTGAGGTCATCTTAGAATAAAGTTAGTAAAAATGGGTGATGTTAGCTTATTTTTATATTTCATTTTAATAATATCTTTTGGCAAAAAATATATTTAAATATCAAATGAAAAATTCAAAAAATTGTTAGAAAATAGGAGCTAAAAAAATAACTCAACAAATGATAGATAAAATAAATATAAATAAATAAAAGAAAAAAATAATAAGAAAAAACTTTTGTGTCAAACTTAATATTAGGGTAAAAGTAACCAAAAGTATAAAAGATACATTAAAGTAAATCTCTTCAGTTATTTAGGCTTTTTAAACTTTATTTTAGATCATTCTTAATGCATTCATTATCCCTTTTAAAAATAAATAAAAAATTATTTTATAATTGTCAAAAAAATTAACAAAATTATTGTTAAATAAATATTATGAAATAATTATACTTTATATATAAAGTATCAAAAATTAAAAATAAATATTTTTAAAATAATATAAATAATAAATTGAAAAAGCTATAAGATTAATATTCTTAAAACATTAACAACAAAAATAGATTTTTAAAAATTATCTTAGACAATTTCTTATTAAATTATACAGGAGGCACAGACGGCAGAATGATACTCATAAATGTTGTAGAATAATAATAAATGAACTCTCTTTTTTCAGAATAATGATAAAGTTTATATATTTTAAGTTTATTATAAATTTATAAATTACATAATATAATTAAATTTATATTTTATTTTATAAAATTATCACATTAGTATATATAAATGGGTAAATATTTAAGATTATCATTTCATTATTTAAATTATTTAGGTGGAAATTGTTATAAATAATTTTTAATGTTTTTATGAATTTTTAGATTTATATTTGTTGGTTTCTGCCATTAGTCATTTGAATGCAATGGGCTCTTGCGATGTGACTCAGCAACTGTCAGAAAAACTGTATTCCACACCTGGAATTGTCAATCCCAAACCTCAAGGTAGAAAAGAAAAGACTTCTCCATTATATCGATTATGTTGGGTCCTTCCCTATATTGTCGGCCTAAACTCCGTAAATTAAACACTGTTGACATCAATCATTTTTTCCCCCTCCGTTTCTTTGAAGTAAGTTAATTTTTTATTCATCCTTTGTCTTCCTTAAAATTTGTTATTTTTAGCTTTTATAGTTGGACTGAAGATTGAACCCATCCGGTGGATCTTAAAAGTCTAGCCTTTTCATAAGTTCCCATTCTCACTTAGTACTTCTCTCTAAGATGCGCAGAGAACGATTTTTCATATCCTTTTTTGGGTACTTATTACGCCTTTTCACTTATGGTTTGCTTTTATTCGATTGATTAGTTGTTGGTGATTTATACCTTGATTGAATTTTTAGATTATAGTCAGTTTTTTTTTAATTCATGTTATACGGGGAAAATATTGAAATTTCCCACAAAATTTCCTTTACTTTTAATGCGTTTTTTTTATATAAAAAATCTGGATCAATTACCAAAGTACTAGTACGATGGATTCTTATTTTGAGTATGTTCTGATTTAGAGAAATAAACTTGAGAGATGTTAGAGAATATGAATCATTTTATCCCTTTGATATCAGATTCGTATATATAGAACATTACATGTATATATGTCGATTATATGGGAATACAAGTCACATCATGTTAGGAAGTACAATAGTAAGCATAAATTAACTTAAGCTCAACCACATTAAGAGATCGAGTAGATGGTCAATTCTTGAATATTCCAAAATGTTTTAGACTTGTGAGGATGCTTGTAAAATCCAACTTCAAGGTTCAGGTACTATCTCAAGGATCAAATACTGTATTTCGAGGCTAGGACATTTCAAGGCATTGTGTCTCAAAATTAGGATAATTTAAGCTTGGGTAATATGTCTCAAGGTTCGAGCATTGTGTCTCAAGGTTAGTGCATCTCAAGGTTCGGTCGTTGTGTCTCAAGACTTGCTCTACAAAGATTAGACAATAGGTCATTCTTTATGTTCAAACATCAAGTCTTCAAACTCTTTCAACTAAGGTAGAAAAGTAAAGGTTCAATAGGCAAAACGACACATTGAATCTAAAACAATTTTGTACGTTCCAATAAATACTTCAGAAATCTTTCCACTTTGTCAGTTAATCGAGAGAGAAAATTTGGACCCCTATATTAAGGAAGAATCAAGGCATTCGTTTACATGAAAGCCTCGAGCAACATAAAGTTACGAGGAAGCACTTATTTGAAAAAGGAGCCTACTTACTACAAGAGTAGGATCGATGTCCTCACTCATGACATCGAACTCTTTCTCAACAACCATATATAAGAGGTGTTGAACATAGTGGTCCACATGGTGTGGAGCACACCCTCAATTTGATCTTGGGTTAAGTCTTAGACTTTTCTCTAAATCTCGAGCAATTAAAGAAGGTTTTTATTGGCTCAATGAGACTAGAATGGGTGCTTGTTACCACGAGAAAGCTTGAGAAAATCGGCCATAACCTCCAAATTTTAAGGAGGAAGAATGGGCTCTTGAATAAAAATGCCTAATCTCTTTTTCTTTTTGGTTTGGGCTAGAGCATCAAGATTGTCTTTACCCGAATTCATGTTTCTCTTTTTCTTGTTTTCTTATAGTGTTGAGTTGTTGTTTTGCCCATTAAACTTACCCTCAAGTCGAGCTACTTGTCGGGCATGAATAAGTGGACAGAGTTAATTGTTAAGCTACTACTTTGCTCATTATGCTCACATCCTGCAAGGAAATTACTTCATTCTGGTTCTTTACCAAGGTGATTAAATCATGCTTTAGTTCGAATGATCTCATGTTTAAGGTACCTGGTTTTTTATCAAGGTGATCAACTTATGCTTTAACAAGAGTTCTCTACCCGATCCTTTACCAAGGTGATTGGCTCGTACTTTAGCACGGGCTCTCTACCTGGTTCTTTACCAAAGTGATTAGCTTGTGCTTTAATATGAGTGTTTTACTTGGTTCTTTACCAAGGTGATTAGTTCATACTTTAACACTAACGTTCTACCTGGCTTTTTACCAAGTTGATTAGCTCCTACTTTAGTACGAGCGCTCTTTCTGGTTCTTTAATAAGGTGATCAATTCGTACTTTAATGCTAGTGCTCTACTTGGTTCTTTACCAAGGTGATCAACTCGTGCTTTAATGCAAGCGCTTTACTTGGTTCTTTACCAAGGTGATTAACTCGTGTTTTAACGTAAGCGCTCTACTTCATGTAGGGTTTTAGATAAGACGTGAGGTGTAATATGGTTTCTTTCTAAAACTTGAGATAAATCTTGATAAATATGAGATCAGAAGTAAAAATCTCGACCTCTAATCCCGAGCCCCACAGTGGGTGCCAAAATATAGGAGATGAGTTGAATTAAATAGAGAAACTAAAGAGATGTTAGAGAATGAGAATCCCTTTATCTATGTGATATCAGATTCATATATATATATAAGGCATTACATGTATACATGTCGATTACATAAGGTTAAACATCACAATGTGTTAGGGGATACAATAGTAAGCAGAAATTAGTTTAGGCTCGACCACATTAAGGGATTGAATAGATGGTGGATTCTCGAATATTCCAGAATATTCTAGACTTGTAAGGATGCTTGTAAAATCCAGCTTCAAGCCTAGGAATCTCAAGGCTCAGGCATTGTGTCTCAAGGTTAGGGCATTTCAAGGCTCAAGGCACTGTGTCTCAAGACTAGAGCATCTGAAGGTTTGTGCACTGTGTCTCAAGGCTAGAACATCTCAAGACTCAGACATTATGTCTCAAGGTTAGGGCATCTCAAAGCTTGGCCATTGTGTCTCAAGACTAGAGCTCTACAAAGGTTGGGTAATAGATCATTCTTTATGCTCAAACATCATCAATTTGAAACCTTTTAGTTGATCCCAAGTCCTAGATATCCGATTTCATAAGCCGAAGTGAGGTTATAAACTTTAAATAGTTCAGACTTCAGACTTGAGTTATGTTTGCAGATTCACCTTTCATTTAGCTCATTGCATGAATGTTAATGGAAGAAGGATATACCCAGCAGGCCAGCATTAAATAGTTCTTAACTGTTTCTTGTTCCAGATTCTTTGAACATCAGTCAAACCATTGATTGATCACGATAACGACTATCTGTAGGCATGCTGTTTACTGGATGTTGCTAATTGACGTGTTAGAAGAATATGGATTCTAAGTCTTTTGTTGGGATCCAATCTCAACTCGAAGTAAGCTTCTTTTCTTGCTGCCTTTTTTATGCTAGGTTCCTCAAGTCATTTCACTTTTTCAATGTCATTTTTATTAATCATTGAATTTGAAAACATCAGTTGTTAACTTGCTGAATCAGTACGTGTAAACTGTGAACTATTATTGTCACCTTAACGTACGGGTTTGAGTGAAATGTGTCTTTTGTAACAGATGGGCTCACTGGTAGAGGTATCGATGAATGAGTTAGAGGATAGGAATTTTGTTAGTTCAGAAACTGATCCACAAAAGATACTGACTAATAAACCAGAAGAACAAGGGACATTTTCTCAAGGCTCACAAGCTAGTGGTAATAAAGTATTGAAGGGTATTTTATGTAGGAGCATAAAGACTGTAGTTTTTTCAAACAAACTCAACTTACTTATACCTTTTGGGCCTCTAGCAATTCTCATAAATAACTTGACAGGAAGTCTTGTAAGTTCTAGATCTCCTCCTAGCTTATTTAATTTTGATAAAAATTTGCTTTGTTCTTTTGTTAACTTGTTGATCTCGAATTCTCTATTACAGGGTTGGGTTTTCTTCCTGAGTTTGTTGGGTATAACACCTTTGGCTGAGCGTTTAGGGTATGCTACAGAGTGAGTAATGTTGATACATACCCTTATTCTTAGTTGTCCCTTAAAAGTATACACTGTTTATTCACCATCTGATTTCCCTCTGGTTTTTACAGGCAGCTGGCATTTTACACCGGTCCAACAGGTGTGATTTTAGAATAGTTTTGTTCCTATTGTTGACTTGCTACTTTTATCTCTTGTATTTTGTTTGGTCACTCATAGTTTATAGTTATTTCCGGAAGCTATTATCTTTTGCATAATTTTAAATTTTGCAAATTCTTTATTGCTAGTTGATTTTGTTCTTCTTGTTGGTATTATTGAAGAAGTTTGGAAAACAAATAAGGTAAAAGGAAAAGCATCTCATCAAAGCCAAGAAAACTAATTCAAAATGCATTCCTCAGAAGTTGAGGATAAAATCATGATTTCTAGAAAGGAACTTGTGTTATTTATTTATTTGTTCCTTTCCCCCATTGACAGCTTCACGCTTTTATAATCTACAGTATAAAAGGGTAGGAATGGATTCACATAGTTTTTTGCCTAATAATTGCTGTAAATTGCATTGTCTATGTCATGACTTGGTCAGCAGTCTTTTAATCTCAAAGGTCCAGTTCTTAACTTACCAAATTTAAACTTGTAGTTGGGGGTCTTCTAAATGCTACTTTCGGAAATGCAACTGAACTGATTATATCAATTTATGCATTGAAAAGAGGAATGCTACGTGTTGTTCAGCAGTCTTTGCTAGGATCAATTCTGTCAAACATGTTACTGGTCCTTGGATGTGCGTTCTTCAGTGGTGGGCTTGTTTTTCGTAAGAAGGAACAGGTGTTTAACAAGGTAGGCGCACATTGAAATGTTTTCAGCTTTGGTCGCTCCTTCCCTGGGCAAACTAATATAACAAACTTTGTATTTTTTTAATTGGAAATCTTATATATGTTAGTATACAGGCAGCTGCAGCAGTGAGCTCAGGATTGCTATTGATGGCTGTGATGGGACTTTTTTTTCCTGCTGTTCTACACTACACACATTCTGAGGTGCATTTTGGGAAGTCAGAATTGGCACTCTCAAGATTTAGCAGCTGTGTCATGCTCTTGGCATATGCTGCTTATCTTTTCTTCCAGTTAAGGAGTCAAGGGGATTACTATGTTCGTATTGAGGAGGTTAGTCATGTTCCTTCCATCAAGGCATTTTTTTTTCCTTACCTTACGTACATGATATACATAACCTCATGAGGGAATAGAGATGTAAAGTGGACTGTCTCATTTTATTGTCTCTAAGAGTCTAAGAGGCTCATGGTAAAATATCATCTCATTTAAATTGTAGTTCTAATGGGTCTAATTTAAACATATTTTTAATATCATTTTTTTTTATTAAACTTACATTATAAACTATCATTTATCATATTTTATATTATTTTTGTGTTCTTATTTACCTCATTTAGGTTCATTAGGGACAAATGAGATATCTCAATTAATATCATTTCATAAACATCTCATCTTATTAAAAAATAAATGAGATGAGATGAAATAGGTTTTAAAAATTAATGAATTATTTCATGAATCTCGTTAAAATCTCATCTCAATTTACATCTCTAGGAAGGGAGTCAGAATGAAGAGAGCCTTGATGATGATGAAGCTCCGGAGATTTCTAAATGGGAATCAATAATTTGGCTATCAATTATGACTGTTTGGATCTCAATCCTATCTGAATATTTGGTTAATGCAATAGAGGTATTCAATCGTTACTGATTTCTTCTCCCCTTTTATTTTTGAGACTATCATGTTTCTTTCTATTTTATTAGAGTTCCTAAAAGATTGGAACAGGACAAAAATGAGTTTCAGTGTTTGAGTTTTATGTTTTGCTTTATATTTATTAACCTTTCTGGTCGGATGATTCATTTGTAGGGAGCGTCTGTCACATGGAAAGTTCCGATTGCATTTATCAGTGTTATTTTGCTTCCAATTGTGGGTAATGCTGCAGAGCATGCAAGTGCTGTTATGTTTGCCATGAAGGACAAGCTTGTAAGACAGCAGAATCTTCCTGACATTTACTTATTATAATTCTATGATTTGTACATAATGTGTCTTTGCAGGATATTTCTTTGGGAGTGGCTATTGGGTCATCAACGCAGATATCTATGTTTGGGGTAGGGACCCTTCAGTCTTCTCATCGGATTCTGTTAGTGTTACTGTGTTAGTTTTATATCTATTATTAAGTTCTAATTTACTTTTTAACTTTTTAGTGTGAAGCAAATGTATTTGCTTCATTTGTGATGACTCGTGTACTTAAATAGAGTATGTACCTGTAGCTATTGAATTTTGGTGCTGGTCATTAACGAATTTGAATATATAGTTTTTGGTTTTCTTAAAGAATAACCTCTAAATGGCGTATTGCTGTGGCATTGCAGATTCCCTTTTGTGTAGTTATTGGGTGGATTATGGGGCATCCTATGGACTTAAACTTTCAACCGTTTGAGACAGCAACACTCTTTATAAGTGTTATAGTTGTTGCATTCTTGCTGCAGGTTTGTTTCAGTATTTAATATGATGAAGAGCTTAGGTCATGTTAGGTCATACTCTGCCGGTAGTGTACAGTGTCCTATGACCGTCTTTTCTCCTATTTTTGTTACAGGAAGGGACTTCAAATTACTTCAAAGGGTTGATGCTTATATTCTGCTATTTGATTGTTGCTGCGAGTTTCTATGTACATGTAGATCCATCTTTAACAGGTCAGTTTCAATGAAACATGATTATATTTGCTTGTATCTCTCCTAGTCTTATATTTTTATTGAATAATTGTTTCTGTTGTCCAAACACTTCTTTTTTTATAGTTCAAAGTCCAAACACATTCTGAAAACTGGTTTTTTACCCTTTTTTTTGGGGTCAAATGTAAAAGAAAATTGAGAAAACAACAAAAATAGTTCTCTTTACGTCGCTTAATATATTTTCACTATTTAAAAAGAAGTCTTACGCATCATTTTATTTTAAACGTCATCTAATTGAACGCCGTTCAAATTGAACAACGATTATTTATATCTGTTAAATACTAAATATCTTTCAATTTAATCCCGTTCAATATTATCGGGGTACGATTTTTGTTATAAATTTTAAGAGTATTATTTTTTGTAATTTACCAAAAAAAAATGTCATTAAAACAAGAAGTGCCTAGGCCTACAGACTTTAAATACAAACTAACAGCAAAACAAAATAGTGAAAACTATCACCTATGGACTCTAAACAATAACAAGGAAATAAAAGCCAGACACAACATCTCAAACATGATTTCATCTTCATCAACCTAAAGATGCTTAAGGAATCACACTAACATTCTAGTAATCAAAGACTAGTAACAAACTTTAGAAGAGGTAACACTGCTCAATCTGCATTATCTAGAATGATGTAGAGCAAAAGCATTAACCCTACTAAAGTATAGGGAGCAACAAGAACAAACCAAAATTTATAAATAAACCAGAGTAAAAAATTAAGAAACACTAAAAACACTTCACCAAGATGACAATAGAATGGAACAAGCCAAACCTGAATTGCATAAACCCTTCACAGGGCTTCCATACCATTGTTCAAACTTAGAAGCCAATAATCACCATCCAAGACATCACACCATTTGTAGCTCAATCACAAAATTCACAACAACGATAAGTCACAAATTCAACCCAGATGAATAGGAAAATGACCCTTAATTAGTCAACAAGGGAATGGGAACACCCAAAATCTAGAGGAAACCAACCAAGCTACTCAAGAGAGTAGAACCACCAGCCATATCAAAACCACCGAAAACCTAAATTTGTTATGAAATTAACCTGAGAAAATAGATCAGGAATGGTTAAATGATAACGGAATGAGAGGTAGTGAAACCAGAAAAAATGGCCTGTCTTAACTGAATCTTCAAAAAAAGTAAATAAAGATTCAAATCGTAAAGTAGTAAGGAAGTTTGAAGGTTAGAGAGAGAGCTTGAGGAGTGGAACAAAATCCAAACCTGGTGAGAATATGAGAGATTGGAGGCAATCAAATGGAGTGATAATGGAACCCCCATAAGCTTCCACCTCAAATCTTTGTCACTACCATTTATTCTTTTATTTTCCAGAACTAAAACTAAAATATAAAGCCATAGCAAGAGAAATTAATGGAAAATGGAGAGCGAGTGAAAGAGAAAACGAAATGGAATGAATGGGTGATGGATGAAAACTGGGTGAAAACACGATGAAAAATGGAGGCAAAGGGTTGAAACCCTAGAAAAGCTCAAACTTTTTCAGCTGACTCTCAAATCCACGGAGCAAAACGCATCTTCTTGTTAGGGATTAACAATTGATTGTAGATTAAATTGACATGATTGTCAAGACCAATGAACATAGAAGAGAAAATTTGTATTTTTCAACTTCCACTATATTCTCTTTTTCATATTGATTAGCATGAACTTACTAATGATTTTTTTTTTGCTTTGGTGGACATTTAAATGTGATACTGCAGATGAATCCCAACAAAAAACGTGAGTAGCTGTTAATTAGTGAGATGGATCTTTTGCAATTATATATTCACAGAAACTATTTGCTGAAGATTGCATTCTTCTCTGCAAAGGGAATGAAACGTAATAGACTATGACATAATTGACAAAACTGTAGTTTAATTCATTAAGTGGATCTGCAAATGCTATATTGTTATTTGTTGTACATATTTCAAGGTAAAAGTGTTAACGTGTTTCTCCTCTCATTATTAGGTTGTTCTTGTTCAATTAATTTCATTGACATAGTCTTGCAGAGTTTTCAATTGTCCATTTATGAGGAAAGCACTCTGTATCTGACTTAACCTTCTCATACTCTAAAAAGTAAAAGCCATACAATATAAATCTTTATGTTGAGATTCATTGAACTAGTTATAAAATATTTATTTTATTATTAATTTTAATATTAACTAAATTTATTATTAATAAATTATTTTTATAATAATTTCTTCCGAATAACTTGTTGCCATTTGGTTGTATCATGACAATGACGTGAGAATGGAATATTCTGCCATTTGGTTGTCTCTTTCTCCGGGAGTGAAGGACAAGGCACAGAAAATTATAAAAAAAAATATTTTAAAAATTTATAATTATTAAAAGAATTTATTTAAATTATATTTAATATTAAATAAGTTAAATAAATATTATTTAATTTAAATGATAATTAATTAGATAATAAAATGATATATCAAATAGAAAAAAATTATAAGTTTAATATAAAAATGTTATTTTCATAATCCTAATTTTTTAGAATGTATGTTCTTCCACGGTTCAAACGTATGTACATACTAAATATATGAATGAAGAAATATCTTAAATTATAGCAATTAAGGAGGCGAGCTAAATGACAATCCACTCTCATCAGGTCTAACATGCGAGTGGTTTTCAATGTACATAGGACCACTCGTTTGTCACCTTAATTAATGAAAAAAAAATAATTATTCATACATCACGTTATAATTAATATAAATATAAATTTTTATAATTTTAACTTTACTCAATTTATAAAATTATATTAAATAATAAACTAAAAAATAGATTATTATCTAATTGGCGATAATGGTATTCTTCTACGAGACGTTATCTAATAATTAGGTAGTTTAGGGCATCTCTATGAAATACACATTATATTTTAGCTAGCGTAAATTTTGCATCCAATTTTTTTAAAAGAGGCACCAAATTATCTATTATTTTAATGCTAATATTATATTAGATTTGTGTAATATTGTTAATTATATTAAAATAAATCATATTTTTAGCGCCTTAGTGCGAAAGTTACTCAAAATAGTTTTGTTTTTTAGATGGCTACTACCGCTGACTAATTTTATGAATGTTTTCTAAGCAAAAATATTTTACATATATTTATATTTGTACTTATATTATTTATAATATGATGCATAATAAAATAATTAATTTTTCAATAATTACACCTCTTCTATAGTCCGTGGTTTGCACTATATTGGAGTTTTGCATGCAAGTTGTAGTGTTTGATATATCCTGAGAGTCTGACTTAAAGAACATAATTCCCGTACACGTACAATTTTATATATTATAAATTTAAGTTGAATTTTAAGTAATATATTGATAAATATAATTGAGTATAATAAAAAAAATCTATAATTAATTATGATATATGGTATTTTTATTATTATTAAATAAAAAATTTAATTTTTAAAAAATAATGAGTATAAATTTTAAATTATTTTCAAGTTAGTTTTTTAAAAAATATCAATTCTTATAATATATTTGAGATAAATAATAGTGTTTAATTCACGTCAATTTCACGCACTTATGTTATGGACCATGATATTTATCATTGTTAAATTCAGTACCGATACGATGCCGATTCTTTCTAAATTATTTTGAAAAATAAATAATAAAAACAGATGTGTATGTAAATTGATTGGATCCGTCGGGACAGTAAGTAATTTTCTTATGTTAGCCGTGTCTCTATTTTTGCCTTTTTTCCGTGGGTCACATTTGACAGGAAAGAAACAAGGTAATATTTCACAAAAGGTAAATCGTCCACTTTCGATATTAGTAAAATATAAGTTTACTTTTATTACATAACTTTTTTTTTATAAATTAACTTTTATTTTTAACATAAAATAATATATTTTTGAAAAATGAAAATTAAAAATATAAACAATTAGATCATATAAAAAATAGAAGAAGAAAAATATATTATAATTTTATTGCTTGAGTCAATTTTATAATTTTTTTTACCATATCATTGAATCTGTTTAATTCTTGCCAATTTGGAAGATAATAAAAAAATCCATGTTGAAAAATTGTTAAATATAAAATTATTAAATAATTAATATATATATATATATATATAGGTGATATTAAATAATTGGATGATGTAATTAGCATTTCACATTTCTCTTCTGAAAGTTTGGACAGGTTGTTTTCAGAGTAGGGAAATAAAGTTTTCAAGTTTGTAGCTAGCGTGCACGTTAAACAGTGGTCGCGATAATCGACTATTAATTATAGGGACTCAGGGAGGTACGAAACTCCATTATTTTCTATAATTTAGATTACTGTAATCTTTTACTTGTAACACATAAACTCCCTATAATATCATATGATTTTATTATATGATATTTTTTTAATAGAAATTACGAATAGTTAACTATTTATATTTTTAAAAATAAAAATATATTTTAATATTAATAAAATTAGTTTTAAATTAGGATAATTATATTTATTATAAAATTATAATAAATAATTTTTTAAAAATTATAGTTAACGAATGAAACTTAAAACAATTTTGTCCAACTGTCCAACCAATCTTACGATCATATTGACCTCTCTCTTCAAATAAAGATGACTTTGCAATATGATGGTTAACATAATTTCAGCCAAAGTATTTCTAAACATTGTATTAAAAATTATATAATATTTTTTTATCTATAACATTAAATATTATTATTTTATAAAATAAAATATTCTTTAATAATTATTATATTGATTGATTAATTAATTATATATTATTATTATTAGTTAATAATAATAATAAATTAAAAAAATATATCTTTAGGTGCATGATACTGTTATTTAATATAGTTTTACTTCTAACTCACTTAGTAAAAAAATATAATTATTTTTGTAAAATATTAAAAAATATATGTTCATTTATATTTTAAGAAAAATCAATATATATATATATATATTTAGAAAATAAAAAATAAAAATTACATATATAAAGAGATTATGTTACAATTAAACTAAAATTATAATCTTATGAAAAATTTAAAAATCCAACAATTAAAATAGTATATATTTTTATATGAAATAAATATTACATTTAATTAAAAGTATATATCTATGTACTTTAATCTTTTAAACTACAAAAGACAACTGTCTATATTTAAAGAAAATAACAAAATTTTATTCAAAGTTTTGAATTTTATACACTATCCGAGCCTACATAATAGAGATCAAACGAATATTGAATAAATAATATTAGGTCAAACGAATATTAATGTATTAAGTGCAGTATTATTCATCCGAATAGAGACCTATTCGGTGAAATATTATGTGCGTATTCGAACTAACTTTTAATACAAAAGTTGCATCAATTTATTACAATGGTGCCCTCCTCCTTGGAGATGATCGTAGCTGCACCAAATTTTCAAGCATATATGTTTAACGGTAGGTGTATGCTTTTTCTTTTGCTTTGTTTATTATAACACTGATATTTGGCTGTGACTTGGAGTAGAAAAGTAGCAACTGTAACAGTGCACTCATGAAATACGGCTGTGATTGATTATAAGTTAATTACTATAAATTGGTTATTTTATTTAGCAAACAAAGACTTGACCAGCAGCATCGTATGCGTACAAGAAAAGGGAATTGCTTTGTTTTCTTCGTTACGTAATTTGTATAAAATGAGACAATTCGCTAAACCCAGAAGAAGAAGAGAAATATTGGAAATTTGTGGCTAAATGATGTCCTTCGATGAACCCATGTTTATTATTAAGTCGCTTTCATATCAGAGTAGTCACTTTTCATTAATTTTCTACTTTTGCAATGGATTAACAGGAACAATATAATACCATTTTTCAAGGACAGTATTAAGCCCATCAGCTATTTTAGTTTTGAATGGGCTAAAATGGGGGGCGAAGCAGAAGATCAGCTATCATCATTGCTCAGAGGCTCTTCTTCCTTCGATGCATCAAATAAACCCTTGGAAAGAACCGGTAAGCTAATCGATAGCATGGTTGAGATTAACGCGAATTGTCTTTAGTCTTTATATCTTCCAGCTTGAACAAGCTTTCCTCTTCTTTTTTGTTTTTCCTTTATATATTTATGAGTTTAAAATAGTAAGAATCTGGGTTCATGAGGCATTGTTGGATTGTTTTAGATCAAATATAAGAGAAATAAAAGCCGGATTGGAGTTTGTTAATAAAAAAATTCATCACGTTATAAAAGCTCAAAATCCATAGGGGAATCAGAACATACGCATTTGAACATGCTTGACTTTGTTTTGTATGATTTTCTCCTTAATTATACTTTGAGAAATTAAGTAAAATAATATACTTAAAACTTGTAGCAATAAAAATAATACTCAATATCATTGAATATAATTCAATTGGTTAATTTGACAGATATAATTGACCGGATGTTAACTTAAACAACATTTAATTAAATAGAGTTAAATACGATACTTTTGGATTTAAATATTTTTTTAATAATAAAAATATATGAATTAGATATTAGTATTTTTGTGGTTATAAAGTGTTATAAATATTTTTTTCTTAATTAAATATTGATCACTTCACTTTTCAATTCATACCAAATAATCAACTATTGGCTTTTACTTGATTCATCAAAAACTAAAACTCATTAATTTTTTCAGACATTATTATTTTGAACTCTCATAACTATTAATTACCGACTAATCTTGTTATAAAATCCTTATTATGTGAAGGAACCACATGGACTGCAGTATCACATATAATAACAGGGGTAATTGGAGCAGGAGTGTTATCTCTTGCTTGGAGCATAGCTCAGCTTGGATGGATCGCAGGTCCATTAGTTGTGGTACTCTTCGCAACGATCACTCTTGTTTCAACAAACCTTCTTTGTGACTGCTATAGATACCCAGATCCTGAGCATGGTCCAGCTAGATTTCAATCATATACAGAAGCTGTCAAATTGTACCTTGGTGGGCACTTGTTCTAATTACTACAACTTCAGAAAAGCTTAGGTTCTTTATTTTAGCCTCTATCACTGTTTTTGAAGGAGCCAATTATATTTTAAAATGTTAGTGGAATATAATCTATTAGGAGATATGAAAGGGACGGTACTAAGAAGAGGACATCCCTTGACTCATGATCACTAACTCACTTAACTAATTTGATTTGTTCTGCCATAATTTAGTCTCTTGAGTACTCTCAACTTGGTTTTGACTGCTATATGAAGCAACAAGTTGAATTACCACTAATTTCATTTCCACTTTATGTAATGGTTTCTTAGGAGAGAAAC
This sequence comes from Hippophae tibetana, assembly GCA_037013495.1. NCBI lineage: Eukaryota > Viridiplantae > Streptophyta > Magnoliopsida > Rosales > Elaeagnaceae > Hippophae > Hippophae tibetana. Next base: position 14,045,617 of record CM072804.1, read on the forward strand.
AGGAAAAAGTTTGTGGATTATTTGCATACTTGACCCTTTATGGCACTGGGATTGCTTATACAATTACAACTGGTACCAGCATCAGGTACCTTTAACGACCCTCTTTTTTTGCCCTTTATTGATAGAATATGTGACTCTAGCTTGGTTATCAAATGTATATTTTAAGTTTGATGCCTATAAAGTATAAACAATGATCACCTGGGTCTCGAGTCTTTTGTCACCTTGGTTCAAACACCCTCTGAATGGAACCTGTAGTTTGTTTTTTCAAACAAAAGAAAGTTCCAATTGAAACTAAAATGGGTCAAAAAGCTATGTCAAAATTTCAAATATTTATTATTTGTGCAATAGCTTATATCACAATATAGGGATTGTACTCATCTTCTTTGTATGAGTGGTTGGTTTGACCTGATTCTTGCTCTTTTATCTTTTAAACCTCGATGTAAACCTGCCAACTAGATAACATACTTTTACAATGAGCTGTTCAATATAGTCCTGAAAGCTTCCATTTGGGACTGTGCATAGCCTTACCACATAAGAAGCCAATACACTGGTAAGGCATGTCTCACTTTGGAAGTAAATTTATGACTGGTAGGAAGACATCTCTTATCTTTTCCCTCTGTCTCTTGTATGAATACAGTAATTACAATATGGTGTAGAATTTTACATTTTCCTCCAAAGAAACGAGCACGTGGGATGAAAGAGAGGAGAGAGGCCTTAGTGCATCTATGGTAATTATAGTGAAATCTTGGTTTTAGGGTCTGTTTGAAACCACTTCTCCTTTTAATTAACAGTGCTTTCAAATGGATAAAAGAACTTTTAAGGGTGTTTGGAAATTTCCAAGAAAAGTGCTATAAATTTTTTGAGAAGGGGCTCATATCATAGTTAATTGCTACTGTGATCAGCTGTTGAGTTCTGTCACTGGTTTTCATATTAGCCACCAGTTGTATATACTTTCCCTTTGATTTCTATACTTTTCACTTTATAAACAATTTGAAACATCACTCACTTCTGCATGTTTGTAGTATCAGTATGAGAATGACACAAACATATATTTAATTGTTATTTTTTTTTTAAGAGATTGGCTCCGGCACTAAATGGATTTTCTTTCCTACTCACACTTTTCTATCATCATATTTAGGTGAATTCAACCCTTAAAATTATTCTGCATGACTAGTATTGATTAAGAATATTTTTTTTCCAGAGCGATTCAGAAATCAAATTGTTATCACAAACAAGGGCATCAGGCTGCATGTTCATATGGAGATACTTTGTATATGCTGCTATTTGGAGCTGTACAGATTTTAGTCTCCCAAATACCAGACTTTCATAATATGGAATGGCTTTCAGCCATTGCTGCTGCCATGTCATTCTCCTATGCTTTTATCGGACTTGGGCTTGGCTTTACAAAAGTTATAGGTAAGCAGCTGATCTTACTTCTTTAAACCATCATAGGACTGCTACAGCTCTTAAGCTACTTACAACACTGTATAGATTTTTTATTAATCAAGTTCACATCGTGCTACCGAGAACAACTTGCTCTGCTTACAATGAAGTTGAGTTTGTGATTGCAGTAAATGGGACCATCAAAGGGAGCATTTCAGGCGTTCCAGCCTCAAATGTAACAAACAAGTTGTGGTTGGTCTTCCAAGCATTTGGAGATATTGCATTTGCTTATCCATATTCAATTATTGTTATGGAAATTCAGGTAAATTTATATAGTTATTAAACAAGAGTAAAAGGGAAGAAAATTGAGTTATAACTTGAAAACTTCTGAATTGTGTAATTTATCGAATGAAGGATACTTTGAAGTCCCCTCCAGCAGAAAACAAAACCATGAAGAAGGCTTCGGCTATAGCAATCTTCATAACAACCTTCTTCTACCTTTGCTGTGGATGTTTTGGATATGCATCTTTTGGGAATGACACACCAGGAAACCTCTTAACTGGATTTGGATTCTATGAACCTTATTGGCTGATTGATTTTGCTAATGCTTGTGTTGTTCTACACTTGGTAGGAGGATATCAGGTACTTCCGGTGCATGTTACAATCCATTCACTTGATATCCACTTTCTTCGGAAATTACTATCTTTGTGACATGGGATAAAATTTAAGTTTCGTTTTGTACTGATTTCTGCTTTTTAAGTTCTATTTTTTTGTTTTCTAATTCATTTAGAAATGAAATGAATCTCGTTTGTTAAAAAGCTCTGTTTAGAAATATAAGGTTAATTAATAAAAGTAAAAGTAAACTTGAAATATGTTTTTTAATTTTTTTTTAAGTTTCAAAAACAATAAAAAGTGTATAAAAATATAATTGAGTTCTAACTTTATTGTAACTTGAAAATGAATTTAGTTACCAAACAACATTTATTTTAAAAACTTAAAGTTCAAAAACTAGAACTTAAAAACAAAATTGGTTACAAAATAGGCCCTAATTGTTATATCTTGATATGCTTTTCAGATATATAGTCAGCCGATATTTGCTGTTGCGGAAAGATGGTTTGGAAGGAAATTTTTGGAAAATGAGTTCGTCAATAGTTCCTACAACATCAAAGTCCCACTGCTGCAAGGATTTCAAGTAAGTCCTTGGAGACTATGCTTCCGAACGGCTTATGTCATATCGACTACTGCAATTGCTATAATGTTTCCATATTTCAACCAAGTTTTGGGAGTGATAGGAGCTATTAACTTTTGGCCTTTGGCTATATATTTCCCCGTAGAAATGTATTGTATACAGAAGAACATTGGTATGTGGACGAGAAAAGGGATTGTACTCAGGATATTCAGTTTTCTTTGTTTTCTTATGACAGCAATGGGTTTTATTGGATCTATTGAAGGAATTATTAGTGAAAAACTTAGTTAAGGATTTATGTATAGTGCCTTTCGTGCATGAAAAAGGTCAATTGTGAACACTACTGCATCTCTTCTTCTTCTTCTTTTCATGTGATTTTTTTTCCCTTTCTTGTGAAGACCTTTTGTGGTCATATAAGTATTTAAATTTCTTCAATTCTCTGTTTTTACTTGTGGATCTTAAACTTAATATGACTTTTACTGGTATGACCTGATTCAAGCAATCAATCCTCTGAATATGATTGATTTCCTTCAATAATTTACTGCGTATAGAATCAGAATATACGAAGATGTTATATAAATCATTATTTCATTGGTGTATCAAAATGCTATATACATATTTTATTTAAATTATTTAAATATTTAGATACTTTTGATAACCATTTCAATTTTTAATTTATAATTCTTGAATTTTCTAATTAAATTTTTAATTTTAAAATATTTTGGAAAAAAAGTTTTTTGATAATCAATTTTTAATTTCAATTTTAAAAAGTAGAAATTAAAAATTGGATATTGATTATTTGATAACTAATTCTTAATTTTTAATTCTATAGAAAAGTAAGAAAATCATAATTTTTTTTAAAATTAAATTTCTAAAACATTCTAATGATATATGAAATGATTCATGCTATTTTGTGAACTCTTACATTTTATATTTTAAAAATAAGTTAAAAATGTTCTAACGAATATGAATAATAATTAGTAAAATGAGCATAAATTTTTTTGTAAGAAACTCTAAATCACAAACTATAAAATTTATTAAAAACTAAAATTTTAAATATTTCTAATGATACGTGATATGGGTGTCCAAAAACCAGGCCGGATCGGTTTAAACCGAAAAACCGGTCCAAACCGGACCGAACCGAGCAGTTTTGTAAATGAAACAGTCCGGTCCGGTCCATATTAAATAAAACCAATTTTAAAACGGTCCGGTCCGATTATAAAATATTATAAATCGGCCGGACCGGACCGGACCGGTTTTATTAAATAAATAATTTTTATTATTTAAAATATTATAAACCCTAGTATATATATATATATTTTGTTTTCGAGTTTAGGGTTAAGCCGTCACTCGTTAACGCTTAACCCTAACCCTAAAAATAATTCTCTCGGCTCTCTCCTCTACGCTCGCCTTCAGTCTTTCACCACTTCGCCGTTTACGCTCTGCTTTCGCCACTTCTTCGTCTACGCTCTGGGTTTGGCCATCGTCGCTTCCACCAGCAGCTAACCACCGTTCCTCTTGTTGCTTCCACCAACAGCTAGCCATTGTTCCACACGTTACTTCAACCAGAAACTAGCCACCTCTCCTCGCGTCGCTTCCACCAACAACTAACCACCTCTCCTCGCGTCGCGTCGTGTCATGACAACAATGGACGAAAATCACAAAATAGGTATGTGGTCTAATACTACTGGAGTACTGGTATGGTAGTCTGGTAGTAGTTTTTTCCTGAATAAACTGAACGGTAAGTCTAAAGTCTGGACTCTAAAGTCTGAATGGTATGCCATTTTTTTGTTAGTGTGAAGTTTGAACTATGAAATCTGAATGGTATATTGTTTTTTTGTTAGTCTGAAATCTGAATGGTAAGTCGTTTTTTTGTTAGTCTGAACTCTGAAATCTGAATAGTATGCCATTTTTTTGTTAGTGTGAAGTCTCAACTCTGAACTCTGAAATCTGAATGGTATGTCATTTTTTTGTTAGCCTGAATACTTTGAACTGTGAACTCTGAAGTTTGAACAATTTTTTCTCAGAGAGTTCATTTTTTTTAAATGGTGGAAAGTGGAAACTAATTAATACTGTTATAACTTATAACTTCAGTTAAATTGTTCGTATGTTGTCCCTCTTTTAAAGCTTAATTATTTTGATTAAGTTCTCTTTATAGATTAAATATATATAGTTTATTTTATTAATGTTTGATCATTATGAATTTCAAGAGGTACAGGTCTACCCCCGAGAATGAAAAATCTATGTCATCAAGAATATGTACATGTACATAACTCATTTTTCAGTTTAAGCTAATTATAATCATCAGGATGCATTCCACCTTTCTTATACCCATCATGATCTTCTGTTAAAAGGTAGAGTTATTTTTTACCTGTTGGATCTGATTCCAATTCCCATCAAATTGTTATGAGTATTTGTTTGATCTAGAAAGTTAATTAAACTTGGAGCTCAAATTCATGTATTGGTAGTCTGGGAGTAGTTTTTTCCTGATTAAACTGAATGGTAAGTCTGGAGTCTGAATTCTAAAATCTAAATGGTATGTCGTTTTTTTGTTAGTCTAAATACTGTGAAGTGTGAACTGTGAACTCTGAAGTTTGAACAATTTTTTCTCACAGAGTTTATTTTTTTTAAATGGTGGAAAGGGGAAACTAATTAATACTGTTATAACTTATAACTTCAGTTAAATTGTTCGTATGTTGTCCCTCTTTTAAAGCTTAATTATTTTGATTAAGTTCTCTTTATAGATTAAATATATATAGTTTATTTTATTAATGTTTGATCATTATGAATTTCAAGAGGTACAGGTCTACCCCCGAGAATGAAAAATCTATGTCATCAAGAATATGTACATGTACATAACTCATTTTTCAGTTTAAGCTAATTATAATCATCAGGATCCATTCCACCTTTCTTATACCCATCATGATCTTCTGTTAGAAGGTAGACTTATTTTTTACCTGTTGGATCTGATTCCAATTCCCATCAAATTGTTATGAGTATTTGTTTGATCTAGAAAGTTAATTAAACTTGGAAATCTGAATGGTATATCATTTTGTTGTTAGTCTGAAATCTGAAATCTGAAATCTGAATGGTATATCAGTTTTTTGTTAGTCTGAAATCTCATCTTTACAAATTGCCTTAGTATAATCACAGTTCACAGAATACATTGATCTTTACAATTAAAAGTGTTTTTTTATTAACATGATTTGTTAATATAAATTTTTATATATGATTTATATATAAGTTGTATTTTTGTCATAAAATGTACATAAATTGTGGTGTTTTTGTTTTATAGGTTCTTATTAAATCATATTACTTCTTAATTTTTAAAATGTACATAAACAATGTTTAAATTAATATTGTTATAGATTGTATAAAGTTTCTGAATACCAAATTGTATTATTAATTCATTAACGTCTGATATCATATATGTAGGTAATGTAGCTGTAAACTAAATATTTATGCAGATAATTATATTTTAAATGTAATTAATCCACAAAGTTAATAAATAATAAAAAACAGTTTTTATTAGCATTCAATTGTACAAAATTACCATCTTTTTAATGTAGTGGCACCAAACATTTTGTGAAGCCCTCAAATTCAAGGTAATGTCCTAGATTGTTATCCTATGCTAGAATGTTACACTTTGGTGACTGATATTATGTTAGTTTTGAAATGATTTTTGATTAATTACAAAAAGTAATATTTTAATATATTAAGAATATGTACTAATCTATATTCTATATATAGGTGATGATGTACATGAGTTTATTGGACCAAGTCAATTTACAGACTTTGCTATGTCTATGATTGAAGACATTGAACCTGAAATTCATCCAAATGAAATGGAAAATCCACCACAGAATTTAAATGACTCATCTTCAAAAAGGGGAATAGAAGTAAGTAATGTTCACCCTGATAATGACTCTGATATGAAGAAACCAAAAAAATTTAGGTCAGAAATATGGAATCATTTTTCATATATTTTACCCTATGATGTGAAAAATCCTAGAGCTACATGTCATTATTGTTTAAAAAGTTATGTTGCTCATCCCACAAGGAATGGAACTACTTCAATGATACATCACTTCAAAAATTTATGTAAGAAGATTCCTAAAGAAGTAGATAAAGGACAAAAGATGTTAAGTTTTCAAACACAAAAAAGAGAGGATGATAGGACAACTCATAAATTAGTTGTTGTATCATTTGATCCAAAACATGTTAGAGTTGCTTTGGCAAAAATGATTATTATTGATGAATTGTCTTTTAGGTTTGTTGAGGGTGAGGGATTTAAAGACTTTATATCTGAAATTTGTCCTAAGTTTCATGTGCCATCTCGACAAACAATTTCTAGAGATGTGTTTCAACTTTATTTAGATGAGAAAAAAAGTTTGAAGAACTTTTTCATAAGTGAAAAGCAAAGAGTTTGTCTTACTAGTGATTGTTGGACTTCAATTCAAAATATTAATTATATTTGTCTAACTACTCATTATATTGACAAAGATTGGAAATTACAAAAGAGAATTATAAAATTTTGTCAAGTTGAGAATCATAAAGGTGATACAATTGGGAGAGTGATAGAACAAAGTTTGCGTGATTGGGGTATATGTAAGGTATTCACCATAACACTTGATAATGCTTCCTCAAATGATATTGTTGTGTCATACTTGAAAAGGAAGCTAAAAAATTGGAATGATGGACTTGTTATGAGTGGAGAGTTCTTTCATGTGCGATGTTGTGCTCACATTTTGAATTTGATTGTAAGAGAGGGACTTAAAGATCTTCATAGTACTATTATGAGTATTCGTTGCGCTGTGAGATATTTTAGATCATCTCTTTTGAGATTACAAAAGTTTAAAATGTGTTCTATTAAAGAAAATATTGAGTCCAAAGGAAGTGTCGTGCTAGATGTGCCTACAAGATGGAACTCCACATATCTAATGTTAAAATCTTCTTTAGAATTTCAAAAAGCATTTGATCGTCTTGAAGAAGAGGAAGGAACAAACTTTATTTCTTATTTTCATGAGGAGCGATCGAATGTTGGGCCGCCAACATTAGATGATTGGAAGAATGCTGGTGTTTTTGTCAAGTTTTTGAAAACTTTTTATGACTCTACTTTAGCATTCAGTGCATCTTTATGCACCACTTCAAATTTATATTTTACAGAACTACATAACATTCAATCTCAAATACTTACATGGTGTGTTTCTGATGACTTGTTGTTAAAAAATATGGCTATTAGCATGAAAACAAAATTTGAGAAGTATTGGGGAAATGTAGACAAGACTAATAAGATGTTGTATGTTGCATTTGTACTTGATCCAAGGTACAAATTAGAGTATTTGGAATTCTTATTTGAAGAGATTTATGATTTAGAAATTGTTCAAAAATTGAGAGATAATGTCAAAAATACTTTTATGGATCTGTTCAAAGCTTACTATATGTTAGTGCATGGAAAAGATTTTCAATCTAATGTGACTCAATCACAAGATGTAATAGAAAGGATTCCTTCATCTGAGGAAGCAAGAAAGTTGAAGTTTCTTAAACGCTTAGAGGAGAAAAATAGTTTGGAATTGAAAACCGAGGTTGAGAAATATTTGAACACCCCATGTGAAAATTTCATGTTGGATAAGTTTGATATATTAAAATGGTGGAAGGCAAATTCTTTTAGGTTTCCTATCATCTCTCTCATTGCACGTGATGTGTTAGCAATTCAAGTTTCAACTGTTGCATCAGAATCAACTTTTAGCACAGGAGGGTGCATTCTTGATCCATTTAGGAGTTCTTTGAATCCTAAAATGGTAAAGACATTAGTATGTAGTCAAAATTGGTTTCGTTCTTCCATTAATAATGACAATGTTCTCTTACCAGAATACAATGATGACCTAGACATTTATGAAGATGTTGATTTTGTTTGATTGTAAAGTTCATTAAAGACACTACAATGATTGTTGATGATTAATAATGGGTAAGTTTTAAATATTATTATCTAATGATGTATTGTTGTTGATTTTGAGTTTTGATGTTTGTATATGTTTAAGAATTCTTGATTTTTGTATATGTTTAAGAATTCTTTGCAAATGAGATATTTGGAATTCATTTCTTCATGTCTAATCTTTTTTTTTTTAGATTTTGATAACATCTTATTTATGTATTTAACAATAATATCTATCTATGTATGATTATAAATGATCATTATATTTGATTGCATCCTATTAAATTATATCATATTAAATTGAATCATATTTATTTATTATTAATTGTTAAAAACCGTTCAAAACTGTTAACCAAACCGGACCAAACCGTTCGGTTATAACATTTTAGATAACCGAATGGTCCGATCCGATCCGGTTTCAACTATATGAACGGTCTGGTTTGGTTACATTTTTTTAGGCAAAACCGGACCGGACTGGACCATGGACACCCCTAATACGTGAAATAATTCATAAATGTTTATGAATTAGTAGTTTATATTTTAAAAATGAGTAAAATAATCTTCTTTTATATCTAATCAATTATTAGTAAAATCTGTGAATTAGTATTGTTTTTATTATAAACTAGACTTCTAAATTTTTTTAATAGTATATAAAATTTGTGAATTAGTATTGTTTTTTATTTTAAAAATGTGCCAAAAATTTTCTTTTGAATATGAACTATCATTAGTAAAATGTATATAACTTTTTATATAAAATTCAAAATCACACATTGTAAAATTTATTAGAAGCAAGACTTGTATATAAAATGAATTATAATATATTGTGAATTAATACAATATATATTTTTAAAATATCTAATAGGATTTGAAAAATATTCAATAAAATGAACATAATTTCTTAAAAAAAACTCAAATTTGACACATAATTTTTCTTATAAAATAATCTAAATATATAGATTTAATCGTAAACTAATACAATTTAAATTTTAAATACGAGTTAATAATCATCTCTTTAATTTCAATTATATTATATAAGTTTTTATTTATTAATTTAATTAATATTAGTATTTTTTTCTAACTTTATAAGTAACTTTTTTATTTTCACTCTTGTTAGATTTTGTTTATCAAATAAACTAGTAAGTTGGATTTTTAATTTCATAAGTCAGCGAAATAATTTCAAATAAGTTTAGTTGGATTAACAGGTCATTTTACACTTCTGATTTATACTATGCCAAGTGAGAAACAGTAGTGATTAATACTGACTTGTTGTTGGCCTTGATGTAAATAGATAAAGACTGGTCTGCCTACTACTAATCCCTACCACTAACTAAGTCTTTGTCGCCACTCTTCCTACTAAGTTACATACTATAACATACCAAATATATTCGTTTTAAATGCTTTTTAAACAGTAAAAAAATTCTTCTAGATATAAAATAAAAAATTATTAGAAGCGCTTTAAATAATAAAAAATACTTGATAGAAGAACTTCAACCTTAAAAATGTTTTTTTTTTTTCCTTTTGCTAAACTGCATTTGTGTAAAAGCAAAATTTTAATATAAGAAAATATCAATACGGTGCATGGGCCATGTAGTGCGGCTAGCCTGCACAGTTCTTCGGATATGAAGGGGACAGTTAATTGTGATAATAAGAATATAAAAAAAAAATATACATCATTATTCTTAATATAAATAATACGATATATATTTTAAATGAAATATATTAATACTATAATTTAAATAAAAGGATAAGAAAATATTATATTATAAAATCATTAAAAACATTAAATAAAATAATACACACCATTTGTATCAATTAAGATGAGAAATATACATAAAATTGTGAATACAGTAAACACAAACGTCCAACACTCATCAAAAAATGTTCTATCCCCTGCAGAGCAATCCTATCTTCCCCTCACGTCTCTGCTATGCCAATTGCCAACCAAATCTCATCCCATATCTTTGCAAGCCAACCTTCAATGGTTCAACCCTAGAAAGTGACGTAAATTGTCTAATCATTATTGGTACTAAGACAAAGAAGGCAGCCTAGCTAGCTAGATACTAGCCTACTATTACGTACTCTATTACATGGACTTGTCATTATTTTGGACTTGGACTTGTCATTATTTTGGACTTGTACACGGTCACCGACTCACCGAACATCTAAGATTTTGGTACCACGTTCTCACATCAAACAAGCCTACAAAACTCTCCATTATTAAGATAACGAACCCACCATCACCACATGAATGATGAAACCCACACGTAAATTTTAGCCCAGAGAAGGCAGAGAAATAGGAAATGGAACTCTTGCTTTGTCAGAACATTGTGTTAACCTTCAACCTTCTTTATCATAGTACTAGCACTGGCTTAATTCTCTTTATCAAACTTCACAACCCACTTTGAGTTTAATACAAACATGGCCATCCAAAAGTCTTTTGAGGTGGCTAATACCAATTCATCTGATGATGATGGGCATCCACCAAGAACTGGTAAGTCAATCTATTTTTTCATTTGACATAACCCAAATTTTTTTTTTTTTTTACCCAAACCCAATAATTAAGGACCTTTAAATTTGGAAACGTAAACAGGAACATTATGGAGTTGCGTAGCTCATATAATTGCTGCAGTGATTGGTTCTGGAGTTCTGTCTCTGGCTTGGAGTGTTTCACATTTGGGATGGATTGGAGGGCCAATTATCTTGCTTTGTTTTGCAACAGTTACCTATATTTCTTCCTTCATTCTTTCTGATTGTTATAGATCTCCTGATTCTGTAATTGGGATTCGAAACTATTCTTACATGGATGCAGTTAGAAAAAATCTTGGTAATACTTAGATATGGATCTCTTTATAGTCTAACAACATTGGATTACTTTGTAATGGGTTTATTGACAATTAATCAGGTAAAACACAGGCATCGTTTTGTGGTTTGATTCTTTATTTGAGCATGTATGGGACTGGTATTGCCTACGTAATTACTACTGCAACCAGTTTTGGGTACTTTTTCTCTAATTTTCTTTTCACTATTAAATGTTTCTGTGTATGGTTGAACTGAATCATTATTGATTACTATAACTTAACATTACAGGGCAATTCAAAAATCGAATTGTTATCACAAGTATGGGGACAAGGCTGAGTGTAGATATGGAAATACCAAGTATATGTTGATATTTGGTGGTGTACAGATTGTAATGTCCCAAATTCCAAACTTTCATAAATTGGAATGGCTTTCAGCTGTTGCTGCAATCATGTCCTTTACTTATGCTTTTATTGGATTTGGACTGGGTTTCGCCAAAGTACTAGGTAAGGTGTTAATTAATTGGCTGCTTCATTTTCTAATATTCAGTTTTATATATTTAACAGATTTGAGGTTAAGATAAAGATCAATCTTTTTTATAAGATGCTTCAAATAGACTTATTGTGTTGTAAATTGTAGCGAATGGGGTGATCAAAGGGAGCATATATGGAGTTCCAGCCTCAAATGTGGCTAACAAAATTTGGTTTACCTTCCAAGCAACTGCAGACATTGCTTTTGCCTATCCATACTCGATTGTTCTTCTTGAGATTCAGGTAAGTAAGATTAAAACTATTGGAGTGTGGTACTACCCATAATAATTGATAAGTTAAGATAAAAAAAGATTGTTCAAAAAGTTGCTGAAATAAGAGATTTCTTGAATGAAGGATACCTTGAAATCTCCTCCACCCGAAAACCAAACCATGAAGAGTGCATCAATGATAGCAATCTTCATAACAACCTTTTTCTACCTTTGTTGTGGATGCTTTGGATATGCAGCCTTTGGAAACAACACGCCTGGAAACCTCTTAACAGGTTTTGGATTCTACGAACCCTACTGGCTCATAGATTTGGCTAATGCTTGCGTTGTTCTTCATTTGGTGGGAGGATATCAGGTAATACCAGCTTATGCTTGAAGCTTTTTTGTTAAAATCTATGATTTTCATATCTTACGAGTTACTTTTCTTGTATCAGATTTATTCTCAGCCCCTTTTTGCAGTTGTTGAAAGATGGTTTAATAAGAAGTATCCGGATAATTTCTACACAATAAAGATCCCATTGTTGCCAGGATTTCAAATAAATGCTTTCAGACTATGTTTCAGGACAGTATATGTTGTATCCACTACTGGAATTGCAATTATCTTTCCTTACTTCAATCAAGTGTTAGGAGTGTTAGGAGCCTTGGGTTTTTGGCCTTTGGCTATTTACTTCCCCGTGGAAATGTACTTTCTACAAAAGAAAATTCAAGTTTGGACAAGAAGATGGATTATTCTTAGGTCCTTTAGCTTTGTTTGCTTTCTAGTCACAGTAGTTGGCCTTATTGGATCACTTCAAGGACTTATCAGTGCCAAACTCAGTTAAGATATTGATGTGTTATGTGACATGAAAGGAAAACAACTAGAATTGTGAACCTATTTATATCCATTATCAAGTGATTTTCAAACTTATTTTCTTCTACCGCCTAGATTGGACCATTTTGAGATCCATACATCAAGAGGCAAGAGGCCAGGTTAACGAGTAGCAAAACCAAAACACTCAAAGATGATAAACACAGTGTCCTGAGATTTAGAGTACTTATATAGAAATTTATAAATTGCATCATATACCACTAGAGATGACAAGGGATCGAATCTTCTTGATCCGAAGATGATCCATTCGATTCGTTATTTAAAAGATTCAGTCTGATTTAATCTGTTTTGATTCGTAGATCAAGTGAATTTGATCAAAATTGATTTGTGATGTTTGGACATATGGATTAACCTAGAGTCCAAGTCGATCTCAAAGAATAGTTTGAGCCCAGAAGGTAGCTCGAGCAGTAAGAAGAGTCACCCCCAAAGACCTACCTTTGCCCGCATCCACGAATACACTCGTGGGAGAGACCTCTTATGTTAGGTTTCAACATTTGTAGGGTCGACTACCAACCCGAGCTATGGGGTGGTCGACCTCAGTCTATAAATATGGTAGTTTTTACCTTTATGTCCCTCTTGGCACACTTATATATTTATACCTTATGTAACCGACACATACATGTAAAACTCTATATATACATAGACTTCCTAAGAGATCCACGTATTTCATCAATTGTTCTAATTTCTCTCTCTGTAAATCGTATCAATCTCAACATTTTTGTGCCCATCTTGGGGCTCAGATTCTAAGGTCAAACTTTGGTTTATGACCCTGTACTTTCAAGGATTCACCCTAAATTTTCAAAGAGACTTAACACTTGTCCCACACACCCTTAAAACCATAATCATCATGGTAGCAATGAATAACGCCTCATCAATTCATGATGGGGCCAGAACAGCCCCGTCAACAGTTGACTCGTCAACTTCTCGAGTTAAGAAGAGAGCTCGAGGAGACCAGACGAGAAAATAGGACGTTGCACTCACAATCCTTGGTTAACGAGAACATACCAAATCGTATTGTGCCCGAGCATAACCAAAGAGAATGAAAAGTTAGGGGTGATCCCCCTTCCAATTCAGTGGAACCTAGTATCGAGTAGTGGATACTGGAAAAAGAACTAGGATAGACAGTTCCAAGTTTTGAAAGAGGCCAACAGAAAGCAAGACCATGCCTTGGGAATGACCAATGGAAGACAAGTAAATGGTAAAGCCTACTATGATGTAGATAGGAATTCTAAGCATAATTGTACCCGAATCATATATGTTACTTCATGTTCAGGTACAAGTGGATATGATTATCAGTATAACTGTACCCAAACTATATTTGTTGCTTCATGTTTGGTTAATACCTAAAACTGTATCCGTCACCTATCAGATAAAAATCGAACCAACTGTATGGATAACTGAACTCGTAATTTTTTGCTCATTCTTATGCTAAATTGAGAACAAGATTAAAAACAAGTTTAATTGTGTAGTTTTTCCTTTTACTTCTTTAATTCTTATAAGTACTTTCTATATTATAATTTTTTGAGAAAATATTTTATTCATCTTTTATTATATTTTAATATATTTTATTTGTATGTTTCATATAATTTCAATTATGTTATTAATTTATAATTATTATATTTATTTTATGAGTTAATATTTTAGTATAATATTATCATTTTAATATGTTATCGATCTTAGATAACTTATAAGAGTAAATCTTGTTTCTCTCTAATAAAAATATTTTCTTGAAATAAATATATTAATTTTTATTATTGATATTCAATTTTATATCTTGTAATTATTTTCTTAAATAATTAAGTAAAATTTAAAATTTTATTATTTAATATTAATTTATTTTTAATTTTTATCTTTACCTATTATTATTTATTATTTTATGATAATCTTTATATAAATTTTACTTCTTTACGATGTCTAAAATTATATTATAATAATTTTTAGCGTTACCAAACACTTGTTCCTATAATCGCCTTTTTCATGATTTATTGGCTCAATTACCGACGTAAATGCATTAAGTGCTACATTAAAAGATAATTAAAATTCAAAGCATAAATCATTAAGACATTATGAAATAGAGAACAAAGAAAGAGTGTGTTTTCCATTATCTAAACACATTTGTTTACTTGGGTTAACAACTGATTGTGTGCCTTGAAGAACAAGCCTAATTATCATAGATTTATCGTTCTCAAAAGTAAAATAACGATGGCATATGCATGAGATGATCCCTTGGTTGCATATTTAACTACATTCATAAATATTTTAATTTTACATATTCGATTAAACACATAATTTTATCGTAACTCCAGTAGCTCTGATAGCCAACGTAGCATCATAAATTATGTCGTGTCTATAAGGAACTTTTTAAAATATATGCGTTGGGTTAAAAATCATACATATAAAAGTAACTTATTTTAATAAATTAATATTAAAATATTGCTAAATAATATTAAAACTCATCGTAAACTTAATATTAGAGCACGTTATTGTTGGAGATTGTTATAAAGCTTTTTAATTTAAAGAGTAAAACATGTAGTAAAACAAGGAGTAAAACATGGAGCAAAATATGCAACAAAACAATGAGCTTAATTCAAGGAGCAATTTAAGGAATCATTAATTTAAGGAGTAATTCAAAGAGTGAATTTTTCTATAAATAGATGTGTAATTGTAATGAATTAACCATCAAAAGTGTTCATTCTAATTGAGAGAAAAACTTAGAGAGAAAAACTTAGAGAGAAAAGCTTTTGTGAGAGAAAATTGAGAGTAATTTTCTTGGGTATAATTGGGTTGTGGGTTGTGAGTTGTGAGTTGTGAGTGTTATAAACACCTTGTGTAATTTCTCCTCTTTCAGTAAAAAGATTTGCAGTATGTCCAGAAACGTAAACAAGATTGGTCGAACTCCATTAACAAATTTATGTGTTATTTTTCTTGCTTTCTCATAAGTCTGACTTATCAGAAATTTGTGTAATTTCCCAACAACTAGTATCAGAGCTATTGGTGGTGATTTCTGTCAATTTTCTACAAGGTTACTATTTACATGAATAGTAAAATTTGTTGGCAATATTTGTTTGCCGACGGAGGTGTTCTAATACATGGTGGTTTGCAGAAATAGTCAGAAACAATCCGGAGGAAGTCAGATTTGAGTGGTATAAAGTAAAGGTGAAACTTGTGAAATTCGATGGTACAAATTTTGGATTTTGGAAAATGCAGATAAAAGATTATTTGTATCAAAGAAATATATATCAACCTCTCTTAGGGAAGAAGCCAGAGGCTATGAAGGAAGAAGATTGGAATCTTCTAGACAAACAAGTCATCGGAGTTATTCGATTGACGTTATCCCGTAATGTTGCTTTCAACATAGCAAAGGAAAAGACCACAACAGGTCTTATGGCAACTCTCTCTAATATGTATCAGAAGCCATCAGCCTCAAACAAAATGCACTTGATGATGTGTTTGTTCAATTTGCGAATGACGGAAGGCGCATCGGTAGCTCAACATCTCAATGAACTCAACACAGTCACAATCCAGTTGAGTTCAGTGGAAATTGAATTCAATGAATAAGTACGAGCATTGATACTTTTGTATTCTTTACCAGAAAGCTGGAATGCTACTGTCATAGCTGTGAGTAGCTCGTCAGGAAGCAATAAGTTGAAATTGGACGATGTCCGTGATCTGGTTCTTAGTGAAGAGATCTGACGTAGAGAGTCAAGTGAATCGTCAACTTCTTCAGTTTTGCATACATAGTTAAGAGGAAGAAATTCAACCAAAGGGAATGGACGTGGCATAACAGACTACCGAGGTAGATCAAAGGACAGAAGGTCCAAATCTTGGAATCCTAATAATTCTCATAGCTCGAAGACTATCGAGTGTTGGAATTGTGAGAGAACCAGACACTACAAAAATCAGTGCAAGATTGCATCGAAGGATAAACAAGTGAAGGTAGAGACAAATGTTACTTCCACCTCAGGAGAAGATGATACATTGATATGCTCTTTGAAGAGCAAGGAAGAATTTTGGGTGTTAGACTTTGGAGCATCGTTCCATGCTACTTCACAGAAAGAATTATTCGAGAAATATGTCCCTGGAAACCTTGGAAAGGTTTATCTTGGTGATGATCAACCGTGTGCTATTATTGGCAAAAGTGTAGTGAAGATTAAGTTGAACGGGTCTGTTTGGGAGCTGAAGGATGTCAGGCATATTCCCGACTTAAGAAGAAACTTAATCTCAGTAGGGCAGTTGGCTAGTGAAGGCTACACTACTATCTTCCATGGTGATGATTGGAAGATTTCAAAGGGTGCAATGACAGTTGCTCGAGGCAAGAAGAGTGACACTCTTTACATGACAATAGAGGCACATTGTTCAATCACAGTTGCAACAGGCAATGAAACACCAAATCTGTGGCACTAGAGACTAGGCCACATAAGTGAGAAAAGGATGAAGATTATGCACTCAAAGGGAAAACTTTCAGGTCTATACTCTGCGGAGATAGACATGTGCAAAGATTGCATACTTGGAAAGCAAAAGAGAGTCAGCTTTCAGACTAGTTGCAGAACCCCAAAGAAGGAAAGGTTAGAGCTTATTCACTCTGATGTTTGGGGACCAACGACCGTCTCATCCATTGGTGGTAAACACTACTTCATGACTTTCATTGATGATCACTCTTGGAAGGTATGAGTTTACTTTCTAAAGCATAAGTCTAAAGTATTTGAGGCTTTCAGAAGATGGAAAGCTATGGTGGAAAATGAGACGGGTTTAAAGATCAAAAAGCTCATAACCGATAATGGTGGTGAATGAAGACACCAAATTCAAAAATTTCTGCTATGAGCACGTGATCAAAATGGAAAGAACTGTGTCATGCACGCCTCAACACAATGGTGTAGCTGAGCGTATGAACCGAACGTTGACAGAAAGAGCCAGAAGCATTCGTATACAGTCAGGTCTACCAAAGCAGTTCTGGGTAGAAGTAGTCAACACGGTAGCTTACTTGATCAACTGAGGCCCATCTGTTCCATTGGAACATAGAATACCAGAGGAGGTATGGAACGGAAAATAGGTGAAACTATCACATCTAAACGTTTTCGACCGTGTAGCATTTTTGCATATCAGTGATCAAGGCAGGAATAAGCTTGATCCCAAATCCAAGAAATGCATCTTCATCAGCTATGGTGAGGATTAGTTTGGCTACCGCATTTGGGATGACGAAAACAAGAAAGTTATTCGTAGTAGGTATGTGTTTTTCAACGAATGGGTGATGTATAAGGACATGTATAAAATAGACGCCAATGACTCAGAGCAGAATGAGTCAGTATTTGCAAATATAAATGATGTCCCAGATAGTTCCACAACAGAACCAATTGTAACAAGTCCTCAGCTAGAGGAACTTGTTGGACAGAGCATCACACAACATTCTGACACACCACAACCTCTTACTCCAGCTCCTGTATTGAGAAGGTCTTCTCGACCTCATGTGCCTAACAAGAGATACATGAACTATATGTTGCTGAATGATAGAGGGGAGCCTGAATGCTATGATGTAGCTTATCAGGCTCGAGATTCCAACAAGTGGGAGTTTTCCATGAAAAAAGAAAGGAAATCTATCATCTCCAACAAGAAATGGGAACTAGCTGAGTTACCTATGGAAAAGAAGGCACTTCACAACAAATAGGTGTATCGGGTGAAAGAGGAGCATGATGGTTCCAAGAGATACAAAGCCTGCCTAGTTGTCAAAGGGTTTCAACAGAAGGAATGAGTTGACTACAATGACATTTTCGCTCCCGTTGTGAAGCTCAATACTATCATGTCTGTGTTGAGTATTGTAGCCATTGAAGATCTTCATCTTGAACAATTGGATATGAAGACTGTATTCCTTCACGGAGATTTAGATGAAGAGATATACATGTACCAACCATAAGGTTTCTTAGAAAGAGGGAAGAAGAACATGGTGTGCAAACTTAAGAAAAGTTTGTATGGCCTGAAACAAGCCCCGAGACAATGGTACAGAAAGTTTGACAGCTTCATGCACAAGGAAGGTTTCCATAAGTGCAATGTCGACCATTGTTGCTACTTCAAGTGATATAGGTCTAGTTATATCATTTTACTACTTTATGTTAATGATATGTTATTAACAGGTTCAGATATGGATGATATCAGAAGGTTGAAGCATCAATTGTCAAAAGAGTTTGACATGAAAGACTTGGGTCCAGCAAAAAAGATTCTTGGAATGAAAATCACAAGAAATGAGAAGAGAGGATCCTTGCAGTTATCTCAAGTGGAGTACATCAATCGTGTTTTGCAGAGATTAAATATGGGTGATGCCAAGCCAGTTAGTACACCTTTGGCCAGTCACTTTCGCCTATCCAAGGATCAGTCCCCTCAAATAGAGGAAGAAAAATAATTCATGGCTAAGGTTCCTTATGCCTCAGCCATTGGAAATTTGATGTACGCAATGGTCTGTACGAGACATACATTGGCCATACAGTAGGAGTTGTTAGCAGATTTATTTCAAACCTAGGGAAAACTCATTGGGAAGCAGTCAAGTGGATTTTGAGATATCTGTGAGGCACCACAGAAAAGTGCTTGTACTTTAGTAAATGAGAGTTAAAATTACAAGGCTACATAGATGTAGACTTTGGAGGTGAAATTGATCACCAAAGAAGCCCCACTGGTTATATATTTACTGTTGAAACTACAGTTGTTAGTTGGATGTCACAAATATAGAAAATTGTCACTCTATCCACTACAGAGGCTGAGTATGGACTGAAGCCAGTAAAGAGATGATATGACTTCAAGGTTTATTAACTGAGTTGGGATTCAAACAGGAAAAGAATGTTTTGCACAGTGATAGTCAAAGTGTAATACACTTGGCGAAGAATTCAACATTTCATTCTAGAACAAGCATATTGGACTTCGTTATCACTTCATCAGATCCCTATTGGAAGATGATGTGTTAATATTGGGAAAGAATCAAGGAAGTAAAAATCCAGCAGATATGTTAACAAAAGTGGTGACTATTGACAAACTGAAGTTGTGCTCAACTTCAGTTGGTCTGCTAGAGTAACAAAGACTAGAAAAATTGTTGCATTGATCGAGGTGTGAAGATAAATTGAAATCAGTCTACAAGTGAGAGATTGTTATAAAGCTCCTTAATTTAAGAAGCAAATTAAAGAACAAAACATGGAGCACAATAATGACCTTAATTCAAGGAGTAATTCAAGGAACCATTAATTTAAGGAGTAATTCAAGGAGTGAATTTTTATATAAATAGATGTGTAATTGTAATGAATTAACCATCCAAAGTGTTCATTCCAATTGAGAGAAAAAATTTTGTGAGAGAAAATTGAGAGTAATTTTATTGGGTGTAATTGGGTTATGGGTTGTGAGTTGTGAGTGTTGTAAACACCCTGTGTAATTTCTCTTCTTTCAGTAAAAAGATCTGCAGCAGATTCGGAGACGTAAGCAAGATTGGTCGAACTCCATTAACAAATTTATGTGTTATTTTTCTTGTTTTTTTTCATAAATCTAACTTATCGAGAATTTGCGTAATTTCACAACAATTATATACTATTTCACCTATGCTATCGACTTCGAAACTTCTAAACAAAATATAACCCACATGTATATAGATGTTAGTTGAATAGACTAACCTACTTAGATTTTAAAATGTTAAACAATTTATTAGTTTATAGAATATTCTAGAAATAATATATTATAAATATCAATAAGGATTATTCTAAAATAAAATATTTTTACTTATTATTATAATAGAGTAATCTAGAGAGTTTGTAATATTTCTTTCAACACTCCTACTAAACAACAACTCTCTCAAAATAAAAATAAAAAAATGGTAGTGGTTTGTGGATGCTCTCTTTGATGATAGTTCTATTACTTTATAATTTTTTCACACTTGAAATTAACTTTAAACACTATAATATTTTTTCTTAAATTACACATAATATAACCCATATATCAGTTTTTATCATTCTTATGGTTGCTTTCTTGAATTCTCATTTTTTTTTCATTCTCTTCCGTTACAATGTTGTTGCTCTCTTATTCAATAAGCTAATTTTTGTCAAATTCTAATACTATTAGATCATTGTTACTCAATTCTTCAATATTTATCATCTCGTTTTGTATCTTTTGTTTTTTGTTGTAATTGCTTCTCTTTATTCTAGTCTTTTTGTATTTTCTTCTTCCTCTTTCTCTTCTTTTTTGAACTCATAGAATACATTTGGTATAATAAAGAATTTTCCTAAATATTCATTTTGACACTCCAATAATATTACATGCTTTCTTTATTGTCACCACTTCTTGTATTTTTAAAAACAAGTTCTTTAGCACAAGACTTCTTATCAAGTCTAAAGCTTTATTTGCTTTGAATTTTTAATTATGATATTTTTTTAATCTTATTGTAGAGGTATTGTTACTTAATTTCCATAAATAATCTCACCAAAACATTTTTATTAGAAATATGTTATCATAGTATCTGACCATTCTTGATAGTTTTAACTACAATTAAATCTTTTTCTAAATTTATAAAGTCTGACATTATAACTTAACGTAACTTACTCGTTTTCAAGAAAATAAAAACTCACAAGTTTCATAATCCATTAAACTTAGTCAACCTTTGATCTACACCAATCTAGCCCCAACTAATTTTACAAAACCAACCTTTTATAGCTTTGTAATTCACACGTGACTCTCTTCAATCATTTTGCTCGATCTTAGATCATCTTACTCTCTCGACATAAATTTTTACGATCACTTGTTTGTTTTAAATAGTATTTTATTAATGTGTTCCTCTTCGACCACTTATTTTATCGATCTTGACTCATCTTACTAAATTATTGAATTAAAAGTTATATATATATATAAACTAATTGTTTAAATAAATTAATATTATAATATTATTAAATAACAAAAACCCTTATTACACATTTAATATTACAATACCTCATATAATATATCACTTATACTATAACTCTTATATTAAGTTAATTATGCTCTCAACTCTAGCAGAAAATACAACTCATATATATATATATATATATCTTATGTGTTTGGATAGACTAACCTAATATTTTGTATGATGTTATACAATTTATTAGTTTTTAAAATATTCTATATATGATACATTATAAATATTAATAAAAATTAATCTAAAATAAAGTATTATTTTTTATTATTTTTAAATAGAATATTACACAGAGTTGTGATATTTATTTCAACAACCTGTTCACTTTAGTGTATAAATTAATTAATGGTGAAAAATAAAAATTACTGTATAAGAGGTAAAAAAACAACTACTCCAAAACAACCAAAAAATAGTAAATAACAACCTGCAAATATTACCGTGAAAAATAAAATAAGAGGACGGAGAATTACAACATTTTGAGATAAGTAACCGTTGCTAAGCTTCCGGTCTCAACTGGATTGTCATCTCAAATAGGTTTAAATATCCAATAAGTCCTTCTTCACTATCCATTCAACCTGCTTTGTTGCTTGCTTTCTCTCTGTGCAACTTCAAAGCTATACATAGTACCTTACTGTTTTTTCACTCTTTTTATGAAGCATTCATTTTCTGCATTTTTTCATTTTCATTTTTTTTATGGTTTTCATATTGAATATACTACCCATCAATGGCTGTAATGAAAGATGCCCACATCATAGAAATTCCAATGGTGGACGAAGAGTACCAACCCAAAGTGTTATGTGCCGTAAACACCATTGCAGCAATTCAATACCATCCATTAATGAAAATCTCCCAAGTCCGGGCCATCTCTTGCTTCTCAAACTCTGGCAAAGAGGAGAAGACCTTTTTGGCCGTCGCATTAATCTAAAAGAGACCTAAATGGACTCTATTAGACGAGAGATCTTCCAATTATGTTGCTTCTTCCTACTCTACCACGGATTTTTCTTGACCATATTGTTTACCTCTTCCATTAACTCCGAAGATCATGTTTGTAAAAAATGTTGGATTCTGAATTTTCTATCAGTTTCCACCTCCCATTCGTTTGTGTTCTTGGTTCAGGTCAAGCTATTAGGCTACTGGAAGATCTGGAAACAGTTGCACAAAGAAAAGAACAATAACACTGATTCGGGGTATTCAAGAATTGAGAATGAAAATGGCAACTGTTACAATCCTTTAAATATTATTTTATATGTATATTTTAAGACAACAATTACAACATTAAATCATTTATTTTTCTTGTTTTTCTATATTATTAACATGATATGAAACCTCTCGTATACTTCTAAATATTTTATCAAAATTTCGCATATCTTTATCACAATAATCCACTATCACATATACTAATACAATCAAAACCAAAATATCATAGTTACATTCATCCAAAAAATTCCAAAATCATCAAAATCAACCTAAAATAACCCTTTATGTGCTCACGTGCCACCTAAAAATCTGTTCCTAAAACTGACACACCACCTACTCTTGTGTCTAAAGTATTCGTTCTCACTCTCTTGCTCACAAAACACTATTTTTCATCAAAGTATATCGTTAATTTGGTTTTATTTTGATTCTCTTCTTTTTGTTGTCTCTTTAAGGTAAAAACATTGACAAAATTGTCTATCCCTTGTAGTTGTCTATCTTTTATGTGACCAAAATTTGATCACGTAGATAACTAAATTTTAATCAAAAAAATATTTTTTTTATTTGATAAATTTATTAAATATGATTGTACTTAAAAAAATTATTTTTTTAACCCTACACGTGGTGTGACCTACCATCAATGCTAACAGTAAATCATTGTTGTTACATATGTACCTTTGATTATTCATCCCCTTTATTAATTTCAATTCTAATGTAAAAATTCGTTCAGTAATTCATGGCATCCCAATTAATTTATTGACTTTATAGATGTGTCATAGTTCTCTTTTTAGTCTTAACTGTATTTTACATATATTGAGATGAAGTTTAACTCAATGGTTTATTTTACTGAAATGTAGAGTACCTTTTTTTCATATGTGTTGGATTGTTGTGTACTGCTTTGTCCAACGAGTTCCTCTGACTGAGGACTTGCTATAATTGGTTTCTTTACAGAACTATCTGGGACATCATGTGCATTACAAATATTGACTCATTCTGCTTTGAGTCGTTGGTGTCTGTTTTATGCATGTTCTTATACATCACTCTTTCATTGAAAATCACATCTCTACTATGGATCACTTTCTTGTTTTCGTCATCCCAAATGTGGTAGCCAAACTTATCCTCATCATAGCCGATGAAAGTGCATTTCTTAGATTTTGGATCAAGCTTATTCCTACCTTGATCACTAATATGCACAAATTTTACACACCCAAAATTTTTTAGATGTGATAGTTTTACCTTTTTTCTGCTTCATACCTCCTCTAGTATTCTATGCTCCAATGGAACAGATGGACCTCGATTGATCAAATAAGTTGTCATGTTGACTGCTTCTACCCAGAACTGCTTTGGTAGACCTAATTGTATACGAATGCTTCTCACTCTTTCTGTCAACGTTTGGTTCATACGCTCAACTATACCATTGTGTTGAGGCATGCTTGGCACAATTCTTTCCATTCTGATCCTGTGCTCATAGCAGAAATTTTTGAATTTGGTGTCTTCATATTCACCACCATTATCGGTTCTGAGCTTTTTGATTTTCAAACTTATCTCATTTTCAACCATAACTTTCCATCTTCTGAAAGCCTCAAATACTTCAGACTTATGCTTTAGAAAGTAAACCCATACCTTTCGAGAATGATCATCAATGAAAGTTACGAAGTAGTCTTTGCTACCAAAGAATAAGACAGTCATTGGTCCCCAAACATCAGAGTGGATAAGCTCTAACCTTTTCTTCTTTGGGGTTCTACCACTTGTCTAAAAGCTTACTCTATTTTGCTTTCCAAGTATGCAATATTCGCACGTGTCTATCTTTGTAGACTGTAGGCCTAAAAATTTTCCCGTTGAGTGCATAATCTTCATCCCCTTCTCACTCATGTGGCCTAGTTTTTGGTGTCATAGATTTAGTGTTTCATTGCCTGATGCAACTATTATTGAACAACGTGCCTCTGTTGTCATGTAAAGAGTGTCACTTTTCTTGCCTCGAGCAATCGTCATTGCACCTTTTGAAATCTTCCAATCATCATCATGGAAGATCGTAGTGGAGCCTTCACTAGCCAATTGCCCTACGAAGATTAAGTTCTTTCTTAGGTCGGGAATATGCCTAACATCCTTCAGTTCCCAAATAGACCCGTTCAACTTAATCTTCACTATACCTTTGCCAATTATAGCACACAGTTGATCATCACCAAGATATACATTTCCAAGGTTTCCGGGGACATTTCTCAAAAAATTCTTTCTGTGAAGTAACATGGAACAAAGCTCTAGAGTCTAACACCCAAGATTCTTCGTTGCTCTCCAAAAAGCATATCAATGCATCATCTCCTCCATCTCTTCTTGAGGTGGTAGTAACATTTGCCTCTACCTTCACTTGTTTGTCCTTCGGTGCACTTTTGCATTGATTTTTGTAGTGTCGGTTCTCCCACAATTCCAACACTCGATAGTCTTCGAGCTATAGGAATTATTAGGATTCCTGGATTTGGACATCCTATCCTTTGATCTACCTTGGTAGTGTGTTCTACCACGTCTATTCCCTCTGGTTGAACCTCTTCCTCTTGACTCTGTATGCAAAACTGAAGAGGTTGATGATTCATCCGACTCTATACGTCGAATCTCTTAACTGAGAACCAGATCACGAATATCGTCAAATTTCAAATTATTGCTTTCTGACGAGCTACTCATAGTCATGATAGTAGCATTCCAGCTTTCTGATAAAGAAGACAAAAGTATCAATGCTTGTACTTCTTCATCGAATTCAATTTCAACTGAACTCAATTGGGTTGTGACTGTATTAACTTCATTGAGATGTTGAGCTACCGATGCGCCTTCTATCATCTGTAAATTGATCAAAAGCCTCATCAAGTGCACTTTGTTTACAACTGATGGCTTCTCATACATATTGGAGAGAGCTTTCATAAGACCCGTCGTGATCTTTTCCTTTGCTATGTTGAAGCTATGTTGAAAGCAACATTGCGGTATAGCATCAATCGAATAACTCTAAGGACTTTTCTGTCTAGAAGATTCCAATCTTTTTCCTTCATAGCCTATGGCTTCTTTCCTAAGAGAAATTGATATAGATTTCTTTGATACAGATAATAAATGTATTTTATATAGTTATTTTCATCTATTTTATTAATTATAATTGCTATGTTCTTGACATTTTTGGTTAATTTTAGTAAAATAAATTAATATTTATCTTTTATGTTTTAAGAAATACATTTTTAATAAAATTAAATAATTTGAATTAAAACCGTACTTAATTGCTAATTTATGTCCACAAATATAATTTCAAATAATAGAGTTCTTAATTGCGATTTATAAAAGTCGAAAATATAATTTAAATTAAATTCGAACTTAATTTTAATTATTAAAAGTTTAAAAATTTAATTTAAATTAGAAAAGGGCTTAACTGTAATTAAAGAAAGTATAGAAATTAATTTAAATTAAATTTATGAGTCAAAATGCAATTAATAAAAAGTTGAATTTTTGCGCAGGAGAAAAGCCACTCGCGACATTCACAACGCCCAACACACATCGCTCGATCATCCCATCAACGGTCAAAATTGGGCGCGTGAAATCCAGACGCAACAAAATCGATTGGGCCAGAATACCTGAAGCGCGTAGCTCGACACACGTAGGGACCACCTGTCGCGCAGACTGGCGTGTAGGGTGGGACCCACATGTCGGTTGCGCAGAATTTCCCTGAGGCGCATCGCTCACTGTTGGATCAGTTGAACGGTCCAGATTGAAGCGCGTGGAACCAAGTTGTCGCGCACCGAGTCGCTCGCCTACAATCCCGTGCAACACGATTCATCCAAGCAGCGTGCACCCTCGCGTTTCAACGACAAATAAGCAGCCACGTGTCTCCTAAATATTCCAGCCAATAACATGACGACACGAGGCATGTATTTGGTAAAATAAAAACACAGAAACGACGCCCACTTCCAGCCGTTAACACACTTCCAGCGTGAGAAAATCTCGTGCATCCCGGCCCATCTGTTCTCCATGCGCCCGGCCTACTCACCCAATGAAAAGCTACCACGTGTCTCTTTATTTCTCGCAGCCAATCACATGGTGACACGTGGCATGCGTAAAAAGAAAAAAAATAGAAACACGTAGAATGGTTTTCACGCGTGTTGTTATTTTAATTCCCCCATGCATTTTTGTCCCCCACTGATAACAAGAAAATAATAATAATAATTGGAAAGTGGGGATATATTTTGTACGCGAAAAGGAATTGGAGTTTTTCAATTTTGGTTTTTTCATTTTTTGCTCGCAGTTCTTGTTGTATTTTTCTCTCTTTACCATTTTCATTATTTCTCCTCTCTGCGTGTTTTGTATAACACGCAGAACGTTTATTTGACATTTTGTGTTGTATTTTCTTAGGAAAATTACAGAGAAAGAAGACAACGAAGAAGAAGGAAAGGAAAGAAATTTATTTTTCATTGAGGAATCATGAAAGAGTTTCTCCTAATCTATTTTCTTTTAATTTTTGTTTCTCTGCAATGTTTTATTTTTGTGGTGTTGTAATTTTAATTTCTGCTATGAACTAATTTATTTGTTCTAAGATTGCAGTGCAGTGTAAATTATGAAACTTGAATTAATTATTTTTGAATGATTTATGGAACTGTTTTAAGTTGTTTATTTTATGTGTGTTTAATGTTTTTAATTATCAGAAGATTAATTAACTGATATGTGACACTTAAATAAACTTGAAAAAGGCATTTTTGTGTGTTGCTCGTGATAAAATAACGTATATACATAAGGGATAGAAATATGTTTTTATAGTATGTGTAACTGTTTGAGAACTCAGAACTTAATAAATCTGGTTGAATTTAATTCTCATAAAAATATAGTGAATCATTTTAACTAGATGTGTCTATATGGAGCTTGAAAGAGATATATGGATAAATTAGGAGTTCTTGGTTAACAACTTAAAATATGAGAACATAAATCAAGAGAGAATAAAATATTCAAGTGGATTAATTTGGGTAAACTACAATCCTAGAATTTTCGTACAAACTGTTAAAAAAATTATTAGTTAAGTCAAACTGCATCAAATTATTGATTGTTTGGATAAAATCAGGATTAAATAATTTTAGTAATTAACGAAAGTTGGTAACACATCTATGTGGGAACGATATTTTACTTATAATATTATTACTTGTGACCGTGTATACTTGCACGATTTTATGTTCTTAAAAAAAGACCAAGTTTTTGGTGCCATAGATTTAGTGTTTCATTGCCTGATGCAACTACGATGGAACAACGTGCCCCTGTTGTCATGTAAAGAGTGTCATTTTTCTTGCCTCGAGCAATCATCATTGCACCTTTTGAAATCTTCCAATCATCATCATGGAAGATCGTAGTGTAGCCTTCACTAGCCAATTGCCCTACTGAGATTAAGTTCTTTCTTAGGTCGGGAATATGCCTAACATCTTTCAGTTCCCAAACAGACCCATTCAACTTAATCTTCACTACACCTTTGCCAATTATAGCACACAGTTGATCATCACCAAGATATACCTTTCCAAGGTTTCCAGGGACATATTTCTCACAAAATTCTTTCTGTGTTATCGAATTTCTCGAGTTTCACCTTTTCTTCATCTGCGGCCATTGCTCCCACTCAAATTTGACTTCTTCCGAATCGTTTTTGACTATTTCTGCAAACCACCGTGTATTATAACACCTCTATCAACAAAAAAATATCGGCGACAATTTCACTATTCACGTAAATAGTAACCTTGTAGGAAATTGACAGAAATAACCACCAAAAACTCTGATACCAGTTGTTGGAAAATTACACAAAATTCCGATAAGTCAGATTTATGGTAAAGCAAGATAGACAAAATAACACACAAATTTGATAACGGAGTTCGGTTAATCTTGCTTACGTCTTCGGACCTACTGTAGATCTTTTTATTGAAAGAGGAGAAATTACACTAGGTGTTTATAATACTCACAACTCACAACCCAATTACACCCAAGAAAATTACTCTCAATTTTCTCTCACAAAAGCTTTTCTCTTTAAGTTTTTCTCTCAATTGAAATGAACACTTGGTTGATTAATTCATTACAATTACACATCTATTTATAAGAAATTTTACTCCTTGAATTGCTTCTTAAATTAATAGTTCTTTGAATTCAGCTCCTTGTTTTGCTCCTTAAATTAAGGAGCTTTATAACAATCTTCAACATCTCTCTTTTCAATCTGTATAGGATTATAGATTGTGGAGCTCCCATCTTCTCGTTTATAGTACTGAATCTCATAGTTATGCATATAACAGTTATTCAGTTGTCTACCAGGGCTACTTTGCTCTCATATTATCTCTCTTTAGACTTTCCATAGAGTAGTATTCTATATGCCGTTGAATGATTCATTGGATGCCTTTCATCAGATTCAAGTGAATGAAATGTCATAAATGTGAGCCACTTTATAGTGATGGATGGAATAAATATTTAGGCTCCAGTAACTATTTTAGATGCATATTTAAATGTTAATTTTTATTGTTTTATTATATCTATTAAGGTGTAAAAGTTCAGTTCTTTCCAGCTTGATTTGCTACCTAATACGTAGTGATTTGCATATCTCTGTGCTTTTTTGAGGTCTACTTTTTGAAAACTTATCTTCGGAATATCCTTGTAGCACCTATCTAATTTTTACCCCACAAAGAAATTGTTTACTTGGATATGTTGTTGGATATTCACAATGCTGCAGTGCTGTTGTTCAGATGTCAAGTTTATTACAGCCCTCATCAACACAGAACCGGTTGAACCCTCGAGGTAGTTCATCGGGTTTAATCATTAAGCGTGCAATCATTTATATTAGAAATCCCTGATGACAAATATCCTAATGTATGAGTTAGATTCTGTCTATTTTTATTTTACAGAAACTTTATCTTAATTCAAGAGTTTTAAGTAGATTTGTTGTTGCAGTTCAACTTTGTCAGGCGTCTCCTTGGTCCTAGGGAAAACTTTCTTAAGCGAGTGGAAGCCAGTACTGAGTGTCGTGTTCTGATCCAAGGTCGTGACAGTATAAAAGATCCAGCTAGGGTAATCATGAAAGCTTTTTTCTTTGATTGTTGAGCAAGCCTTATGCCACCAGAGTTGGTGGCATGTTCAGACTTCTTTTTCTTTATTTTTTGGTTGAGGTATAACGCCCTGTCTTTTTAAATGCGTTGAAATTATAACATTACCGTTTTCACTATTTTTAGACTTTTTCAAAAAATGTTGAATCCTATGACATAGGGGGTCA
Source organism: Hippophae tibetana (assembly GCA_037013495.1). Classification (NCBI taxonomy): domain Eukaryota; kingdom Viridiplantae; phylum Streptophyta; class Magnoliopsida; order Rosales; family Elaeagnaceae; genus Hippophae; species Hippophae tibetana. Next base: position 14,075,893 of record CM072804.1, read on the forward strand.
TGTTATTTGCATCATTTGTTAAGGACATGACAGTGTTTGATGCTGCATTAACTTTGAGAAGTGCCAACAGTTAACATTATTCCCATTTAGCCTTTTGCTGTACAAGAATTCTTGATGCAAGAGCATTTTAACCACCTTAGCTATTTTTATTCAATTTTACTTTATTAGCCTTAAAATGTTGTTTGTTTATTATTTTAGCTTTATGTTGTTATTTTGTCTTCTTTCATGAGCTGTCCACTGGGGTTGTTATTTCCTCTCTGGTATAAATCATGCAGCACCCACCCTTATTGCTCAGTTTTTGGATTATTACTTTGTATTGTCTCTCTGATGCTTGTTTCCCTTAATCGAATTAGGTATCAATCCATGAATTATTCCTTAACCTCTTAAGCTATTTGACTCAGAGTTATTAATAGACCTCTTTCGTCAATTCTTATAGTACACTTTTATGGTGTTGGAGTCTTGAAGAATATTGGGGAGGTTAATTTATGAGATATCAAGTCTTTTGTTTCCTACCATGGTGCTATCTGATTCTCATGGAATGTGCATTGTGCTGTATCACCTCAAATGAGAAAAACATCATATAGCATTTTCTTTGAAGACAAGGGAAAGTTAGCTACTTAGCAACATATTAGTAAAATGGGACATGTCTAGTTGGTAAATGTTAACTTCAGAATATATGGCTGGTCAATTGAACATGTGACATTAAATTGCTCTAAGAAATTTTATATGGGGGCAAGCTCTTACTGTGATATTTTTTAGAATAACATATTTATATTTAGTTTCCTTCTGTGTTTAGTTAGGGTTGAAGTGTCATAGTGTCTATAAAATGCATAATGTTTTCTCTATTTATTATCAATGATCTCAATATGATTCTTTTCATCTTTCTTAGTATTATCTTTGATATGTTCGATTTCTCAACAACCTGCGCTTGGTGCTAGATGTACCGGCAATAAATTTCATTTCACTTTCTTTCTTTTCAATTTTGAAATCTTAAGGTAAATTTGGAGTACTTTCTATGTCTTACAGGAAGAAATGATGAGAGGAAAAACAGGATATGAGCATCTGAACGAACCTCTTCATATGGTTGTGGAGGCTGAATTACCTGTTGAAATAATTGATTCCCGATTGATGCAAGCACGGGAAACTCTGGAAGATCTGCTTAAGCCTATGGTAAATTTTCCCTTTATCCTATTCAATGTTATCATTTCTGTTTTTGTCTTTATCTTTTGGGCAATCACTTCTCCCTTCTTCTATATGTTCTATCTCATGTTATTATCAGTGAAAGTTTATAAGATATGGACCTGATTAACCTAGAAGGGGGTGAATAGGTTATTCTTAATTTTTATCAAGTTTATAATTTAATAACCTAAACAAAACGGCCAGACATGTAATCGTGTGTAAAAATAAGTGTGGAAATAAAATAATAACACACGATATTTTTAGGTGGAAACAACCTAGGCCACAACTATGACCTAAGAGGAAAACCACCGGTCCACCGGACCACCTAACTTTCCACTATGAAAATCAAATGTTCAAGTACAAACTCGGTCTTATGCTACCCTCCCTAGGATACTGCCCCAATGTACTTTACTTACGAGCCTCTGCTCTGTTTTCACAGTTTCCAATATTAGCGTGAGCGGTTTCCAGACCAACGTTCTAATAAGCTCCCCGCCAATCAGATCGTTCACAAATGAACTGCAAAAAATGTTAGCACAAAAAACACAAGTGCCCGTGTGTGTTCTAGAATGGATTTAACAATGAATAATCCTAATTAGATGATTCAAAACATATATCACTTAAATCAAATCAACTAGAATATCTAAGCCAAAAAGATTAAGTACAGATTCAATAAAAAATAATTTCCTTAAAATTTAATACTCAAATCAAATAATCATGATTACTAATAAAATTATTTAATCTAAATATTTAAATATCTAATCCAAAGGAATTAAATTAATTAAGAAACTCAATATATGTTAATTATATAAAATTCCAAAGTCTACCGAATATGTATATATATATATATATATATATATTATATTACCTTTATGAAGTATTTGAAGTCTTCTGACCGAATCATATGCATATATATATATATATATATATATTAGCCTCCATTGTTCAACTTCATTTATATTATATATATATATATATATATTACTTATCTATATCTCGCAGTGAAGACAATTCTTTTCCTCTGAATTGTTTTTCTATCGGCAGCAGCACATATTTGTTTTACTCATATTATTTATATATTAATCATCTTTACTGCGCTTCAACTTCCTATATCTCGCAGCGTGAAGACAACTCTTTTCCTCTGAATTGTTTTTCTATTGTTTTCGGCAGCAGCACGTATTTGTTTTAACTTCTATTCGGCCTCCTTGTATGCACTTTCTATTTTTTTTTTCCTAACTCCACTCTAACCCTAATGTATCTATATATATAGATAATGATAATACTTAATGATATTAGGGTTAGGTTAAATGTGTTTTGGTCTTACCTTTTTAAAAGCCCATTAAAAACAAAACCTTAATATTATCTTAAGATATATTATAAAAATATTTAATTAATAATTTCATAAATTAATTAAAGTTTGAATAAATATTTTAACATAAAATATAATTTCAGATTTATGAAAATATGTTATTAAATGCATAAATATAGTCTTATGTGTCGTAATTATAAAAGATATACCTGGAGTACGATTATCTGAAACTTGAGCATTTGTTTGGCTTTTCTTGATGGACTTGATAACAGGCCTAAAAACAAATTTACAAGTAAATATTTTGTCCACGAAAATAGCCAACACTCATAGTCCTTACAAACTCCCCCTTTGGCATTTTCGTGTGGCAAAACCTCTCACTTACTACATTACACTTATAAAAATAAGATAAAAATACAATGATGTCCCAGACTCCATAGTGGAACTATCCTATGGTCCGGTAGATCCATCTTCGCTGCAACTTGACAAGATTGTAAGTAACTGAAACAACATTGACAAAGTATAGGACAACTTGGCATGAAAGCCTCATTGTATATTAGTTTAGTTTACATAGAAATAAGCGAAGTGTAAAGAATAATCATGTAGTATGCATTCATATCAATCAAGCTTAATTAAATATGTTCTCCCCTTATATGTATAACAAAATAAAAACATGGAAGTAAAAATTCTCTCCCCATTTTTGACATACGAGAAGGACAAAGCATTAGACAAAGAATTGAAGTTAAACTCCTCCTAAAGATATAACAGTGTAAAATCAGAGTAATGTAAAAGTACAATGTGCTTAAAACTCCCCCTAAGTTCTATGACTCTCTAACTTAGAAACCAATTAAAAAAGTAATAAATGAATTTTGTTTTTTTTGTTTTTTGTTTTTTGTTTTTTTTTTTTTTTTTTTTGCAATTTTTCATAACTAGCCACATAAGGTATTAATCTCATTTAATTACAAACAAGCACACAAGCAATTGAGAACTCATCATTATTTAACTCCAATTTTGATTATTTATCATATAAATAAATAAGTAGAATAGAAGAAGTGCACACACACACTTCACACATATAATGACATATTGACATTTACTTAAAATAGTATACATATTTAAACTCCACCAATATGTCAATTAATTCATTTATGACCTATCAAGAAAGACTCAAAAGAAAAAATATCACCTATCATATAAAAATATAATCGAGTCTTCAATCTTACAAAATAAAATATATTTACTAAAAGATGACTTAATTTAATTTTTTTTCTTTTTTTTCTATAAATGAGGTAAATGATATATATATATTTTTTAACCTCTATTAGCTCTTTCTTTTTGTGCATTCCAAGTACAAGATTTATAAGCAATCAGTTTTTGCATAATCTTTCCCTTTTTTTTTTTTTGCACGAGCCATAAACCTAGCATGATGACTTTCACACTAGTTGTGAGGTAGCCCTCTCCGTTCATTGCGGTAGCTTCACACATCACAGTAGGTAGCCCTCTCAATACTCGGTGCCTCCATACGGTAAAATTTTAGTAAGCAAAAGTAGAACTCAACACAATTTTACAATCAAGATTAGTTAAAGTCTTAGAGTCTTTCAAGAAAATTCATAAACTTCAAGCGTAACATATATGTGTGTTTGTGAGTGTGTGAAGAAGTTTATGTCAACATCGATCATCACATGTATAAGAATATATATGTATGCACAAACCAAAATTGTAGAATAATTTATACAATAAATATCAAAATGAGTTGAGTTACTAAAAATGAGATTATGTGTATGGAAGTATTAAATGAGTTGAATACTGTGTTGGCCAAATAAAGATGCTATTTTTTTTGTAAGTTTAACTAATAAATAAAATAAAGACAATAAAGATTGCTCACCTAAGTTCATTTAAGCACTCTAACAAAATACCTAGATGAAGGAATAAAAGATGGTCAGGTGACCAAGAAAAAACAACCTTTCCTAACCCACATTTTCTTGCATTTTGATTTCTCTATATCATTGGGTTGGGACTCAACTAACTTAGGTTTCATAGGCGTGTTTTTGAACTTAGTTGTTCTTTTCTCATTCATCCCAAATGAAGATGCAGTATGCATAATAGGATGATAATAATGAGTCATAGCATTAAAAGTACTAAATTTTGCTTGCCTCTTTAAACCTAAGACTTCATGCTTCCTAGTAGAATTTCTGAACAAGTTATTATAATTTCCATTCATCCTTGAGTATGATGTAGCATGCATAGATGAATAATGCTTATGGGTCCTACTATGTGAAGCATGGAAAGAATGATTAAGTTTAAGAGCATTCATCAAATATCTACATTTTGGTCTTATATGACCTTTCCTACCACAATGATGACAGATAGGCACAAACTTAATAATTTTTTCTACCATAGGTGCAATAGTTCTTTGTGCATAAGTAGTAACAGTAGGAGTAGAGTTTAAGGACCTTACAAATGTGGGTTTTGATGTTGAAGGTGTTGACTGTTCATCTATGTATCCAAGACCTCTCTTATCTCCATGTAACTTTCCATAGTCTAGGACTTTGGTCAATTTTTCAGCACCTATGGTCAAATTCTTCACCGTATCTTTAGCAATACTAAGTTCTTGCCTAAGTTTTTTGTTTTCCTCAGTGGTTTCTACAAGTCTCAAATCCATGGCATTAATATTTTCAGACAATTCCTTTTTATCTTTCTCTAGGCTAAAGGAATTTGTTTTGTGAATATTGATGATATCATTAAGTTTAGTTACTTCCACAAGTAGTTTATCTCTCTCTTCTCTAGACCCTAAACAATCCATGAATAGTTCCTCATAACTCGATACATTAAACTTAGACAATAAGAAAGAGGAGTTTACATCCTCATTTTCTTCATCCGAGCTAGAGTCAGAGTCATTGTGGTGTGCTTTGGTAGTTGCGGTGAAGGCACAATAGTTTGTGTCATCATCTTCTGAGTTACTAGCATTATCCTGCTCACTTTCTGTGTCACTGAGTGTAGCATTAAATGCTTTTCCAAATTTATTTTTATTGTTTGCACAATCTATAGAAATATGACCAAAACCCCCACAAGTATAGCATCGAGGACTAGTGAGTTTAGTTTTCTTACCATCAGAGCTATGAGGCTTGATTTCCCTTGACTTTCGGTCCTTCGAACAACTAGATTGTCCCTTATTAGATTGATTATTTTGTTGACCCTTCATTTTTAGGAACTTTTTCAATTTTTGTGCTAGCGAGACTAATGACTCATCATTTATATCCTCATCACTATCAGAGATGTCCAGTTTGGAGCTTTTGAATGCCACATCCTTGATTTTCTTGGGACGATCAAGAGAAAGCTCATAGGTTTGGATTGACCCGACAAGTTCATCAATATTTAGTGTGTCGACATTCTTGCTTTCCTCTATCGCTGTTACTTTCATCTTGTAGTCAGTTGTTAAGGAGCTTAGGAGTTTGCACACTTGTATAGGTTGTGGAATTTTCTCACCAAGGTTAGAGCAAGCATTAGTGATATCACAGAAGCGAGCATAGAATTGACCAAAAGTTTCATTGTTGCTCATTTTAATAGAATCAAACTCAGATGTTAGCAATCTCAATTTTGTTTGTTTTACTTGGGAAGTTCCTTCATGAGCAAGAGCAAGTGCATTCCATGCATCTTTAGCAGTCTCACAGTCGGAGATGCGACGAAACTCATCCATTGACACTGCAGCGAATATTGAGCTTAGACCTTTTTGGTTTGCCCCACTAAGGGTGCGTTCTTTAGTGGTCCAGTCTTTTCTTGGCTTTATGATTGTTACACCATCTTTCATTATAGAAGGTGGTTCCCAACCATCAAGAATAGCATCCCAGACTTTTTCATCTTGTCTGAGAAAGGCTTGCATGCGAGCCTTCCAGTAAGGGTAATTAAACCCATCAAAGAGTGGGGGTCTAACAGATGACCCACCTTCTTTCATTTGGTTCATAAGTAAGTGTGTGTGTCCCTAAGGATCAATCTCACTAAGTGTGTCTAGTGTCTGCTTTGATACCAATTGAAAGTTTATAAGATATGAACCTGATTAACCTAGAGGGGGGTGAATAGGTTATTCTTAATTTTTATCAAGTTTATAATTTAATAACCTAAACAAAACGGCCAGACATGTAATCGTGTGTAAAAATAAGTGCGGAAATAAAATAATAACACACGATATTTTTAGGTGGAAACAACCTAGGCCACAACTATGACCTAAGAGGAAAACCACCGGTCCACCGGACCACCTAACTTTCCACTATGAAAATCAAATGTTCAAGTACAAACTCGGTCTTATGCTACCCTCCCTAGGATACTGCCCCAATGTACTTTACTTACGAGCCTCTGCTCTGTTTTCACAGTTTCCAATATTAGCGTGAGCGGTTTCCAGACCAACGTTCTAATAAGCTCCCCGCCAATCAGATCGTTCACAAATGAACTGCAAAAAATGTTAGCACAAAAAACACAAGTGCCCGTGTGTGTTCTAGAATGGATTTAACAATGAATAATCCTAATTAGATGATTCAAAACATATATCACTTAAATCAAATCAACTAGAATATCTAAGCCAAAAAGATTAAGTACAGATTCAATAAAAAATAATTTCCTTAAAATTTAATACTCAAATCAAATAATCATGATTACTCATAAAATTATTTAATCTAAATATTTAAATATCTAATCCAAAGGAATTAAATTAATTAAGAAACTCAATATATGTTAATTATATAAAATTCCAAAGTCTACCGAATATATATATATATATATATATATATATATATATTTATTATATTACCTTTATGAAGTATTTGAAGTCTTCTGACCGAATCATATGCATATATATATATATATATATATTAGCCTCCATTGTTCAACTTCATTTATATTATATATATATATATATATATATATATATTACTTACCTATATCTCGCAGTGAAGACAACTCTTTTCCTCTGAATTGTTTTTCTATCGGCAGCAGCACATATTTGTTTTACTCATATTATTTATATATTAATCATCTTTACTGCGCTTCAACTTCCTATATCTCGCAGCGTGAAGACAACTCTTTTCCTCTGAATTGTTTTTCTATTGTTTTCGGCAGCAGCACGTATTTGTTTTAACTTCTATTCGGCCTCCTTGTATGCACTTTCTATTTTTTTTTTCCCTAACTCCACTTTAACCCTAATGTATCTATATATATATAGATAATGATAATACTTAATGATATTAGGGTTAGGTTAAATGTGTTTTGGTCTTACCTTTTTAAAAGTCCATTAAAAACAAAACCTTAATATTATCTTAAGATATATTATAAAAATATTTAATTAATAATTTCATAAATTAATTAAAGTTTGAATAAATATTTTAACATAAAATATAATTTCAGATTTATGAAAATATGTTATTAAATGCATAAATATAGTCTTATGTGTCGTAATTATAAAAGATATACCTGGAGTACGATTATTTGAAACTTGAGCATTTGTTTGGCTTTTCTTGATGGAATTGATAACAGGCCTAAAAACAAATTTACAAGTAAATATTTTGTCCACGAAAATAGGCAACACTCATAGTCCTTACAATAAGGATGAATGTCAAGATTTTTACAAGAAACAGAAGTTGCGAGTTAGCAATATTAAATGTTACCCTTCATGAAGAAGGCTCTCCCATGTCTGGCTCTGGTTCATCCTTCAACAACAGTCTCGGTATGAAAGGGGCCAAGACAGGGGTAATAGAAGATTTTTTGGAGCTTGCTTGTTAATTTCTGTTAGTAAACTGCGATTCCAATGCCTTTCTGGTCTTTCTCTCTGAGGATGCCTTCGACTGCCATGAGGGTACTGGTTCTGTTATGTGCCAGTTCTAACTTGTTTTTATATGGAGTGTGTATATCGTTTAATTTGGATTTCTTTAACTGCTGTTCACATTCGAAGCTACCTTTTGAGTTTGAAGGGTTCGCTATTGTATTTGTATGCATAGGCAGTTGGCAAGAGGATCTGCATGGTCAGATGGGGCATTGTTACTACAACTCTTAACAAAAAAAAATTAGGTGTAATCTATAGAATTAATAATAAATTAAATGCATAAAATAAAATTATCTCGATTTCGGTTTGTTTTCCTGATTATATCTCGTGGATTGTCCATATAGAAGAAGTTAGTTTTTAGGTTTCAATAGGCTTAATTGCTCGTCGTTAAAGTTTTGTTAATGTGACTAAAGTACTGAGGTATGGTTTGCGTACAAATAGTGAGGCAAACAATGAAGAGTTCTGATGCATGTTCTCTTTCGTGGGCTGAAGTGTTTTGTACTCTTCAGAGGTAGTCGGGTAGATGTTATATTAGAAAAGGAGCTTTGGAGGCCCAACAAAATGACCGAAATCAGGAGCTTTGGAGGCCCAACAAAGTACTGAGGTATGTTCATATAATATAGTTGATATTTATATGTAATATAAATATATAGTTTTAAAAAAAAAACACATATATTTAAAATGTTAAAATAATTTTAAATTTAATCTTATTAGTCATTAAATATTTAGTGGCCAGTAAAAGGATATAATAAATAAATTAATATTTTTATTTTTATTTAAAATTTAGTTTATTTATTTTTTCTTAAATCAAAATTACTTATAATCTAATTGAAAAGGAGATTTTTAAAGTTATCACTAATCAAATTATAAATAATTGACATTATTTCAACATTATTTTTTTCCTATTTCAAATTGTAAATAGGCAAATAATTTAAAATATTATTCTTAGTGACAATTTTTTTAATTAAGACCAGATTAAATTGATTTGGAAAATTTAAGAAATTTGTATCAAATTTTGAGAAGAAATTTTCAAATAATGCACGTTTAAACAAGGTTGAGTTAAAAAAAAACAGTCTACCTTGAGGCTTGATATATCCAAGTGTCTTTAGAATTTTCATTGTTAAAATAAGAAAAAGAGAATAACAAATAGAATTTACCTTAATTAAATACGAAGAATACATATTAAGCATTGGATAGTCCGTGCTTACGTGGCAATTCTAAAAAAAGAAAGGAAAAAAAAAACCTTTAACATGCAGGCGTTGTATAAAGTATAAACCAAGAAACATTGCGAATCTCTCACCATACTGCTTTCTCTGTTTTCCCGGTAGCTTCCGAAGTCGCAGAGCAAACCCTAGACAGGTTAGAGGGTGATCTTTCAGGTTTCCTTCTGATCTTCGCTTCGCTGTAAGTTCCCTTTGAATTTCAAAGAAGATTTATTTTTATTCCTTTTTTTGGAATTTTCCTTGGCGTTTCAATCGATGTTTTGGTTTGGAATATGTTCGTAATTTTCTATGATGATTATTATTACAAGTATATATATCCATTAAATTAGGGATTTTATATCAATTTTTTGTTGTTTCTTGTATCATGCATGTCTCTAAGTGGATCTTCATCATACCTGCTTCGATTTTGTTCTCCCACTGTTCTGCTCATCTTTTTAGTATGTGCTTTTTGCATTTCGAGATCACACGCAGTCCAGACAACAATTGAATATGAATTGATTGGTTATTTTGGAGACATAAAATAACTTGTACGAACTAGCCAGTGTATTCATGACTCATGACTTTATGAGAGGAAGTCTGTCATTGCAGGTCAAATCAAAAATTGGATAAAGGGGAATGGTTCTCACTCTTTGGTTTGAGATTTTATACGAACGTTTAAATGACCCCTTGTGCTTTGACAGATTTGATTAGGACCAGAATGGCCTCATTATGTTCATTTAATTGATTTTTATTTGAGGAACTGCTAAAAAGCATCTACCTGTAATACTTCCTTCAATTATTTTTACCTTATTACTTCTTAAAGTTCTTTTGGTTTGGTTTCTGAGATGAAATAATTCTGCGATGTCCAGTTTATTTACCTTGGTTATTTAACTCCATCATCAAGGGTATATTAAGTTAACTCCCTTTTTCATGATTAACAAGGTTGGTCTTAACGTAAACCTTAATGCTCATGCTTCCATTTATGGGTTGGGTTAAAGATTTCATTAGTTTTTGGTTAGCTGATAGATCTTCATTTTCTTTCTCAGTCTTAAGAGATGATCTCATTGCAAAATTGATATGTATAGGTTGTGCATTCTGGTATTTAACCGAGTATTTCATTTAACAGATGTACGTAATTTGATATATCGTCCCATTTTAACTTGATCAATTGTCTTGCAGGGGCACAGTTGCAGAGTCTTAAACATTTAGGTTTATTGTGATGGCTTCAAAACGAATCAATAAGGAATTGAAGGATTTGCAGAAAGATCCTCCTGCTTCTTGTAGTGCTGGTAAATAATCTCTCTGAATTTCTCTCCTATGGAATGGCATTTTTTGCAATCCATGGTTTCTTGAACGGGAAATCCAATTTCTGTGAATTTTCTATTAGTTATTGTTGTATTTTAGCAATTGTGTCATAGCATGGTACTTCTTTACCATTTACATACAATCTTGTTGCAAGAAAGGGGTCTGGGATGAAAAGATTGGCTTATGAGAAAGAGAAAAATTACATATAATCCTTTTTATTCTGTAGTCTAAAATATGTGTTATTATCATGCTGCTTTTCTAGATCTCAACTATCTGTAAGTGCATCCAATGCAAATTATAATGTCTGTTGTCTTAACAAGTTTAGTGGTTAATAATACTAAAGACAAGAATCTTTATTGTGCTAGTAAGCTCATTTTGGTTTTTGATGCGAATCTCCATCCTTACAATCTAAGTACAGTTGTAAAATGATTTAGATGCTTTTTTAATGCTCACTCTCTGAGTGTGTAGACAAGTAAAATGAATAGAAAGAGACTATAGCACAACACCAAATGGAAGTTTCTGACTTCACTTCACTTCAATTGATAATAACACAAAAACCAAATGAAAGTTACTTCACTTCAATTGATAATACACACAAGAATTTACAAGCACAAACTTAATAGTAAAGAACAAAAGACGTACCTCCACTTTGCCTCTTGTCATAATTCATAGCTACATATTTATAGATAATGGAATCACAAATAAGTGCAATTGACAGTCCCAACTGCTTACTACCCACAAATTTAGCCACTAATGCATGACCCATTTTTGTTGCCCCACTTGTTAGAAAATAAGAAGCCACTTCAAGAATGTTCTTCACCATGACCATTCAAAGTTACGACTAGTCCTTTCTCATATTTGGAGCCCTCTAAGCATGCCACGTGTCTGTTGAAGTTACTTGAGCTCATCCCACAGGAATTATTTAGTCCTTAATCAAGCTAACATGTTGGTCCATGTCAATAAAATGAGGGGAGAGGAGATAAGGAAAGAGAAAAATACACGTCTTCAATGATATTGGCCTGGACCAACATGTCAGTTTAGTTCAGGATTGATGAATAATTTTTTCCATCCCACAACTTTGAATTAGGCATCCCACTAACACAAAGCTTGTAACCATGCATAACTGCCTCCTACTGCCGTGTTACAAAAAAAAAATTGGTCTGAAAAATGTTGCTTATTTACTTCACAAAGTTAAAGGTTTGGCCTTTTCTTCCAGGTCCTGTTGCTGATGATATGTTTCACTGGCAAGCAACAATTATGGGTCCAGCAGACAGCCCATTTGCTGGAGGTGTTTTTCTTATAACCATTCACTTCCCGCCCGATTATCCATTCAAACCACCAAAGGTGAAGGATTACTAGCTTTATACAAGTTATATGTGTTTCGATTTAACTCCCCTGCATGATTACACCATATTTGTCAGTCATTGTTATAAAGTGTGACCTTAAAATCCTCACCGTCATGCTCTTGAATTTGGTTTTACTGGCCTAATTCACAAAATATGTCTATAGGCATATTGACTTAAAATCCTACAGTGATGTTCTCTTCCTTTTTTACATCCTTTGGGGAATAATTATTACCAGATTGGTTACACTCTTGCATTGCTATTTGCACAGGTTTCTTTCCGTACAAAAGTTTATCATCCTAACATCAATAGCAATGGAAGCATCTGCCTTGACATCCTTAAAGAGCAGTGGAGCCCTGCACTTACCATCTCCAAGGTATACTTATTCCATATGTAGTTGCTTTTACTTTCTATTAGTTTAGCAATTTGCCTTGGTTCTTCCTTCATGTTATATCAACTAAGAACCTGCACACTGCAGGTCCTCCTCTCAATATGCTCACTGCTGACAGATCCAAACCCTGATGATCCTCTGGTACCCGAAATTGCTCACATGTATAAGACTGATAGGGCCAAATACGAGTCTACTGCTCGATCCTGGACCCAGAAATATGCAATGGGCTAGGAGCTGGGCTCTGTTGTGTTGTGAGGCTATGGGGATTGATGCGTCTCCAGTAGTAAATAAATTAACTTACGACGTTCTTTGAGTAGATTGTAAGGTTGTGTTAGAATTGCAGCATTACCGTACTAGGTAATTATGATGACTGCTGGCTTAAAAAAAATGTTTTTTTTTTAATTTTAATTTTATTTTTATAAAAATGATACTTGGAAAATGGAGATTTGATTCTTTATGACGATGCTGACGCTTTTTTTCTCATTATCTAAATAGAGTTAAAATGAATGCCAGAGTAAATCGCATGAGATGACCCCCTTTAAGGGTTGTTTTCATTTTTGGCACCGTTTGTTAAAACTTAAGAATATATCGTCAAGTGTGTCAAAAAGGAAAATCCCCCCCGCCCCATTTGTAAAGTACCCCTTTCTTTTTCACACATTTATTTAATTGTATAAAAATTTCTTATTTTTTTTCTACTAAACCTTAAACCCAAATTTTAAATTTTAAATACTAAATTTTAGATCTTAAACCTTTGAATATTAAACCTTAAATTTTAAATATGAACATTAAACTCTAAACTAAAACACTAAACTCGAGGAAAGAAAATGACAGAGAAAAAGGAAAGAAATAAGGAGAAAAAAAGGAAAAAATTTAAAGGATTAAAATACATTATAAATTTTTGTGTACATATTTCTTTTTTATTAAATATATACATTTTAAATCATTTGAATACTTTTAAAATAATACTCAAAAACTTGAATAATAATAAATACTAACCTATTAATATAATTACTAATAAGAAATCATATCCAAAAGAGTTTTGTTTGATATGGTTGAATGTTTTAACTTTGCTATCTAAGATAAATTTATGATTATTATAAATAAAGTATCAAAAAATTTATTGATTAACATAAAATTTATATAGATTTTTATTAAATTAGTAAAAAATCACGTAGTGACATATAAGGTTATTCTAATACTCTTAGTGTAAGATAATGCTACTCACGTATTAGTAACACAAAGAATTTCGTAAGTAATAATAAAAAAAAATCCTTCTTGTCCATACTCCAACCCGCAAAACAGGGTCTGCCATATCGGAACGAAGTTGTTTCTTATGCTGTCTTTTTTTGAGTTCGTCTTTTATTTGTCTTTCACTTAAAAAAAAGTATAATAATTTCAAATTTTAGCCAACTATTAGGTTAGTTTAGTTAACACTGTGAAAAAGGAATAAAATGGAAATTAAATTAAATAAAAAAATAATTTTATTATTATATAGTTTGATTTGATTATTATAATCAAATAAAAAATCAAGATTACAGTTTTTAGTTTATAATTATAATGGAATGAAAAATATTGTATATTACTTTAATACATTTATATTCAATAAAATTTAAATAATATTATTTAATTATTATTTTTTCGTCAAACAAAATACATTATTAAAATCATTATTTTTCTAAATAATTATTACTTAATAAAATTATTATTTTTTAGGATTTTGGGGTTTGGAGTTTTAGGTTTTAGAGTTTAAGGTAAAGGGTATAGGGTTTAGGGTTTAGGTTTTGAGTTTTAGGGTTTAAGAAATTTATAATTTTTTTCACAATCTTTGATTTGTTAAAAAATTTAAAGACTTTTGTTTAATTTTTGTTCATTTCGTTAATTAAATTAACAAAAAATAATGTGTAAAGTAAAATTGAATATCATGTGATCATTTTATATTAAATTTATTAATGAAGTAGATGAAAGTCATTAAGTTGAGAGATGTTATTAACAAATCAAAAATATGAAGTAAATTAGCACTAATTCAATAAGTTGAAAAAAAAAACATAGTTGACCTATAGTAAAGGTTCTAAATTAGGGTTTTTGGAATTTGTGGATGAAATTGTTTATATATTTAAAGAAGTTTTAACTTATATTTTGATTATGTAACGAAGAATTTAAAAAAAAATTCACATAAAAGTTACAACTAATCTATTATATAAAAAAAAAAAGATAACACACCTACTAATTCGTCAAGTTATAACTATTTAATTTTTATTAAGCAGAAATCTTTCTCAATTACACAAAATTAGTCATTTTTTATGGAGAAAAAAATTCACTAATTACTTAGTTTTTTTTTTTACTTGAAAAAGGTATTCACAAGCTTTAATATTCAATCCCATGATTTTAAAACACATATATAATAGACAAATAACATTTGAGTTATGCTCAAGTTAATATCATTATTTAGGTATTATTTTAATTACTTGGGTACTATAAACTCGCGAGATGTTTTTCTATCGGAAAACGAAGAAAACTTATGAAATTAAGTAAAGGTCTTGAGTGAAACCTAGAAGACAAAGTGATTGAAATAAATTTTGCATAATCCTGATTCAAAAAGGACAAAAAATATATTTATTCTAATTAAAAAAATGCTATATGATATTATCTTATTTATTTTATAGAATCTCAACCTGTTGTATAGCATAAATATAGTTAAATTTAACATAGATAATAGACTTAAATAACTTTTCTACATAATCCAAGTACTTTTTTTTAAATTTATATATATTTTATTTATTCTTTAATTGATAATTTGATTATTATATAAATCATTACGACATGTTATCTAATTGTAAAGTATAAAAATAGTTTTTTTTATAATAAAAAACTATGTAATATATACAGACAATTGTCAAGATTATGACATAAAAAATTAGTAAAAATACATTTTCTCACAATTGTGATTAAAATACAATCCAATATTAATCATATCCTTAGTTATATATTTTGAATGGTATTATTTTTTTTTTATCTTCAATAATTAAAATTTATAATAATTAAAAATTGATAAATGCATCTCAATTATGATACATATCATTACTCAAAAATTGATAATTATAATATATATCACTACTCAAAATTTGATGAATAATGTTAAATATCAAAATTGTAGTGTTATCACAATCCACGTGCCATTTTGTGAATTATTGTAAACATTATATTGTGAGACTCAACGTATTCATCATTTTGATGTAATTTTTGCACCATTTTAACACAAAAGTTGCACAATATTTTTTATCTTCTCCAACCCATAATATCAATTGTTATATTAAAAATTATACTCTTTTACAAAATATAATATTCTTTATATTTTTTTAATTAATTCCTTAACAATTATTATATTGAACCAATTAATTATTATTTGAAAATGATTTAAAAAATTACTAAATCATTGTTTTGATTTATATTATATTTTTAGCTTTATGTTATATTTAGTAAAACAATTTACTAATTTTATATCATCTAAATAATTTTAATTTATTACATATAATATAAAATTAAACAATAATATAAAATACTAAGAAAATATAATTGTAAGAATTTTTTGTCAAAATTATATAATTAGAGTGAAATATAGGTTAAAAAATAATTTTATATTTTATTAAAAACATAATGCATCAATAGTATCACATTAATAAATAGTATCCTATCAAATTTGACAGGGCAATATTTATTATGCTTTATTTTGTGTAATATTTAGTATAGTATAAAAGTTGCACTATTTTAATTAATAGTGTTGACAAATAAATTAGTAATATCTCAAACTTTAACCAAAAAGCTTTTCCAAAAATTAATTAAATCATAATGATTTTTTTTTTTACATTTAAATCCACAATATGAATAGAGTAACCCCACAATGCTTATTAGCAAACCTTAAGAATCAGTTACAAATGATGGTGTATGATAGTATTCCTTGACAAGCCATGGCGTGTCTATCAATTTCAGTTTGTTAGTGTGTTAGTAATTTGTAATAACCCACGTGAGTTGCAATCTATTCTTTTTTTTTTTTTTTTGAAATCTTATTCTTTCCCACCTTTTTGTTTGCCTATAAAAGGTTTGACCTATCAAAACTTAGCTATGATTTTATGTGATATTTATATGTGATTTCAAGTAATTTTACTCTTGATCCTTGAGATGCAATATATCAGAGCTATTTTTTTGTATGTATTTATGCAATACTTCCTCCCATTTTCACTACTACTCTAGTTTTTTCATGGTATCAATCTTGCAAGCTTCATTAAATTTTTTAATAAATGATCCTGGTGCGCATAAGATAACCTCGGCTAAAGATTTAGCAAAAAAATTACTATAACTCTCGATGATCGTAGTGTGGTTAATTTTCAAAATCATGTTAAAATAATTAAATTAACTCATTCCAACTATATCATTTGAAAGTAACAAATTCAAAGAATATTTCGTAGTTATGATCTTGATGAGTTTTTGTATAAAGATTCATCACCAGAGTTCATTAATGGACAAGTGAATCCTTTTTTCAAACAATGGGATCGACAAGACCAGATTATTGGTGAATGATTCATGAATTATGTTGATAATGAAATACTCAAGCAGATTAATGATTTTACAACCTTCAAAAGTGCTTATTCTGAATTAGAGTAATTGTTTTCTTCAAGATACAAAGGATGAATATTACAGTTGAGACAAGATTACCTAAAATTACAGAAAGATAATCTTATTGTTATGAATTTTGTTGTCAAATTAAAAGATCTTGCAAGTTAATTACAATCAACAAGTTACACAATCTCTGAAGATAACAAGGTGCTTTACTTAATTACTGGATTAGATCAAGACTTAAATCAATTGTTTCACTAATCACAACTAAGATGCAAACCGAGTTAATCAATTTTTCTAATGCTATGTCACTTTTGGTAAGTCATGAAACATAGTTTGAAACTAGAGACAATTCTCAAAAAAATTTATTGCCTAGTGCACACTTAACTCAACAAACCTTGTCCTTATCTACCTTACCTATACAAAGAACACCTATCCCTTCTCAGATAATTTCTAATCAATTAGATTATAGAGCCTTAACTCTAGAAGCTCAATATCCTAAGCCTCTTCTTGTACACCTATAATTTTCTTACATATATCATTTCCCTTGAATGTTTGAAAAAGGCAATGGAAAAAGTAGAAATAGTAATCCTTATCATAGAGGAGGAGGTGAAAGGTCACCACGGAACAATAAGGTGCAATGACAGTTATGTGGAAAGAACGACCATCTAGTGGCAACTTGTTTGTATCATTTGTACCAACCATTCAACTTGCTTAAACAAATAGAGAACAACCAAAAAATCAAACTTCTTCGTAGAAACAAATCTTATGACAACCACATTCTAAGGATAAGACTCAATCAATGACATAACAACAGTCTTCATACAAGCTCCATAAACATAAGCTTTTGTAGCATCATAGATGCAGTCACCTTTTCTTGTGTTGCCTTTCCAACAACCTATGGAGCTATGAATTTTGGTAATGCTTTGTATCTATCCAACGACCTATTCTGCTATCCTGACTCAAGTGTGACTCATCATGTTATCCTAGATCCAAAAAATCTAGCAATCACCCAGCCTTAAAATGGGACCAATCAAGTTATGATTGGTAATGGTCAGACACTACGAATTCTAAATATAGTTTCTTCTTTTCTTCCTTCTGTATATGATAAGAATAGATGTTTGTTCTTAAACCATATCTTACATGTACCAAAAATTGCAAAGAACTTGTTGAGTGTTGCACAATTTGTCAAGGATAATAATGCTTATTTTGAGTTTCATAGTGTGAAGGATCAAGCAACACATTAAGAGCTACTATGGGGAAAACTTAAAGATGGTTTCTATATATGCTTTTGACATTTGATTGTCATCACTTGTAAGATCTGTTTTAGTGATAGTTTCACAGGTTTCTTCATTTCCTTACGATATTATATGTCAAGTATTTTCATTTCCTAAAGCTTTACCTATTGCACTTAAGAACACTGGTTCTATTCGTACTCAATCTACAAATTGTAGTAGTCTAGATGTTTGGTATAAGAGGCTTGCACATGTTTCTTTACCAATAGTCAGAAAAGCTCCTAAAAGTTGTGACATTCAATTTCATGATAATAATACATATATGTCTATATGTGTTGCTTATCAAATGGGAAAGTTTTATAAAATGTCTTTTTCTAAGTAAAAAACAATCATTGTTCAACCATTTGAATTGGTTTACTCAGATCTTTAGGTGACATTTATTTATATCACGCAATGGTTTTCACTACTATCTACATTTCACTAGTTATTTTACATGAATTACTTGAATCTATTTTTTGAAAACCAAAGCAATAGTAGGATAGACTTTTTCACAATTTATAATGATGGTTGAAACTCAATTTCCTCTCAAAATCAAACAATTACAAATAGATTGAGATGGAGAGTACCAAGCCTTGTCCTTCTTTTTTTTCTTCTCATGGCATTATTCATAGGACATTATGCCTTCATACTTATGAATAGAATGGATTAGTAGAGAGAAAGCATCATAAAATTTTGGATAATGGACTTAGTGTCTGGATACAAGCATCAATGTTCTTAAATATTTGGGATGAAGCATTTTATGTCGTTGTTTATGTCATAAATAGACTACCTCATTTTTGTTTAAAATACAAATCTCTCTTAGAGTGTCTGTTTCACACAAAGCCTTGCTATGATTTTTTAAAATTCTTTGGATATGAATGGTTTCCATACCTTAGACCTTAAAACAATAATAAACTTGAATTTTGACCTACCGCTTGTATTTTCTTAAGTTATAGCCCTAAACACAAAGGGTATAAATGTTTTATCCTAGTGGTTAAGTTTATATTGTAAGCATGTCTTTTTCAATGAAATTATCTTTCCTTTTTCAGCTTGGCAATTTGCATCAAAACCACCTTTAATTTCTTCCAGAGTCACTTCAATTTTACTAATTCTCATATGAAAAATCATATGTTAAACCCAACTTTGTCATTTTTCTCCTATTTACATTCTTAAGCTATCAACCTCACCTCTTTCACACTTAGTAGATTGTTTAATTCTTCTGATAAACCAGAGTTTAATTTGCCTTCTTCTTCAGATTTATATACACCATGTCCTAATTATTCAAAGGCTTATGTGTCTTTTCCTTCTCAAACCTACCATTCTTACCTAGGTAACTTGATGGAGAGTTGTTGCTAACACAAACCAAGTACATAAAAAAAACTTCTAAATAAGGCTAATATGGACTTATCCAAGCCTAGTGCTTCCCATATGGTGACAACACTTTATTTATTAGCTCATGATGGTACTCGTGTCTTTAATCCTCATTTTTATCGCACCATTGTTGGAGCACTTCAATAAATCACTCTTTTCAAACCATACATCTCTTATTCAATTAATAAGGTTTGTCCATTTAGGTCCAATCTATTGGGAATTCACTGGGTAGCAGTCAAAAGGATATTTAAGTATTTCCAAGTTACTATGTCTCATAGTGTTATTCTGAAACCAGCCTCTCAGTTGCTTCTTATTGCTTTTGTTGATATGACCAGTACACGTTAAGGGTGTCCAACGGTCCGATCCGGTTTTGGGGAAAAATATCGGACCGGATCGGACCGTTTATATTACTCGGATAGGACCGAACCGAACTGTTCCAAATAGTTTTAATTATTATAAACTGGACCATACCATTTGATTTATAAAACCGTTCGGACCGATCCGATCCAATTCGGTTTCCGGTTTGGTTCAATTTTTTTGACATCTTTAATGAAAAATAATGTGAAAATTCTAATATATTTATTAAATCGGACCGAACCGTTTGATTTGTAAAACCGTTTGGTCCGGTTTGGTCCGATCTGGGCCGGTTTATGGACACCCCTAGTACACGTCACTAGGTAACAAAAGATCTACAACTGATGTTTGTATTTTTCTCAAGGCCAATCCAGTTATGTGATGTTCCAAGAAATAAACAATTATTGTTAGCTCTAGGTTTGAAGTTGAGTATAGAGCCTTAACTACAGTTGCTACAGAGATTCTTTGGATTAAATCTTTACTTACTGAATTACATATTTTATTTCCAACACCTCCAATGATGTAGTGTGACAATCTCAATAGTGTTACCCTTGAAACTAATTTGATGTTTAACTCTTGCACCAAACATATAAAGCTTCATATTCATTTCGTTCGTGACAAGGTCTTGACCAAGAAATGTTTCGTGCAACACATCTTCTTTTATGAACAACCTCTGATATTCTAACTAAACCCATATCCATTCAGTAGTTCAAGTGGCATCGAACCAAGTTCAGTTTCATTCAAATTCCCCTAAGTGTGCAAGAGTTGAAAAGAGTAGTAATCTCAACCCCACAATGCGTGTTAGCAAACCTTAAGAATTTGTAACAAATGATGGTGTATGATAGCACTCCCTACCAAAGCAAGGCTTGTCTACTAGTTTCAGTTTGTTAGTTTGTTAGCAATTTGTAACAATCCACATGAGCTAAAGCCTTTTCTTTTTTTTTCGTTTTGAAAACTTATTCTTTCTCGCCTTTTTGTTTGCATATAAAAGGCTTGCTCTATCATAACTTAGCTATAATTTTATGAGATTTTTTTATGATTCCATGTAGTTTTTCTCCTAATCCTTTAGATGCATTATATCATAGATATTTTCAATATTTTTTTCTACAATACTTTTCTTCCTTTTTCAATGCTACTCTAGCTTTTCAAAAGGAAAATGTCAAACAAAACTTTACAAATAAGTTAGTATTATCTCAAACTTAAACAAATAAAAACACTACAAAATAAGTATTAAATTGTTTTAATATATAATAAAGCACATATAAATTATATATATATATATATATCACGTAAGAAATACAACATATGATGATTATAATTCTGACTACAATTAAATATATTCACTAATAAATAAAACTAGCTACCATACACATAATAATTACCTCAAATCTTAATTCCTAACATATTCTTGAGTCTAGATCTTTAAAGATATAGAGTGTGCAAAATTGATAGGACTCAATTCAAATTAACGAAATTAACATGATCTGAACTATTTGAAATAACTAAATTTAAAATTTTCGTTTATGAGATTTTATTGATTTGGTATGATTTTTAATTTAAAAAAATTAATTTATATTAGATTAATTTGGTTCTTATTTATTTAAACGACCTAATCCATTTTTTTTTTTTACTCATATTATTATTTTATACAATTATTATTTAATATTTTGTTATGTTTTTGCTCTTATTATTCATCAAATAGTAGTCCTTGTCTTTGTTAGCCTCTCACAGAGTCACCCATACGAACAATGAACCAATAAACAAACGATAAACGAGCAGTTCCAATATAGACATTAATTTTATATAATTTAAATATTAATGAAGGATCACCAAAATTCATTATCTTTAACGAAAGTGCATTTTAAATCAACACTTATTAGGTGGGACATTATAAGTCTGTTAGTTTTATAATAAAAAAATCGTAAAAATCCATTCTATAAAGTAATAGATTTGTGATACTCAACTTACAAACTTCAAAACTAGGACAATATAAGGTTATTACTTTACAAAATATATTTTTATAAATTATTTATAAAAATAGTGAATTTGTACTACCCATCTAATAGGTTAGTGAGAGAAGTACACTTCTATTTCTATTAAAGGTATCATATTTTTACTATCATTTTTTAAATTATTTATCCATTATAATTTCATCAACTTTCATATTTCTATCACTAAAGTTTGAATTGTATAAACAATAGTATGGATAGTTTGAATATGAAAATTAAATAATTTTATCGTATAAGTCATTACTATTCATTATTTTCTATTTTTAAATATTTTTTATATTTTATGATTGATTTGGATAATGATATTAGTTAAATAATTGAAATCTATATATTTAAATGTAATTATTATAGTAAAATTAACATTAGAAATTATAATACAAGCTAAAAAATCAAAAAACAAAATTATTAGTAAAAAAGTGAGAACTTCCTTGACCCAATCTAAAAAAATTGGGGTTGAATTGATTTTTTAAATTTATAGGTTTGTATTGATTCTTATTTTTCAAAAATCAATCACATTAAATTGATTTTAATTTTTATCTAAATTCAAACCAACTCACAATCCTACTAAACATACTAAGATTAAGATAGCAAGAAGAAAATAAAGTTGTAAGTAGATACCTAGAATAAATTATTACACATCTCATGTCTTAATATTTTCAATAAGTTAAAGTTGTTACATTTAAATTAAATCCTATTTTATTTTATTAAAATTTATATATAATGTGTTGTTGATTATTATAAATAATGATGTTTAATTTTTATATTATTTTGATAAATTTTATTTGTTTTATTTAAAGGTAATTAGACAAATAAAATATAATAATATTTATCATTTCATTAAAATTCTAACAAAAAAAAAGCTTATAAAATCTATAAATTGTATTATAGTTTAATACAGCATTTCATCCTAATTGTCAACCTAATCGTAATCATAAGACGGCGAGGAATTTTAAAAGGCTGAAGGCATAGTTGAACATTTCCTTCAAGTAAACACAAATCAAATAAAAAAGCATAGTTGAAACTTGAAATAAAAGAAAGAGTCAGTTGACCAGGGGTAGAGAGAAAGAGACAGAAAAATAAAATGGCATTTGAGAAAACCAAAGCAAATGTCGGATACCGGATTTGACAAAGTACTTTTGGAGGATGACAATAATATTATAAAAAGAGTAAAGTAATAAATATAACAACGAAATTAACACTTTTTATGCAAGTATCTGTCATACAATGACAAATTTATCAGTAAACTTCTTAACCTTATACTTCCTAACAACCGCATTAGAGACTTACTAAAGGTATATGATTATATAACGAAGGTGTGAGTTGTAAAAATAATATTGATGGTTCAAATAGTAAATTAGCTATATACCATTAAATTTTAATTTAATTAATTATTTTATATAAATATTAATTGATGTAAAATAATTTAATTAATCAATAATTCATACTCACTTTATTGTTAACTATATATTTAATAAATAAATAATATATTAATTAATATATATTTAACACTTTTTATTCAACAATAAAATTATTTTTAGCTATTGATTTGATTACATTCAACAAATATATAAATGAAGTGGTAACTACCTAACATTCCTTTTCTATGTATTGATTGTAAAATCCGAAGTGCACGCCGTGTGTCAGATAAGGCAGAATCACGGGATTTAATTAGTTTTCTCCGTTCAAGACGACTACTCTTCTCTATTAAAAAGAAGAAGAATCTTGCAGGTTAAAAAAAGTCATATATGTTTTATTACTACTGCTATGACTTCAAAGTAATTCTTTAGCTTGTTACTAAATGCTTCAAAGTAAATTTAAAAGTGACAGTGACTAGAGAGATAAAAAAAAAAAGGCTAGATATAGTTTCAGAAGGAATATCTTAAATGGAAATTCGATTAGATATATATTACCAAGGTATGGGATCTAATGTGTTGTCGTTTTGCATTTGGTTAGGTTGCTTGGTGTTTTTTTTTTCCCCGATAAGGTTACTTGATAATTGCCGACACGCTTCACGAGGTGTTGGTAGATTTTTAATTAAATATATTAAACATCTTAATACAAGCTATTGATATAAATTTTAAATAATTAATATTTTAAAATTATTAATTATTATTAAAATTGAATAAATATATATAATGAATGAAATATAAAAATAAAAATAAAGTCTTTACGACAAAAAAACCAACAGTACGTTACAAAAAGCCTATATATTCACGAGGAGGAGGCTAGTTTGAAAGTGACTTGAAACTGCATAACTGCCATTTCATTTTTTACTGCTAAGCTAGATATATAGCTCCTATTTGCCTATGTGCTATCTTTGTCCTTCTGAAAATGACATCTCTATCGACGTCCTCGAGACATGAGCTTTACAAACTTCCTCTTTTAATCTTTTACCCATTCCCCTTTTTAATCATCAAAAATAGTATCTGACGGTTTTTTTTTAATATGGATTTTTATTTTGTGATGCAGCTATCACAATTATGATAATTTGTAAAATAAAAAATTCAGTGGTTATAAAATTAAATTTTATTGAAATAATACTAATATTATTATATTTTTAATGAAATCAAAATAATAGTTAATGACATTAAAATTAAAAAATAATATTTTTTATTTATTTTTAAATTAGAAAAAATAAGAAAAATAATTATTATATAAATATTGATGAAAATAAAGCATTATAGTATACTTTTAAATTATGTGAAAAAGAAGAGTATTTTTATTAATTTTTTATATTTTATTAATTAGTTAAAAATAAAAATATCTTAAATTATTTTGACATTTTCATTACATTTACGTTAGTTTCAAAATAAATATTATCTACGTGTCAATATATTTATAATAAGATTTTTATTTAATGAAAAATTTGTTCCTCTATTTACAAGTTTTAGTTGGTTGTTGAGAGGGGTAAGTTGACCTCAATACCAAAATTTATATATGTATTTTGATTTTTATATAAGTATATTAATTATAGTTAAATGTTACTAAGAAAAAAGAAAACACTTATTTTTGAAGAATAAGTTAACAATATGTAAACACACATATCCAAATAATTAAGTATAAATTATTAAAAAAATACTATCTAAATAAATTAAATTAATTCAACCCATTATTAATTATTATATTAGGATAATAATTTTAACAGCTATAAGTTATCACATAATATAATTGAAAATCAATCAAGAAGATGAAAATTATATGTAATTAATTTACCATTGTCAAAGAATGAAAATATAATTAATTCTAAGCTTAAAAAGGTTGGATTTTGGATCGTAGGTTATAAATTAATGTAATTTATTGTTTTTAAAAAAATTATAAACGTTATTTTTATCGAACTTAATATATTTTGAATTATTTTAATTCATAACATTGTTTTGGTTTTAGTTTGGAAGTTTGTGCCCATACCCCCATTTTCAGTTGACTTTCTTAGTTTGAATCTACTTAATTTTGAAATAAATTCAAATTATTTTAACTATTATAATATCTTTTTACTTTTTGTGTCAATATATGTGAGTTGCTAATGATTTGATGAAAACTTAATTTACATAACTAACTTAAATTTAATTATATGTGCTGAGACTAGAGATTTTTAATGCATATGCATTTATCCTTAATTTTGTGTAATTGTTAGATCTTATCTAGGATCGAGGAGGATATGCAAGTGACATGTAGCAAAAATTTATAATTAAATTAATTGTTAATATCATATAATTTTTTATCTATTTTAATATATATTTTTCATTAAATGAAATTCTTATACTTAAATAAGATTTAAATTTGATATCTTTAATTTATTACAAGTTTTTTTATATTGGTTATTAAATCATTTCAATACTTAAATTATTTAAATTTTATTAAATAATTTTAATATCTACTATTATATGAATAATTTAAATGTGTATAAATTTATGATTCCTTCACCTACATTTTTATTATAACTAATTTCATCGACGGCAAATAAGAAGAAATAGAATATTAGTTTATGAGAAAAGAAGAGCATATTAATGAATGAAATGTCAGTTGCGCACGTGACTGAGTGGTGAAAACCGGTTCAGCCTAAACACAGAGAATTAAGTTGGAAGGATTTTAATTTGTTAGTATCGATGATATATATTCAGCTTCAGGAGCATGGTGAATACGTAGCTTTCACTTTCTGATTAATTTTCATCATTAGTTAATAATTCCAGTATTGGGCTCATGATCTAATTATGATCAGTATAAGTACTTGGTTCTTTATTCCGTAGGATGCAGAGGATATTGTAATATTAGCTAGCTAACTAGCTAGTTCTTATTGCCCCTTTTTGGATGGACTTTAATGTCTGATTTTGATTCTACTGTTTTGTTTTTGATACGTCCACACCAGTACTCTTCAACATCTACAGTCAATTTTAACCAGACGCTATAGATTGTTAATGACTCGTTGGACTACGACGTTATTTACCATCTTAGCCAAAAACAAAAAACAAAAACATTAATTCAATTGCTATATATAATGGGAAGAGAGGCTTTAAAAGTTGGATGAATTTCCGTTTAAATATATTATTTTTAATAAAAATATATTTTAAATTTATATTTATTATATAAGATAGTAAAATTTTATTATCTTTAAAGAGTTACAAAAATAT
Source organism: Hippophae tibetana (assembly GCA_037013495.1). Classification (NCBI taxonomy): domain Eukaryota; kingdom Viridiplantae; phylum Streptophyta; class Magnoliopsida; order Rosales; family Elaeagnaceae; genus Hippophae; species Hippophae tibetana. The sequence goes on from CM072804.1 coordinate 14,102,669, forward strand.
ATTTTGTAAATATAATAGATGTTTGTTGTAAAGATTATAATTTTTTTATACTTCTTTTAGTCTTATAATAACATTTTTTTCTCAATTTTTTTTAGATTTTGAAGTAATTAATGTAATTGAATTTATATATTATAAATATATTTAAATTACAATTCTAAAAAAATGAGTAAATTAAATATAAATTAGGTAATATTAACATATATTTAGTTGTTTATATTAAAGTTGAGTAAATAATTACATTAGTCTATTTAAATTAATAATTTATATATCGAATTTGAATAAATTTATATTAAAAAAAATTATAATTAGATCGAATTCAAATTTAAGAGTATAAAATTTCTTCGAATTTGAATTAATATATTTTATAATTCGTTGTAATTCGATCTGATAGAATACTATTAAAATTGTAAATAAATGTATAATTTATTCTATAATGTATTATATTTAAATATTATACAAATTACAATTACATTAAATTATTATTTTAATTTAAAAATAAATATAAATGTTAAATATTTATAATAATTTAATAATTATTCGAACATACTTATTATTATTTTTAATTTTTTTAGTTGTAAATATAAATAATAAATTTTACTAAAAATATACATATTTAAAAATTAAATGTTATATATATCATGTTTTATATGTGACAATAAATCATAAATTTAACATTAATTTGATCTTATCTAATTCAAAAAATATGATTTAATTTGAATTGATTATCTTATTACATCAAATTCAAATTAAAAGTCTTTAAATTTAATTTAAATTAAATGGATTCTAATTGCAAAAAAAATAAAATATATCTATTTAGATGTCACTCTATATTCATATGTAAAGAGATAGATAAGGATGTTAGATGAATAGATATATCTATTAACTAAAAGTAATAATAAAATTTGTAAGGTGTATAAGTAAAATAATATATTAAATTTGAAAAAATGTTTTTTTCAAATAGAATAATTTTTATATTATTTATAAATATTATATTAATATATTTTTAATTAATATAATATTACCCTTTTATACATTAACGATAACGATTAGGTTAAGAATTTTTTATTTTTTTATATAATAATTATTCTTCTTATTTGTTCTTAAGATACTAATGAAGAAAATAACGATTGTTAAAAAAATATTAATTTATTTTCTGTAGTTTTTAATAATAAAAAGGTGTGTTAGTTTGGTTGAACGTTTTTAATTCCACGCATGAGATAGTGACGGTGAAAGTGTGATTTGCATTTAATTGAATTCATAGTTAGAAGCAGCCACACAGAAAGCCTGTGACAGACACATATATAATATATTGAATTTGTGACACATATATTTAATATATTAAATTTAATTAAATAAGTCAGGAATTTCTACTCTTTTCTTCCACTATCTTGTAGAATAACACTTTCACAGCGACACACCTAACACAATTTTATTAATATTTTTTAATAAATAGTTAGTAATTATTTTATAATCTTATATCTAATTATTAATACAATAAATTGTTAGGAAAAATAATAATCTAAAATTAAAATACTATTTTTTCATGTCTAACTAATACATTTATTATTAAAAACTTGTTCATTATTTTACATTAAACATCATTCAATTTAAATTAAATTCCAATCATTTTTTCCTGTTAATATATTAGATTACAACTATTTTTTCCGTTAATATTAGATGCATCTCAATTAAAATATAATAACTTAAGTTAATATCTTTTATTAAAACAATAAAATTAAAAAACATTAATAAATTTATGAATTTTTGAGTAAACTATAACCTCTTAAATTTATAATATCTGAGAACTAGAGACTCTCAATTAATATTTAATAAATAAATTTTATTTTTATTATTTTTATTAATAATCAATATGATTTAAATATTTAAAATTTAATAATTATTGAGACAATTATTTTTAAAATATATCCTAAAGATCATTTTAAATAATCATTAAGCATAAAACATAATAATTATAATTATGAAATATTTATTAACTAAATCTAAAATTAAAATTTGATATTATAACATTTATCACACATTCAAACCCAATGTCTTTGACTATTACTCTTTATCTCACAAATGATGTATATATACCACCTAAAAATCAAGTGTTCAGGTTACATAGATAATAGCTTTGTTTGAAATATTATAATACTTATATATAATAGTTTTATATAAAATTAGTTCACTATTATTACATAGTACACCTATTATTGGGGGGTGGGGGTTGTAAAGTTAGGGCTACATATAGGATCACATTGTCTATAATTGATTAGGTACTGCTCTCTTTGAATCACGAAGTCAATGTTATAGAGGTTGTTAGTTTGTCGGGTGCATTTGGATAACTATATCATGTTATCGTATACGAGTTACTTAATCTCTTATATACAAGGAAGTGATCGAGATTATTATGATAATTTACTTATTACATGTAAAGTATGAAACAATATAAAAAATAATTATTATAATTATGTTATGTTTTTAATTTAAATTTAAACTTCACTCTAATATAAAATAATAATTTGATATGGTAACATGAAAATAATTCAATATGATTAAATTGTTATTTTGATTCTTACAAATTTTAGAGTCTTATTAACAATATCAATTATGTTGTTATTTTTACTGATACTACTCGTAGAATGAGACGTATAATTTTTAATATTTTTTTCATGTTTTCTAAAAAAATAATGTGTAAAAGAAAAAAAAATTATGTGTATCATTGAAAAAATAGTATAAGTAACAAATAAAAATATAATTAAAAATATCATTAACATGGTTTTTATAATTTTACAAAATTAATTGCATAATAACAACATCTATTTTGCAATTCCCATGGCAGAGACAAACCTAGTTTGTATCACGCCTCAAGGTGTGGGGACTATGGGCGTTGCCGACCGGGCAGTTTGTTATTAATTTAACCAACTCTCTTATTTATTACTTTCTTTTCTTTTTTGTATTCATTTATGAACTCACCCTGTTATCTTTACCGTGTCACCATGTTCAATGAAATTTTAACACACACTAAGTACATGAACATCGTAGAGACATTTAAAGAAGAGAAATTATAAATTAATCGTGAAATATTAATTACCTACTGCTCTAATTTAATAAAATATAATATAAATATAATAATTTTTTTTATTGAAATACATAATTATCTATTAATTTTTAAAAATAATTATAATATGATTAATTGAGATTATCATATCACTTATTTTTAGACTAGTAAATAACTTATCTATAAAAGACCTCATCAACAATAAATATATTTATAGGGCACCAATATAATTTATTTTAAAACATAAAATAAATTATTGCTAATATTTTAAACCACAATAAAAGAAATAGAACATACAAGAAGATATGTGATAGTGATATACCACTTTTATTATAGTGGTGGGTAGTAAAGTAACACGGAATTTCTACTCTCTTTCCTCTGCTTAGTTTGTAAAATAATGTTTTGACAACTACACACAAAGCACAATTTAATTAATATTTATTAAATTCAATTATTAAAAAACATAATAAACAATTAACACTATAAAACACGATTGATTTATCAATGAAACACTAATTAAAATAATAAAATTGTCAAATGGGTGGATCAACACATTTATTACTCTACTTATTTAGTCACACTTCTTATTCAATTACTAATTTAATAAACACGTTAAGATAATCAATCCATTTATATTGCAACCCTTTTAACATCAATCAAAACCCATTTAAAAATCTAAGGTTTGGTCAAGTTTGTGGGAATAAATCATGTACGGATCGATCCGTTTACTAAATAACTTATTTATGATATAACTTATTTAATTTTAATCCACATACAACCCATTTAATAAATGCTGCTAAATTCATTTAATCTCAACTCATATATTTATTTATAAGTTCAATAGTGTTAAAATTCTATGACTCTAAATAATACAAGATAAAAATATTATGAGAAAGAGGAATAAAAATTGCCAAAAATTAAATATTTAAATTAATTTTAGGTTACATGATATCATAAGTTAAAGAATTAAAAAAAATTGATAATACAAATGATGTACATATATTAAGACCAAAACAAATATATGTAACTAGATTTGAGCCCAAATTTCTTATTTCATCTAATATTCTTCAATTAAATTTGGTAGAAGTTCTGATTTTGAATTTTAAAATTTAATAAGTGCACAAATCGTGTAATTATTTATAAAATCACTTAAATTGCTTATATATATAAAATAACTTAGGGGTACTTATATTTTTAGAGTAATTTTTATTAATATTATAACAATACTTTTATTTTTAAAATAATAAAGCATTAAACTATCAAATAAAATTTTAAAAAAATCTATTATTAAATTGTTCTCTTAAAATTAGTGTCACGTATAACCACACAAACATGGTGAAAAGGGTCAATATATTCTATTAATTTTTTATTACGATTTCAATATTTATATAATAATATAATCTTTTTATCTTTTATCTTTTGTTATTTTTTTACATAAAAAATAATATAATATCTATATTAATAGATATTTTTTATAAATATTTATTTTTTATAATATAATTATTTTTAATATATATTAAAGATGATAATTAATATTTTTCATGAATATCTAAAGTATCCTTATATTAAATACATTTTTACTATTTTTATTAGTTTATTACATCAATAATGTTAAAATATCCATATAATTATTTTTTATAAATTACTATTTTGTATAATGTAGTTATTTTTAGGACATTAAATGTTATAATTTATTGTTATTTTATTTAATGAATGTTTGATTAATTTACTTATGAATAGATTATATTTTTGTTGAATTTATAATTTTTATCTATTATATTAATTTAAAGAATAAAAATTATTTTTAAGTAAAAATTAGTCATTCAATTCAATCAAGTTATGTATATGATTCATGTAAAATTATCTTCTTAGATACTAAAGATATTAATTTAATAAATTTATATGATGTTTTGTTATATTTGACTTGTTTATTATATAAAATATATAATTATTGTCAATATCATGACAAATCATTCATATTCATATTTATATTATATTTAAATTATATTATTCACAAAATATTTATTATTATATATTTATTCATCACTAAAACAATAAAGTAGTTAATTTTTTATTTTAATAGTATTTATGCAACCAATTTATAAAAAGGTTTAACATTAATTTTTCAATTATAATAAAAATAACTTAAAGATTTAAATTTAAAATCTTATTATTTATATTTATTTTATAATATAATTTTTTTTAAATAATAATAATTATTATTTAAAATATATATGTACGGATGGAAGCATAAAAAACTAATAGTTAGATAGCGCATAATATTATATCAAATGATTTAGGTTATATGTTATCGAGTTGACTAATGTTGAGGGCTGAGAAGGTTATAGTCATATCCACTGCCTTAAATAAACACATACTAATTTAAGCACGCGTAAATAATTAAACTCATATTTAATTTTGACCTATTTTCAAATAAACATATAACTTTTGGTATGCCGGTATGGTCGGTGTAGAGCTTAGTTTTTCGATATTTATACGGTGTAATGCAATTAAAAATAAATAAAATTTACTGATTTGCTAACTATAGATTTCTTCTCATCTAACTTTTAGACTTCCACATTCTTTTAAGATAGCCTTCCTATGGTTGTCAATCTCCTTTAAAACTCTTGTGAGAATATATAGAAAATTTCTTAATTCAGAATAGGAATCCAAAATAAAAAATGATATATAAATGATATTTTTAATATTAATATTTATTTTTATTATAAAAAAAATAACTATTGAAAAAACTAAGCAAATAATAAATATATATTAAAAATGGGAACAAATTTTCACACAACAAATAATAAAAATAAACAAACAATATTTATGTGAAATGGAGAGAAATAAAATATAGATAAAAATATATAATTTTTTTATGCTAAATAAGATAAAATTTTGTTACAAACTAATTTGAAATAATAAGAATAAATTATAAGATTTTAGATTTTTAAAATTTAAATAATTTTTATAAATGATTTTTTTACGTTTTTAATATAATAAAAATACAAGTTAAATATGAAATATAAAATATAAAATATATTATTTATGATTAATTTAAGTTTAAACGTAACTAAATTTATAAAAAAATAAAAAAATAATTTTTATATTTATTAAAACATGGTATATAAATTCAAGGAATGAAGAGAAATGTAATCTCTATTATTGTTTCACCTCATATTATATAATATGAATTCATGTTCTCATTTCTCATTCTTTATTTTGATGTCTTCATCCTTACCTCTAATCGAATAATTTTTATGTAAATTTGATTCTTTATAAAAATTTAATAACCCTAACTCTCAATGCTAGACAAAAAATTAACATTTTTTATATCCGATCGATTCTAAAAAAAATTATTTATTGATAAATATTTCATAAAATATGTTAAATAAAATTGAGAAAAATTATTTGAAATAACATCTTTAAAAACTATAATAATAAAATAATATTTTTAATAATATAAATAAAAATTTAATTAAGTAAATTTAACATTGAATAAAGATTATAATTCAATTTAAATAATATTCAATATAAAATATTTTAATTACAATTTCTATATATTCGGTTACGTATATATGTATATATACACACTTAAAGTATGGGTAAGCACAAGGATGAACTCATATAAGTCCTTTGGGTGCACGTAATCTCACAATTTATTTTTAAATTTTATACAATAAGTATTCTCTTTTTATTTGACGTGTTATTATAAAATTTTAAAAATAATTATTATAAAAAAATCAAACTTTGATACTTATAATAGTCTCAATACTTTCTTTTAATTTCTATAAAGTATGCATAAAAACTATAAAAAGCAGCTTGCCTATTCTCATGTTTATTAAATTAAAGTTTTAAAAATCTATTAAAATTCAAATAATTTTAATTAATTGTTTTTACCACATAAAAAATAATATTTTGGGTTTCTATTAGTTCATTTATTCTATACATTTTTAAGGGCTTTGGTATTTGATTTTATCATGTGTAATATTTTATTAATTAAAAAAAATTATATTATTGAAATTTTTCAAAATAAAAATACAAATATATACCCATTGATACTTTCAATCTATCAATTTTTTAAGTTCATCCATAACAAGTACCATATAGCATAATATAATCATAATCGGTTATTGTTAATTGTTGATTGATGTTTGAACATTAAGTGCGATACATTGTACCATATATAATTTGGTGATTGATCTATGATTACATTTAGATATGGTGGATCATCGAGAGATCGATCATTATAAGTGAAGCCTAAATCTATCTATTTTAATTCATCAAATAGTTTTTCATGTTTTTTTATTTACTCTTTTAACGCATACTAATGTACAGCTACAGTATCTCTCTGCTCCCTTTTACAACCATTAATTTGATTATTTTCTCAAAATAAATAAATAAATAAATTTTAATAGCTTCTGTTAATCAAAGTGTCAAATTAGAAAAATCTATATACCATGATAGCCTTTAACTACATGGTGAATAGTAATCATTGAACCTATCTTGTTTAGTTCTTTAAATCGAATCACATCCTGTCATAAGTGTTCTTATAATTGATTTAATATGTACATATTCAATTTTAAATAATTGAATGCTAACACTTCATTTTCAGACAAATGTTGCTTTTTTTGGGCTTTTTTCCAATCTAAAATGTACTTCACTATTAAAAGTAAAGGTACTTATTTTTTAAGGGTAGGTTGGTAGGACATAACTTAAGAATGAAATACATATTATAATTTTTTTTGTTTGTTTGAAATTTTAAGACAAAGGATTGATATTTTTTGGAATATATATTCTCTTAAGATAACAAATATATATTATTCAATGTATAAATATAATACATTAAATAATACTTATTATTTGATGGAGGAGTGTTAATCTATAGATTTAATTTTTTTAAAACCCCCTCCCATTTTGTTATTTTATTTTGTCAATCTCTTAAGAATTTAATTTATTTTTTACAATACATAATTTTTTTCCAATATAAGTCACTATAAGTTGTGTTTGTTTTGCTTATATTTCTATACTTATTATTAGTTATTTTGAATAAAAACATATATTTATGTTGTTTTTTTTACTTAAATTTAATTTTATTGTGATTTTTTAATATATATATAATGATCTATGTTATTTTTATACTAATAAAGTTTATGTTTTATTATCAATATGACTTTTATCTAGATCTGTCAATTGTCGAAGATTATGAAAATTATAATATAATATAAAAATATATATTTTTTAAAAAACAATTAATATATATCTATTGGAGTACTAGATAAACTTACAAGTAAAAGATAAAAGTTTAAATTTTTGTCCTATATGTAAGAATGTTTTATTTTTAGTTTAACAATTTTAATTGTTAATTATTTAGATTGATGAAATCTTATTAAATTGTACATTTTGATATTTAATAAAAATTTATTTAAAAAAAAAGAGAAAAAAAAATAAACATGATTGAAATATAATAAAAATATCTATATTGGTAAATACGAACATATTTTTTTTAAGAAAGAAAGATTTGAATATTATTTGGAAAGAACTATATAAATATTAATTTATTTTTTATTTCAAAAGAACTAGCGAGTAAAGAAATATTAACTCCTGTTTATACTTTTCCATTTCCAATAAATGTTATTTCTAACCGATCAGTAATAACAATTTTGTTAATTGAATTTATCCTTAAAGCGTGAAATTAAAAGGTAAAGGCTATGAAGTCTCATAACACAAACAAAAACTAATAATTACGTCACATATTCATTGATACTTGAAGGCATTGTTTGCTTTTCATTAGGCCACAAGCCTCTTCCATGGTATTGCTTTATATTATATGTTTTTCGATTAAGCTTTAAAATGAAGATATTATACATAATTAAATTAATATATTATTTATACATAATAAATACATAAGTTATATGTAAATCATATATAGTATATATTTATTTATAAAGATAGAGTATATAGACTATATATGTATATGTTGTAATAATAAATTTTTAATTAATTTAATAAGATAATAAGTATACATATTATTAGGAGGCTTAAATTCTATGTTGTCTTGTCCTCTTTATCACACAATGGAAAAACTTTTGTCACCGTTTTGTGTAATATTTAACACTTAAGTAATGAGTGTTAAATATTACACAAAATTCTAACTAAAACGTATAACCAAAAAAATGTTTAATTATTCTTTTAATCTTCAAATTATGTTTTATAAATTTTTAAAATATATGATTTAATCATCAAAATTTAAAAATATACATAAATCCATAAATTTTTAAATCATAATTTTAAAAATTGATATACATGTTTTAACTTAATTATTAACATATATATTTATGTTCTAAAATTTTGAAAACTATAAGTGAAGCTTTAAAAGTTTTGAGATTAATGTATGATTTAAAAATTTAAAAACATATGAAAATAATTTTAAAAATTTGAGAACTAAATCATACGTTTTAAAAGTTTATAAAATTACGTGTGAATATAGTTAAAGGTTGTAGAATTAATAATATAGTTTATTTTAAAAAAATATTTACTAAAAGAGTATAGATTTATAGGAAAAAACCGTAAAATGTGAAATGGCCAAGGGCCTTACTACAAAGATAGATCAAACGATGGTGATGAATATTGGGGTGGAGCTAAATAAAATGATTGGGCTACTCCGTTACCTTAATAAATTCTTCTATTGTTATTTTTAATTACATAGTTTAAAAATTAAGAAATTTGACACTTTTTAATACAATATATTATTATTATTACCGCTACAATATAAGTCAATAAAAATGAAAATGCAATAGTTTATATATTCTTCAAAAATAGGTTAATATGAACTCGTTTTTACTTATGAACCCCAGTCATACATTATCTTAAAATATAAACTTTATCCTCATTGTTATATTAGGGATCCATGAAAATAAAAACCATTGTCTTACATTGTGTTTATATAAACTTTACTATCAGATACTATATAACAAAATCAAATATTGAAAATAAAAATTATCTAGTATAATCATCATACACTTTATTTTGTTGACTTATTTCATCGTCTATATCACTTTTAAAAGCTTATAGAAAGTCATCACAACTTTCTTAATCTTAATTTATTTCAACCCTTATAATTAAATTATTGTCAAATTTAATTGAACATATTCATAGAATTTATTTATTGACTTATTTAATCTTGTATGTCATTCTAAAAATTCGAAAGAGAGTCCTCCTAACTTTTTCAATCTCAATTTATTTTTATTCTTATAATTTAACTATTGTTAAATTTAATTAAATACGTATCTAATTAAGTTTAATCAATTAAACTAATGATCGATTAATTGTTATTAATTGAATAAGAATTTAATTTTGATTGATTAAATTAAATAAATATCTAAATAAAATTTAATTAAGATATTTTTATCATAATGATTAAAAAATAAGTAAAAATAAATCATACTTGATTATTATAGAGAATAAAACCCTGTAATCTTTTACTTTTATTTATATCGCCTCTCATTCATCTATACTTACAATTATTAATTTTTTTATAGTAAATACACATTAATAATAATTATTTACTTTTATATCATTTTAAATAATCTATTAATTAATAATTAATGATAATTGAGTATTATGTATACAAAATTTATGCTTGTTTTATTTTAAAAATAAATGTACGTACATTTATATACACACCTAGACGTTTATTATTGATGAACTCAAATTCATACCATTTAATTATTTACACATAGTTAATGTTATATTCCAAAGTTAACCTTTTAACCTAGTCTAACCATATATTTAATACACTCTGTTAGATTGTTAACTATAATCAGTTATATTGTAATTATCTTTTATAATCTTTGATTTTTATAAAATAATTTATTTTTAAACATTTACGTAATTTACTTTATTTAGATTTATTACATATTAAAACAATTTCAACATAAAATATTTCTAAATTTTTATTTAATTTATTTTTTACCATTTAATATAAAAAAATTACTTTTTTAATTTGAAATGAAAATAAAAATTAATATATATAACTTTAAAAAATTTAAAGGTATTAAATTAAATTTTTATTACGGTTTACACCCACATCTCGCAATCGGTCAAATATTTTAAATAATTATATAATTTTTATTTTATACAATATCATCTTATTTCATAACAAAACACATAAATGTACATAAGTTATTCATTATCACACATTATTATTTTCACCACTATTTTATATTAAAGACAATTTTACTAACAAAAATAACATCAATATACAATTATTTATAAAAACAAGATAATTTATATATTCTTTTATCATAAAAAAATAAATTTTATAATATCAATATCCTCTATCTTAATATGGAGAAATTGTCTATTGATATAATGTAATTTTAGAAGAATATAAAAATAATTAATTTAATTGATTAAGAGTATATTTTAAAATTAATAAATAACTCTTTTTTTTAATTTTAAACGATGAGTACTCATATCTTTTAAGTTAATGTATACATTAACAAAAAGAAGAATAGGAACGAAAAAAAGAAAAATATATTATAAAAAAGAATATAATTAGAATAGAAAAAAGTCTTAAATTAAATAATAAATTTTGATTATAAATACCGTAAACTTATCAAATACGAGTTATTCATATAACATAACTACTCCTCGATTTCACGTCAAAGTATATAATATATTAACTTAACTAATTATATGAATTAAAATCGATCAAATAATTAGATTAATTTACTTATATTAAAAAATTTATTTTGATTCTTAAGATTCAGATAACATATGATTAAAATTTGTTATAATCCAATATAATTTTAGATTAAAAAGTATATATTATGTTTGAATTTTAATGAAGTTAGGATTAGTAGATTTTATAATATGATATATTAGACATAGAAATAATAATTATTAAATTATAAATAAATACATATTTTATATTTATAACGTGTTATATTTAAATATTATTTACATTATAATTATATTTGATTAAAATTTTAGTTTAAAAATAAATATCAATATTTATAATAATTTAGTAATATTACAGATACATTCTTTATTATTTTGATTTTTTTAATTGTGATTATAAATAATAAGTTTTGATATGAGTATATTAATTAAAATTAAAATGTTGTATATGTTGTGTTTTAAATATAATAATAATTTATAAATAAATTTTATAATATCAATACAATCTTATCCGATCTAAGAAAATCTAATCTGTTCAAATTCGATTAAATTAAATCGATTAAATTATCGAATCAGATTTAAATTAAAAAATTAATAATAATAAAAATTAAACAAAATGTGAAATTAAGAGATATTATTAATTAATTTTGATTATAAGTTTTAACTTATTAGAGATTGAATTATGGTGTAGTTAATATGAATTTTTAATTTCAACTTTAATGTTTTTTTTTAAAGAAAAATTTACCTTTATAATTTTTATATCTTATATTTGTTTTAAAAATTAAATAAGTAGTTTACTTTTTTAGATGACCTTTAAACATAACTAATTATAAATAATATAGAATGAACATAATTTTTTGTGTGGCTAGCGATTTCCATCTCACGTGAAATTATAGATTATGACCCCGAGGGAACATTAACGGCAACCCAGGCAGAAAAAAAAGAAAAGAAAAGAAAAAAAAGGAAGAAGTAAAAAGGTGAAGATGAGAAACACCAACTTGTTTTTTTGCTCTATCTTTTAGCTTTATTTGGCCACCTACATAATAAAGAGAGAGGAGTAGAAGACTCCTATTTTTATAAATAGTGTTATTATTAAATGGTTTTTATTTCTAAACCATATTTATTATTAATTAATTTTTTTTTACAATCTTTTGTTTTGAAAACATTTATTTGTATAAATTAAAATTTATTATGTATGTTTTACATAATTTAAAAAATAAATAAATTATAGAATCAACCAAAAAATAATAATAATTATATTAATAACTCCACTCTTTTCATAAGCTATTTTTAATGTAAAAAATTTATCATAACGACACGTAAGCAGATCTTACGAGTGACAGGTGAGTCAGTGACTATATTATTATATTCTTTTCTATATAATCCGTATTTCTATTTATTTAAAATCGATAAAATAAAATTAAAGCAAAAAGTCCATCGAACCTTCACACAGCAAAAATATTTAGTTTAACAAATTAAATCTAACCATTAAATTTTTTATTATATTATTATATGACAGAAAAAGAATAGGAGAGAGTAAGAGAGAAAAGTGAAGTTAGATAAAAAGAGGAAGCAATACGAATATATATACACAAGTAAAGGCAGATCTCTTCCTCCGAATTCTTCTGCTTATAGCTAAAGCTAAAAGCTCTATTATCTCTTCAATTTTCTCGAGAAATTTCGTTAAATTTCTCTTGAAAAATCTCTGTGCTCTCGGTCGGCGTTACATTTGTTTCTCTCTGTTTTTCCCGAGAAATTCTCTGCGCGTATCAATTGATTGCTTTTTTTTTTCTGTTCAGCTCGCCATCAAGCTATTATTAACCTAGGGTTCTTCTCAAGGTACTCGATTCCCTTTTATTTTTGTTTATTTCATCGGAGATTTTTTTTTTATTTCCTGAATATATTTTCTTCTGGTTACGTTACATTTGCATTGATAATACATCCGCTTTGGCTCGAGATCTGAAGGAGGTACATTGACATTGCTGTGATTTAATGTATTTTCTGGTTTAAGAGCGTTAGAAATTGTTAACGTCATTTGTTAATGGTTAAGATTAGCAATGCTCGTAACAGTTTTGTTATGCTTCTCAACTCCTTTAAAGTTCTTAAGTTATCAACTGCGTGCTATTTTTAGGCTGTTCCATCTAACTTTACTAATATAATGAGTTTATCAGTTTCTAGTTCGGCTTACTTGCTCATTTCTGTTTATGTTTCTGAGGAATTGAATGGTTTTTAATCTGACATACTATTTCCTTTTTACGAATTTCATTTTGTGAACATAAAAGTAGAATCCTTCGAAGGGGGAAACATGAATGTTATACCATGTCATCTTGCGACGGTGGTAATCAAGAATATTTCGCATCTTATTGTAGGTGGTCCTTTCTGGAAATTTTACTTCTTCAGATCCACTTGATCATTTTTTTAAAATATTTTTGGAAATTCTTCTTCGTATTTGATGTTTCCTTGATTAGCCTGAAAGCGACATAAAATGACATATTTTCTTTCTCATGAAAGTGTTCTATTTTTATTTTTTTGGGGAAATTTGGACCGAAATATTAACCACAAGTGCAAGATAGAAAAGAGTAAGATGCCTTTTATGTGATGTTTGGACGGAGACCGATTTTCATTTATTCAGGCAGAGGGCACTAAAAGTTTTATCCCTCAATTTACTCTTTGATCTTGAGTGAATTTCTTTAGATTTGATTGTTTACAATCGGAAATCTTATGGCTCCACTGCTGCATTGAAGCAGCTCACTGAAATTGAGTCAATTTAAAAAGCTCTTCTCTGGAAGGTCTATGCTCAGCTGCCTTTTTTCCTTGAAAGAGAAGATGGATTTGGATGTGAAGTTCTGCATCATGTTCCTTGTTATGCTTTCACTATAAAGTTGAAGTCTCTATCTTGCCTGTTTATAATCTATCTGACATATCGGATCCTTTTTTTTCATAATCAGTTGGTACATGCATTTCCTGGCAGCATTTTGAAACATTCACATAAATTGTGCTAATATGTATTGGGATAAAATGTTAGGTATGATGACACACTCCCACTGAAGATTAGAGTCAACTTACTCAAATACTGCTTTTTCGTTGGTCTAAAATGTCAGGTATGATAACATACTTAATTGCAGGGATTTGATTTGATATCTTATGCTTGGCTTTAGGTTAAATTTGCATGCAAAGAAAACAGTAATATAAAAAAGCAAAGTAGAGGTACTAGAGAGGGATGTGAATGTCATATTTGCTAACGTTCTTTATTTCTCTCTTTAAGGCTTTGAAGGACTTGGAAGCCTTGATGAAATAAGAGAGAGATCGGACTTTGAGAATTCTGAAGATGAACGACGAAGATCAAAGATGGGAAACCTGAAAAAGAAGGCATTAAATGCTTCTAATAAGTTCACTCATTCTCTTAAGAAAAGAGGTAAAAGGAAAGTTGACTGCAGAGTTCCATCAGTTTCCATAGAAGATGTGCGTGATGCAAAAGAAGAAAATGCTGTCCGAGAATTCCGCCAGCGGCTCCTAGATATGGACTTGTTGCCAACTAGGCACGATGACTATCACTCATTGTTGAGGTTGGGCAAATCCTCATGATATGCTTGGCTGCAAAGACATAGTGGCTTATGTCATCCCCTTTTTCAAAACTACTTTATCCAGTTCATTTCTGTTGAGATAGCTTATTTTTTTATTCTTTTCTTTCCCTAGATTTTTGAAGGCTAGAGATTTTAACATTGAAAAAACAATTCGAATGTGGGAAGAAATGCTGAATTGGAGAAAAGAATATGGAACTGATACCATTTTGGAGGTAATTATATCAGATATCTCTTGCAACATTTTAAGTTGCAGGCTGTGAAATGCAATTGTTTTTTAGTTATATTGGTTTTCTTACTATACAATTTGGCTTATGCTGAAGCTAAATATTTACTTTTCAATCTTCCTGTTGTTCTGACATATTGGTAATATTATTATCCATTATAAAGGATTTTGAATTTGAAGAGCTGGAAGAAGTCCTGCAGTTTTACCCTCAAGGATATCATGGAGTTGATAAGGAAGGCAGACCAGTTTATGTTGAGAGGTTGGGAAAAGCTCATCCAAGCAGGCTTATGCATATCACCACAATAGAACGATACTTAAAATATCATGTCCAAGAGTTTGAAAGAGCGCTACTGGAGAAGTTCCCTGCTTGTTCAATTGCAGCGAAGAGAACAATTTGTTCAACAACAACAATATTGGATGTGCAAGGCTTGGTATTGTGATATATATTGACCTTTTCCTTTAGACAAAAATATGGAAATGCATTTCAATTACCTGTGTTGGTCAAATTACTTTTTCTATAGTGCATTAGTATGTAACTTTTATTTCACACTCAACACGTACTGTGCTATGGACTACTTTTAAAGTTGTGATCCACCTTGTTGGCTTGGATTTCCCAATGCTGGTGGGCATGTTGTTGGCGCTTGCCCTTGCTTCATGCAAGCAGCAAGCATCGTGACATGCCTTCTTGGTAAAACTAACCCTGATGCAAATCTAGGGCCAAGGAATGAATGTGGTCTTATATATTTCCTGGACGAGGTGCCCTTTGTTTTCATTTTTTAATCAATTCTGCTAGATCTGTGCCAGTAAAGGTCTTTATTTTTCTCTCCTTTTAGCTTTTGAAGACTTTGATACATTTCGTTGCCTATATACGTGCCGATAGGATCAAATCACTACATATATATACAAAAGTTCTCTGACTACTACATGTAAATACAGGGAATTAAGAATTTTACTAGAACAGCTGCAAATCTCTTGGCTTCCATGACCAAAGTTGATAACAATTACTACCCTGAGGTACTTGACTCATCCCAATGATTCATGTTTCTGCTTCTGTTCGAGTCTGTAACTGATTTGTAAACAACTTCTCAGACTCTACATCGAATGTATATTGTCAATGCTGGTCCTGGCTTTAAGAAAATGCTTTGGCCTGCTGCACAAAAATTTCTCGATCCCAAGACAATTGCAAAGATACAGGTATGCAGAGGGCTTTGCTTGTGGTATTCTTTCTCCTAATTCTTGGTTTTTAAAATTTTCTTTCTGAAACTGTAGGTTCTTGAACCTAGATCCCTTGGAAAGCTACTTGAAGTCATTGACTCAAGGTATGTCTAATTTAAGTGCTCTCCGTACTTTTGTTTAACCGAGTGAGTGGTTTCTTTGCTAACATAAATTTCCTTTCAGTCAGTTGCCAGACTTCCTGGGTGGATTGTGTACATGTTCTGCTGAAGGAGGTTGTCTTAGGTCAAATAAAGGTCCATGGAATGATCCTGAGATAATGAAAGTATGAATTATTTCTCGTTGAATTGGGTTTTACTTATTTTATAGGTTGACGTCATGACAAGTTTTTGCTCATTAAACCGTCATCATCAAAAGTTATAATATGCTTGCACACATACTCTCAAAGAACTCTAAACATAGAAATAATTTTTTTGGTTTTATTTTCAAACTGATATCAGCGGGTAACCTTGATATGTCATTTGTAGCTTGTAAATAATGCTGAAGCTACATATGTGAGGCAAGTAACCAGGTTGTCTGATGACCAGCAGAAGTTTGGCTCTTATATTCGAATTCACACCCTGAAGGTAAGCTCCTTTTCCTCGTCAGCTGTGATGTGATATTAATTCATTGATTTGTGATTCATCCCTCTCTTATATAACAGGGCAGAAATAGTGATACATCGACAGCAGAATCAGGGTCAGATATTGATGATCCTTGTTCTACTACTCCCCTTGGAAGGAGATGTTCTGCATTCCCTCGTTTGCCCCCAGTTGCTGAAGAAGTGAGTTTAAAATAATGTTTTCATTGCGAAGATAACATATTTCTATAGATGTAATCTCAGTGTGATGGCTTGCGTCCACCTGATAAATTCTGTTTTAAACTGTAGGTGAAATCATCAGACCCAAACACATATTTCAGTTGTGATGATCATTTTCCAGTGGTCGAGGTAGATAATAGAATTGACCAGGGGGAGAATCATTTTCGGGAACATTCATTTGATACGAATGGTACTGCAACTTTTCCTCACGAAGCTTTATCATCAGAAGGTACATATATGTGCACAGTAGCCATTATCTATATGCTTTCTGAGCAAAAAAGGACGGGAAAAAAAGTTTATTAGCCATGAGCTCTGCTGGTTTGGATTTCCCCCCTAATTCACCTCTGTATGCAGGTTCAATCAGCCATTTGTTCAACTATGTAAAGGGAAAAATTGAGAGAAGTGGTCTCCTTGGCATCACAAGATTGCCATCCCTTTTCGTTAAACTATTCACACTTTTCCACTTTATATGGTTTGAGTTTTGGAGAAGGCCGAGTAATGTTTATTCATCTCCTGTGGCTAGCCACAATGCAAGCAGTTGTCCTCCAGCAGTTGAAGATGCAAAAGATGATGACCGTGTTCTTCCATGTATAGAGCGTCTTCAGAGATTAGAGCAAGTTTTTGAGGAGCTAAGTAACAAACCAGCTGCAATTCCATTGGAAAAAGAGAAAATTCTTTTGGAATCTTTGGACAGGATCAAGTCTGTCGAGTCTGATCTTGAGAAGACAAAGAGAGTATGCTCTGTTTGATGGTAATTGGCTTTATGATAATCTAACTTGGGTTATTTTTAGTAATACTTTTTACTTTGCAGGTACTGCATGCAACAGTGGTAAAACAGCTTGAGATTGCTCAGTTGTTGGAGAATCTACAGGAGTCCAAACACCACGTAAGTCACTTCACGTACTAAAAATTTAGTATTTACTATAATCCGTGGTACAAAGAAAAAGAAAAAAATAAAGTCAGGGTTGACTGTATCTGATTCATTTCCATCCATTGATACCCTTTACGTTTCCGTTTCATGCCTCTTTTGTCAAAGGACCATTAGTAAGAAAAAGGAGTAAATAAAGAGAATTTACATTAGTTTAATCCACAACTGATATGGGGAAATGTTACTTTGTTAGAAACGATTCAAAGTTAAAGTGATGTATTGAGCTGTTGGGATCAACAAATTAGTAGATGCACAATATGAAGATATAATCAAGTCAGCTTTAAATGGGATTGAATATAATATATAAAGCAGAGCTAGTATACCTAGAAAATCATTTATTTTGTTTCACATTTATAGCTCAACTCTCCTTGATATGGTAATCTGATATGATATAGCTTCAATGATGCAGAAAAAGAGACTTTTCTGTTGAGCGTGTGTAAAGGAATATCAAATATGAATGGAAGAAGCCTCATTGAAGTATTGATGTGAGGAGGTTCGTTGTACTGACAGAACTCTTGGATACAAATATAGGAAAGTAATTTTTTCTTATTTTCAGTTTTTCCAGATATTTATTGTAATAGCAAGTAGCAAAAACTTACAGTAATGGGGCATGGGGTCTGTAACCGCATTATCACTTTGAAACAATGTAAAGAGAAAGTCTAATGGAATGACAAATAGTGGCAGCTTTTGGTCTGCTTCCTTCCAGCTTAAGTGATGCACCAGGAGTAACTTTATCGTTTTGATAACGAATACATGATTCTGGACTGGCGTCTAAAGATTTGGAGGTCTACTATCATGGCCTTATTAACTGTTGATACGTTCATTTTTCGTAAAGTTCATAAAGAAGCAATCAGTAGAGCAAATATGTGGTTTAATAAGGCTATTCTCGCCAGTTTGGAAATATGACAATTATAGGTTAAAAGAATTGAATCAATCTTTATTCGTTCAATTGGGTGTGGAACAAGGGATGAAATTAGTAAGATTCAATCAATTCCCTCTACTTTGAAGGAAGGTATAGACTCATTTCCTTTGTCAAATGTATTTCAGCTAGCTTTTCTTTCATCATATTTGTATTTTGAGAAGGAAAAGAAAAGAAAAGAAAAGAAAAGGGGGTCCATGCGTAGTGGTTAGGTCGCATTTCTCTTGATTATTTTAATTTAGTGTTGACAGAAAGGATTTGGCTGGAATGTTGGGCATTTTTTGGAATTTTTATAAATACAATCTAATCTACTAGAGAGGGAGAGGAGAGAGAGAGATAAGAAGGGGGGTGGGACCTGCTGGTGACAGATAATTCCCGTTACTTTTTCCGAAGTGAGGCCCAAGACCCATCAGCCAGCTAATAGAGCTTTAAAAAGGTAGTAATGTAAAAGTAAATGAATATTTTGTACTATATGCAATTAAAATGTATCACATTATTTAATTAATTGCATAACTGTTACCCAGTGATTAGTGTTACTGGTTTCCTCTCATTGAAATTGTTAAAAACACATTCTGAACGAGTAAAAGGAGTTCTCTTTGACCGAATAAAAGTAGAGATACAAGTCCCCAACCCTATCTAATCTTATTCTTATCGTTAAGAAATGGAGAATATTTTAAAAAATTAAAAACTTAATTAATACTTTTCCTGAGTTTTCTTTTACTTAACTTTTTATTACTAAGAATTGTTGTAGTTAAGTTTTTGTGGTAAGTCTCGGTACTTATCCATATCAAATTATTATATTTAATATATATAATAATTTTAATTTATTTTTACGCATGACCAAATAAAAAATTCAAAAATAAAAACTATTTATCACAACATTTATTCTTTAAGATATTATCAATACCTAAGTTTATAATTTTGATATTTTTTTAATATAACATTTACATCTATACATCCATATATATACACCCGTGGACATTTCACTATATAATAAGATAATATCTACAATTTTAATATTTTTAAAAGATTAAATGTGATAAATATGGATTATTTTTTGTAAGTATGTTTTTATATTTATACAAGTAATTTCATTTGTGTTTTTGTTGAAAATTATATATATTTTTTATTCTTCTCTTTATCCCTCTCCTCGTAATTAATTTTTTTAATAATTAATATTAATATATTATCTATATTACTCATATAGCATAGCATCTTTATTCTTTCCAAATATTACTTTTCATTCCTAAATTTATCAAAGATCCTTATTAAGGGCACATATACCAAAAGAAAATCGGATTCAATAAAAGACATTTATTATTATTATATTGTTTATTTTCTAAATTAATATTTTCATTCTCTTTTTAGATTTAAATTCATTCCCATATCCAACCTTATTATTAATTCTTTTTATTATTATTTTTACATTTTAAAATTAGAAAAGACTATACTTATTCAAATATAATAATTATAAAAATACATTTTCAATAATTTCTTTGCCATATTACATTACTCATATATATATATATATATATATATATATATTATTTTATCATCCTACTTATAATACTTAATTTAATTATTTACAAATTATTTTCAATATTTTTGTTTATTTATCTACTTTATACCATTAAGGACTTATATTTTTTTAAAATAAAAATATTAAATTATATAAAAAAATTCTTATTTTATTTATGTAAAATGTAAAATTTCTATGTTTTAATAAAAATATAATATTATAAAGGTATTCTGATAAAGTTGTTCTTTTCATCATTTCTCATTTCACGTTAGAGTAATTTGTCTCTTACTTATTCTGATTTAAAAAACAAATTAGTAAAAAATATTAAATGTAATAAAATTATGTATTTTAATTTATTCACATTATAATTTCATTTAATTTTTGTTCCAAAATAATAAACTTGTCCAAAATTCAACCCAAGGGAGATGGTGTTCAAAAGGCTAAAAGGAAAAAGAAACGGGATTATACTTTCTGAGATTTTAACTCGGTTTCAAAGAAAGTCGACTTTTACTGCAACCCATTTCAAGCATTTAACTCGATGCTTGTTTTATCAATTAATTTTAACTAAATTATTCTATTTATTTCTAATTATCTGTATGCTAATTAATTAACGTTTGTCGGGCAAATTTATAATTGAAAGTTTTGAATTTTAACCATTTTCATATTCTCAGAAAAAAGAACAGTTGAAGAAAATTAAATAAAGAAATAGCAGCAGCTGGTAGATGAACCACCTCCCTTCGTGAGAAAACATAAATCTTTACTCACAGATCTCCCTTATTCTTTCGCTAAGTGCAAACCCAGAAACCTAAAAGACATGGAATTGAATCGTAGCTTCTCTATGTATTGCGCGATTCTCTTCCTTTTCGTGGGTCTTACTCTTTCTGCTTCTCCTTCATCTTTTATATCAGGTAGTAGCTAATCGTTGCAAAAGTTTCCATTTTCTGTAAGTATGAATTTTTAGTTTGAAGCAAAATATAAACCTTTTCATTGTGTTTATGTAATTGCAGATGGTATTTTTGGATCTCATGGTTCTATCGGTCGAAATCTCCTTCAGGCTAAGAAAGGTTTGTTTTATTCACACTTTTCTTACATCAGTATATTTTCAAAGGCCATATATTTTCTGTTTTAGTATAAACCTTTTCATCAGTAATGAAATCAAACGTCTTTCTATTTGTTATTTTTTCTATTTTGTCATCTCATTGCATCCACGCCTAATCCGATTAATGATAAAAATTTACTGTTATGTCTCTGATTAAGGGTCCTTTGTTTCTGCTTCTGATATCTATAAAAAGGTGGTTTTAAACCCTACGATTTTTTTGGTCATAAGTGCCTTAAGGGTTACTTACAGAAGATCAAATAATGTGCTTCTCCTAAAAAGCTTTTTCATCTAACTGAAACAACTTTAAAAACCAAACTCACCCTAATAAAATAATAGCATTCAGTCAAAGTGGATGTGCAGGACTTCTATGAAATATATCAAACATTGGAACCTTTCATACCTTCTTTTTAAAGCTATGCTATATGTTATTAGTGCAATGATATGTTTTATTGTATTTCAGAATTTTCATCCTCTCATACTTTCCCAGCCATAGCTTTTTTACTGGTATTTCCTCCATTTAAAACAATTGTGTTAGATTTTGATGTTCTGTCCTGTCAGCCTTGTTATTTCTTTGCATAATAATCTCTGGTATATTTAGCTCTTTTTTGGCCGTATAAACCCACAAAGCATACATCCTATACCTATCAACTCTTACACCTATAGGGACATGAAAGCACAATCCACAGGGACATGAAAGCACAATCCACCTATAGGAAAAAGACTGAGCTGAGGGAAGCCATATGATATAGGTGTAAGAGTTGATAGGTATATGCTTTGTGGGTTTATAAGGCCAAAAGAGAGCTAAATATGCCGAGATTATTATGCAAAGAAATAACAAGGCCGACAGGACGGAACATCAAAATCTAGCACAATTGTTTTAAATGGAGGAAATACCAGTAAAAAAGCTATGGTTGGGAAAGTATGAGATGATGAAAAAATCAAATGTCAATGCATTATGTATTTGGTAAAGCAACAAGCTTTCCCATTTCAAGAAAATAATCCATGAGAATGATTTCATCTTAAGGGACCGTTCGGTTTCTTCCAATAAACTTCTCATTCTAAAGATGAAGTTATGTGACTAGAGGATGTCCCTGAATCTAATTGGCCTTTATGACATTCATTTGTATCAATGTTACTTGTTTGGTCTATATCAAATTCAACTAGATATAGTCACTCTCCGAGCTGCAGGAAATTCAACTGCATTGCTCCACTCAGATTTGGTAGTTAAATCATATACTTCCTCATCATCTCAATCTTTAGGCTACTTAGCAACAAGATCTGTAATCCTTTTTGGGATGTCAACATATACCAAACTTAGATCTATAAACCTTTAGGATCCAGCTTGAGTGGGAATGTTGAATGTTAACCTTTTCACCATCTTTCTTATCATCTCAATCTTCAGGTTACTTAGCAACAAAATATGTAATCTTTTTTGGGATGTCATCATATACCAAGCTTAGATCCATAAACCTTCAGGATCCAGTTTGAGTGAGCGTATTGAATGTTAACCCTTTCACCATCTTCTTCATCATCCCAATTTTCAGGCTACTTAGTAACAAGATCTGTAGTCCTTTTTTGGGATGTCATCATATACCAAGCTTAGATCCATAAACCTTCAGGATCCAGTTTGAGTGGAAGTGTTGAATGTTAACCCTTAATTCAAGGAGAAAAATGAAGGCAAGATGATCTCTCTCAACTATGTTCCATCTAAATAACAAGTAGCAGTTATCTTAACCAAAATTTTGTTTCTGAGAATTAAGTGTAGCACTTAGTTTGGAAAACATATATCGCCTAGCTTGGGAGGCAGTGTAGGAAATCAATTAGGCGTATGATTAGTTTCCTGATTTTTAGGGTAGAATCAGCCCCTTTTTTCAATAGGTTAGTTTCCTGATTTTCAGAATAACTATCAACTCAATTTTTAGCTTTATTTTTCACTTTGTATTAGTGTATCTCAACTTTATTTTAGTGTATTACAGTTGTGTATTTTAGTTATAACATTAGTATATATATATGATCTGTATCAGAAAATGAAGTGAGAAAAAAAGAAAGGAATAAGAATAATACAACTTTAAGAGAGTTTGTTATGTGTGGGAAGGTCTTTAGGTCTTGGTATTCTTCAACACCAATTTACAACATCTCTTGATTTTACCAATCTGAAATTCAATTTACAACAGTTTTAGACTAATTTTGTGGGACTTTATCGAGTTATGAACCAAATTGGTCTAGTCAACAAAAGGTTTAGGACTATGTTGGTCTGAAGTGAAAAGGTGAAGAGGCAGTTCTAGTTGCAATATTCTCAAACTATGACATGGCTGCTCTGATGCCACCATATTTTCCAATGGGTAATATTTAGGGTACCCTGAAATTCTTGTCACTTTTGCTTTTTGGACTATTAGTCACGGTACTGATACACTATAGTGCTTTTAGATACCAAGGGGGATATTTCTATAAATTTTTACCATTTTTTTTTGTTTGTTATCTGCAGCTTGCCCTGTGAATTTTGAGTTTCTCAACTACACTATTATCACAAGCGAATGCAAAGGACCGCATTATCCTGCTGCTAAATGCTGTGCAGCATTTACGACATTCGCTTGTCCCTATGCGGAGGTGCTGAATGACTTAACAAATGATTGTGCTTCAACTATGTTCAGCTACATTAACCTCTATGGAAGATACCCCCCTGGCCTTTTTGCCAGTGAATGCAAGGGTGACAAAACACTAGGTCTTCCTTGTGCAGTACCCCCTACCTCAGCACTAGCAGATGATAAGAATTGGAGCAACATTCTTTGGTGTCCATCACTATTTCACATGCTCACAGCTGGCATGCTTATGCTGTATCAATTATTGTGAAAATATAAAAACTTTCCTCTTTTGTGAGGCAAAAAATATTATTTATCCAGTCATTGTGATAAGAGCCTGTACCCTTACTATTCCATCGGTGGTCATGTAATGATCTCTATTTATTGATTTGTGCTTTTTATATTGATGTAACTTAAACTCAAGATATTATTCATTGTTAGTAGAGTATAGAATAATTTGTTACTTCAAGCCAATAAAGTTTATAATTATTGCAATTTAAAAAAAAACAAAAAATATTCAATACAGAGAAAAATATGAATATATTTTAGGAATAATAAATAACATCATCCTAAACTCGTGCCAATGGACATAAATTATTACACTGAAAAGGTGGGATACAATTGACACTTTTTTCAATAGTCCATCGTTGCCATATGTTAGGTATAAATGATAACAAATTTTAGGATAATCTGGTTGGAAAATTATTCATCCAATCTAACTATTATTTTCAGTTGATACGATCAAGTATAAGTTCAAATTGGTTTCATTTAGCATGATCAAAATAATTTATAAACTTTAATATATATATATATATATATATATATATATATATATATATTAACCTTTCGATCATTTTATTTCAATTTTTATTAAATATTTATAATGAAATAAAATAAAGTTGTTTACAAGGTTATACTCCCATAATAATGATATAAATTCAAAACACAATCAAAAGATTAGGGAAAAAATGTTGTCATGATATAAACTATAATTTTATTTAAAATATTTTTATATATCATAAATATAATTAATGTTACATTTTTGTATTAGATTTAATTAGGTGGTTTCGAGTGTAATTACTAGGAATAATACAAAGTCATATAATTTATGATTTATAACAAATTTGTTACTAATAGAATTTTCCTTCTTCAGATTCTGGAGCAAATGTTACGCAGTTTCTTCTGTCATCCCATCCAAAATTGATTTTTTTTTGGATCCAATCATCAGTTTCAAGCTGCTTGAAGTTAACGGATACAGTCAGATAAGTTAAATTAATTGTACGATCAGATTTTTGAACATTTAATAAATTTTTCCTCATGCCCAATATGCGTTTATCTTCGTTATCACCTTTGACTTAGATTTTCTGTGGCCGTGGTTCGCTAACAAAACATGAGGCCACTACAAAAACTTCTTATGTGAGAACTATCGACCAACTAGAAAAGGTGGAACATTTCAGCTTCAAATTGAGAGCTGCAACATCTACTAGTGGTCGGAAAAGGCAGTTTTCTAGTGGCAATATTCTCAAACCATGACATGGTTGCTCTAATCCCACCATCTTTTTCGACGGGTAATGTTTTACATTCTCCCTCTGTTAATACTTCATGTAGTACTCCTACCACTTTAACTTTGCTTCAAACATGCCAGAATTCCCAGGAAACAAAACAGTTACATGCCCAACTAGTTGTTTCGGGACTCCTTCATCGCCCTCCGAATGCTGTGAGGCTCCTCAAATTCTATGTGACAACATCAGAAATCCAATATGCCTTTTCAATTTTCAATAAAATACCTTCTCCTGATGTATTTGCATATAACACAATAATCAGAGGTCTAACACTGAATAAGGACCCTTATCTTTCACTGGTCATATATAATGAACTCTTACTAGATGGTCTAAGCCCAGATAGTCACACTTACACTTTTGTCTTCAAGGCATGTTCCAAATTGCAAGCAATATTTGAAGGTAAACAAGTACACTGTCAGATAATTAAGGCTGGAATAGAACCCAACACTTACATTCACAGCTCATTAATACATATGTATATAAATTCAGGTAGCATAGTTTGTGCAGAGCATGTTTTGGCAGATTTTTCTGAAGAAAATACATCGGCGAAGAACTCAATAATTTCAGGGTATCTCAATCTAGGTCATATTGAAAAGGCTAGAGTAATGTTTGACAACTTGGTAACAAAAGATGAAGCATCTTGGAGTGCAATGATAACAGGGTATACAAAAAGTGGTATGTATGCAAGAGCCCTAATTATTTTTCAGGAAATGGTGACGGGTTACCAAGTTTTTCCAAATGAATCTGCACTCGTAAGCGCGTTGTCTGCTTGTGCTCATTTGGGAGCATTAGAGATGGGAAGATGGATGCATGCATATCTTAGTAAAACTGGGGCTAACATTAGTTGTTCTTTAAACACTGCTCTGATATATATGTATGCTAAGTGTGGCAGTATCAAATGTAGTTACAAGCTGTTTGTAAAAATGCATCAAAGAGACATAGTTACGTGGGGAGTTATCATTTCTGGTTTTGCCATTCATGGCCATGCAGAGAAATGCTTTGAACTGTTTGATGAGATGGTAGCTGAAGGAAACCAACCAAATGGAGCCGTCTTTGTGGCTGTTTTATCAGCTTGCTCTCATGCTGGGTATGTTGAACTGGGACAAAAATATTTCTACAGGATGGTTCATGATTATAGGATTACACCATCAATTGAACATTACGGATGCATGGTCGATCTACTTAGCCGAGCTGGGAGGTTGGCAGAAGCTGAAGAGGTAATTTTAAGAATGCCAGAAGAGCCTAACTCTGTAATTTGGGGTACGCTACTGAGTGCTTGCAGGAAGTACAATGACCTGAACAGAGGGAAATTTGCATTTAGGCGACTGATTGAGCTTGAACCAAAATCAGGCGACAGGTATAAACTTGCTGGGCTTATGTTTGATAATGCCGGAGAAGAGGAAAATGTAATCAAAATTAGGAAGTTCATAAGGGAAAATGATTTGGAGACAACACGTGGGATAAGCTTCATTGAAATTGATGGCATGATGAATGAGTTTGTAGCTGGGAATATTGATCATATTAAGAGCAGAGAGATATACAACATGTGGAAAAGTCTCAACAGAACGCTAAATATAAGCTCAACCTGAGCTTTGCATGCAATACTAAACATGTAAGAATAATATGCTCAAGTCGTTAAATCAAGAACATGGACTGAGGAATGAGAAATTAAGTTTGTCCAAGTATTCAATTTCTTTGTAATGCAATGGTATATGTTTCTTGTAAGAAGTTTGAGGGCACGGTCTCGAGCCCTGTTCATAACAAGCGTGTGCGTGCTTGTGGAAAGGTGTATTTAAAAGAAAAGTTTTTCCAAGTGGTGAAAGAAATGAACAAAAAGGAAAAAAATGGATATACTAAAGCAGTTTATTCAGTCTGCACTGTATGTAGATTTCCTGAATAAAATGAATATGCTAATAAGCAATGCAAGGAGAGTCTGTATTATCGAGTGCTTTTTTGTCATGCACAAGTGTTAAAAGAATAATGTTACACGTTTATCAAGTATAATATTACTATAGATTATATAAATAATGTGATTGTGTTTATTTATTTGATTAATTTTTTAAGATTAGAAAATTATAATTCGTATGGATTTTGACATTGTATCAAAGTTTTTTTATAAGAGATAAAAACACATATTTTGAGTAAATTTTACATATTAATTAAATATAATATTATATATGAGAGTTTATAAAGAGTGTGAGTATCTTCGTATATTAATTTAACTTGTCCGGAGTGTAAGACTCATATTTGTTACTAGATTGTATGAACTATAAGGAAAAAAATGGATTTTTTTGAACACTTTTTCCCTACACAAATCAATTTTTTTTATTGATTAAAAAATTTGAACCATTAATTTTTTTTAACTAATTACAATATAATCATTACCTCATTATTTAATTAAAAAAATTAATATAATAAACTTATCAAATAATGTCAAAAATTTAGTGAACTCTTTTTGAACAACCAACTCAATTTAAATAAAAGTGAGTTGAATTTAACTATAATTTACATTATCTTACTCCTCTACCTCTTCTTTCTATTCTTAATAATCTCATCTCAATTTATATATCTAATTATTATACTTAGTCTTTTTACAATTTTGTCAAGTTTGGTTGTAACATCTTGATGGTTTGGAGTTTGTTATTGCTCTAGGACAACTTATGTGACACTTCAATCACACCACTCCATTTTATTGATTTTGGATTTGTTACTTCCTTGATTGAACTGAACTAACGAAAATCTTATTAATTCTGAGTGGTTCTGTTCATTTTGACGGAGTATTATTTATCTTGATGATTTATTTTACTTACTCTGCTTGGCTTTCGTGCATAAAGCTTGGCCGTGAAGTGGTAGACGAATAAATCAAGTACATTAACAAAACAAAAAAAGGGTTGAGAAGAAAGGTAGAATGACACGGCCTAAGGTGAAGGAAAAATTATATTGGGCGGAGTGGGGATTGAACCCGACGTGAATCGAACACGCAACCTTCTGATCTGGAGTCAGACGCGCTACCATTGCGCCACGGATCCGTTTGTATTATGCTCTGTACATTAAAGTATCCATAGTCTGTCTCTATCTCGCCAAACTTTGTATCACTACTTTTGGCGTATGAAATACCAAGTTAATTATTATCATCATATATAGTAATTTTATATCTCTATTATGCTAACTAGTAATTAAATTGAAGAATTTTTTACTTGCGAAACATATGAGGATAAATAAATATGAACATTTTTTTAGTTAACGTAAATAATAATAATTTTTATACGTAATTATAAATAAATGAGATTTAATTGAAAAAATAAAATATGTGATTGAAATTAAATCGTATTTAACTCTTGAATTGTGAATACAATGCATTTTACATAAAATTCTTCCCTCGCAAATCAGTGCCATAATTGGAATTACATATTTACATGCATTAGCAATGCTTTAACTTCCAAGTAACGTGTCAAAGTCGAGCTATTTGGACTTTTACTAATTACTTTGAAGTATTACCTTCAATAGTCAATCGTCGAACTAGGCTCTTTGCACGTCTTAAATATATTCCATTGGAAGAACGTAAAAAAGAGCGATGTATAGTTGTTAGTTATATGTTGCATATATGGTAAGACTTTATTTATTTAATAAAAAAAAATGAGTTAAATACTCTTTTTTTTAATGTTATTTTAAATTTATATATTTTTAACACTATTAAGTATGGAATAGGGATGAACAAATCATTCGATTAATCCGTTTAAATTGAAAAATTAAATCTAATTCGTTAAATTTTATAGTAAAATTGGATTCAAATTGAAAATTATACAATCTGTTTGAATATAAATCGGATTCAGATTGATGGATATTATAATCCGTTGTATCCAATTTAGACCGAATTATTATTAAATTATAAATAAATAAATATTTTATTTTATAATATATTATATTTAAATATTATATATACTATAATTATATTAAATTATTTTTTTCTTAAAAATAAATATAAATATTTATTATTATTTTCATAATTGTACAAACATATTTCTTATTCTTTTGATTTTTTAGTTGTAACTATAAATAATAATATTTGTTACCAAAATATCAATTTCAAAATTTAAATTTATATATGTCTTGTTTTATATATAACAATAATTTATAAATAACTTTTAATATAAATATGACCTTATCTAATCCGAAATTTGATATGTTCGCATTTAGATTGGTTCATTTGATTATATCATTAGATCGAATATAAATTGAAAATCATCAAATCAAATCTGTTTGGATTAATTTGATCGGATTTAGATTGACTAAAAATAGACATTTTAATTTGTTGCTCACCCGTAATATAGAGGCACATGTTACGCAAGTGATATGTCTTTCAAAATAATTTATATTTTTAGATGGTTATACAATAAAAATAATACGATTGATACAATTATAAAATTGAAAATAATATTTAAAAATTTCTTCTATTACACTTATGATTGTTTGTTTGTATTGTATGTATGAAGATGTAAGTATTTTTGCAAATGTTTCTTAAAAAATACATGTAAGTGTCTAATTTTTTAAAATAAATAAAGTATAAAAACAACACCAAAAAAATCAAAACCAATAATAATTTATTAAAAAAACTATTGATATAAATTATAATATTTAAAAAAATAGAAAATAATTTTATAATTGAAAATTTAGTAATAAATTGAATGATGTTATAAACAATGAATATTTGGAGTTAATAGTTTAATATACTTAATTAAATGATGTGTTTATTTATTGTAATTATATTTAATGTTAATTAGTAGTTATGTATTTAGTATTATATTAATTTTTTTAATTTAAAATGTTATATACACATATAAAATTGAGTTTAAGTATTTTTATTTGTGTATGTGAATTTGTAAAAATATTATCAATTAATAGAAATAATGACTTATCTATATAGTCAATAATTTTTAAAAACTTATTTATATGTAGTTTGGTTCATTTATATGAGTTAATATATCACAAAAAGTAAAAAAAAATATAGTAATTAAATATGAGTTTTTATAATATTTTTATTTATTTTTGTGTCTTTCTAGCAACATTTTAAATTATAGTGGGACTTAAAATTAAAAAAAAAAATCCACTTTTACTTAAGATATGCATGATAATTGATAAGGTGAATTAATGTGCGGCTTTAATAAGGATAAATTCATACTTGTGATATACAAAAGCAATATTCAAACTCACGTAGAAATTAGTATAATATTTTTCTATTTTGTTAGTTGTTTTAGATAATATAAATTAAATTTATTTAAGTGTAATTTGGTTAGATAATATAAATTAAATTTATTTAAGTAGTTAATAAAAAAATATTTATTTAAGTGTAATTTGATTCCCTTAAAAAAATAACATAATCATAAATTTTATGATCTAACAGCAAGTATTTGATAAAATGAATAAAAATTTAAGCATATAACATAATACACAATTTTAATATTATAACTATTTAAATTTTTTATGAGATAATAGTGCTTTAAAATTTAACTTTCTCAAATTATAATATGCATTTGACTTTTGTAAGTTTAAAAAGATAATGATATTAACATGATTGTTCGATATTATAATAGTGCAACTTTCTTATTATAAAATGTTGCCTTAAAAATCTACTTTCTCACGCCATATTGTAAGTTAAAAAGAATAATTATATTAACACAATTATTTTTGTTATTATGATACGAAAAATATATAAATTATTTATTATATTATTTTAATAATTATAATTTAATATTATTATTGAATAATTATTATGTTAATAATAATTTATATTATGATAATATTAAAAAAATAGAGAAATATAGAAAAGAAGTAAACAAAGAAAATGAAAAAAGAGATGATCACGGGGACCAACCAACTCTTTTTATATACTTACTTGATATAAAAAATATTTTTAATTTATAATGAAAAATTTGATCAATATAATTCTATAGCTTAATCTTTTTTTTTTATAAAGAGAGAGTTTTAATTTAACCCAATTTTTAATTGCGTAACATATCCATGTGATGCAAGTATATTTTTTGTATGTAAATAAAAAAAACATGTTTTTTGCATGTTCAAATATATGATACATATATTTGTTTTTATAAGGGAAAGAATTAATGTATATGTTTTAAGGTATCAAAAGTAAATATAATTAAATAACTATATCATATAAAAATATGAAAGAATCTAATATATTTACAAATAGTGTGGAACAATGTTAGGGGTTGAATTTATCCGTCAATATTTTTCCTATAATTTATTAGCATATAGTCTACATATAAATAAACTTTTTCTTCATTTTTAATAAAACTTAAAGATAATTTAATAAAAATAATAATTATATTTTAAGTCAATTTAATTTTACAAATTGAATACATTGTTAACTTTATTTTAAATTGGTGTATTTTAATCACATTATATTTAAATTTAAAAAAACTTTAGTTATTTTATTTTTTTAATGATTTTAGTTTATTTTATTTTTAACTTTTAAAAAAAATTAAGATATTTTTTCTCTAAACATTTACTAGGATGATCCTTGTTAATAAAATTCACTTTAATTCAACTTAAGTTCCTATCAAAAAAATATCCTAAAAGAATTAGCAATAAATGACTAAAGTGTATAAAATACAAAAAAATAATGTAACTAAAGTGTATTAATTTTAAGAAATGTAATTAGTATATGTAATTTGTGAAAGTAAAAACATTAAAGTGTCATGTTATCTATCTATTATGTAGGAAATAAATACAACTTATTTTTTGTAATGTTTGAAAATTAAGAAGTGATTATTCTCTTTTACAATAAAACTAATTTTTTAATAAAAAATGGTTTGGCTTATTTTTATTTTGTTGATTTAATTATTCTTGAATTTTTCATTTAAATGAATTAAATATAATTTAAAATGGTTTGGCTTATTTTTATTTTATTGATTTAATTATTCTTAAATTTTTTATTTAAACAATTAAATATAATTTAAAAAGAAATCATACAAATATAAATAAAACTTGAATTCTAAAACTTTAACACGTTCAAATATTTTTATTAATTAAAATATATACGATTTAGTCTATTTTTTTAAATATGATTATGTTACTGTTTATAAATACAAAATAATTAATGATTAATTTTAATTAAAAATAATTTATATTTTGTGTTTTGAGTTGTATCTTAAATTGTCAACCAAATATATATATATATATATAATGTTATAAAGGTTTTCGATCATTCTTTTTTGAAATTTTTATTCATCTGCCGTAACTGATCAATCAACAAAACGTTCAAATCTTAATAGTGATTATTTTAAGTATTAAAAAATTTATTTATTATAAGTTATAGTATTATTATAATTGATGTGTTAATTAATTATAAATTACAACTTTATCTCATAATTACATGCAATATGACTTGTGGCATAAAAGAAATAATGTTTAAAGTATTCTACCGTATACTAATTAATATAAAAAAAAAAAGCTTATAACTTTACTTCCATGGTTGCTCATGTTTGAGTTTGACATATACGTATATATAGCTTTATGATTTATTTTAATTTTTAATTTTTTTGGGACGAATATATATATTCTTATGATCAGCTTGCACACTACATAATTCATTGAAAGAAGAAGTAAAAAAGAAATTTACGAATTACTCAAAGATCGATGAATTAATAGCATTGAATACCCTTTCATTAAGTCGTAATATCAGCTTAATTTACTTTACAGAATACCATTTACAATGCTGTTTCAACATAATTAAAGGGCATCTTAATTAACGTTTGCCCAATTACTTTCTCATTAGGATAACATTTTTACATCCCAATGTTTATAAATATTCAAAATGGACTTTAAATACAAGAATGCTAATTATATATTTTGTACACAGATCTCTTATATTATGCTACTTATTAATAATATGTAAAAATAATAATTCACTTCTCCTATTTAAAAAAAATAAAAAAATTAACATACAATGTATAATTATGGATGCAAAAATGAATGTTTATTAGCATTTTGTATTTATTCCGCAATTAATCTACCTTAATTTAATTAGTCAACTATGTTTGGATCCACAAAATGCATGAATTTATGTACTCTTCTGATCAAATTATATACACATCAAAGTTTGTATAGTAGTTAATTATTTGTACTTACGAAAAGTTGAAAAATCAGAAATTGGAAAGGTCTTTAATTTTGAGTATTTAAAATCAAATATGAATCCCAAAGATTTTTTTAATTAAATACACTACTTTAATACTCATGCACTCATATAATGGAATTTGAATCTTAAACATTATACACACTTAAATGAATTTTACGCCAATAAGTCACAACCCATTTACTGTGAACCGGAGGATTAGTAATTTGTTTCTTCATTTTTTTCCCCATCTTCTAAAAAGCATCTAATTTCTTGACTAATATTATAAGCAATTTATAAACATGTAATTTTTTTTTGCAGATTATATAAATTCAAAGAAATTAAATCACATAAAATATAGAAACAACAAAAATAATATTCTAATAATATTGAGTAAGATTCAATTAATTAGAATCTAACATTAAACGAATTTAATTGTTTAGAATTTAACTTAAATTGCTTTCAACTTGATGGCGTTTAATGTAACATTTTTGTAATAAATTTTTCTTCGTAGTAAAAATATATGAATTAAATATAAATGATGTTATTTTTATAGTTATAAATTTTATATTAGTTAGAAATTATTGGTCTATTACCAAACAATATAAATAATAGAGAATGATAAGATGTATAAACTTACACATTTTTCTCTCTTTTTCTCTTTTACTATTTTTCTATCATTTGTTATCTCTCATGACCACTTTATCAACTTAATTCAAAATCTACCAATAATTCATCATAATTTTATATGTCATAATGAAAGCAATAATGAAAGGAACTTGGTTATCAAATTTTTGTTAAAAAAAAAAAATCTTCATTCAAATTATAAAAAATACATTAAAGTGATTAAAAATAAAAATACACATAAAAATTGAAACATCTGAATAATGTAGATATTTTTTAGCCTAGTATAATCATGTAGATGAACCAATGAATCTTCTATGAAATACTTGATCTTTAATATCTTCATTATTTGAATATTTGAACGAAAATCATCTCTAAAACACATCAAATATATACCTGAATCTAAAAAATAAATATATCTAAACAAATTATAACATGAAAAAAGGTCACTTACATTCCCCTTTAAAAAAAAGAAAAGAAAAACTAAAATTTATTTAATAGTACTAAAGAAATATAAGGTTCTTCTTACAAAAGAAAGCTTTAAAGCTTAACAAAAAAGTTATCTATTTATTTTATTTTAATTTTTAATTTTTGCTAATACATTTGTTTGATTTTTTTTAACTAAGTGCATGTAATTAAGACAAATGGAGAAATATCATTTATCAGCTAAAATATCAAATTTACAATAATAAGAAATGGAGAGAAAGATCTCATAACTTTACAAATGTTTTACTTGATTGAGCCGCCGAATTAAGCACGTTGATGTCATAATAATAAAGATTTGTTTTCTTCTCACTTTATTAGTTCTTCTTAAATATCAATGGCCATAATTTTGTATATTTGTTCATGGAATTTCGAAGCCACTTTCTGATATATTAGTCACAAATAGCATTTCTATTCTCATTGAATTATTTATTTATTTAATGAGTGTTATTTATATGTTTTAAAGTCTTAAATCCGCCGAGTTTTCTTAAGATAACGTACGTAAGGTATATGCAATTACTACTTGAAGGAATATTCTAACCACATATTGAAAAAATAATTTCATTTTTTTTCCAGCCAAAATCTGAAAGGATAATAATTTCATTTTGTTGCCATAGATAAACATGCATGGGGGAGTGATTTACCTATAACTATATATTGAAAAATTAATTTCATTTTTTACCCAACAAAAATCTGAAAGGATATTATAATTTGATTTTGTTGCAATAGAATCAACACGAGGGACTGATATGATTTACTAATTTAGCTAGTAGTTAGCCTATCAATTTATTATTTTAACCTTTTTAAAATCAAATAATATTTGATTTGATTTGAACCAATTATTTAAAATAAGAGAATGATAAATCACCTTTAAGTAAATTACATTTTTAAGAATAGACAAAAACAACTACGGGTTTGATTATCTGTACTGTTAGTTCGGTTTTTATCCGATAAATTTTTAAGACGGGTATAATTTTGAATAAAAAATAAACATAAAATAATAAATAGAGTTTGAGTATAGTTATATTGATAATCGTATCTATTTATATCTAAAATTAATTATATTTATTTAATTAATTTATATGGTTATTAAATTAAATTATATATTAATTAATAATTAAGTTTTATTAATATTTTGAGTTAAAAAGTAAAAAAAAAACAGATTTTTTGTTGGATGGTTTTTAATAACTTTCTTGAAATGTTATCTGTAGATAAAAAATCGTCCTTAAATCGTAACGAATTTTGAATAGTTTCAAATACAAATTTTATAATTCAGTTCGAGAACAATTATATCAATAAATGTTCATACCTGTTGACTATTGGTACACATTTTAAACTACATGTTTAGATAATAAAAAAATCATTTATCTAAAAAAGAATAAACTTAGAGAAAACATGAGAATTTTGTATAAAATAAGGAAACAACCTAAATAAAAAAAGTATTACATAAAAATGGGATAAAAATACTTTTGTATAAAAATAAAAATTTCAAATAATTTTATGTAAAATAAATTAAAATTTAAGTAGTTTAAAAGTTGTTTAACCTATTATTTTTATAATATAAGGCGTGTGCTGTTTCGTGTAAATTTACATGAGTAATTTTTTTACCTTACAAAAATCTACATGAGCAATTGATCTAGATATATTTGTGCGATTGATTTATAATACTTTTTTAAAAAGTGTACAGTTGTATGATTATGTACATTGATGGGCGGAAGAATTAGAAGATGCAAAATAAAAGTAAAGTTATTGACTAAATTTTTTATAAGAATTATTGACTTATTATTAAAATGTGAGATATGCACGGTAATTTTCTCCATATTGATAATCAATATGGTTTTTGCCATAACACATAATTTTTCTTAATATAATCTTTATCTATTATAAACTTATTTTTTTAGATTTATTCGAATAATGTGACATCTTTATAATTGGAGTATTAATTTTACTTCTTCTCTCTACGCAATGTACATATATTTTTTACATATTAAAAAAACGTATCATATATATATATATATATTTCGGTAAGGGATCAAACTAATACTATTATTTTTGAAAATAAGTCTGTTGAATGTTGTTATTTTGAGTTCGCTTAATTAATTCCATTTTTTTCTTCAAAAAACTAGATAAATCTAAGTTGTTATTTTATATTTAAATAAAATAAAATAATATATCTAAGAAAAGCATATACAGTGAATGAATTTTAATCATTTTGATTTCAAATGAAATTTTATTATACTTAAATTTTATAATTTTTAAATCATTTTTTTAATTGAAAACGATATTTCAAGCTTTTTGTTATATGCAGATCTTTCTTTTAATTAATTTTTTATAGCTTGAAATTACTAGCATTATATATTAAACATGTGTTTAATAAATATAATTTTTATTACGTATAATGCCTAATTTTGATAATATTGTGTTAATTAGATCAATCGATTATTTTTGTTAAATTAAGAGGCTTAATCGATATTTTTTAATTATTATATAATTAAGTTACATATTTTGTAATATTTATGAGAATAAACATACATATTTTTATGTTTTTTTCTTCTTAATTACAACACAAAAACAAATATATTTAAAAAAAATAGAAGTAAAATTATATGAATAATTGGGTCATGTATATAAAAGTAGAGAATTTTTTCAAACAACATAAATTAAATTAAAAAGATAAAGGAAATAACTAAAAGTTAAAAAATATCAATTGTCTAATCATTTACAAGCGTGTTAAATTTTGATTATTAGTGTTAAGTGAATCCTGAAATTTATTGATCGTAGATAGGTGAAACTCATGTAATCGAATGTTGTTTCAAATAAAATTTTATTTTATGCATTTATTTTCTTATGAAAAAAGAAATTGTATTAAAAGAAAGAAAATATAATCTAATAGTCTCAACATCAATTATAAAAAACTTATAACTTAAAGAATAAAACTAACTAAATAATTAGTAATATAGTTAGTATGATATAAATATAATAAGTAATAATAATTTCTCCCCCTGACAATCAAATCTAATGAATCGAATCAAACAACGTATAAAGAAAATTAATCCATACTCATCAAATCAAAGCTCCCGAATGAATGATAGACGCTTACTACACCTTCCTAGTTCAATACTCAAACAATATAATTTCTAAACCCATACATCAATATCAAAGAAACACAATATAAAAAACAACAATAATCTTTAAGAAAATAATACAACTTGAAAACTAAGAAAATCATCATCATCAAAATCTAAATCTTTATCTACCAGTTACACTTATATAGAGAACAACACCCATACCTAGAACAACTTCAAGATCCAGCATTGTGGCAGAAACCAACGACACTCCCAGAGACAAAACAAGTGACCAAATTTCTTAAGAAATTGATTGCTATCGCACAAGAAACAGATCCAGATCGTCCAACTCATTCACCATACCATCCATTCGTCGACTAAGCCACATACAACATGCACTTGGAACCATACCAGAAGAGGAATTAAGCGAAACTTCTCTGAACATAGGATAGATCACATAACAAATATTGAAACTAGTACACACAGGCTAGGATAACATTCCAAAAAGTCACAAGCTCTTAGAAATTAAGAAAAACACCAAAAACCACTAGCAAATCAACTAGAAATACAAATCCAAGAGAATGCAAACAAACTTCAAATCTACATGCCTCAACTATCATCAGAGAATGGATCGACGGAAAAAGCCAGAGAACAAGCGTAATCTATAGAGAATATCGACAATGACATAAATAAAGTTCACAAAGGAGAGCGCCCTTAAAATTTTCAATTCTAGATGCTAAGAGTCGAGGTTTATTACAATGAATTTGTGAAATAAAAAAAAAACATTGGTCAACTCTGCAGAACTCTGGTTCTGAATAAGATTTGTAGGTTTTGATGGAGCAGAGAAAAGGAAAAGAGTGATAACAAACTTTAAAGCAGGAAGCCGATCAAGGATAATGTTGAAAACGTTGATTGTTTGTCGTCTTCTAGTGCATACGATATTCGTATCTCCGATATCACACTCCTACTGTGGCAAAAAAATAAATAAATAAATAAAACTAATAACCAGAGGCAATGATGATGAAAACTAGTGAAAATGGTGGAGATTGGTGAAAAATCTATATGGATTTTCTTGACTTCAAGAATGACGAGAAATGACGAATTTTATTCATCATATTCTTACAGCATATAACGTATTAAAAATATACTGATCCAACATTTATTCTATGCATTTTTTAAGTATGTATCATTTTGATGAAACATATATATATATATACATTTTATCAATTTATGTGCTATTTTAAAAAATAGCCATAATTATAGTGTAAAAGTGGTACCTAGCAATTTCTTTTTCTTTCTTTCATTTGTGGTTATTGCTAGTATGTTATTACCAATTAATGTTGTTAAATGGTGAGGTCTGTACATTGTTTTTAAAAGGACTTGAGTGATTGACTCATAATTTTTTTATTTTGATAATATTTACTTATAATTTTTATTTTTACATGTATGATCATTTTATTTAAATTATTTAAATTTATATTAAATTGTGATTAAGGTGGTTTGACTCCTAATCTCACCACCATAAATAGATATTCGAATTTCGCCAGTTTTATTTAATAAAAAATTAATGATACTTAAAAAAAAAACATTCTGTAATTTATTATAAATTATATTATTGAAGTATAATGTTTATCACACAAACTCACAAATTCATCTACTAATTTTGCGTTAAGACTCGTTATATTCCATTTTATTTTTAAATTATAGGTTAAAACAAATAAACAAGATAATATTTGATCTACAACAAATGTGGTACATAGATAATTTTTACACCAAAACTGCACAACTTAGAAATATGAATTTTAAATATTTAAATTCTTAATTCTTAATTTTAGTTTTCATATTTTATGAATTTTAAAATTAGGTATTTTTGATTACTCATTTTCAATTTCTATTTTCTAAAGTTTAGGATTTAGTTTTGAAATTTTTACAAATTTTGAAGTTAAAAAAAATCAATTATATTATAGAATTTCTATTTTTTTAACTTTTTTTCACTAAACATTAATAACCCAACTATGTTAATTATACTCAATTTAATTATATTCAAAATTTAATGAAATATTTATCAAAAATAATTTTGAAATATAATTTTAAAGCTTAAAAAGTTTTTTGAAAATTAAAAATTAGTAATTGATTATCTTTTTTTTTAATAATTGATTATCAAACAATCAATTTTTAATTTTTAATTTTTAATTTTTGAAACTAGAAATTTGTTATTTAACAACTTTTATTTTTTAAATAAATTGAAAATTCAATTACAAAACTAAGAAATTATAAATTAAAATAATTATCAAATATTTGAATTTAGATTTTCTTGTTTGATATTTATGATGATATCTTCCCACATCACACTCTTACATACTTTAATTACTTTATTAAAAAAAAAACCCTCCAAAATTCTTCTATAACTTTTCCAATTCCATATACTACATATATATGGAACAGTACTTACTGCGTTTTAAATGGAACGAGGTAAGACCCTAGCTTGAATGGTTAAAACCGCGTGAAGCTAGCTTGTTATATATATACAAGTACTTATCAGAATACACAAACATAAGGCGAAATTTTCTCACATTAATAGCTATATATGTGGGTGTGGGTGTGGGTGTGGGTGTGTAGAATAAAATAATTTAAAGGGTAATTAAACAATGACATGCTGCGAAGAATTTAAGATTCTTGATTTAAAACAAAGATAAAATATTAAGATTAGTCTCAGCATTATTTTAAAAGTAATCCGAAGAGTTTCCATTTAGATGGTCTCTCTCAGTTTAGAATTAAAAATATCAATAACAATTATCATGAAAATTAGGGATAACAATTAAAGTATAATTTTCTTAGTGGAAAAAAAATAAACCCATATATATCACTCAAAAATATCTTATTTTTTTAAGAAATAAAGAAGTGACTGCTTGTAATTGTATAGCATAAATCATATATAATTCTGAGAATCTGAGGGTTAATGACTATGATTATATAAATTATGCTAATCAATCCAGTATTAGCTAGGTACTTATCTTAAAAGGAAAATGCAAAACATTTTTTTTATTTAAAAAATGCGGCAAAAGAAAGTAAGAAATGCATTTGTCCATTTTGTTTTGTTGGTATTTTTTTAAATCCTCAAATCACTTATTTTAAATATCGTCAATAAATGTTATTTTTAGCCATTTGTAACGGTAGAGAAATTAACCAATATATTTATTAAAATAGAATTAATAATTAATGAAATTAGGTATCTATTTATAAAAAAGTAATTATATTGTTATAATAATTTTTATTATTGTTACAATGAAAAATTTAAAAATACATAAAATATATATTATTAATTATAATTTTGTATTATTATTATTAATAAAATATTTTTGTGTTAATATAATAGTAAATAGGGTAATAGTGTTGTGGGTAGGAGTGGTAATCTAGGTTTTACTCAAATTATTCTAAAATCAAGAAGAAAATAATAAAAGGAGGGTAAACATGATATTTATGGGAGCAAAAGATTCGGATGATCGGAAAGAACGGAATCAGAGGCAAAGCAAACGAAGAACGTGATAGTCAATTTTCTTCTTCATAACCACGAACGAACTAAA
The DNA here is from genome assembly GCA_037013495.1 of Hippophae tibetana. Classification (NCBI taxonomy): domain Eukaryota; kingdom Viridiplantae; phylum Streptophyta; class Magnoliopsida; order Rosales; family Elaeagnaceae; genus Hippophae; species Hippophae tibetana. Next base: position 14,144,747 of record CM072804.1, read on the forward strand.
AAAGCCTATTAACCTGCCTTTAGTTCACACTTAAAAATTACACTCTCAATCAACAACCCAAAGAAACAGAAACTAAGAATGAAATAAGCAGCTTAATTCCTTGATATATATCGACCTTTTTACAACATTAACCCAAAAGTGATTTCTTCTTCTTCTTGTTGAGAATTCCTATGTAATTTACTCTCTTTGTCATTCTGGGCTCTGGATTTTCTATTCCTAATTAGCTGGTCTGTTCTGGATTTTGATTGCCTTTGTTATTTGTAAGGAGCCTATCTTAACTTCTTAGCTTAGCTGGATTTTCAATACTTTCCGATTTTCTTTATTTTTATATCATATAAGAAGTTTATTCCCACTAAACTTCCTATTAATTCTTTTTCTAAACCCCATTTGGATTTTTTCTTTCTAGCCAAGCTACCAAAATAGTCCTCTATCGTCTCATAACTCCACTCCTTTTTAGGATTGCTGTACTGTCTAAATCTTTTTTTTTTTTTCATTCCTGTTAACTAATCCACCTCCATATAATTTTCATACTTCTCACTTTCTTTTTTGCAGCTAATTTCTTTGAAGATATGAAAGATCAAGAGACCCAGATAAGAGTTGTCGAACAACAACTTGCTGATTATGGCGATCAAGATAAAAACTTTACTGGTAATCAAGAAATGGGTTTTGATCAGGATGAGCAAGAAACTGCCCAAAATGGGCGTTTATGTATCAAGCTCAAGATTGCGAAGCCAGATTCCGTTATTCATGATAATGAAGAAGAAAAGAAAAATACTACTCCTGTTGGAAACATTAACTACCCACGAGTCTGTGAGATTTGTGAAAAAGGGTTTCGCAATGGTAAGGCTTTGGGAGGTCATATGAGAATGCACTACAAAGCACTTAAGCTTCAGAAGCCAAAAAAGGCCTTCAATTTCAAAAACCGTTGTAATCATCATCTTGGATCTGCTCCGAGTAAAAAAAGTAACTTTTCTAGTAATAACACTACTGTGGGTAGTAATAATGGAGGTTGTTTGAAGAAGATGGAGATTAGTCCAGTTTGTTGTCTTTGTCATAAGATTTTTCCATCCCTGAAATCGCTATTTGGGCACATGAGGTCTCATCCAGATAGAGACTGGAGAGGTATTCATCCACCTCCTTCAACTGCAAAGAACAACAGTTGTTCTTCTACTCTTTCAAATTCTGCTTCTCCAGTTTTTTCCCAAATCAAAGCCGTCGATCATGATCATGTAAAGAATAATGGTTCGGCTACACCTGATGGTCATGATCTATCGGACCCTTCTCTGCCTAAATGGTCTGTTACCGGAAAGAGAGGTAGTAAAGGAATTAATATTGGGTCTAATTCTGATTTGCGTCCTGTGTTGGAGGATCCATCAAACGAAGCTGTTCGTGATCTGATGATGTTAGCTTCTGCAAATCCGCGATCATATTCTGACTGTTCAAATCATCAACAGAGACCAAAAACTCAAGAGGTACGTGACGAGGTTACTAATAGTAACTCTGTAATTTCTCTTTCCAAAAAGATGATTGATGTTGTGAACAAAACCCAGATGCTTGATTCAATTAAAAAGGTTGAAAAAGGAAAAGGAAAAGCTGTAATTGAATCTGCTGATCAGTTTGCTGCAGAAAAGTCTCCGACTTTGGAGTTGGGAATACTGAATAATAATGATAACGATAAAGAAAGCTCATATAGTCAGAACTCAGAAAGCAGTGAACTTGGATTGAACTCTAAGATGAGAAAGAAGAGAAGAACAATAAAATTGGAAGAATTGGAAGAAGCAGAGCAAAATGTTATTTGTCAATACAAATGTACTACATGTAACAAAGCATTCCGTACCCACCAAGCATTGGGTGGTCACAAGTCAAGTCATAACAAGAAACAGAACAAGAAATCTCTTCTTGTGGCTAAATCGGCAATAATACTAGAAGCGAATGAATCAACAGAAGAAGAAGTTCATAGGTGCAAGATTTGTAACAAGACTTTCTCATCAGGTTGGGCTCTTGGTGGTCATAAGAAGTGTCACTCTTCAGCCACTGGTGGTGTTATAAATGAGGCAGCTGAACCAACGATTCAAACAGCTTCTCCAGGAGAAGCAAGTCAGACAGGTCCAAGAGTTGTTTTGAATTTTGATCTTAATGAGCTTCCACAAGATGAAGATGAAGAAGGTATTGACTCTGCTTATATTTCTATGCCTGAAAATGCAGCTTCTTCTAACAATTCAGTTACCCAGTTAGTTTGAAATTCAGTGATAGCTTTAATTGAATATCATTCTAGGAAGTAGGAAAAAACCTATTTTGTCGGTTTTTTTTATTAATGTTTTTACAGATGTCAGTGGCTCAAATCCTTGTTGGGTTCTGATCAAACTATCAGTTAGCTTTTGTTTTGTAGTGGTACTCTATACCTTTGTAGTAGAGATAAAACAGTTGCAGAGTTAATCTCTTTTGTTATTTCTTGCTTTTGCTCTAGTGGGGTCACTGTGTGTACCTTTGTTATTTCTTGCTTTTTCTCGAGTAAAGCATAATGGCTTGCTAATGAAGAAAATAACCAAAAAGGAACTTTTGTTTCTTTGGCATTAGTATGATGAAAAATATTCTGCGTATTCCTTTTGGGTTATTATTTCACTCTTTTTTTTTTTTTTTTCATTTGTTATTGCCATAAATGATGAACTGTTTGACAAAGGATTGATCAGTTTTGAATATAGCTTTCTGTAAATTTTTTATGTGAAAATGGGGACAAACGTTTACTCTATTTTTTTATTTTTATTTTCTGGGAAGAAGGGAAGTGATTTTAAAAAGCTAATTAGGAAAGACTTGTATTCTATGCACAGCCCACAGGAACCTCACTCAGTCATTGCCTTAACCTGAAAGAATCTCAGCCTTGACTAAAAAGAACTTTTGTTCTTTTATTTTAATAAAGAAAAAAATGGTTTCTTTCCGGAACCACTTGACATATATAGGATAATAAGAGTTTGGGAACTAGGTGAGTGTTTCCCAAAAATTATTGGTGGGGCTATTATGAAGGGTCTTATTTGTGCTGATAGAGACAGAGTTATATGCCACAGTAGTATATAACATAGACATAGAAAAAATGACAGAAAAAAAAATGAAAATGAAAATGAAAGTATATATTATATCTTTGAGGGGGACCGTAGGTCTATAATTTTTACATTTTATTCATAAAATTTTAAAATTACCGAAATAATGTATATTTTTTTTAAGACTAAAGTGCATTATTTATTTTTTAAAGTTAAAATGTACCTTCTTTTAAAAGTTATAAATTAACAGGTTATTCTCTATTTCAAGCTAACTAGTATTAAGTATCTCATGATCAACTTGCTCATTGGTGTGAGTTGTGATATGTCACATGTGCCTTGGTCTGCAAATATTAAAGAAAGTATAGCTTACACATTACCAAATTCGTTTAAAGGAAAGACTAGCTTTATAAGAGATTGAAAAGAATAGGAGATTAAGTAGAGAAATACAACATATATTCACTTTGGACTATGCAGTCTCGGTTTTAAAGTTTGGTACATTCTACGGATTTGGATTCGTGTGGGTGACAATTGCAGTTCGAAAAAGAAAAAAAATAAATGAATATTAAGGATGGTAATTTGCATAACAACATATAGTTTTTTTTTTGGTAAGACTAGGTAGGCTTATTAATAGATGTTTGCAAATAATTTTCTTCAATTCTTAACTTCTAAATGAAACATGTATATATGTCGTATATATATATATATATTTACTTATTTGAATATATTTTCTCGAGTGTATTTTTCTAATAAATAATCCTACAAGCTGCAAAAATGCAATTTAGTCCTAACAAGAAATATTATTACACGTTATATTGGCACTATAATATTACTATATATACACGTAGAACAATGCTAGTTAACTAGTATTTATATAAGAAAATAAGAAACACTTTGATCGTTGAAGTGTAGCCTTGAATATTTCTTTATTGGTGAATTGTTATTTTTAGTTTTTATTATTACACGTTATATATAGTAATATTATCTCTATATTGTAACTTGTTATAAACCGAAATATACACACTACACATTAACACACTTTAATAAATTACGTGAGCAAGAGTCCTATGCGACACACCACATAGCACCTAATTACTCTCTATAACTTCACATATTAATCATGTGTGACATATCACACAATTACACTATCCAACAAACTTCTTTCAAATGGAATATTTTTTTAAAACCAACAGTTTTACTTTTAATGAGTGAAAATGCATTGTAAAAAAAGGTTTGGTTAGTATATCATTAAGTTGTGCAGTTGAGGCAACATACTCAATAACTAATTGATGTTGTAGCACCTAATTACGAACAAAGTATTGATCCAACTCGATATGTTTAGTGTAAGCATGCAACACATGATTATGAGTCAAGTGTTAAGCATTCAAATTATCACAAAATAAAAACAAAAATAGAGACAATAGATAGATGTAATTCTAAAAAAAACAACGTAACGAAGGAAATTTAGCAATAATAGAGACCATAGCCCTGTATTCTAATTCAATACTACTACAAGCAACTACTTTTTGCTTGGATGTAACCAAGAAATCAAATTATTACCAAGAAAAATACAACAAATCTCGATAGATCTTCTATCATCAATACAAGATATCTAGTCAACATCACAATAAGCTGTAAGATGAAGCTTTGAGGATTTTAAGAAAGTGATACCATGTTGAGCAGTACCTTTCAAATAATGCAAGAGACATTTTACAATGATCCAATGGACCTTAGTTGCTCTAGATATATATTGGAAAATTTTGTTAACACTATAAGAAATATCAAGCCTAGTTAATATGCAGTATTATAATCCTTTAACAACACGAAAAGTACTAGGATTAGTTAAAGGAACACCACCATCTTTACTGACTCCTTTACCACAAACCATTGAAGTGTCACACATCTTAGAATCAAGTAAACTACATCTGTCCAAGAGTTCCTTAATGCATTTATTTTGATTAAGATGAAGCACATCAATTTAAAATGTGATCTCAATACCCAAAAAATAATTAAGAACCCTAAGTATTTAAGAGCAAAGGTAGAGATGAGAGAATTCACAACAATAGATGAGCTTTTTATAAGAATTATATCATCCGCATACATCAAAATAACCTAATAACACTCTTAAGTATCTTTAGTGAATTAAAAAGTATCAAATTTTGAAGCAACAAATCCTAAAGAAAGAAGATAATTGCTAAGTTTAGAAAACTAAGCCGTAAAGCTTGTTTTAAACTATAAAGTGCCTTTACACTCCAAACCTTGAGGGAACATAAAGAGTACTATAGAACTCACTAGAAGCCAAAATTGAGTCGTTATCAAATAAAATGGAAATAGTAAAAGGGAAAACATGCTCTATAAAAGTAACATGTCTGCTGATAAAAATTAAAACCATAGACATCAAAACATAAAAAAACCTTATACTTATAAGCATATCCAATGAACACACATTCAATGAAACGAGGTTGCATTTTATTTTTGATATAATCTCACAAACATGTAAAACACAAGCATCCAAAAGGTTTAAGTAAAGAAGGATCAAATTATTTTTGATACAAAAGATCACATGGAAAATGATTTTGAAGAATATTAGATGGTAACTTATTTAAAAGATAAACAACATTCCTATAAGTATAGGGCCATAAAATGGTAAGGACATTAAAATGAAACAATATAATACCAAATATTTTTCTATAATTCTCTTATGTCTACTTTTAATTACTCCATTTTATGGAGAAGTACGAGGACAAGTACACCTATGAAGAATCCCTTGATTTTAAAGAATTTTGACCATAGGTTGAAACTCAATTCTGCTATCAATTTGAATGCTCTTTATAAAGGCATCAATTTTTTTTTATCATTTTTAGAAAACACAAGAATACATTAGATGTTTAATCTTTTGATTGTAAAGGAAAAACAAAATAAATCTTCTATTCATCAACAACAAAGATAAAATAATTTTTATTATTGAAAGAAAGACATAGAAAAGTCCATAAATCTAAATATAAAAGGAAAAAAAAACAATAATAGGCCTTTCGTGAGCAAATAGAAAAGGTAATTTGTGAGTTTTGAAAATTTGACGAGACGAAAAAAAAACTCATATATAATACATTTGTGACTAATACCATACAAATTCATAACCTTAATATGCGGTATCAAATGAAGGATGTTCAAGTTTACAATGTCATTGGAAATAAAGGTCTACATATGTGTTTTGAGAGTGAAATGTATAGAATGTGACTTATATGAATCCAAGCATCCAACTAACCCATTTATTTTCTAAAGTCCATTTTCATTGGTGCCCTGGATGATGGTCTCCTTGGAAGTTAAATCCTTGACAAGAAATGAATCAAAATAAAATTCAATGAGAATACTATTATCAGCATATCATTTTTGATTTAAAAGAAAATTTGATGTAACAAATAAGGTATGCAACAAATTATAGACAAAAATAAGACACTTATTTTGAGTTTATAAGATCCCAGAACCAACACTAGAAATGAAAATTTCATTACCATCACCTACAATTATACCTTTAGTGCCTAGATATGGATAGGAATTTGAAACTTGGGTGACATCTGATGTAAGGTGGTGACTAACACCAGAAGCAACCAAGTAGCATTAGAGACATTCCCTCGATCCTAAACCTTGCAATGCAATGAGAGTATGGATGTATTTGGTAGTTTTCCTTACAATATGTCTTGTAGCAAGAAAATAGATGCAACACCATGGCCTATTTTATCACAAATTTGGCATATTGATTTGTTTGAGTTAAACTTCTTGAAGTTCTTGTTTACATTTGTTGAAGAACCATTAGTATTGTTAGAACTACTACTAGTATTTTAATGCTTGACGAAATGATGCAAATTTTAATAGTTTTTATGTACAAATGAGTTGTCATTGTTATATTGCCGAGGAACATCTTCTTTGTGAAAAAAATAAGCTTTTTTTCTTGCTAAAGCCAAATAATCTTAGAGAGTTTTTGCTTTCAACGTTTAATCAATAACTATCAAATTCCCTTTCTTTAACATTTGCAATTGGCCATATGTGATTCTAGATTTAGTAGAACTTGTGAATCTTTCCTCTAAGGCCAACCATTGTTGCCTTGCTGAGATGCACCTTAAAAGAATAGAATTCCTTCCTTGTGTAATTGAGGTGTAAATCCATCTTTTAATTAAAGAGTCAAATTGAACTCAAGTGAGTAAAAGGGAATTTGAAATTAGGCATTCATTATCATGAAAAAGATTAGGTCTTAATAATGAACCATCCATAGAATTTTCCAAATGAGTAGTGATGCACTTTCATAAGCTGTAGTCATCCCAAAATTTAGAATCAAACTATCATCATTTCCTAAGGTGAAGTCATCCCAAATTACAGATTGTCACTTTGGTTTAATTTTTATTTAAAAAATAATACTTAAAACACCCCTTAATACTTGTAATTATAAAAATAATATGATTTATATGCAATTCATATATTAATTTTATTATAAAGAAAAATCAATCAACTCAAAAATTTAATATTGAGTCGAATTCCGAGCAATTGAACTATGTCATTTTTTTGTTATAAGTTTTATAATTGTCATTTTATGCTATTTACTTTTTTTGCACTTATGCTAGATTATATAACATTTAAGACCTCAATCAAAATATGACATGGTAGTTGAAACTATACAAAATCCCTAGGCTTGTTTTGGACATTGTTTTTCATTTGTGTTTGGGATTGAGATGGTCCTGGACTTGTGGAATGTTTCTGTGAACTCGTGTTACAGGAAGTTCTTACATTTTTTTTAATTTTAAAAATAATATATAAACTAATTATCATCTCTACAAAGCATTTCGACTTAATTTATAATATGCATTTAACATTTCTCACACTAGATTATTAATTTAATTTGTAAAATAACATCTTATGATGTTTGGTCAAATAATTACTTGCAAGAAACTTATACTGTTTTAAGCAAAACAACTTATTTTCTCTTTGGGCTTGCACAATATATATATATATTCCCAACATTGCTAATTAGTAAAATTGAATCTGCTGATTATCTCATATAGATAAGAACTGAACTTGCTTATTTTTTTTATTGTATAAACATATAGCTAATTTTTCTTGGAATAATTTAAATTTTTGAGATAACTTCTAAGTATTATATGTTATCAACACTTGTAAAAAAAGTTTTAAGATTTTATGAATATAATTGATTTTCCAAAAACTTCCACCAACAACATTGAACTTACTTATTAATTGCTTAATTATCAACAACTTATAGGCACATCCAAGAGGATGCTGATTGCATAATAAAATATTGACTCTCCCAAATGGTGAGACTAGGATATTTCTTTATCTATTACAGTTGTTCCTTACCTATAAAAGATGGAGTTCTTACGAGGATATATATGATACGAGAAATTAGTTAAAATAACAAACTTTAAATGTTTATGGAAAGAATAATTAATGTTATAACAAATACAAGGAAATATATCATTTATAAAAATTGAAAATTTATTTATCATAAATTTTTAATAAATTATAAACAATATGTTACACTATTATTAATAAATACGATAGTTTTTTTTAATAATAAAAAAAGACCATTTAATTATGACTTTGATATAAACAATTACAATTCATTACTCATTGCTCGAGCCTCGAGAGTGCATAAAATCTGTAGACTAATGAGAGCCGTATACGATTTTTAGGGGATAGCTGGTGACTAACTATAAGGACCAGTCTAGATTTTGATATACCCATTTTTCTGGTCGTTGTGTTCAAATTCAATAGGAGAGTGAAAGACGGGAGAGTATGGTGGTCCTTTGGGAGAATTTTGCTTATGTAAGCATACCCTATTTCTTTCGTCACATGTCCTACGTATCCATACGTCCTTATTATCCATGTCTTCGAATTTTCTCTTTCTTTTCCTTTTGTGTGTTCCAGCAAACCTTAATTAGCTAACTCACTTCTACTTCTCACCATAGAAAATAGCTTAGTGTTTTTGAATTGCCTTGCGATAGCCGACACCTACTAATTAATTTTGCTTAATTACTTTTGCACAAATTTAACCTTTTATACGTATATTTACTTTACCTTTTCAATAATTCCATATATTGTTTCTTATACAAAGAGTATGAAGTGGCCGTGCACTTAAAAAAAATGCATAAACTTTTAATGAAAATTCGGCTACCAGACGTGTACTCCTTTTTTTTTAATAGAACATGATAAATTTTATAATATAATCAATTTGTTACATAGTTATAATTTTTTTTAAGATGAAAGATCATTTTAATCACTTTATTTATATAAAATGTGTTATTGGTTTCCTTAAGTTAAAGACTTTGTCATTTAGTAACAAATAAATATGTGATAATAAATACATAATCTTTTTATACTAAATAATTTGATAAAATATCGTTACAAATTATTTTGAAATAATAAGAATAAGTTCTGAAATAATTATAAGATTTTAGATTTTTAAAATTTAAATAAATAGTTTAAATAATTTTTATAAAAAGAAAACTTATTAATGTTTTAAAAGAATAAAAATATAATTTAAAGATAAAATATATAATATATAATTTGAGTTTAAATTTAACTCAATCTAAAAAAACTAAAAAATATATAAATTTATATATTTATCAAAATAGAGTATATAATTTCGAGAAACAAGACCGAGAATGCAATATTTATCCCTAATCTTCCTCATACTATAAAAATTGGATCCTCATTTCTCATTTTTATTTTTTTCTTTCTATCATTACATCCGATCGAATAGTCCCACAAAAATTTACCCTATTAGGAAAAATTGAAAACATTATATATAATTAATTAAGAGACATAATTATAACAATAAGTGAAGTGATATGCATTCCTGTTAAAATAAGTAATGATATTTACTATCTCTCAAATGTAAAGTTAATTGTTGTAAAAAAATATTAATCGAGAAAATTGTTTTCTTTGGTACTCTTTTTATCCAATTTTTTGGGTAACCTCGTGCCTTAGATTTTTTGCATCACCATCTCTTTCGATTATCTTCTTGTTGTCTCTCTCATTCTTCTTATCTTTCTCTTCACGTTTCTTCTCTTCTTGATTGTGCTTGTGTTGATTCTAGTTGCCTTCAATTTGCTTGCTTTGTAACCCTATTTGATGGAGGAAATTCAAAATTCTGTTGATCTTCTTGATCTTATGTTAGATGTTAGTGACCTAATTGAACAAAAGCAAAGTTCTTCTCGCCTTGCTATAATAGCATAAATAACCTCAAAGAAATTCATTAATGTTGATGCTTTCCTACAAATTCATAGGAAAAGTTGGACAAAGGTTGTAGGGTTGGATATCAAGAAGGTCAATCACGATACTTTTGTATTCTATTTTGAAGATGTTGATGAGTTAGAAATGATGCTTAAGAAGGCACCTTGGAACTTCGACAATAATCTTATTTTCATCCAAAAATTGGATTCAAGTATGACTACTTCTAATTTATTGTTTGATTCCACCCTTATTTGGATCCAAGTTCATGGTTTACCTATGGATTGGAGAGTGGAAGTTATTATACAAAGAATTGTAGGATTCATTTTCACTATGATTGAGGTAGATAAGTTCTCTCTACTTAATAGTCCTTTAAGATCTATTATGGTTCGTGTTACATTTGATATCTCTAAGGCTCTTGCTCTTGATGCATGAAGTCCTTATCATGATGTGTATGTATAGGTTGAATTTAAGTATAATAGGCTCCTAAAGTTTTGCTACTATTGTGAAAAACTAACTCACCAAAGTAGGTTTTGTGTAACTGATAATGATATTAGTATTGCTTTTGGATGTACTAATGCTTTTTAGGGGAGTGACTAAGGTCATATATGAATACGAAAGTTCTAGCTCAAGTTAAGGATGGGAGATTGAGGGAAAAAATGTTCAAGGCTTTGTGTTTGGTTATAGTGGTAGTCATGACAAGAAAAAAAAAGGTAGAATTTTTTGCACCTATTTATATCTATTTTTTGTATTAATATCTTACTAGATAGTTGTTAATAATATCGGTTGTAACATGTGTTTTATTGGTATTTACTTCTAGGAAGCTTGCTACACTTAAAACATTTTGTGCTAAATAAATCATTAAATTGTTTGTGTAAATTATTTTTTTAGAAAGTGTGCAATCAAATGAAAAAGAAAATCTACGAAAGAATTTGATTTATAGATAGCATGGTTGTGATAAAGGTACTAGTCATTAACTAGTTAAGTGGTTTAGTTTCTATTAATGTTTTTGCAAAAGAAGATGGATTATTTTGTTGTCAGCAAAACTTATGATGTTTTTGTATTTTCTGTAATAAATTTTGTGCTATTTTGAAGAGAGAAAAATGTGAAGTTATTGTAAGGAATATATGAATTATATACATTAATCAAAATATATACATAAGTAAATATTAGTATAGTCATTATTTTAATAGTAAGTTTAATGGTAGTAAATATTTGTTTTAATTACATTCAATAATATTATATTTAATAATTTATTAAAATTTTATTTTAAATTTTTTTATTAGGCGATATTTATGTTATTGTTTTGTGTAATATAAAAAATATATGTTTTTTTATATATGTGATGAAAAATTTGAAAGTAACCTAACGTAAAAATTAAATTATGAACGTGATTTTTTTAATTATAATTTAAAAAATGCGTTTTTAAGGTGCAAATTATAATGACAAAAAATAATATAATTGTAATGATAACTATGATGATGCCATGATGAGAGTGTAACCGCCGGTGTCAGTTAGGATAGGTAAGTGGTTGATGACTTTTGACTTCTGAGGATGGGGTGATGCAGCCACGGAGGCAAACTGTCTTAATAATTGGTCTTTTTTATTTATTTATTTATATATATATATATATAAAATAATAATTAAAAATTGATATTTTAAGTATAGAAAGTACTAATATTAAAATAGTTAAATATTTTATTTTATAATTTAATGTTATAAAATTTTAAAAATAAATATATTATTTTAATATTAATAAAATATACTCTTGATTTTTTTAATTATTTAATGATTTCATTTATAATATCCTTAAAAAATTACATTTTACACTTAAAAATATAAATAATGTGTTTTAAAAGGGATTGGTTTTTTTTAACCATATTTTATTAAAAAAATTATTTATTGAATATCTTTTAAAATATATTTTTTAATATTCATAATATAAAAATAATTAATTAATATCTATATTTTTCAAAAAATTATATTTTAATCTTTTTGAATAGTAACTGATAAAAAATACTCTTGGCAGACCTTTTGGACATAATAGATAAAATGAAAAAAAAAAAAAAAAACACTCTTTTCTTTTCCTTTCCTGACATTTTTGATCGAAACCTCCAAAAAAAAATCCACTCCTAAATGAATTCTCAGTGTTGGTAGAATCTCTATTGAATCTACTTCGAGCACATCCTTATTAGAAACCTCAATCACCTCCACGTCCACCTTCATTTCTATGTCAATATACAAAGCAAACAAACAAAAACATTGAGTTCACTCGAAAGAAGAAAAAATGACAGGAAAAGGAATGGCACTGTAAGCAGCCAAAAATAAAAGGGAAAGAGAGAAAATGGTTGTAAATTTTTATTTTATCCATGGTAAAAAATTCTCCCAAGAGTTTTTTGTCTTCAAAAAGAATTAAAATATAAATATTAAATAAAATCATTTTTTTATACAATGAGTATTAAAAGTGAGCTATTTTAGATATATGAAAAAAATAATCTTATATTTAAATTAAAAAATATTACATGGGAATAATATTTCATCTATTAATTTAATGTTTTTTATTTCCTTTTCCATTCATATCTCTACCTCTCTTTCACCTTGTAACTTATTAAAAATATTTCTATGTTTTTTATATTATCCAAAATTTTCTTTCAATGTTAATATATATTAAAAAGAAAATCAATTAACTAATTACTTAAATTCAAAAAGAAAAAAATATATTTAAAATTATTGTAAAATTTCTCATAACAATTAAAATTTATTTTTTGATTTACTTAACATAATTTAAGAATTACTTTTTACATTCAAGAAATAAAATATATATTCATCATAGTTGAATATTTTATTAAAAATTGAGTTAATTATAATTTAATTAAAGCCAATTAATACATAAAAATTAATTTATTAAAATTTAGTTTATTTTTTTATTTTATAAATTAATTCAATTTATTAATTAAATTATTAATTTCAATGTAAATGTTAAAATTGAAAAAATCTGCACATATTTTTATGGATGTACGGTAGCAATGATCTGATTAGTATGACCAAAATGTACAAAAATTTATTAACTTTTAGATGAGATATTATAAATTTATTAATTATTTAAAAGTATCAAAAGTAAAATTTTTAAAAATATAAAAAATGACGCTAGTGAACATACATATAAGCATTTTTTTTAGTTTCTTGTGTGTTTTTAAATTAATCATTATATGTTCAAACATATCTACATACCAACTCAAAAAACATGTACAAGTGTTTTCATGTAATATATTTCTTATATTTTTTTGAAGTTTTGGATTTTTATTTTTTAATAATTAATGTATTTATAGTATACTATCCAAAAATTAGTGTACTTTTGTACACTTTTGATATAGTTAGTGGATTATGTTAACATTTATCTTATTTTATTATTCTATTTTGAGTTATATGTCATTAAATTTAATTAAAATTGGACCTTAAAATATTAATAAAAAATTAATTATTTTACTACATTTTATTTAAGATAAAAAAATAAATAAAAAATAATTTCATTCATAATATATTTAAATGATTAATGTTATATTTTTAAATATATTTATATATTTTTTATGCAATTATGTCTTAAAATTAAAAATATTACAAAAATACCATTAAATAATAGTTATATTTAATTTTCATTAAAGTTAAAAAATTATATTTGACATTTGTAAAAGAATTATAAACTTTAAAAATATTATTGGCCCTCCTTTAGGTGAGGTTATTTTTTGACAAAAAAAAAATTATTAATGTTATAATATAAGTTCTACTATACAATTAAACTTTTTCGCCGGTTTCATCGACATATCACTGTCACTCTCAACATAATTTGACCCAAGATTAACACTTACGTATATTTAAAAAAAAAAAAAAAAAAAGACAACAAAAACTACACATGACCGAACTTTTTTTTTTTTGCTACATTACATATTGATGGAGCTTGACATCTGTTTTAGCTAGGTAAAGCAAGATACATTTAGTGGGGAACTTAAAAAGGATGTTTTAAGACGCTTTAATGTGTAGCAACAAAAATAAATTTACAATCGAAGTACAAAATGTGCAAAAACTAACAGGAAATAACCAACCAACCTAACCTCACTCCCTCTATCCTGCCACCCCAAAGAAGACTAGAAGTAATGCTTCAAAATAACGATGACGATACTTTGAGATCCAATTGTTTGCCGACGAAACTCCTAAGATGTTATAAATAGTTAAAACTCACAAAGATTCAAGTGCTCTTAGGTGGGTACAAACTTTCCTGAACTAGATGATAATCGTTGGTAGGTAAAACACCAAAACACTAAGACCAGTAACATCTGTATAAGAAAATAACATACAACTTTACCTACCCTTCTCTTCATAACCAAAACCTCCTCAGTCTCTAAAATATCACCATTATATTTTTGTAACTCCTTGGCTTGTTTATCAAGATTTATGGCCTTGCTTTCTAATTCTCCTAGCTTACTTAGCATTTGTGCTTGTTCCTCAACTACAACTTTTTGTTCTTCAAACAGCAAGGTCTGGTTCCTTACAACAACTTTTAACCTCTGCACTGTGCTCCTTATTACAAGATACTCAAATTCAGCTTCAATCTTTTTCTTAAACAAATACTCAATCTCATTCATTAACTCTCTACATTTTTCCTCCTGTAACCCTACGGTGCTACCCGATCCTTCTTTAGAAGACTTGCTAGCATTAATCATGGCTTCAAGTTCCGCAATTTTGGAATCTTTTCCCTCAAGCATAGTGCTAGATGCAACCAGATTACTCTCCAAAACTTTTACATGCTGGCTGAAGCTCAACACCTGTGTTTCTGATGAAGTACCCAACAGAGCAGATGATTTAGATTCATGGATTCCTTGATTGGTGAAGTCGTCAGATATACCACCACCTTCCAGTGAATTGTCACGCTGTGATATAAAGTCCTTACCAATCTCCTTAAACTTGTGAAGTTCTGAAAAGAGGACAAGTAGACCATCAATTGATTCATCAGAAGAAAACATTATAAGCAAGAATTACATAGAGCATAAATTTAAATGAAAAAAAAAACATTTCAAGACTAAAAGACAAAAGTGTTTATCGAAACAATTCAATGCTATGAATACCTATCACTTATATCCTCTCTAATTTTGAGGTTTTATACACAAGATTTTTAGAATAGTGACTTTCAATCCATGATCCGGGGTTGTGTGATATTTTTCAAAAGGTGTCAAAGACACTTCCGGGATATGTAAATGTGTATTATTTAAAACTGGAATGCCGTATTTAATAAAATATCAAGTATTAGGGGTGTCAAAATTCTATGTATTATTGTACATTGAAATCCCAAATATTTCAAAATTTTGAAATTGTCATACTCAAAGGGAAGAAACAGCTTTTTATCCGAAAATAATTTAGGTTGTAAAGAAAAGAAATTAAATTTTTTACACTTCAGATGTCAGTCGGTCATTGATGAAGTCAATTAAAAAAGAACAACTTTGTGGTAATGAATAAATCCGTAATTAATAGTTCATACATAAACTACAGTTATGGGAATTATAGTAACTCTTTTTTCATTCTGATTCCTAAAATTCAAGGCTTTAAAGATTACTCAATGTTAGGGGGGAGCAAACATTTGAGTAAATAAATTAAAAAAAAATCATAGATGGTGGGAGATCCACCCAACTCAGATTTATGTAACAAGGAACTAATAACGTAGTTTTCAATCTACCACAGGGGCTTTCAGACTTTCAGTTAGACAGGAACAGAGCTTTAAAAAAAGACCCCCAGAGAAAATATTCTAAATATAACTCAGTGAAAGTAAGTAACAAGTTAGGATGTAAAGGTTATAACTACATAGACAGAATACAAAAATTTAAAGAATCATATGAAATAAAAACATTAGCAGGAGACAATAAAGGAACAAAGAAAAAAGGCTACAAACCGTGCCATTAAGGACCCACAAAATCCATTTGTTTCAATACATTTGACTTAGCAGCTGGAAAATTTCATGACACCATCGATAATGGGAGTTCAGAACATGGTAAAATATTGGAAGAAGGGCACCAATGGTCTTGTAGCATTGAGCAAAGAAGCGCTTTAATCCGATAACTTTGAGAAAAGGTAAACTTTGGTCCTAAAAGGGTACAATTTGATCCCAAAAAGAATGCACTTTGGTTCCAAAAAGGGTGCATAGCTTTGAACTTTTATGACTAAAGTCCACATTTTTTCAAAATTATGGGATTAAAGCGCTCAAGTTTAAAGCAACAAAACTAGAATGCTCCCTTTATAAAAGGTATGAGACCTCCCACACCACTCATATAAAAATAATTCCAGCAAACACACTCCATGAATAGAATATTTTGGTATGATGAATCATATAAGACCTATCATCAAAATTGACATTACTGAAAATATCATCAAACAAATTAAGAACCAAGAGAAATGAAAGAAATATTAGGCCTGGGATTTGAAAGCAATCCAAGGTCATAATAGGATCGTATAAACAATAATGCATACTTAAATAAGGATACACATGCTTTAAGCTGCTGCCATAAATTTCCTAAAAGAACTGAGCAAACCAGAACAGCCTTATATATATATATATATATATCCTTCTACTGGAGATTTAAATTATGCAAACATACCCATGGATATTGTGGCTCTAACATATAAACATATGTAATTTCCATTTTCAAAACTTACAAAACAAATATTAATAGAAGAGCACAAAGAGAAGTCAGTGCCACAAGTGAATATGCCAAGGAAAAACTAAAAGGGAAATCCCCCAAGCTCTGTCATCTACCTAAACAGTTTTATCCCTCATGTTTGTTATCCAAAATAGGATTGGCAGACCGAATACTCCTTTTCTTATTGATAAAGATAAAGGGTAATTTTGGGGTGAAATAAAGGAAACCCTGGATCCCACTTCCTCTGCTTTTACTTTCAAATAGTGAACCTCAATCAGCTTACAGAAGAAAGCAGGTAAATAATGAGATTAGATCTGCCGATGATGGCCACAGACAACAAAATTAGTAGTGTCTTACGCAGCCAAACAGGAAGAGAATGCATATATTATTTCAATCCCCAAGTACGTAAATCCAGCAAATTACTATTATATATCAAATGAATAAAGGTTATAACACATACGATTTCCAAGTTTGCCAAAAAAATGCATATATAATTTGCTTATTTTAATAGTTTTTGCATCAGTTCATTCGCAACTGGAAATACCCTGTCTGTATTCATCAACAGAGAAAAATTTGAAAATAATGAGTAGGACACATATTGAAGAAATTTGTTAGAGATCATCAAATCTAGGAAAACACCAAAAAAAGAACAAATCATAAGCAAATCTCAAAGAGATACTAATAATTGATCAAATATTAGCAAGGACAAAAAAGGAATTCCATGAAGTTCTAGTAAAGCTAAAACAAAGAACATAGAATAACCTTTCTCAAGTGATTCTTGTACAGACTGGAGGCTTAGCATAGACACGACCAATGGATCCTGATCCGCTGTGAATTGATTAGTCTCACTTTTTGCTCCCCAAGATACATTTGCGGCTAAATTTTCTTGTAGCTGTTCATTGTAGCCTGTTTCCACTTCCTCACTAAAGTGTCGCTCACTTGCATGAGCTTCATCACTATTTTCACCATTATAACTCATTGGTCTTCCACTATGCTTTCCATTGCTAGAAACAGCTGCACCCTGCATAAAGAAAGAGTTAGAGCTTCTTGAGTCAGATTCCAAGCTGGAATGAGAGTTTTCCTTCTCGATTTTGATCCATACTCCTCTATGCTTTTTACTGCTCTCAGTCTTTCCCTTTGCCTGTTGAACCCTCTGAGCTGAATTACCGAAATTCTTTCCACCCACAGTCTTGGTCTTATTTCTCTCCCCCATGACATGCCCCACTACTATAGGAGGATCATACCTAGCCTTTGAAGCACTGGCCGCAGTGGAAGATTTGCTACTTCTATCCTCACTGTTCTCTGAATCTGTACCAGCAGCAAAACCATCCACAAGAGCAAACCTAGAATCTGAACCAGAACCATGAATGGAAAATCCATCAACAGCTTCCATAGGCTTCATCACATTTTCCAATCCAACTAAATCGTGGCTTTCGTGCTTCACATCAAAGAACGAATTTTGAGGTTTATTTGGCTGTCCTGGACCAGTTGAGCCCCGTTTCAACATTTTACCGTTAACAATTGCAGAAGCACTAGCATCATTAACGAAATCTCTTTTAATTCTCCTCCACTTCCTCAAACCATGCCCTTTCTGTGTAGGAGCTGTCCCATCATCTGACAATCTGGAATCCAGCGGAGGTGAATTCACCACCAGTGCATTCTCACCAACTTTAACCTCAGTGTCTCCGACTAAATTGTCAGAAAGCTCCGATATATCGGTCCTGCTAGCAAACCCATTGTCCCTAATCTCATTATGATCATCAAGGGACGATCTTTCTGGGTCAAGTGGAACTTGATTATCTTCCACGGATTCGTGAACAGAACATTCACTTTCCAAATCCATAACACGTACTCACAGATGCAGCAGATTTAGAAAGATCAAGAGCAACAACTATCATTCCAGCTCAAAGCTCAGAATCTGGAAAGTTAAATCAATGACTGAGAGCAACGCTTATTCTAATTCCAAAATAAAAATCTGATCGCAGTTTGATTAATATTTAATCTGGTATTAAAGAATTTGGAAGACAACTAAAGAATTGAAATAGAGAGAGCAGCTGATTCAAAGCTTCACGACACACTTAAAGGAATAACAGCAATAAGAAAGTAATTCAACATAGCCAATAAAAGATTATAATTATAAGGAAATGAGAACTACATGAATACAAGGGTTGAGTACGTACCGTTTCGCAAAAATGGATTTTAATAAATAAAGACGAAGAATGAAATTTAAGCCATGGGAATAACAAATAGAAGGAAATGCAAACCCTAAAATGGTGTTGAATTTACGGTTAATATAGCCACGAATTTGTCGACAATATTATTATTGAATTTTATTTTATTATAAAATTTACAATTATTATCGTAATAATAAAAATATATAAAATATTTATTTTATCTTGATTGCTATTTATATATTTATATAATTATTATTAAAATTAATTATTACAATGATGATAATATTTTTAATTATGTAATTATCCTAAAAAAATAATAGGCAAAAAATGAGAAAGGAAAACAGAGATGGGCCAAATGATGAGATGAGGATAGAGACCGGGTAGTCGGTGACCCACATAGATGGTGGGAACAGCTAGCCATCTGACAAAGCACAACATTTGCAGCTTTTCATTATTTATCAATACATTTTTATATTTAAAAGTAATATTATTTTTTATGATACTTAAAATATAATTTTTCAATCATTTTAAAAAATTTAAATATGTAATTAAATATAAAATATTACCTTTAATAATAAATGTTTTGGGTGAACCCTTTAAACTATTTATTGTGATAAGGACCATCCGCTCATCATACACTTAAGACTTTTCTTTTTTAAAATAAAAAATATATCAACTACTTAAAGATTTATTTCTTTCTCGTTTCACTTAAATTTAATTTTAACATGTTAATATTATATTATATATAAAGTGAGAGAAATGACATGTTAAATAAATTATTTTATGCAGTTAATATTAAATTTAATGTAAAATTAGAGATAGGTAAATATGACTAAGAAATATAAATTACTTTAAAATATTTAAATTAATAAATAAAATAATAATAAATTTTCACAAGGTAAAGATATTACCTCTCCTCAAAACTGTAATAATAGAATTAATGGATCGATATTTATATTAAAATTGGAATTTTTGAAAAGATAAAAAACTCAATCGTTAAGAGAAGTGACCAATTTACCAGTTAAAAAAATTACTGGTTGATTTTGAAGCATACTATAATTGTGGAAAGATTTAAAAATAATTTTATGTTTTTTTTTTCTTTTATACATTTAAATTTATATTTTTAAATTATTATTTATCTAAATTAACACAAATGTACAATAAAGCATCAACACGAATGTTGGATTTAATTTCATCACATTTCAAAAATTAAAATAATATATATATATATATATATATTGTGTTATTATGTGTGAGAATTATTATAAAAATTAATGAAGTGAATTATTTTTTAAAATAATACATATACCTCATATGATATAAGAGGACATATAAAAATGAGTGTAAATTTATGTATAATTAACGAAAATAATAACACCATTCGCATTCGTTCTATAATTAGCTCGAAGCTAGAAAAATGCCTTGGGATGTAAAGTGATACAAAGCACAGTCAGTAATGTACTGCAGCATCAAGCAAAACATGTCAAACAATCAATCTGAAGAAAAATATTTATACACTTTTTCAATGCACAAATCTGTTTTGCCAGTCTAACAACACAGCCAAAGCCAAAAAGAAAAGGAAGAAGAAAAATAGAACAGGAATAATCAGGCTGATATGAGTGCTGAACCTGCAAGCAAAATCAACGAAGCAGACGCATCTTCATCCTCCCCAAGAAACAAGTCTTTTGGGTTCCCCAAAGCATAATTAATCCCATAAAATACACCCCAACACCAACACCAGCCACAAGACTCCAGCCCACACCGATTTACATGACTCACACATCTTGGGACCAAACCTGATCTTCTATTTACACGTTTCACAAGAGGGTTTAGAGCCACCGAACTACAATCGCATCACATGAGCAAATATTAAACCACCCTTAGCTCTACTTAAAAATGACTATTATAATCTGCAAAATCTCCATTAAAAAAAAAGGAAGAGTTGCAGGCATAACAAAATTAATGAATTGGAAAGTGGTCCAACAAACTCGAGTAAAAACCAATTAAGAATGATAAAGAGGCAATAAGTGATAGATGTACTTAAAAGTAATGTTTTCATTTCTACAACAGAGAGTTTATTTTTTAACCATTTTTAACGTTATATAAAAACTGATACATTGTGTTCAAAATCTAATAATATTAATAGTTGAATTACAAGTTTTTGAGTCCAGTATTCATGAAAGAGTAATTAATGTATAAAAATAATGTTATTTCTTCTCTTAATTTTTAAAAAAGTTAATTTTCAAAAAATTTATAATTGTTAATATATATCTAGTAACAAATTAATTTATATATCTGTTAATTTATATATATTTACTTTAGGTATATCTATATACATTTATTTTAAATATATCTAGTTTACTTATAATTCTTATATAAAGACACAATTTATATTCATTTAATGACATAATAGAATACAATCATTAAGTATTTCTAATATGGTATCACAATCACTGTTTTTATCTTTTTAGCAGTCTTGTCTTTTCTAGTATTACTCAACCCTCATAATTTTCGCTGTCACGACAGCCGTTGCAATCACCCACCGTTGAACCTCCGACGTCTTTCAACTGTTGTCCTTAAGTTTCGAGCATATAGTCGCCATTGTTAAGGAGTCCCGCACCACACAGACCACTGCAATCATCGTCAACGCCGTGCATCTTACTCCGATAATCTTTCTACAAATACCATTGTGATCGGATCAACCAGATCTACGCAACCGTGGAAGTATCACAACCATCGAACTCTACACGCTCTATCACGCTTCGCTCAAAGGATCTGTACGTCTTTTCATGCACCACTACTGAAACCAAACGTCGTCGTGAATCTTACACCGACGACCTTTCTGCAGACACTAATGTGATCGCCTCGACCAGATCTACCCAATCGTGTACGTATCGAAATCATCGGAGACCGTACTCACCCACACGCGCCACTAACAGAAACAACGAGTCAGATTCACGTGCCACACACGCAGCACTCTAGTCTGTGACGTCGACACATCCCTAGGGCTGACATCATCATCACATTCAGTGACACCATAATGACCGTGCTTCCCATTGACTTACTAGAGGTGACCATGCTGATCATTGACTTTATCGGCTAACCGTTGACTTTTATAGTTCGGGTCCTCCCTACCCAGTTTTTCACGTATACCTCATTTTTGCAATTTTTTTTTGCATATTGTGTTTCCAAATGGATAAAAAAGATGTTTTTATTCGTTACCTCATCAATACTATATTAGAGGGGACCAAGAATTACTTATCATGGTCTCAAGCTAAATGTAGTTTTCTTAAGGGTCGTATGCTTTGGCATAACTGTACTGGTGCAATTATCATTCCTGTTAAAGGAGTAAGTGAATAAGATGCTACCTTACTTGGTCGCATGATTGAATGGGATAATCACAACCACAGGATCCTCACATGGATTCAAAATACTTCTATTCTCTTGATCTTCAATTTGTTGGGCAGCTTTGATGATGCCAAATTAGCATGAGATATGTTGGCTAAAAGGTACTCCACTACTCACGAATCCATGAAATATCAGCTAATAGTTTAATTGCATCAACTTCAATAGGAATCAGGTCAATCCATCAATGACTACTTTGATCAGCTTTGCTTCCTTTGGGACCAAATTGACCTTTGTGATCCAATTTAGGCATGCTCAACATATGCTTAGTAATATGCTATAGTTAGGGATGAATTTCGTCTCTATGAGTTCTTGATATCACTCCACTAGGACTTTGATCCCATCCGAGATCAGCTTCTTAATCGCAGCCCTTCTCCCTCTCTTGATAATGTTGTAAATAAGTTGGTTAGAGAAGAAGCTCGGCTTGCAACCCTTCAAGCCCAGAATAAGTTCAATGTTTTGGCTATTACTCCTTCTACTTTTACCATTGAGCAACCTCAGCAATTAGGTGATTCTTTTGGCTTTAAAAATCTTTGCAACCAGAGAAATAAAAGGTTTTGCAATTATTGCAAGGGTCATAGCCACACCAATGAGACTTGTTACTGTCGCAACAAATCTACTACTGATGTTGCTAATATTGAGCCTACTTTCGCTGATGCCTTCTAGTTCAGTAGAGTCCCAATCTTCTGGATCCACTGTCAACCTCTCTTCCATTGAACTACAGAAGATCATAACTCAGGCTGTTCAAATGGCTGATAATGCATTTATTTCCACTACTCTCTTAATTCTGACTGGTAAGTCTCAAACTTGGCTTTTTGACTCTGTATGTTGTAACCACATGACACCTCACTCATTTTTATTCTCCAAACTTGACCTTGCACCACATCCTCTTAATATTCATATAGATGATGGTTCCACCATTCATGGGAATAGTCTAAGTTTTATTTCGACCTCCACCCTTTATGTTCCTGGGATTTTCCATGTACCTCACCTATCCTATAATTTATGCTTTGTGGGACAATTAGGTGAATTAGGATATCATCTTATTTTTTACTATTATGGGTGTATTGTGAAGGATCTGAGGATAGGGAAAGAGCTTGAGACCGGTCCTAGGGTCGGACGTATGTTTCCCGTAAACAATCTCCATCTTCCACATGTTGCTCATGCCTCTGTTGCTACTGCAACAGCTGCAGTTTCTTCATTACCTTCTCTCGCACTTTGGCATTCTCGTCTTAGTCATGCCTCATCCACTTGGGTACAACAGTTAGCTTCTAAAGGTCTATTAGTTCTGTTTCCAAAGACAATTTTGGTTGTACTTCATGCCAGTTAGGAAAACAGTCAGTTTTACCTTTTAATAATAGTAAATCTATCTCTAATAGTATTTTTGAGCTAATTCATTCTAATGTTTAGGGACCTTCTCATGTTACTATTATTGGTAGATCTCGATATTTTTTTGTTTTTATTGATGATTAGTCTCATTATAGTTGGATCTTTTCAATGAAATCTCATTCTGAAATCTTACCAATATATAGTAACTTTACAAAAATGGTTTAAACACAATTCTCCAAACATATCAAAACTTTTCGATATGATAATGCTCTTGAATATACTCAAAATGATTTTTAAGTTTTGTTACACTTTTATGGTATTGTACATCATCTAACCTATCTAGGAACCTCTCAACAAAATGGTCGAGCCGAAAGAAAACTTCGTCATATTCTTGACATTGTTTGTGCTTTTCTTCTTTCTGTCAAAGTTCCTGTCCCATTTTGGGGTGAAGCTGTTCTTTATGTTGTTCATGCCATTAATCACATTCCAAGCATTGTCATTCATAATCAGACTCCGTATGAGCTCCTTTTTGGGTCATTTCTTCACTATCATTACCTTTGCTTATTCGAATCTGCATGTTTTGTTCTGCTTTAGCCTCATGAATACAAAAAACTTAAGCCTCGATCTAGACTTTGTTGTTTTCTTGGTTATGGTGAAACTCAAAAAGGGTATCGATGTTATGATCCTGTTTCACATCGTCTTCGTGTTTCTCATAATGTTGTCTTTAGGGAACACTACTTATTTGTTGAACTTTCTCACTTTCGTTCTTCCCTAACTAATTCAAATATTTTAGAAATCTTTCCAAATAAGTCTTATGTTCCTTCTACAGATACTCATAATCCACCTTTGGACTTATCTATTCAATCTTCAGATATTTTTGATGATTCTCCAAGATAGGTTGTAGAATAATAGGTTGATAACGAGCTACCCTACCTTGAACATAGGTCCTCTACTCCTACTCTGCCTGAAGATCCTCCACAAGACATTCCACCTCGCCACTACCCGAGTAAAATCCATTCCTACACATTTACTTGACTATCATTGTTACACTGCTCTTGCTACACTACATGAGCCTCACAACTATCGTGAGGCATCTACTAACCCTTTTTGGCATATTGCAATGAAAGAAGAAATTGATGCATTAACCAAAAACCATACTTGGGATCTAGTTACTCTCTCTTCTAGTCAGTATGTGGTTGGTTGTATGTAGATCTATAATATTAAGACTCGTTCTGATGGGTCCATCGAGCACTACAAGGCTCATCTTGTAGCAAAAGGTTTTACACAAGAGTATGAGATTGATTATGAAGAGACTTTTGCTCCAATTGTCCATATTTCCTCTGTTTGTAACCTCTTAGTTGTTGTTGCTACTAGTAAATGGAACATTTTTCATATGGATGTTAAAAATGCATTCCTTAATGAGGATCTACATGAAGAAGTCTCTATGTAACCTTCATCTGGTATTTCTGTTAAAACAAATAAGGTTTGTCGCCTTCGATGTGTACTTGCCAGTCCTTATGATTCTACCTTATTTCTTCGTCGCAATGATAAAGGCACCAATTTGCTTTTCCTATATGTGGATGATATGATCATAACTGGTGATGA
Source organism: Hippophae tibetana (assembly GCA_037013495.1). NCBI lineage: Eukaryota > Viridiplantae > Streptophyta > Magnoliopsida > Rosales > Elaeagnaceae > Hippophae > Hippophae tibetana. Next base: position 14,170,214 of record CM072804.1, read on the forward strand.
CCTCAGTGGCATTCAATAACTGAAGGATTTTCTTAGTCAACAGTTTGAGATGAAAGACTTTGGACATCTCAACTATTTCTTAGGTCTTGATATCACTTGTTCCACATATTATCTTTATATTACTCAAGATAAGTATGCATCTGACCTCTTATCTTAAGCTGGACTCATTGATAGTAAGACTGTTGACGCTCTAGTTGAACTTAATGTGCATCTGACACCCTCGGAGGGACAACCATTGTCTAATCCCTCTCTTTACAGACGATTGGTTGGCAGTCTAGCACTATCTTCCATGGCCTTTTCTACTCATCTCAGTCACCTCTAGTACTCCATGCATTCTCTAATACTGATTGGGTAGGAGATCCCACTGATTGCAGGTCCACTACAGGTTATTGTTTTCTCCTTAGTTCTTCTTTGATTTCTTGACGAAGTAAGAAACAAACCTTTGTGGCGCATTCCAGTACTAAAGTATAATATCATGCTCTTATTGATACCACATCTAAGCTCATTTGGCTACAATGGCTTCTTAAGGATTTGGGTGTGTCAACATCCTCTGTTACTCCCTTTTATTGTGATAATTAGAGTATCATTCATATTTCTCACAATGATGTCTTCCATGAACGGACTAAACATATCGAGATTGATTGTCACTTTATTCACTCTCATCTTATCCATGGTGCTCTCAAGCTTTTCCCCATTTCCTCCAACGATCAACTTGCAGATATCTCTACTAAGGTACTTCCCAAAGGACGCACTCGTAATTTGGTTGACAACCTCAAGCTAGTCTCACATCCACCTTGAGTTTGAGGGGGGTTTTAATGTATATCTAGTAACATATTAATGTATATATATCTACTAATGTATATCTATTTACTATAGGTATATCTATATCTAATTATTTTAGACATATCTTGTTTACTTATAACTCCTATATAAAGGCACCATATATATTTATTTAATGACGAAATAGAATACAATCATTAAGTATTTCTAACACTAACAATAAGTACATTAAGAACGAGGCATCTAAGAAAAATCCAAATTTTCACAATAGGGTAATTATCATTAACCTAACTTATGTTTTATCCTTATATCAATGACATCCTCCAAGTTTTATTTTGCTTAAGTTAGGTTCCTTCTACTTTGAGTTAATATTACTAATGTCTTTGAATAATTAACGGCTTTAACTTTATATCCAAGTATGTATTTTTCTTTCCAATAGCTCTCGTACTAAAATGTGGTTAAATGTTTTATAACGATAGTTATTACTTCTTGTCTATTATTATTTAAATATACACCTTTTAAGTTTGTTATCAAAACATTATTTTATTTTTATAATTTTCTTATATTTATGTTCATACAGATTTATGACTAGTTTCTTTGTATTCATTTTCTTATTTATCAGTTTTATAAATATTATAAACAAATATTTAATCATTCAAGATCTTCAATTGACTTAGAATTATAATTATCATACTCGAATTTAATGGATCCATCACAATCTTTTTTTCTGTTGTTGTTTTCTTTTGTTACACCAAATATGCCTTAACTTGCTCAAACCTTAATAGCCTCATGATAATTGTGAAGCTTTTGCATCCACACATAATATGGTGTCAAAATTAGATTTACTAGAAAATAGAAAAAAAAAGTAATTACACTCTATTTTATTCATAATATTAATAAATATAACAATTCTAAAAACAACTAAGAATTCTTATTTACTCATAATTTCAAGATACATAGTTGTTAGATGAATAATTTTTAGAGTATAGAGATTGTTATTATTGAATTTGTGTCTAACTAAAAAAAATAAAGGTTTATTTTATAGAACAAGGAATTCATATTTACAATAGTAAAAAATCACAATTTTACCCTTATTTTAATAATTCACGTAATTTTCTGCTTTTGATTTTTGAATTTTAAGCCTTTCATTTTTTTGGTATGACATATCGATTAAAGATGTGGATTCTACACTTTTATTGCTCTTTGTCATTTTCTACTCATGATGCTTTTGATGACTTAGACGATGATGACAAATTTTCAAGTTATTACTATTAAAATTTGTCTCAACCATTATAAGGACTAACCCAACTTTCTTCATTCTAGTTCATAAATGAACTGAAAAATCTTAGATAAATAGGTTTGTCACATGTTTTGATCTTTTTCCTAAAGTTCTTAATAACCTTCTTGAAATTTTTAAGAAAATAACTTAATTCGCTTAAATTAATTCATAAATATAACAAAAACTTGATCAAATCCTTTAATAATATTAAATTTATTGTCTATAGAAAATTCTTTTCCTATGGTATAAAATTTCATATCTTTGATATGTTTCTAGGTAGGTTTTCTGGCTAAGTTATAGAGACTCAACTATTATAGTTTACTTAAATTTTTGTATTAGTCATTTTCATCTTCAATGACTATTGTATTCTTATGGGATGTTTTCCTGAATAGTATTAATGATTGTACTATCTTTCTTGAGATCTTCAACCTGCTTGGTAGAGATGGTTTATATTGTAATGTTGTAGAGTAATTTTTAACTATATCTTCTAGAGTTATTAGTTTTGATACTATGTAGTTTCCATAATTGTCTTTAGTTTCTATTTTATTAGTGAAAGTTCTATGAGTTATTCCACTAAATCTAATAATAGGTTTGCTTGCTTCAGGCCAATTGCTATAAATTTATGATTTTTTATCATTATAAAACACATAATTTTTTTCTGGTCTTTTTCTTATGCTTTTTCAACCCAACTAAGTTTTTTTTCTTTTCTTTTTAGAGATGTTACTCTCTTTTGAAATCTTAGTTCTTCATTTTTATTTGAATTTCTTTTTCAAACGTTTTTTTTTTCTTAAAATGAATCTTTGATAGAGATTCCTCGTTAGAGTTTTTGGACTCTAATGGTCGTTTTAAACTATTAAGTTCTTTGTATTTAATTCATGTCTCCAAAAGATACTTCTCTATGTATAAAACCTCAAGTTGTTCGTGAAAAATTCTTATATTCTTTTCCTTTATTTTGATCTTGATATCAAGATGTTATATTCCTACAATGACAAAAATAGTTAAAGGTGTTAATTCGTTTCTAAGGGCATCTGCTAAACTATTATTGTTTCCTAGAAGATGTTTGACATCAAAATTATATTGGTTTAACCATTGTTTCCATTTGACTACTTTTTCTTGTTTATAATTATCTGCAATATTTGTCATTAAAAAATAACCAAATTTTTTGTTATCGATCCTAACAATGAGTTTGGAACTTATTACTTAAATAGAAAATTTCTTAATAGCTTTTTTGACAACTATGATAATTTAATTATAGACTATGTAAAGATTTTGATCTATATCTACAAAGATATCTATTTTTGTCATTTAATTTTGCTTTTATAACTATTCCTTAATATTCATATGAAACATTTATTTCAATTATCATTTTATCATTTGGATTTAGAAGATATAAAATTGATAAAGTTTTTACTTGTGTTTTTACCTTATCTATGTACAAAGTATCTTGTTCTATTCATTTTCAAAAATGATATTTTTTTCAATTTTATTTGTAAAGCATTTGCATTTATACAAGTTTCTTGATGTATACTTTAGCATATGTTAAACATCTTAAGAATCTTTATAATTTATTTTTATATTTTAATTCACTAGAAAATCCTTAAATGTAATTTAGTATATATATGGAGCTACATATTATATTTTTCATCTTCAATTCCTAACCCTAAATACTTAATTTTTTACTCAGTAATTACTACTTTTTTTCCTATAAAGTACAATGCATTCTTTCTACACTCTTGTTGAATATTAGTAATATCCAAATAATATTATTTGATTCATTACTGAAAAGAAAAATATCATCAATATAAATACAACAAATATTTTGTATTTTTTAAAAAATGTTGTTCGTATACCTTTGAAAGATATATAGAACTTGTTTTAATTCGGATAGTACAATAGTCAATTAGAATTGTCCTTAAAAGCAACTAAATGCCATTAGTTTTTAAAATTTTCATCTAATCTTATTTTTCAAAATACACTTTAGCAATAAAAACTTTCAAAAATATTTCTTTCCTTTTATTAATGATAATATTTTTTTTCTTTTTAGAATAAAGCATCCATTATTAATGATTTCTTTATTCAATAATTTGAAGTTTATTATCATTCTCTTTTTTTCTCTTCCTTTTTTTACTTCTTTTTCAACTATAAAATTTGTACTAGATCATGGTAAATTACTTAGTATTATGAATTTAGTTCCAAAAGTTCTTGAATTTGTTTTTTCAAACTCAATCATGTCTTTTGGAATATAAATCATAGGTTTTACTCTAATGAATTTTTTAGGATATATTAATTGTATGTTAGTAATAATTTTATATTTGTTTATTTTTAGATCTAAATAATTTTATGATCTTAATATTTTTAATAATTATTTAATACATATTAAAACTTTATCTTCCTGAATTTATTAAGAAAAGAGTTAAGTTTCTCTTATATATCTAATGAAATATTTTTTAAATAGTTTTTTTATTGATTTATGTTTATCTCATCATGTTTTTACTTTTTGTATTGTTGCAAAAAGGTTGCGTTTACTATAGTTAATTTTTTTCTTATTTTTGATACATAAATGGTTTCACCATCTAGTATTATTAGACTTATTTTGTCTAAATATTGTATAAAAAGTTTATATAAGTTTATAATATTATTTTCTATAAATAAATCATCTCTTGTTTTTTGTTGATATATAGTAAAGATATGAAACTTCTCTCCTCCTATCATTATATATGTATTTTTTAAAACTTTATTGAGATTTATTGTAGTATTGTTAGAAATTCTTATAATTAATTCTTTTAGTGCTTGTTTCCATAATTCTTTTGGGAACATATATTTACTAGTTACATAAATGTTAGTTTTTGTATCTACATATGGATGTAAATGATAATTTATGTAACCTTTTAGAAGTTTATAAAATATGGACCTGATTAACCTAGAGGGATGAATAGGTTATTCTTAATTTTTATTAAGTTTATAATTTAATAACCTAAACAAAGCAGCCAGACATGCAATCGTGTGTAAAAATAAGTGCGAAAATAAAATAATAACACACGATATTTTTAGGTGGAAACAACCTAGGCCACAAACATGACCTAAGAGAAAAACCACCGGTCCACCAGTCCACCTAACTTTCCACTATAAAAATCAAATGTTCAAGTACAAACTCGGTCTTATGCTACCCTCCCTAGGATACTGCCTCAATGTACTTTACTTACGAACACCTGCTATGTTTTCACAATTTTCAGTATTAGCGTGAGCGGTTTCCAGACCAACGTTCCAATAAGCTCCCCGCCAATCAGATCGTTCACAAATGTAACTGCAAAATAATTAGCACAAAAACACAAGTACCCGTGTGTGTTCTAGAACGGATTTAACAATGAATAATCCTAACTAGATGATTCAAAATATGTCATTTAAATCAAATCAACTAGAAAATTCTAGAGTAAAAAGATTAAGCCCAAATTCATTAACAATAGCTTTTTAATATTTAATAATTAAATCAAATAATCATGATCACTCATATAATTATTAGATTTAAATATCCAAGATTCTAATCATAAAATAAGCTATATGAATATGAAAATAAAATAAAATAAATAGACTAATAAATATGAGACATTAATCAAATATTCAACGAATATAAAATTTCTATACAGTAAAGTTCTCACCTTCAAATATATATATATATATATATATATATATATATATTAACTTTACTTTGCCATAATAACATATACTTTTTGAGTTTGTTTGAATACCTTCAATTATATATATATATATTAATTAACTTTACTTTACCATAATAACATATACTTATTTTTTGAGCTTGTTGTTGCCGCCTCTACATATATTAATTCCTTATCTTCTTCTAAGTTTGTTTCCCTTTTATATTCCACAGTTATGGCAATTCTTATTCAACAACTTCAATTTTTTTTTATTTCGACAGCTTCTCCGCTTCACTGTATTCACTTTCTATTATCCCTCCACAAACTAACCCTAATGTATCTATATATATATATGATAATAATAATACTTAATGATATTAGGGCTAGGGTTAATTGTGTTTTTTGGTCTTAACTTTTCAAAGCCCATTAAAAACAAAAACTTAATATTATCTTAAAATATATTATAAAAATATTTAATTAATAATTTCATAAATTAATTAAAGTTTGAATAAATATTTTAACATAAAATATAATTTCAGATTTACGAAAATGTGTGATTAAATGCATGAATGCAATCCTATGTGTTGTAGTTATAAAAAACATACCTGAAGTACGAATATCTGGAACTTGAATATTTGTTCGACTTTTCTTGATAAACTTGATGGACAATAATTTTTGTTTTCTAGATAGTAGCTTATATATTTTTCTCATAAACTATATTTTTATAAGGTTCTTTGTTATACATTCCCTTATATTTTTGAAAGTTATATTTTTGAAAGTTATGTTTTCTAAATTTGTATCTTTTGAATGTTTTATATTTTTTATAGTTTTTCTCGTAAGATTTTATATTATACTTATATTTTTCTAACATTCTAAAATATCTAATATTATAATTGATTTTATTATTTCTCCTTATTTGTTTATATTCCTACCGTTCTTAACAATTAATAATTATCTATTTTTTAAGATTTTGTATTCTTCTTTCTAAGTTGTTGGTATAGTTTTTCTATTTCTTTATTCCATTATTCGATTATGATTTTATGTAATATTTCAGGTAATATTTCAGGTAATTTTTGAAAAAATATTTCCTTATAAGTTTCTTCCATGAAGGGTGGTAACCTATGATAATATGTTTCATATGTACAAATAAAGAAATCTAACACATGTTACATATTTGTTAAATGTCATTTGGTTTTCTCAATTTCATTTTCACTGGATTGAGTGATATGTCTTCCTTTATCTTCTCTGATAAATTTCTTGTATATTTTATTTACTACAACATCTATATATTCTCTATTTGTGGAAGCATCCCTTATCTCTGTAAATGTTGTTATTCTATTAAATTTTTAATTCAAATTTTAATATTTTCTATCATTTTATGAGCTACTAAAACTCTATAAGTTGAAAGATTTAATTGTGTGGTTGAAAAGATTTGTATGATTACACTCATACCACTAGATCATTCATCTAAAGCTTTTTATTTGTCTCTTACATAGTTTAAATACAAAATATCACATCTATAATTTTTATAACATTTGAATTATGGTGGAATATTACCTCTAGCCTTTCAATATAATCCTTCTTTTATTTTTGGTTATTGTTTTATTATATAAAAAATGTTAGACTCTTTTGGCCTTTGACTATTTTTTTCTTCTCTGTGTAGGTTAGATGTTTCTTCTTGATAACAAGCTGGTAATGAAATTTGTTTCATATGATTTTTTAAGATCATATTTTTAATTCATAATTAGATTCATTGATTATTGTCATATTGTCTTCTTTTTTGTTTGTACAAAGTTTTTCATTATATTTTTTTACTAATTCTTCATATGTTAGGATTAAATAGCTAAATAATTTTTTGTCTCTATTGTCAAGGTCAATAAATAATTTTTCCAATTCTTTTATTTCCATTAAACTGATATTATTGCTTCTTCTTTATCTTTTGACTTTTCTTCATTATTTCTTTTCTCATTCCTAAATATTAATACATCTGATCTTTTAGGTGATTTTTTTTAATCCTACAAATGGATCAACATTGTAACCTATGATTTCATTGTCCATGTATATGTTATTTACATAATTTCTTAACTCTTTAAATTTTTTATTTATGTCTTATAATAATTTCATATTTTAATCATATTCTTTTATTTCTTTTAGGACTTTCTTTTGTGTTTCATTAACATCTTGTAAAGACTTGATGTTTGATTATTGTACTATATCAAGTTCTTTTATTAAAAGAATTAAAGCTTTCATTATTATTATTTGGTTTTTTTATATGCCTATTAGACTTCCACTAAAATCTAATCTATATACAGTAGTTTATTTTTAAACATTATTGAGATAACAATGATATTATTTTCTTCTTAATATTTCATCATAAACTAATGCTTTCATTATTTTAACTTAACTTCTTGTATTATATCTGTAACATTTCTTTCTTTATTAGAGGTTTTTCGTTAAAGATCTATAAACATAAATCTTAATATATTACTATTTCTTGTAATATTTTTTTTATTCTTAGTATCATATGTTTTTCTTTAATATCTAAGTTTCATTGTTTTGGTAATTTAAAGTCTGTTAATATTTTTTTATTCTATTAGTTGTCCAATTTTTTAGAAATTTTTATCTACTTTTATGACTTCATTTTATTCATATATTGAATTATTACGACTATATATTGTACCATAAATTGATGATTTTATTATTTCATTAAATTTTCTTTTTAAAAATCATAAGTTAAACTTAATACTTAGTTCAATTTTTTATCATTAATGTGAATGGAAAATTTAAGATATGCTGTAAATTTTAATTTTTGATATTATCGTTTCTAATAAACTATTTTTCCTATTTATTATTCTATTATCTAAATGTGCTAATTTTATTATTGTATCTATTTTCTCTCTAAAATATGTTTTTATTAATATTTTGATTGCTTATAAATGGATTTATCCAATATTTCTTTTATCATTTTGGGAAATTTTAGATTATTTATCCATAATAATTTTTTTGTCAATTAATGGTATGTTATTCTTCTTCTTTTTTGCATTTGTTATATTATTGTTCATTTCTTTATTACTTATTCCGTAATAAATTATATGATTTCTTGAAAATATTTTCCTTAATCTTGATAATAATGAATCTTTAAATTCATCTTCTTTTTTAAAATTTAATCTTACTTTTTGTATTTTTTCAAATTTCTTTTAACTAATTATCATTTATTGTGAAAAATATCATGGGATGTGTTTGTATTTTCATTATTTCTTGATTTTTTATCATTTTTATAAAAATGTATAAAAATTACTATTTATTTTCGCTAACCTTGTTATATTTTTAAAATCTCGGGAACATTTTGTGATATTTTTTTCAAAACTTATAAGAGTTATTATTAATATTATCCCTTTTTGTATACATAGCCATTTTCAAGTTCTTCACATAAGCTCACCTTAACATCTCTTAACATATTCAACTTTACAATGTTTTGTATTTTCAAAAAGTACGTTCAACTACTAAAACTGCTGATATTAACATTTGCAATAGAGTAGTTATATACATAAGAACTTATATATGGATGCAGTAGTCTAACTTAATTTCCCTCTTGAACATCAACATGCAAGCACGAAACGTAACGTACACCATAATATCATTGATATTATCAATCCTAATAAGAAGACTATTCATGCATGTTCTCGTAAACAGCTAACCTTTATCTCTATTTTAGATCAAAATGTTATACGTCTTGAACTTAAATTCCGCGTCTTGAACTTAAAGCCTTTTTTGCACAAATGCTCTTGTTTTATTTTAAGCACCTAGCTTGCTAGGTATGTAGCGCTTTTTGAAAGGCTACATAAATTAGCTAAAATAATAATAGTGACAGAGCAAAAGACAAGGAATGGCCCACGCTAGGGCACCAGGACATGAGTATTTGCAAGATGAGGTGTCCGGCTAGAACACCATGCAAATTTCACACTCCACGTTCATTCCATTATATTTTTAAATAGCAACACAAATTTAATTACACCATATTATATATATAAATTATCTATTTTTTTTAATTTAACTCAGATTTAAAAAAATTTAATTTAATAACCGATACAAATTTAAATATATATAATTTTTTGAATCTAATAATATTATATTATTATCATATAACATACAACACATTTAAACTTTAAATTAGTATATTTTTAATAAAATTTATTATTAATAATTACAACTAATAAAATAAAAAAATAAAAAATATACATATACACTTATTAAATTATTATAAATATTTATATTTACTTTTTAAATTAAAATAATAATCTAATGGTTATGATATATATATAATATTTAAATATAATATATTATAAAATAAAATATGTATTTATTATAATTTAATAATAATTTAATTATGATCAAATAAATAGTATTATAAAATTTATAAATTTGAATTCGAATAGATATTATATTTTTCAATTTCAATTCTAATTCAATCCAATTTAATTATAATATATATTATAAAAGAATAATTTATTTTTTAAACAATTTTTACATATGATTCATATAAAATACGTTATCGTAAAAATTAATACAATAGTATTTGTTTACTTGTTAATAATAAAACTAAACCAAACGGAATAGCTTTAACTATGCCTATTCAAATGAATATCAAAGAAACTATCGACTTGTTTATTACATTTGAGACACTTTTACTAAAGCGCCCTCGTCAGTGGAATGTATATATCTATAAAATCAATATACACAATTACTATTTTTCATTAAGTTGGAAAACAGAAAACATATATAAATTAAAAAAAAAAACTATGTAGTCAAAATCAAAAGATAAAAGAATAAATTCCTTCAACTCAACGGGCCAATTTTGAAATATTATATTTTTGTCGTTTCGTACCGTCTGTTGATCATGAAGTGAACCGTCCACCATTCCATATCTCTCCTCTAACCTTTACAACTTTTAACGGCTATATCTATTGGTCATTGATTAACATCCATGCAATCATATATATATATATATATATACATGATAAATATTATATCATTTATGAACCTAATACCATGGTTAATTCTCGGCCCAATAAAATGAACATAATCAGGATATATGAGAGCAAACAAAAATGACTGATCATATTCAATGAGTAATACTCTTATTATTTCCATGTCTCTTCCGTCTGACCCTATAATCACTTAGTTAAAAGCTGAACCATATATGTATATGCATTGTTGTTGTTCTCTGCACAATTCTAAAGGTGGAGCCTCTCTGCCTATCTATCTATCTTTGAACTCTGAAACTGAATCTACTACGTCCTAATTAATCAGGTCCATACAAAAATGCACGTATAATTTGTACTAGGAAAGTGACAGCTAAACTACTGATTAGCATATATCAAGTGATATTCGTCAATTCATTCTCGTCAGCCAAAAAAGAAAAGAAGACATGTTCGAGAATTCACTTATATTTCAGTCTTTTTGTTGCATGACATGTCGACGTACTCAATGATTTACTCTAAATCATAAGAATATATATTACCACAAGTAATTTATAACTTTCTGATATATGATATGAATGTTGTTATGAACGGTCCTTTTGTTGGTGCATTTTCACTAGTTCAAGCTTCAATATCTCAACTTTTGTAAACTGTACTTAATTGTATTTTTATTTTATTTTTTTAATTTATTTATTTTTCCTTTGGGTGAATCATAGTACAAATCTCTTAGTTATGTCAAGAATTACAGTTTAATTTTTTTGATATTTTTTATAACAATTTAAGTCTTTTGTTTTGAAAAAGTGATAACAAAGACAGAAATTAAATTAGTCTAACTGGTATAACTAAAAGACTCCGTGTACATTTATCTTTTTCTTGGTCTTCGTGGCAATAGTATACTATCTAATAGAGTACTTACACAGTAAAATCATAATTAAGTACTTATATTAGCCTCTAGTACAAGTTGATATTCATCACTTTCCGAAAAGATAACTACTATATAAACTGGGTCATGAGATCCAACCGTCTCGTGTCCAATCATTAGGTAACAAAAGGAGCTTGAAACCCAAGTAAATAGAGTAGTGGATCAAAATGACAGTATGTATATGCATTTCATGGACGAATTTTGAGTTCCATATGATGTCACCGTAATTCACATTTTCTTCAGCTCAAAGAGTACACACTGTCAAGTTCTGGTATATCATAAGATAATTATACATGTAAATTAAGCAAAAAAAACATCCTTATAGTAACACATGACTCCTATTGATTCTAAGCAAAGGTTATTCATGGATTCTTATATATTATCTATCTAGTCTCAATGTAGCTTAGAGCTAGCATGCCCAACCAGAAGCCTCAAAAACTACTGCATTAAATTTAACCCAAGATTCATTAGAGTAAATATTTACCAACTCTATTCAGGATAACTATTGCTCATTTGTGTAGAATCTTGTCTTTCATGAACCACCATTATTTGTTTCACCATTCCTAAACTTCCACCAACTAGCAGTCCAGCAAAATTTCATGGTTCATTACATGATTGATTGGATCAAAACACAATTGAAGAAATTGCCCTCCCAAACAAAGCTTAATCACTACAAAAGAGTAGGAGATTTGTACAGTTCATGTCTCACTCGTCTGGCAGGAGACACTGGAGCAAGATATGAGCTCTGTTGAAGCACACCCGAACCTTCAGAAGTACGACTCCAACTGTGAGGACTTGCATTTTTTTGACTGTTGGTTTGTGCATGGAATTTGGAATTATGCACCATTGGTGACTCCGAGAACTGAGGCCGGTCCTGTGACTGATAACAAGAGAATGGATTTGCACCATAAGCAGGAAATGAAATGACCGAGGAAACTACATGGCTTTCCCCCAACCCTCCATAGTATCTTTTGGCGTTACCATTCAACTGGTCTTCACGTTCTGGAACATCATCATCAATGATAATCATTTCTTTGTTGGTGTTAGTTGCACAAAGCATGTTCTTGGGCTTGCAGTCAGAAAAGGCTGGATTTTTCTCTACATGAAACCTGGAAGCTGCACTTGATATGTTCATAGATGACTTATCCCTGGGGTCTGCAATGTCGTAATCAGCTTTGTCCTCATGAAGCTCCGCATGCCTCATGAAATTGCCATCCCTTTGCAGGTTCGGAAATAAACTAGCTGGTCCTTCAGAAAACATTTGTGATACCTTCAGACTAGGATGACTTCTGGAACTGCTGTGAAGTCTTGTTGTCTCAAAACATTTCCCCACTTTTTTATTGGGATCCTGATTTGAAATTACTGAACCATGAGGAAAGTTGGGATGGCAAGAATGGTAGGACTGATTTTGAATATGGCTTGATGTGGCACCAGAAAATGTAGCAAGCTGTGAGGTAAGACGGTTAGTTTGAGGATGTGACACAGCCTGCTCATCTTCGTCTCTATTCACCACCATCAAATTTTTACCCATCAACCTAAGGATGGAATTAGAAGTTGATGGACTAATCGAATCACAATCACTGCGACCTGAAAACTTCACTCCAGCATCTGGAGAACCCCTCAAAGAATTGGGACTGGCAGGAAACTTTAAGACAGGGAGAAGCACTTTTGCAGGTTTTGAAGAAGGGAAACTACTTAGAGGCCATATATCAGACCTTCCTTCCAAGTTGTCAGGTCCACTGCTCATATTGCATCCCATATGTCTGTCTAAAGCAGGCACCATTGCTGAAGCCATGGTTCGTCGTCTTAGTAGTTGTGATTCTTGATAATTTAGAATGACACCCTGAGAAGCTCTTTCTTTCCTTTGGCAACAGCATGGCCGATTATCATTTTTGAAGCTTAGAGGCATATTGTTGACTGCAGCTATATCTCTTCCATCAAAAGTGAGTCTTTCTGTAGCCAAACTAGTTGATCGAGATACCTGAGCCGTATTTTCTACTGAAGAATCAAAGCTACCATCCCTGGAGCTTGACCTAACCTTGTCTTCAACTAATTGATGTGCTAATGATGATGTTGGCTTGAAATACATGGCATTATATCTTGGAGCAGCAGAATTAGATATCATTGATATTGCAGAAACAGGAGAATCAGACAAATCTCCATCAACACAATCTTGCTGATCTTGAGAAGATTGAACACGGCTTGTGGATAATGATGAGTTCCCTTGAAAGTCTTCCGACCCCATGTCCCTAGGACTTGGCAAAAATGAACCTGGAGGTCCTGGGATAGGTATGGGATCTACTTCAGGAAAGCAACTTCCATGCCCATCTCCAGATTCTAGGTCCTCTTCAGTGTGAACATTTTGAAGAATATTATCAGAAGAAAATATCCCTTGACCAGTGAAAAAATTTGGTTCCATTGGACCTTCACCTCTGCTTAAAGCTCCATTAAAATGTTGAGACTTGGATTGGATCATGTAACAATGACTGAGCTTGTTGGGTTCAGATTTCTCCCCAAAAGGTGCTCCATACGATGGTTGAGCAACAATATCAACCATAGAGCATCTTACCCCTTCACAGCCAGGTCTTACACTAGCCATTTGGTCCAGAGAAACAGAAGAACTTGTGTTTTTTGCCTCATGATTTTGAAGAGTCTGAGATTCCAACTGCAAGTTGTCCCAGGTCGTGATTTCTTTCCTTTTGCAGGTACTTAAAACTTCAGCATTCTGTCCACTTTCTACTACAGTACTTCTGCTTACAGATATTTCATTACATTTATCTTCTCTACCATATTGGTTTTCATCAGGATTCTGCATAAAATCACAAAACTCGTCAGCTTCAAAATCTCTGTCCACCAACTCCTCATCTACCCCTTCCATCAAATGCACTTCAGATTCCTTCAGTGAAAAACATTTAGGGATACCATTAGAATTGGATTCCACCATTTCACTGCCAACAGACATAATGCTTTTCCTTAATGTGGAAACTTCCACGGTTCCTGATCTTGAGGCATGATGATTTTTGGTGAGTTTTTTATCAACACAAGGAAAATCAGGTGGAGCAATCGAACCTGAAGAAACACCAGTTATCTCGTTGCTAGAGAGAGATTTATGGATTCCAGTAGAATCATAAGTTTTGGGCCCTTGAAAATCTCTAGCAACAGAAGTGCTGCCTTCTCTTATTTGACGACCATTTTGTTTCAATAGTTGAAGAGGCCTCTTGACATTCCCTCTTATCCTCAGCCTTGATAAGGGACTTCCTGCTCTCTTCCTTCCAGGTGATTGCTCCCCCTTGTCACTAACCTGTTCATAAGATACACTCACAGTCCCCACACTATCCCCGGGAGAAGAGATTGGAGAAGTAGACACTTTTGTGAATTCTCTATCTGAACTTCGGCGCATGAGAGAAGTATGCAGAGATGATTGGTCACTTGCTGCCTGCAATTCTTGAGACACAGACCATTTACATTGTGAGGGCTGGGAACTGGCACTGTTTCCGAGCTTCTTTCCAACACCAGTACGTTTGGAGCATGCCCATTGTCTTAAGGCTACAGAATTTCCAGAACTTACCCGTTTTTCTCCACCACGTTCCTGGTAAGTCTCCTTTTCTCCATAACGTCTTGCTTGATCACCAAATATCTGTTCAAGAACATATCAAAATGCATAAATGACTGAGTGCATATGTATACTACTACACTGCAAATAAAGAAATGCTAAACATGTAATTGAAGAAAGAAAGATTGAGAAAAAAGAAAGAGAATCACAAGATCCCAAAACCATAAAGAAAAAAGTATGAAATGGTCATAGAGAAGAAAGGAACAGCCTCTGAAGGGGTTCAAGTGAAACACATACGTCAAAAGTTAATTGGTTAGAGGGGGAGGCGCTTTACCTGAGAAGAATGCCCCTTTGACGAGAATAATTTTTTACTTGGACGACCAGGTCTAAGGTGCTTGTTATGTTTAACACCATGGGACTTTTTATTTTTGGTTGAAAAGAATTTGCTCCCTTTACCCCCTTTCAATGGTTTGCTTGGGCGAAGACAATCTAACACTTTTGAAACCGAAGGTGAAACCGAGGGTGTATCATCAAACTTGGATAAAATCCGAACTTTAGTCCCATTCTCATCAATATAGACTGCACCAATATCCACCGTAGTAGTATCAGAAGATATGGGGAAGACTCTTTGTTTTTTCTCTTCATCAGGCATTGTACGCTTCTCAATTTCTTGAGTAGGAAAGCTTGAAATAGTAGCCCAGTTTGAACCATTTCTTCTGTCAAGATCTTCCAATGTGCAATGAGATGCAGTAGAATATATATCCACCATTGTTCTTATCTTCCTTGGCTTAATTCTGTGTCTAGTTAGTTTAGAGTCCACAGTCCATTTAGGAGTTGACTCCACAGAGAGACACTGATCTATGTGAGCATTCAAGGTAGTGTTAGATGAAGATGAGAAGGTTTTACAAACAGGGCAAACTTTAGAAGCCATTGTGTCTGATACGTTGGTACTATTAGAAGCAATATCCTCAGCTGAGCTTCGCTCAGTTTGGGCACCAAATTTCACCACCAACCTGCACTTCTTACCCGCCGAAGGTCTAGTCGTGCTCTCCAACTTGTGAGTAACAGAAAGACCAGCAGCTGCAGCTTCAGCTTCAGCTTCAACTGAAGTTTCCAAAGAAGTATCAGTAGTTGCTAGGAGTAATGAGCTAGTTGGCTTGTTAGTGGGAACTGACTCTTCTATTTCAAAGTGAGAAACACTTGTGACTGTGGATGGAAAATCATTGTGATCTCCTTCACTACACCTCCATGAAGTCGTGGTGTTGATAACACAGTTTTCTGTCAGCTTCTCTTTCAGTTGAGTGTTATGGCTTGAGTCTAAAGCCGCCACATAATCATCATCATCAGGCTCTGAAGGCTCTTCGGTGACATTGTTGCTTATGGCTTTATCATCAACCGAGCACTTCCTCAAGGTTTGGTTTTTTACTGCATCAAAATGCTCAAAGGGTGGCAATGGATCCTTCACACCATGTTTGAAGCACAGTTGCAAATTTTTCAAAGAAAAAGGCCAATTTGTCTTTATATCCTTGCTCCGAGATGAGAAAACATAATCTCTGCTAGACAAACAATAGTAAGAAATTTGTTAAAAGCTAACTAAGCATATTTATATACCTGCTAATCTGCTACAATTACCATAGGAACTTATTTAACTAAAAAGTGGATGGAATACATAGACCATACAGAAATCAAAAGCAAAACACGTATGAACAGTGTATAATTAAACGGAAAATATAATTTTAATAAGTGTGAAAACGATTTGGCTTTCTAGTTAAATCATAAAAGGATCAGCAGACGGGTAAAAAGAGCAGACTGGTCATAATCCCACAAAGCTTAATCTTCTATCTTCTGAGATAAATCCCAAGCACAACGTAACATGAAATCACAACCCAACAAATCACAAGCAAAGCGAGTAAAGGGTATCACGTAGGTAAAGAAGCGCATGAAAATAACATGTGCAAGTTGAGATTAAGAGCCGTGAATGAGTTGATTGGCCAAAGCAAGCAAAACCCAGGAAGACCAAAATATAGAAAGCTAGGCCCCATGTAGGACTGAGCCACAAGCAAAATCATACTCTGGATCTGACTCAAAACAGTCTTGTATGGGAAAACTTTGAGATCAACAAAGAGAAAAGAGAAACGGTTAGAGCCAGGCATGATAATAAAGAGGAAAACATCAAATTAAAGATTAAAAAGGAAAAGACAGCTTGAAATATGTGTTCCTCCACAGAGGATAATGATCAAATTTATACCTTATGGAAAATTTGGGAAGATGGGTTTCACCAAGAACAGGTGGCTTTGCTAGATCTACCTCTGGCAAGGCAAGCTCATGAGAAGGCCTCTCATCACTAACATCTTTAAGCTGATAACTATCTGAAGGACATAAGGGATCTGGTGGAGGGCTTTCAACGGATAACATCTGATGAAAAGCTTCTCTATTCTTGTGCTGTTTTTCAAACAGTCACAAGATTTTCTACTATCTCCACCTCTTAGCCGTATCTCCAACTTAGATTTCAGCATATATAACAAGAATCCCACCCTATATATCTTCTCTTTCTCTTTGCTCTTTGAAACCAAACAGTACAGCAAATCTCAGCACACTACCCAAAAGCGGTAACAGAAGTGAGATCAAGCAAACCCAATAGAGCTTTCGTCCATCAATCAGCCTGCAAGAGTAAGGCAAAAGCACATGAGATCATCATCAGTTACAGAGAAAGACCCAGAAGAAGTAGACAAAACTAGAAGATTCTAGACCCCTTTAGAACGTTATTTTATGTTATGGGAATGAGTTAATTGAAAGCATCTGAGATTAATCAAACCCGATCCAACAAGAAAAGAAAAGAACATAATAGGGAAAAGAATAAGACCTACAAGGCAAAGATATTGTTCAAGTTCAAGTTCATTGAGTGTTATTTTATGTGATGTAATCCCAGAAAATAGACTTGGAAACAGAAACTTTGAGGCACCTTAAGATACTAATAAACTCAACCAACTAATTAATTGCATCTATTAAAAGCAAAATCATAAGGTGATAGATAGGGTTTGATTTTTTTTTTAAAAAGCCCGTAAAGAAGAATTTCAAAGATGAGCAATAAATCTCACATGACTGAGCAAATAAAGTGAACATACAAGACGATGAGAAAAAAATAGAACACGATCTATAAAAATATCAGGAAAAGACGAAGATTTATGGAGAAGAAAAAACTGAAAGAACCCAACAAAACCAAAACTCTGGGCTTCCTAGTGAACAGTCGAATTTACCAGATGGACCAGATTTTAAACTCCCAAGTTAGAAGAAGAAAAAAAAACAAGCTATAAAGTAAAAAGGTCAAAAATTGAAGGTACACAGATATTAAAAAGCACAATAGAAAAACAAGATCGTGAAATCACAAAGGAGCTTCAACGCTTGCTTCCAAGAGAAGAACAAAGAACACCAATGAAAAGAAAAACCCATCAAAACGATAGCGGAAGAAAATAGAAGACTGTAGAAGAAGAGAGAGACCCAAAAACCAAAGAAATCGAAGATACAATCGTGTGCAGACCAGACCCTCAGCTAGCTTCTGAAGCTCTTAAAATTATTATTTTTCTTTGAAGAGAGAGAAAGGGGAAGAAATGGGAGAAAATGAGGTCATTGAAGAAGACTAATAAACAAAGGAAAGAGTAATAGAGAAGTGAGAGAGAGAAATAGAAAATAGCACCACCCACTCACACATCAAAAGCGGTATCAGGTTCTCTCTTTCTCTCTCTTCAAAAAAGCAGGTTTATACCATTTAATCACCCACGATTCACCTCCCCAATCTGTGAATATGCGTTTAAGCGACTCGGACTTAGAGATATAGAAAGATAAAGTAAGAGAG
The DNA here is from genome assembly GCA_037013495.1 of Hippophae tibetana. Taxonomy (NCBI): domain Eukaryota; kingdom Viridiplantae; phylum Streptophyta; class Magnoliopsida; order Rosales; family Elaeagnaceae; genus Hippophae; species Hippophae tibetana. Next base: position 14,189,233 of record CM072804.1, read on the forward strand.
ACATAATAGTCGAATACTAAGCACTTGTGTGTGTGATTGTGTTTGTGGGAAGAAAAGTGTTTTTTAGAGTCTACAAATACAAAAATACAAAGCTGTCCTATCTTATACCTACCCTACATGGCTACAATCCATGCCCTCTTCTGATATTATATGTATTTTCGTTCATTATTTTAGTAGCTGATATTTTTCCTGATAATTATATTGTTAAACTTACTTTTACTTTTATTTACGCACAATATATTTAAATATAAATACGTGAAATTATTATTTGATAATAATCAAATGAAAATTAGCAATATTGTTAGACTGTTTTTTAAAAAAAATGTATTAATAATGAGAAATGGACATGAAATGGGTGGGGCTGATAGGTGATGGCCTGATGGGAAGGCTTTTGCCTGAAATGTCGGTTTTAGTCATCTATCTCTTTGTATTTTCAAAACTTTTTATTTATTTTTTTAATTGTTTGCCCCACTAGGCGACAAAACTCAACCTGTTTACAATTATCACTCCTGTAGAAATGTAGAAATTAGTCTATAATATGAAATTATAAATATCATAAATTTTCATATATTTTAAAGAAACAGTCTGTATATATTTGAAAAAAAATTCAAGAAAATCCATTTTTTTGAGTAATTTTTTTTAATCGCCTAATTTTAAAAAATATTTATTAATCTTTTTACTTAAAAAAATGCTCATTAATTTTTTATTATTATAAAAAAATCACAAAAAAAATACTTGAATATTTTCATCATTTATTCTACTTTATCAAACAACAAAAAAATACAAACATAATTGATAAATGTATTGACGTATTTTATTCTCACAATATGATTGAAATATCTTTCATAATTTTTATTTATTTTTAAATAAATTTAAAATTATTAAATATCCCTTTTTACACTAATTAAAAAGATTTTTAAAGATTAAATAACACATTTTGTATAAAAAAAATGAATGATGTATCCTTCCATCTTATATATTACAAGTTTTTATATTATCATAGTAATTAATTCTATATTAAATAAAAATAAATTTTATTATAATTATATTATAATTTATAATATAAAAAAATAATGATTTTCAAATTAAGTTATAGTTTTAACTTCCTAAACTTACATACTGGTTACGAGAATTGATTTTTAACTTCGTGATTATTTCAAAATTTTGAGTTACCCAATTTTTTAGGAGCGCTATAATAAAAGTAACATCTAAATGATATGTTATGATCCTTTTCATAAGATAAAATTAAATTATGAAATAATCTGATGCCATTTTTGCCAATATTTGGTGAGGAAAACTATAGAAATTTGTATTACTAGCTGGCTCATAATCCATACTTAATAAAAAATGGAATAAAAACTTGTGATTGTTGTATGATTTGATAGCAAATTTCATGTATAAAAATGTAATTAATGTTATTCAATATAATCATAAATTTTAAATAATCAAAATTAATATTTAATATTATAAGGTTAAATGTAATTAATACAAGGTTGTAGTATCATAAAGATGCCTTGAATTAAAATATTTATGTGAATTAACCCTTTAAATTATAAAATATATCATTTAATTTCTAACAAATTATTCTCACCATATTTAATAATTATATAATAAAAGTTTATTTTGTAGCAAAAAAAAATATAATAAATGAAGAAAAGAGCTTTCGTGAATGGAACGAAGAAAAAAAAAGGAGAACTTTTAGGGGATTAGGTTATTGGCTTTTGGGTTTAATTAGGGGTATATTTGAGATAGATATTAACCCCATTTTCTAACCACAATTTAGCCTTTAACAAACAAACAAAATCATTCTTATTCTTCCTTATTCACTAGTAAGGTAAGTATTGATAAATAAAATTATTTTATTTAAGATATTAATAAAGAATATACTTTTACCTTTTTTTATCTTTTTACAAGCATAAAATTTTTTATAACACATTCTTTCTAAAAAAAATTGATTGATCTGTTTATTTTAATGTAATAAATATATACATATTTTTCTCTTAATAATAATAATATATTATCACGTTATTTAAATTTAAGAAAAATTTGTTTTTTACTTTCCCTCGTGCTCTTCGACTATATACCAATTTTTTACCGCCCACCACCCAAAGTCCTTCTCTTTCTATGCGCAATTTGCAAAGTAGAGCGTCATTGTTGGGAAAATATCTAGTGCCGCTTACCCCAGGATTGCATGATACGCTCACAATGTAACTGTGCGTGAATATATTATCGGTAATTTAACATAATTTTATTTTTAATCATTTAAATATAATTATTTTCTTATAATATTATAAGATTTTTTTCTTGAAGATATTAAAAATAAAATTATACGAAGAAGATTATTACATTCAATTAAATCATATATTATAAAGGTTATAAAAATATCATTTATTATATCGTTTATGTCATTTAATCTCTTAATTAAAAAAATAAAATAATTAATGATAAATTATATTATTTTAAAAAAAATTCTATTAAAATTTTATCATTTTATGTCTAATAATTAGACGTCATAATAATAAAATGATAATTGATATGAAATGTTTACAAAATACTTGTTTTAATATTTAAGATATTATTTAAATATTTTATTGATTTTTTTTAATTCTTATTAAAAGACAAAATATATATTTAAATAACTTTATGTTTGAATATTATTTTTTTATTTTTTAAACAATATCATATGAAATTTTACTTTTATTTTTAATCATGTTTTAATTAGTTAAAAAATATTTTAATAAAAAATTATTAAAATAATATAATTTATTTGATCTATTTTTCATAATTAAAAGAATACATTATATCATTTATGATTCAAGAGATTAAATAAAACAAATAATATAATTTAATCTAATGGATGTTTATGATACCACACTTTATTATTTAATAGGTTTTTATTAGTGATTTGATGATAAAAATAATTATAATTAAAGAGATTAAATAATAGAAATAACATAAACTAATTTAAAGGATATTTATGTTACCTCACTCCATTATTTAATAGGTTTTTATGTGATTCTATTAATAATTTTATTTGATGATAAAAAAAAATTAAGTTAAAAATTAAATCATATAATAATATCGTTCCATAGAAAAAGAAAAATAGGCTTCTATTTTATCTTCAGGCTTCGGCAGTTGTTATAATTTTGGTTATATGATTGATAGGTATTAGGTAGTTATGTGAATTTTTATTTTATTTTTTGGGTCAGCAATTATGAGATATTTTATTAAATAATTTATCATATTATTACGTGAATATTTCTTTGGTTACCAAATTTTGGTGCAACTTAGCAGGCCGAATTGTAATATTTAATTACATTTTTTCCTATAATTTAACTATGTAATGTTTAGAATTTTAAGAATTTTTATATCACATTTTAGTTCCTTTTCTTTTTATTTAAATAGCGTGTTCTTTAACTTTTAGATGGAGGCGTTTTGGTAAAAAATTAGGATAATAATTTGTATTGTGTTATTATTATAATAAAATGATATAAATTGTTTATTTTATTTTTATTATTAAATATTTATTAGTATTATTATTGAATAATTTTTTTTATTAATATGACAATAACAATTAAATTACGACTACACCTGAAAAAAAAATTACCATAAAATTTATTTTAGGGATGGGCATAATTGGACATTTGGACTTTAGATTTATAAAACAAAATAAAATTGAATCATAAAACTTTACGAGGAAAGAAAAAAAAAAACCATACTTAACATATACATTGCCCCTGAAATACAACTCCTCCTTCTCTCTTGCAAAAGCACACAATTATCACAATTTTTTTGTCTCCGCCTGAAGGTAACTCCATTACTGCCCTAACCTTAATAAATCTCAAAAACAGAAAACACTCTTAAATATAGTAGTAATTTGGATCAATTAGCTGTAGAAATCGATTAACTTATAAGTCTTGAACCACCAACATTAGTAAGGAAATGAAATTATTCTAAATGAGCTGGAGGGTAGATTAGGATTCTTTTTCTTAACTTATTTATAATTATTTTTAAAATTCAATTATCTATTTTACATCATTATTTAAAATTATTAGTAAAAATAATATTTTAATTAAAAATATATGATTTAGATTTGAAAATTAAAAATTAAACGCAATTACAAAATCTTTGGGTTCGACGTGAAAGGAAAACGGTGAAAGTTGAAAGGGAAGGGATGGGTGTGGGTAGTGGGCAGGTTATGAATGTGGTTTTTTTTTTCATTTTTATTATTATTTTATTTTATAGATAAAAGTTTTAATTATGCATACACAGATGCACTTAAAAATCACATGCTAAACATTTAAAACGAATCTTATAATAATTTTGTATATAATTTAATTATTTATGAGATTTTACTTTTAATTTTTTAAAAAATATATGTTTTTTAATATAAAAATATATGCATTATTTTTGAAGAGTTAAAAAATATATATATTATACAACTAAATTAATTTTTTATTATACTTTATCTAAAAATTAAAAAACTAAAAATATAATTTATCAATAGTTAAATATTATTTGAACTCAAACCCATAAAAATATCCTGAATAAGTCACATCCATTAGAATAATAAATTAATTTATTATTTTTTAATTGAATTATTATATTGTTAAAATATATTAACTATTCTACTAACAATAAAAATTCAAATTTGAAAATAAATTTGTAATATGCATAACAAACACAGTTATAACATCAATATCTTATTTAAATTTTTGACTAAATTATTTGATTGATGGGGTTTTTAATAATATAAATAGTTAATTTAAGGATGGATTTGTTTTTCAAATAATTATTATAAACCCAATATCAAATCTTTCTTCATTTAATAAAAAAACTTAATTATCTTTTTTTTAATATATATTTTTAATTCAAAAAATAATTATTATTAAAAAATAGATTAGTAACTTTAATATTTGCCTCCGTTAAAATGAAAAATAATCTCAATATTCAAAGGAAGCACATTGGAAAAAAAGAAGAAATTTTGATTCCAGCACCAATCTAAAAAGTTTAATTTCCATTCCGTTATGCTTAGCAGCTAGCAACTTAGCATTGTTGTAATATAGGTAACCATACAACGTTTGCGCACTCCATTCAACAAATTCTTCATCATAACTCGCTAATTGTCTAATATTAAAAAAATAATGATAGGTACCACTCAAATAAGTAGTGATAGTGGCATATAATACTTACATATAAAATTGCGTTAGACAGTAATACAAATTTTATTAATATATTAAATTTTTATTTCTTACATAAATTACATAAATATAACTATTTAAATTAATAATAATGGTTTGTAAAATAAGAACTAAAAAGCCCGATGCTAACGAAATATACATTGTTATATAAAAATAACATTTATTGAATCTATCGTATAATAAAAATCATTTAATTCTTATATCGTATTATTTGCTCCATACTCGTCTATTAACATTACATTATGTTGCACATTTATGTAATCTTATTTTACATTAATATGTAATATATTTACTATGTGTAACCCAAATTTGAAAAGATTTGAACATCCATTGTAAAAAAACTTCAACCAACATTTATAAATTTATATAAAACTCATGCGTTGATTTCTGAAACAAAATAAGTCGTTAAATTCACTAATTTTGTAAAGCGCTCACATCCTCAACGAGAATACACGCGTATTATTGACACAATAATAACTTCTTGGCCAATGACGTTCACTTATTTACCAAAATCTTAACGTGTTTTACTCATATGTAATAGAAAATAATTGAAAATGAGAATAAATATGAATTAAATAATATAAAACTTATTTTTTTATTCATTAAAAACCTATGAAAAATCAAAATAATAATATTAATTTAATTAAGTGTCTTTTTAGAAGTAATAAAATAAAATATTAAAATAAGGAATAATTTTGTAATTAAATTTCAAAAATAAAATCAATGAAAATGACTAATAAATTTAAAGGACTCTTATTTTTTTAATATACAGATAATTCACCTAATTATCTGATAATAAAACTCATTTATCTTTTGTTTTAATTTAAATATTCGAATTAAATCAAATATTGTTTTTTCAAAAAAAATCAATTTTAATAAGAAGTAAATGTGGGTTCGATTTCGATAGACGATGTAAATTGATTTTAATTCATCTACTATTAAATTCAATTTATATTTTGTAATAATGTATAAAGCTTAGTGATTAAATCTATTATTAATTAAGTAATAATTCGTTGATTTTTGACATATTATTAATATTACTTTTCACTTTATTACTATGGATTTAAATTTTATTCTTAATCATATATATAATATTTTCTTTATTTAATTAAAAAAATTGAATTTAGAATGTCTCTAAAAAAAGTGAGAAAAGAAGTAAACAAGAAAATATGAATAAAAAATACTATTTTTTCTCATTTTCTTTCCTTAGGAGAACGATCAGTTTAACTCATCAAGCACCAAGGCCCTCGTATGCAGCACACGGATACACGCATTGATGTCATCGAATAGAACCTCATATGAAGTTGTTATTTCCCAAGCTATAATTAAGCTCTTTCTTTCTTTCTTCTTCTTCTTTTTTTTCTTTCCAAAGAGTAAGAAACATAAGCAATAACAAAAACATTACAAATTAAGAAAAACATTAAAAAAAATATTTATTAAAAGAAAATCCAAAGAACTAAAGCAAAACCAACAACATAAAAGACTCAAAAACAAAGATAGCAAAAAAGAAAATAAACTCGAAGGATTAATTCCATCACAGTAGTAAAGAAATTATCCCAAGAATCAAAAGACATCACCTATGTAGCACAAATACTAGTAACAAAATATACCAAGAAAAAATTCCAAACCCTCAGTGTTACCTAGCTAGTCTAGGCAAAAAATTTAAACTCAAAGGATGTAGACACAACACACAAAACACCTAGTAGCTAGAGAAAAGCCAAAATACTCAAACAGTCTCTAAACAAAAACTAGAAAAACAAACTCAAATAAAAAAAAAGGCAGCAAAACCAAAATAAACAAAAAAATCAACTACCTATAAGAAGTTCATCACCTCCGAAGCAACACAAAAAGATTTTCCAAAATCATCCCAAAACCTTATCTAGCCAGCCAAAATATTAATGGTTTTGTTCGTATACTCCACGCGATTGACAAGTGATGAATAAAATATTCGAACAACATGTTTAAATTAAAAAAAAAATTAATTTGATCTGTCTTATTCGGATTGAAGTGGATTAATAAATTATGCATTCATATTGAATTCGATTTGAAAAATATACAATCTATTTAAAAATATATTCAGATTAATATATTTTATAATCCTTATAATTTAATCTAAACTAAATTACTATTAAATTATAAATAAATATATATTTTTATTTAATAAAAATTATATTTAAATATTAGATATATTATAATTATATTAAATTATTATTTTAGCTTAAATATAAATATAAATGTTAAATTTTTTTATAATAATTTAATAATTATCTAGACATACTTTTTATTTTTTTATATTCTTAGTTTTTACTATAAATAATAAATTTTGATGCAAATGTACAAATTTAAAATTTAAATGTTATGTACATCGTGTTTTATATATGAAAATAATTTATAAATAAATTTTAACATCAATTTAACCTTATTTGATTTGAAAAAATTTGATCTGTTTGGATTCAAATTAAAAACTTCAAATCCAATTCGAATTAGATCGAACTCAGATTAACCAAAAATAAATAGTTTTGATTTACTACTCACCCCTACCATTTACCTTTAGATAAAGCATTAACAAAAACTTTACAAGCATTACTTAAAAAAGGCACATCACTAAGTTTTGTCTCTACCTCTTCCTTACTTTATCACTCTACATATCTCCAACCTTTCCACCATATTTATTTTTTACTACTACCAACAATCATATTTTCTTTCCCTCTCTCTAACATTCGAGCACTAGTCCTTTCTTTTCCACCATACTTTCAAAACCAAAAACAAAACCATCAGTTGTTTTTTTTTTATATCTCCATTTCTTATGTGCAAAGAAACTGTCATATTCATATCAAATCGAATCCATTTTCCATGTTGAACATATTTTCTCCCAAATTTGATACGTACATCACTCTAGATCTCATAGAATAGACTTTGATGTGTGATACGATCAAAGTAATAACAAAAATAAGGGAGCCTCTCATACTTGAATTCAACCCAAACATAATCAAATTTGAAAGGAATCTAAGTATATTGAACTAAAGCTTTCTCAATACTAAAATTAACTCAAACCCTCAAAGATCTCATAATGAGAATTTATCAACCTCAACATGACTTATAATTCTTCTAGAAATAACCTCAAGCTCTAATCTATTAATTAAAAGATCATGTATCTAGATCCATATTGGAGTGAACCTAAATAACAACAAGGATGGAGACATACCTAGAGTAACCTCTACACATCCATCAAATTATTTTCAAAACTCCAAGGTGCTTTTCCAAGCACAAAATCCATTTTTACTATAGACGTGAAACAATGCATTGATATTCATCGATTTTTGAGGGACAAGTTAAGTGTAATCGCATGGTCAAAACCTCCCTTCTTAATCCCAACTAAATCCCCAAGATTAATAATGAGATTGATTTGATCTATTTGAGCACTAAAATTTTCCATTGCAAACACAAGGATTAAGGAAAATTGAAAAGAGAAATCAAAACTAAGGAGATTTTAGGCAAACAATCCAAGAGAGAAAAAATAAAATAAATGTATCAAAAATATGAGGAAGAGTTGAAAAAATCAAAACAAAGATAGGAAAATACCAACACCAAGTTGGGAGAGGAAGCTCTAGAAAGAAATATAAAAAAACTCTCTAGGGAGATAATTCAAGAAAAGGATTAGTAAATTATTATTGTAATTAAACCTTTGTTATTTCAACATTATTTATACTATTTAGAATTTAAACCATTTGGACAATCTATATTATGTCATCGAAACCATGCAATATCTAATTAACGAAGAATATGTAACCTAATAATTTTAAGCTATAATATTTTAAAAAAAACTTGAAAAAGAAGATTGATATGTAATAAAAGCTTGTAATTTCTTTTCTCACGGTATAAAGAAAAATCTTTGATTTGAAAATGATAAAATTTAAGGATATTATAGCTTTATTTGGCACCAAATTTGATAAAAATTCATCCAATATATATGAAGAATAAGATTATATGTCTCTCACATCTACTTTTATGTATAATTTAAAAGAAAAATTATAATTTGAATTTATTTGATTATTTCTTAAAAATTATGGTATCAATTAGACCCAATCTAAAAATAACATAATTAAACACTCATTTTTATTGATAATGGGATTAATTCATCCATCCACCCTTTTAAAAGTAACACCTATTAAAGTTAATATTTAAAAAAAGAAGATAAAATAACGTCCTTAAAATTTGAAACAATAAAATAACATTTTAATAATATTGAAAGGTTTTAATTAATTAGAGTTTAATATTAAATAAACTTAATTTATTAATTTCTTAAAGTAAATTACATTCAACTCGATAATGTTCAATGTAAAAAATTTGTATTGGGTATTTTTATATTGTAAAAATATATATACTTGATGTAATAATTATATTTTTTATATAAATTTTCAATGATACTATAAATATTATTTTTATTTTTTATATGTAAATAGTTAAATTATTTTCAAGTTTAAATTCAACACATATTGAATTATTCACAAACAATAAATATATTTTTATTTTATATTTCAATTTTATTTTAAAAGAAAGGACATATTTAATCAAAGTCTACACACTAACATGCTTAGGGTTAGAAGTGTTCATTTTTGAGTTGATTTGATCTATAACCTAAACAATCAAATTCAACACAATCCAATTTAAATTGTACTATTTTTTCATTATGTTTGAGTTAGTTTAAATTTAAAATTTGCATAATCAATTCATTATAAATTATATGTATTTTTGAATTTAATTTTTTTATAACTTAATTTATTTAATAAAAAATATAATAAAACTATTTTTTTTTCTATCCATACTTATTCTCCATTTTGTCTTAATCATAAAAGTTGGAGCTTGAAGTTAAACGATAGCTTGGAGTTTGAATGTGTACTTGGAATCGGAGCTTGGTATATGGAAGCGTAATTGTTGAAAATTATTATATATTTTGTATTTTGAAGGATTTTTTTTAATATATTTCTCGAATAGATTAATGTATTAAAATTATTGAATATTGATATAAGGTTTACTATATAAAATTATTTAGCATTATTATTTATGCTTTTATATATATTCTATCAGAGTTGGAGTTTTCTCATGGTAACATACAGGTTCTTCTTCTTTGTATTGTTGAGAAATGCTTACTTATATAGTGGTATATATAAATACAAGTTATGCATTTCTTTCTTTTTAAGTGCGTTACCTGGTAAATTGTCTGTAGTTGTTTGTAATTGAGTAATATTAATACTTTTCCTTTTCCTTGCAATGTTATGTACAAGAATGCTTAGCATCAAGCATTAATGAACCCATTTTTTGGATACTCATTTGTTACATTTTTAGATATCATATAAATACGTATAAATTATGTTATTATTTATTTAATAATATTTAAATTAAACATTTATTTATATATGAAATTTATGCTTAAATTCATACGAAATTAAATAATAAATACTTGTATAATATCTTTGTTATTTGAAATTTATAATTGAGTAAGTGGTTTCTATTTATTTATTGTTTGAAAAAACAAAAATATTTTTAGTTTATAATTTTAATCAATTATTAAAGCATAAAATTTTATGTTATAATTGTTTAGTTATAAAATAAATATTTTTTAAATAGCAACAAAAAAATATATTAGAACACAAATCATATCTATCCAATCTAATTTAAAGTGCTCATTTTGATTTGATTTTATAGGTTTTATTGAATATAATAGATTCTTACTTTTTAAGAACGATATTATTAATTTACTCATTATTTTAGCTCAAATACAAACTAACACATTATGCATATACCTAATTAAAGTATCAATATTATCACAATGAAAATTAATGTTATTATAAGAATATTTTAATAATTATAACATTATTTAATATTAATAACACTAAGATATAATAGATATAATTAATATTAAAGATAAAATAAATATTTTATATATTTTTATTTTATAAATAATAAAAATTATTATGATAATGTTAATATCATCGTATATAGCATTTAGGTATTATCTTTATAATTTAAATACATGATGAATTAAATTATATATTTTATTAATAAAAAATATTAAAAAGAAAAAAAAAGCATCATTAGCCTCTCCTGACTCTATCCCCTCCCTCTGTTTTCCTCTTCCTTTCTCTGTCTCCTATTTATTATTTCTCTCTGATTTATGCTATATCTTTTACTTATTTTTAATTATCTCTCAATATTTTATTTTTTATTTTTTATTAATAAAATGATTATTCATGAAGAGAAGAGGAGAGAGAAAAATAATGAAGTAAATAAAAGAAAAAAAATTGTTAGTTTTTTAATGATTTTTATAAATAAAATATTAACTTCATTAATCATATTTTTAAATTATAAAATTATTAAAATTTATTTTAAAAAATATAAAATTAAAATATATGAATTATAAAATTACAAAATTAGAATAAACACGCACCCATAACACATCTTTCACTGTTCGTAATTCCTATTGCCGCAATTAATGCACATACTTCAATATGATTGATACTGGGAGAGCCAATCAAAATGCTGACCTTTCCTCTCATTTTCATTTTTAAAATTATATAAAATAACATCTGACAACAAATATTTAAAATTATAAAATAATATTTTTACATAATTTAAAATTTTGTAAAAATAAAAATAAAATAAATAAAGTTTAATTTGCATTACATCTAATTAAATGCATTTATTGAGAAATTTATAAGTTAGAGATTTTTTTTTATAATAGGCACAGTTATTAGAAGACCTGTTTTATGGAAATGTTCATGCATTGCATCCATCCTTTGCCCCAAAACAAAACCGATGTGGTGACAATTTTCTAGCGAAAAGCAAACACTACTTTAATAAATATTAATTTTTAGATCCGTATATCTATATATTTAATAAATATATAATAATATTAATTATTAAATTATTATTATTATTTTCTAATTTTTTATTTTATAAAATAAAAAAAACTTTTAAATATAAATTTTTAAATTACTTATATTATAATTAAAAAAATGATGTTAAAATGTTTTTATAAAATAGTTCACATAAATACTCTTAAAATAAATAACTAATTTATTGGTAATTTTGATGATAAATAAATATAATTAATTATCACAATATTAATAATAATTAAATAACTTTATTAATAAATAAATCAAAGTCAGATATGAAAATAACTTATAAACTTATTAATTAATATTTTTATTATTTAAGAAGTTACCTTATATGAATAATATACATGACTTGATTGTATTTAATAAATATTTTTTGTTTAAAAATATTTTATATTAATTAATTATTCTTTTTTTTTGTATGAGATATAATATGATTTTGATATAAAAATTATTTGTTAAATAAAAATATAATTCATTTATAAATGAATTGAACAAACATTTATTAAATGAGTAATCATAAATTGTAAAAAATATTACTCTTAATTTAATGAAAATAATTAAATTATATAAAATAATTATTCATAAAAAAATATTTATTATATAGATATTTTGTTATTTATTGGTGCAAAAGAACTAACAAAAAGTTAAAAAAAACCTTAAAAGATGCATTTATTATATGAATTTTTTTGTTATTTATTGGTGTAAAAAAGAAAAAGAAAAAATAAAATTTTACTTATTAAATAAATAATCATTAACTATATGTTTTATTACTTTTAATATAATAAGAACAATTATATTATATAAAAAAATTATTATATAAACATTTTGGTATTTATTAGTACAAGTAAATAATAAAAAGTAAAATTAAAATATATTTATTATATAAACTTTTTTGGTATTTATTGGTGTATAAAAACTAAAAAAGAAATATAGTTTAGTTCATAATTGAATTAATCGAACACTCATTAAATGAATAAACATGAACTGTATGAACTTATTACCCTTAATTTAATAAAAATAATTACATTATGTAAAATAAATACTCATAAAAAATATTTATTATATAAACAGTTTGATATTTATTGATTTTAAAGAATTAACAAAAAGTAAAAAAAATCTTAAAAATATATTTATTAATATAAAAAGTAAAAATAAATAAAGGTGAGATTTGTTCATCCCCAAACATCCTCCCCTTTTTTTTTATGTATAAACAAACTCATAAGCCATTTTTTGGTTGATAATTTTGAATTATTTTTATTTTGATATTTTTTAACCTTATTTTTAATTAAAATATATTAAATATTATTATTTAAATTAATAATATATATTTTGATCAATTTTAATAAAAATTAATACCCTTAAAAATATTTTAATTTATTAAGATTATTATTAAATATGTATAAAATATATATTAATAATTTAAATAAAATTATTTTATATACCATGGTTGAATATATGAATAAAATAATGCCAATTTATTTATATTATTCTCCTTCAACTTGCAAATCGTCTGACAATATATTTTGTTTAAAAAAAAATACTCAACCTTGTGTTAAATATGAATAGCATGTTTAGTCTAAATTATTATAGATAAGTAGTCTAATTTAGACTACGATATCGATCACAAATTAATAGTTGATTACATTTAAAATCGATTTGAAAGCACGCGACGAACAAATTAACTTCAAATTGGCTAAAATTTAAATCTTTAAAAATAACAATACTACTTACATTTAACAATATTAATTGGTAAATTAAAATGATTTTATTCAAGATATATAGAATAAAAGTAAAAAAAATAAAATGAAAGCTAATTTTTTCAAATATCAAAATTTAATTGAGAAGTCACAAAACAAACACGTTTATTGTGCAAAAATAGCCTCTCAAATTTTATGTTTCAATTAGTTTATTATTCTATCTATTCTTTTTTTCAATGTTATATTTACTATTATTCTTTTTATTTATAATAATAAAAATATCATTTATGTGCATGCTCTATACCTAGACTTAAACATTTTCCTTAATTGTTGTAAATTTAAAATAATAGAAATTACATGACCAAAAAAATATGAACTAAGAACTAAATTATTATATAATTAAAAGAATATAAACTAAATTATTTAATTTTAAAAAATAAAGATTAAATTAGGTATTTACCTGGATCACCAGGATTGTTATAACTTAGTATTTATTAGTAATCATCATTGAATTTAATTCAATATATACACATTAATTACCTTATTTAAAGTCACTTTAACTTTTAGCAAATTTTATATGCATAAAAAATATGATTAAAATAAATCATTTATTATAATATACTAATTTTAACTAAGATAACACTAATGTATCCAAATTACAAATAAATATAACCACGGAACACTTTTCCCACGTTAAAACTCCTTTACACTACCATCCATTTTCTCATTTTTAAAAATGGCCTGTCCAATTCTATTATACGCTAGTTTGACTTTAGGTCCCTCCATTAATTTTTTTTTATTTAAAAAAAAAAAAGACTTTAAGTCCCTCTAACAGCTAGAGCCCAGTGCAATGACCCCGGTATTTTATTAGTGTCTTTTCACAAATGCTCATAGATTATCAGCAAAATAAATTATTATTTTTTAAAAAAAAGTAAAAAATTGATAAAATGCTCCTCAGATTTATTTCAATGGATTAAATATTAAGAAAAAAGGAAAGCAAATCTCTTAAGAGAAGATTTTAGAGTTTATTAGTCATTTAAATAAAAATATATATTTTTATAAAAAAAATAAATTTTTTTGTCGTGTTTTTATTAAAAAAAGAAATTTTAATAATATACTTAACATTTCTCTTATACTCAAAACTAACAGAACTAAAATTGATGTGAGATTTATAAATATGGTTGGATTTTTTTTATAATATTTGTTTTCATTAAAATTGAATTTATTTCAGAAAAGTTTACCATATTTGTTCCAATCAATTGGGTTTAATTTTGGGTATTGATTTAGAAAGTGGGACTGAGATATGGTGGCTTGTGGTAAAGAAGAAATATTTCTCTTTTTTATTTTGAAAAATAATATTTACGAGGATCAAAAATATTAATTTTATTTATTAATTTTTAAAATACATTAACTTCAAAACCTAATATAAAATTACACTTTTTTATTATAATATAACTTTTTATGTGACCCCAAGTATTATTCAAGATGATTTAAATCTCAAAGGTATCAATGAAGTTTTTTTTTTTAAAAAGACCATAAAATGATGAAAAGTGAAAAAATGTATATTCTGAAATATAATATTATTATTTACTTAATGTAATTATAAAATTATTATTTTATTAAGATTAAAAATAGAATTAAAATTGAAAAATAATTCCAAATATATTTTGGTTTGGTGGTTGTATAATGGGAGAAATGAAAATTTTATCACTTTTAAATGAATTCATGTAATTATTATGTAATAACTTTAATTAAAATATTAACTTTTACATCACTCCTTATTTTCCTTAAAAGCAATGAGACAAAAGAGCTATATTTGTAACCAACTGTGGACTATTATAGCTGTTCATACTAAATATTAATGCTCATAAATATGTGAGTTTTTCTTAACATGCAGTAAGGTTAAGACATAGTTTAACATTGTTAATAAATTTCATATTTTAATTATTTTATATATTTTAATGTTATAAAAGAATTTATTTTACAAGATCATTATCTATTAGATTTTATATTTTTTCTTTATAAAAATATGAGACTAGTTAGGTGATTTTAAACTACTCATTATTTAAATTGTTGTTTATAATTGTTTTCGTCCTTTACTTTTTTGAATATTAATGAAACATTTTATTTTTATAAAAAAAAAGGGCTAGAGTGATAATAAATGCCATATGATACACATGTATAGCGGCAATTAGATAGTTAATATTTAATTTTGTAAATAACTCAAATTATTGACCACGTACGTACAGACAAAAAGAGAAAAATTAACTGTGAACAGTGTTTGGTGACACACGAACTAACATAGTAATGTTAAAATAAGTCATATTCTCCTTTTACCCCACATACATATATATATATATTTGAGTCTATCATTAAACTTTAATGAATATTTATTTCACAACTAACATCACTTATTAAACTAATTAAATGTGAATACGAACTCCATTTTTATTATAACATTATCAAGTTTTATTTTAAAAATTCTCATGTGTTTTAGATTTCATGAATAATTGTCGACAAAATTTATCTTCTAATTACTTATAACTATTTTTTATTAATAAAATATTTATTCAATATAAAAAATTATTATTTAACCTTAAGCATATATTTATTAATTCGTAATAAAAATTAATCATAAATAAAATCGAAATAAATATTTTTTAATTAATTTATAATTAATATATTAATTAAATTTTATTTAATTCATCGTTATTTTTTATGAAAAATTAAATAATAAAAATTTAATCAAATAAATTTTAAATCTAAGCTAAAGTTATATTATAAATTTTAAATCTTGCTTTAAGGATTTTTTGAAATATTATAATTTTTTATTTATATTAAAAAAATTAAAATTAAAATTAAAATGAAAATGAATCTTACAGAGCTGAAAATAAAATTTAAAGGGATTTGAAAATATGAGAGGGATTTGAAAAACATTCATTTTCCTTTATCTATTTTTATGAAGTAATATTAAAAATAAAGTTAATTCCTTTTATTTTCTTTCTTCTTCACGATTAGTAAACACACGTTACACGTATCAGAAAAATTGTCAGCGTTCTGAATTAGCTGTGGACTTTGTTGCCAATAGTTTTTTTTTTTAACCGAATAATTATCTTTTTCTCCTATAGTTTATTAGATTTTTAACCGAGTAAACCATTATAGTTTGTTGCATACGAAATAAATTAATGGGGTACGTTCAAGATTATTTATGAAAATGTATGCATAAATTTAATTTTTTTTATGTCTCTCACATGTGTTTAATAAATAATGGATGTCTCATTTAACAAAATAAATAATATTAAAAATATATAAAGTTATATATATTTTTATACCATACTATTTATCTTATGATAAATTATAAAATCATCTTAAAAAATACTAAAAAATGATTCATTTTTCAACGAATACAACAACGAATACAAATTTATAGTATTTTTTATAAAAATTATCCAAAATTATTTGATTTTCAGTAATATTTTATTTTTTATTAAAATTACTTAGAGATAAAATTTATCATAATAGTGTTAAATCTTAACTCAAACCAATTTTGATAAAAATAGAAATTGTTATTATGTATTGATCTGATGTCAAAAGGTATTTATTTAGTATAAGAAGACTTACTAACACATCCAATGTCGTAATAAATCTTATTTTGAAGTCATTTTGATAAACAATAAAATACATGTTAAAGTATTTGCCTGGGATGTAAAGATGTTGGTCTAATAAGTGAAGGCTTATTATACTAATAGTATTTAATGTCGTCATAAGATTTATTAACTTAACTCGAATCAATTATGTTTAAAAATAAATATGTCTAACTCAAATATCTTACTAATTTAATAAATCATTTATTTTTTATAATAATAATAAAATAATTATTTTATCCATCTTAATTTACAATAAATGCAATTTTTACCTTTTTTTGATAAAATAAAATAAATTTTATGTGTATATTTTTAATATAATATGAGATTTCTCAAATGTTTTTCACGTTAAACATGAGTAAAAGCTTAGCTTTCTCAAAGTATACAAATATAATAGCTTTTCGTTAAACTATATAGGTTTTGTTACTTTCATAATTTGATTGTTATTAAAAAATTGTACCAAATCTTATCATTTATTAGTCATATAATCAAATTTATAAGGATATTTTTTAAATAATAATTTTAATAATATTATTCATAATTGTTATTAAATTATATGAAAGATAAATAATTATAAATAATTTTATGAATTTTATTACATAATTATTATGTGATAAAATATAACTTATTTTTAATCAATAATTAAAATAAATTTTGATGAAAATAATATAATTTATTTAATTAACTAAAAAATTATAAAACTTTTGCAAATTATTTGTACAAACTACAACACGTTTCCACCCTTTATATATCATGAAGAGTATTAATAATACTCCCTACTACATTCCACGACTTTTTTATTAGACATGTGTCATTTGTTTTAAAATTAATTTTTATTTAAATAAAAATTACATTTAAATGACACATGTTAAACGAGTAATTAAAAAAGTGCAGTGGGGAGTGTCATTTCTCATATATATTGAACATGATTTTTTTAACGCACCATTGTTACTCGTACATGTATAAGGAGAATAACTAATCAAAAGTTAAAAAAAAAATGAAAAACGCCGATGTTTGGTCCATGAGTGTGAGCAGCTGCTGCTTCTCTTTCTTTTTTTATTATAATATATATATATATATATATATATATATATATATAAAATATTTATTTTTTATATTAATAAATATTAAAATATTTATATAATTATTCAATTTTATGAATAATAATTCACATCACGAAACAATCATATTTTTTGTGGATGTTTTTCGATGACCACACTATATTATTTCTAATTTTTATTAGTTTTTTATATAAATAAATATCAAAATATTCGTATAATAAATATATTTTATATATTTTTTTATTTTTTATACTAATAAATATTAAAAAATTATATAATAAATATTTTTTATGAATAGTTATTTTGTATATATAATTATTTTTATTATATTAAAGATAATAATTCATAATAATTATATGAGTATTCTATCAATTCATTATGAACAGATTATATTTTTGTTAAAGATCCATGTAATGAATACATTTTTTGAACAATTATTGTATATAATATAATTATTTTTATTACATTGAGGATAATAATTAATATAATTAATGATTACTTATTTAATAAGTATTCGATTAATTTATTTATGAGTAAATCATATTTTGGTTTTAACCAGAATGTTTGATTGATGGTAAAACTGTATTTTTTTAAATCTTTTGTTAGTTTTTTATAACAATAAATATAAAATATTTAAATAATAATATATATTTTTATGAATATTTATTTTTAATGTGATAATTTATATAATTATATATTTAATAAATATTCGATTAAATTACATTATTAATAATTTGAAAAAAGTTGAACTAATTAGAAAGAGTTTTCATTTAGTAATCATGAAAAAGGATTTTATTTAATAACTATAATATTAAAAAAAATTGATTTAGTGCCTTTGAATAGCAACGAGACAAAAAAAATCACATTTTTAACTATTTCATTTGACCTCATTTTAAGAATTTCAACTTAAGAAACTTAAAAAAACCAAGAAAATAGCCATGGGAGCTAGTAGAAAGAAGAAGAAGAAGAAGGAAAGGAGATGAAAATGAAAAAAATATATTTCATTTCTTGACTTTTTTGTATTGGGTTTACAAGAAGAGCAACATATTTAGCGCATGTACTAACCGTAACTATTAGAAAACTTGTAACAACTTCTCAAATAGCCACACTAGAGTGCACTTACTCCATGCTAACTGTCCTGCACTTGCAAGCTCATTCGTATACAATGAAATAGTAGTCTATGAACACTAGGTTATTATTTTTTTAAATTAGAAAAAAAAAAAAAGAATATAACTTCTTCAATATTATTAAAAAATATTTTATACAAATATAGAATCTAACTATTTATAATAAAAAAATCCTTAAAATAATTTATAAAATTTCTATGTAATACATACAATTTTTTTTATATAAAGATTCTTATCTAAAATTCTAATATTACATAAAAATTAAAACTTTAAACAAAATAAATTACTTTCATTTTTCTAATCTTATCCCATATTATTTTTCCATTACCCTTTTTAATTCTTCCTTCAACTTCATCTAATACGAGTTCTTCAACAGTTATCTTGATAAATCTTAAGTACATGATGATCTTGCATAACTAATCAATTCAAAAACAAAATACAAAATCAATCTAGATCTAATCTTCCTAATATAAGATCTGACATAAGAGATTACTAGATTCAATGATATTAGATATTATTCATAAATAAAGTTAAAATTTGAGACGACGAAGAAACCACTCCTAAAGGAGGAGAATCTCCAGCAAAAAGAGGAGCAAAACAGAGAGGTAGCTAGATAAAAAAAAATTAGAGATAGGAAAGAAGAATGTAGAGAGAAGTTAGCAAATCAACGTTAGTTTCTTGCTTATTCTTTTCACTTCAATTTTTAGATTTTACATGATGTATAATTTTACATGGTTTTATTTTTTATCCCTAAAAACACATTTATTTTATACCTTATAAAAAATCATATATTTTTGGAAATACAAAAAAAAAATTATGTTATACAAAAAAAAATATATATATACACCCTATAAAAGAAGTTAAAAATGAAATTGTATTTATAAATTTAAGGATTATTACATGCAATTATTTTCATAGCTAGCAATACATGTATAATCATCGAATAGAGGGCCGTTAGATTAAAGGAAAAAGATCACCAATGTCCTTTAGGTTAAGTATGAAGTGATTATTAATCATTTAAAATAAAGTGATATTTTGTTAAATTGTTATTTCAAAAGTGACTATACAAAAATAAAAAGTATTTTTTTAGTGAAATTTGTAATAAAATATATCTTATTTTATCCATGTAATTAAAATATTATATTCAAATGATGTTAAAATGGAAATTAAAACTAAAAAAAAGAATAAAATTGTAAAAATGAGATATTAAAGTGTTAGAGTTATTGTTTACAACTATAATACCTACTAACAAAGTAATACATGTACCAATCATGTGATAAGTTAGTTAAAAGAATACTAAAAAATTGATTTTTTTTATTATTCTTTTAAAAATAATAGGATAAAAAAATGTTATTTATAAACTATACGATTAAATGACATAAATAACCTAACATAATTACTTTAAGAAAATCTTTTATAGGTAAGTGTTTTATGAAAAGTATGGAAAATGAATTTGGAAATACTATTACAATACCCAATTCATATAATATTTTTTCAGACTAAAAAGAATCTCAAAACAATTTGAGTGAAAAGAAGGATAATTGCGTGATTGCAGTCTGTGTGAGATTGTAATTTTGTAGGGTCAACGGAGGGACATAAGCTAAATCATACGATGTGTCGTTTAATTTTAACATATACTAGCTTGCTAGCTCTCTCAAATTTGGAAATGAAAAGAGTTAGGCACTAGTAATACCGACAATGACCCAATAACACTATTGTACACTTCATTGCAATTTGTTCTCTAATTAATTTTTACAATTTAGTTCCATGTATTTTCAAATGTCCAAAATAATATTTTTTTGGACATGGCACTAAAGACCACAAGACCACAAGATAGTCCGCATTACAATAATCATGAGTCAGTAAAACAATCCATCCATTGCGTGTGACCTCAGGCTCATCTAATCATGTATGGCATGTGTTGGCCTACTTCATAGTTTGAATTACTTACTTGTAGCCATCTAATGGATAGCTCTTGGCCAAACATGAGCTCATTCTTAGCCAACACCAACCATTAATAACAAAGCATACATATTCTTATCTAAGAGGCATAACTTGACACAAACATCAACGCACTTAACTTACCTTATTATGTGTAATTTTTTACTTCAAGATTTTTCATGATAATTAGAATAAAACATGTGTATACATTATTACCAATAAATATGCGATAACACTTCATTATATTAGAATATATCATGTTATTATCACGTATCTTATTGTACGAATATTCTCTTAAATAATTGACATCAATCGTAGAACTATAAAACATAAAGGTTCTTTCTCATCAAAAGAGTTTATACAAATATACAACTCAATAAAAAAAGTGAAACCTATTAAAGAGTTGCCATCTCCGTTAAGACAAAATGTGTGGATAAAGAGGAGTTAGGACTTGATACGTCTATAAAGTGTATCAATAAGAAAGAAATAAGACTTAATGCATATATTATATACGAATGTTAATTAATAAATGTTCAATAAATTAAAAATTGTTCTAACTATTAGAATTTTAGAGATTAACTAGCAAAAATGGATTGCAAAAACAAACAAACTTTTGTGATAAATTAATGGAAATGAGTAGCTAAAATCTTGATATATTTTATTAATTATTTATAAATTTGATCGTTTTTTTTTTCTCTTTTCTCTTAACACTCATGATTATTAATTGATATTATAATAAATTAATAACTATAATTTATTAATCAAAATAAAAGTGACTAATTTTTCAAACTTTATACAAAATGAATTAAATTCAATCAAAAATTCATGAATATGTAATGTTTATATTAATTTATTAGCATACTCCCCAATCATTGGTTAATTCATTGTCAAAGAATTAGCTAGAAAAAAAGAATAGAAATAAGCACAAAGTAACACTAATTAATCATTAATGCAAATTCTTATAAATAAATATTTATAGCAAATAATATAACAAATATAGAAAAAGTTGTGTAAAATGTATTTTAAAAAAACACACATATTATAGTCGGAAGTTTTATTTCCCAAAAATGTCACAAAATAAATGATATAGTTTTTTTTTAACCTTGACATATTGGGTATTTTTTTACTAAAAGAAAGGGTAAAGGTACATATATTTAGGCATTATCTATAATATGATACGTGATAAAATAACTATAAAAATGATAAAATTATTTATTTTTTTAATTTTTTTTTACTACCTATAATACCATAATTAATATTAATATAAATTTATTTACATTTAATATTAATATTAACTAATTATGATTGTAGTTGACTAACCAATAATTAACAAGTTGTTGATTATCATTGATAGAGAGAATGATAAACAATTAAATTACTAAATATATATATATATATAAATGATATCATCTATATTTAATTGAATATATATAAAATTGACTTCCTTTAATATAACATACATAAAAATTAAACATAAATAAAATAATTATATCTATTTAAATATAAATAAATTCAACTTGATAGGTAGATAAAGACGGTGATATTTGTAAACATGGATAATTTGTCAAATTGTTGTACTCTTTTGAGAAAAAGTCTTATATATAAGTGTGCAGAATGTGAAATTTTTATCAACGAAAACAAATTAAACAAATAAAAACAGTGTATGAATGTGAATGCGTCACATTCTCAAAACTTTTAGCTAGACTTTTATAAGAAAGAAATATGATGGTAACGAGCATTAATTTGACGTGGATTATCCACCATCACAAAAATGTGTTTTCCTGTATTGTGGGTCTGGAAAAAAAAAACTGTGTTTTTCTTATCGTAATTGATACAAATATTTCTATAAATTTATTTATAGGAAAAAAATAATCCATCACAAACCAAGTCTCTAATAACAATGCTCTTTGGTCCCTCTAACAATATTAAGTTAAGCTAGAGCAGCATGGCTATACCTCAGTACGACAGGGACGTTCAAGTGTGTGCCATGCATCTCCTTCCTTCTATCTCCTCTGTATGCCTCTTTATCTCAACGGCTTGTTCTTTAATGTAATTAAAGAACTGAGAGAGAGACCTGGTCTATTTGGGAAACCGAAACGAGCTAGTTAAAGAGGTTAATTTCTTTTTTAGATGACTTGATTTAATGTGATTAGAAATAACATTTTCCACATTTTATTCCTCTAATTTTTTACTAATATTTTTGAAGTTTATTAGGTAATATCTTAAAGTTTTTTTTTTTTTTTTAAGTTAGATAACATTCCATTTAATGATTTGATTTGATTATAATAAATTTTAAAATACCTATATGATGGCATCAATGTCGAAGATAATGAAAAGCTTTTGATGATAATAATTTACTAGTGATTAGTTGTCTTCCAACAACAAAAGAAAGTGATGAAATTTTTTTTACCACATTCATTTTCATAATTAATTTTTCATTCAGAGATTTGCCTCTAAACAAACTTATTATTATTATTATTATAGTAAATAGATTTCCAACACCATCCATATTGTTTCCGTAGTAAATATATTTTAAAAATTAATGATATTTAAACTACCAAATAATCTCTTAATACCGTACTTTACTAACTTAGCATATTTATATAACACTAATTAAAAGTTTATATATTAAAATATTTAACTTTTCAAAGCTAATGGACCTCCTTTCAAAAAAACATAAAAAAATTATAACAAATAATATTATCATAATTACTTTTTTTATTGTTACATAAAAAAAAATATCTATCATATTTTAAAAATTAATTTCTTATAGTGCTATCATTAATAAATAAAATTATCATTAAATTAATAATAAAAATAATAATTTTAATTTTAATTGTGAATATAGTTATCCGAAAAATAAGATAATTTAACAAAAGAGAAATACTATAATTAACTAAATTTACATGACAGAAGAAAGACGACGATCAACAGTAACAAGAGACACCGACGCGATAAAGACTCTGATCATTGATGGATATATGTGTTCTCTTCCTTTCTAGCTATGGTTATTGAGACTTTGACCAATTGCAACATTGACAAGAACATGTCCGGCAACGACGATTTGGGTTCGAGATGCCGAAGAGGTATGATAAACATCTCTCTTTTCATCGCATGGTATCCCCATGTCATTATCGCACGATATCTCTTTTTTTTTTTGCTGATTCATCTCAGGAACTGAGATTGATGAGCTACGGTGGTGCGAAGGGCGTTGAGTGACCGGCGAGAAATTACAACACCATGCCACGAGTTGCCTAAGTAGGAGATGGATTTATCTACCCTCTGTGTCTATGAATTCCTTTTGAGTCACTGACGGTGGCGGGTATGGTGTTTAGGGATGGATGCCCTTTCTCATTTAATCAAATATATAATTTTACAAATAAAATTTTATAATTTTTATAAAAATTAAATTATATTTAATATGTAGTTTAAAATATTACGGCTTTAAAATCTTTAAAATTTAAAATTTATATATAAATTCAATTACTTTTTAATTAAAATACAATAAAATTATAACAATTTTAAGTTTTGGTACATGTTTGAAAGAAAAAAAAACTCATTCTAATATTTTTTAATTTATAAATATTACATTATTAATTATTAACTAATGTCGACAAATAATATTATTGCTCCCATTCATATTCGCAGATTTGATTGGTTTGTTTTTCTCATGTCTTAATTTTGAAGTAATTACTAAAAGAAATTGATTTTAAGTTTTGTAAGGTTCTAGATTGCTACTTATAGATTATATTGTTCTTTTGGTTTCCATTTCTTTAATTTTGGTTTTTATTTTGATTTTTTTAATTTTTGAAACATATAGAATTTATTTTTGTTTTCTTTTCTTTCTTTTGGTGAGCAATTAATTTTGGCTCTACGATATATTTTTCTTCTAGTAATAGCAATTTTTCGTAAACAGTTTTTCATTCTATTAATTTTGTTCAACAATAATGACATCAAATTGTACTAATTGAAGTAATAGAATAAAAAATTAAATTTTTATTATGATAATAATAAAAATTATATCATTAATTTTTTTGAATAATCAACACATTCTATGTAATTTATTTATGTAATTATTCTGTATTTGTGAAAGAATTTCATGCAAATTTTGTGTTTTATTTTCTCATTTTTCATGCAATTTGTTTTGAAATATGAGCTTTGGTTCATTTTGCTTAGAATTCAACCATGAATAATGTTAATTGGATAAATTAATTAGTTGGTTTACAAATTACATATACTTAATATTTTCAAATAAAAAAAGTTAACACTTTTTTACAAAGTTTTTAAAAGTTAACTCTTAAATTTTATTTTTTTCCTATTTGTCAAATCAAATTTTAACGTTAATATCGAACGAGATACATATATATAGACGTTAGTTTAAACATGATTAACTCCAAAAAAATACAATTTTTACCCTCAATTACCTAATTCATAACCCTATTATACCTGCAAATTGTGATAGCTATTAGAGTTAACTGGAGTTTAATTAACGTATATATTAGCTATACATACAATATTATTGTTAAAATGTTAATCTAACAAACAAAAATAACAAAATAAGATTTAAATATTAATTTTTTAATGTTTTGAGAACGAGAATGTTAACTTTTTTATTTGAAAACCTTTATGTAAATAAAAATTTAATTGTGAGATCAAGACATGGGTTAAATTCGTATTATAATTTTAAGCTTTTCGTACTTAGATTTTAGATGGCTAGAACACAATATTGTAATTGTAAGCGTTAATTTGATTGTTTCCTATCATATTTCCTACACCAAAAACTGTACTTTAATAGTAATATTTCATGTGACTAATGAAATTTAAGATAAATATATATAAAAAAACAATTATTAGAAGATTTTGAAAGAAAAAATAATAATCTAATCGATGATAAATAAATAACATATTTTTATATCATTACTCTATTGATTTTATTATTTAATTTATTTCTTCCTATCTCATAATTAATTTTAGTAAATTTTTATTATAGAATAATGGATTAATATAATGGTATAAAACATGATTCTAAAGCGATCATCCCAAGCATTACTCTTACCACACACCACATGTCACAACTACTTATGTGGGGTCTACGGAGAAATGCTTTTCTTTACAATTTTGTTATGATTTCAAATAAAATGTCAATTAGGTCCTTGTATACTGAGTATATTAGGCAATAATGAAATCACGTAGATCTATATATACATTGTCAATAAAATCCGGTCTTATTGTTTGAGACTATCGCATTGATAAATATTGCAGGTGCTGATGTGCATGAGATATCAATAGTAATTCTCTTTTTGATTGAAAACACTAACACCAAAAAACGAAGAAAAAAAAATCTTAGCTATGGGAAATTTGGCGATGCGATCTAGCATGAGAGGAGTGGTGTCTCTTTAACACTTGAGAACTATAGTAATCTATTTTAATTTTATTTGTTATTAATTTAATAAGATATTAGAAAATTATAAGCTGGTTTCTCAATAAAATTTATTGCATTTATTTTACACATAGTTGATATGAAATTCATATATATAAAATAATTTTGTTGTTTGGAGAGTTAATTTAGATTATTTAAATTCTCTTTTAAACTCCCGAAGCAATCATCCATCAAGCACACGAGTTAACGAGAGAAAAGAATTGGAGAATTGGACAAGGTCCTCACATTCTTGGAAAAAGTCTATCAGACCTAATTATTTTATGACTTATAATTGCAGTCATTAGAAGCTGTAATTTAGTCTTAGCAACCTGTCCTATTTATTTTATTTTTATTTTTAAATTAAATAAATAAATAAAAACACACAAGAGGATCGCATGTGCCCTCCCCAGAGTAACACAGGCCATACCTATTTTTTATTCAGAAAATTCAAAACTGCCAAAGCCTTATTATCACTCTACAAAGGGAATCGTTCTAGTGCTGAACCACACATGATAAGCAAAAACAACAATAATGGTCCCTAGTCCCTACTACATACACTTTAGATACTATAATGTAAATTTTAGATTAATTTATTATAAAAAAAGAGTACATCTAATTCTATAATTGTTAAAATGATCACTTTAGATACTATAATTATTCAAAAGAATGTCTTCTTATACTATCAAGGAATCAATTTTTAAATGGAAGTGTCAAATTTTTATAAATAACAAAATTAAAAATACTAAATTACATAAAGCACCATTTTGTATGAAATTTTTTCCCGATAATTAATCAACCACCAATTACTTACTAATAAAAGAAAGAACTATGAACAAGTTTGCACTATATAATTTATAGATATTTTTGGAACAATTTTTTTTTTTGGGTCAACGCTCAACCATTCAAGGTAAAAATATGTTGTTCATGGAATGGAACAATTTGAGATCACAGTATCATAAACACATGGTTCACAAAATAAGCATGCGATCGACAGCCAGATTTCAATAGCCAATACTATCTAAATTGAGTTCCAATCATAACATAATTCTCCCTGATTTTCTTCTAAGAGCTGAAATACTATTTTATATTACCAGCAAAGTAGACCTCACTACTTTAATTTGGCTGAAGAGAACAATATATGAAGGCTACGTACACGAATATGGTTTTTATAAGCGTGCTCATATCTTCATAGGATTTGAAGTATTTGGTTGATAAGTCTGGCAGGCATCATAAACTCCGAAAACCTGAATGCTGGGTGGTGAAATCTAGTCACTTGGAGTCGGGGATCATCTCCATTTTGCAGATGATAATGCGACTTTACCTACCCATGGAACACACCCAGTCTTTCATCAACCTCCTCCTTCAATGAGCTGTCATCAAGTCGGTAAAGTTACTTCACAATCGCAAACGAGGCCAATATAATGTTAAATCCAACCAAAAAAATTGAAAGCAGAAATGGAAATCTTGCAACCACTTCTCAAATTCATAACATCGTTTGTGTAAATTCTCAAACATAAATCCAATGCCAATTTTCCTATTTCTCCTTGAATCAGTCACACATGCATCCTAATAGAGCAACTTGTTATATTCTTACGCAACCAGATCAAGCTTACTTATAGACTTGACTTTAATTTCTAAAACTGCAGTGGCCTTGCTATAAGCTAACTAGTCCATGGGAATTAAATTTTCTATCTACGATTGGAATCTCTTGATGAACGAGAGAATTGAAATAGCAGAACAGATCAACTAAAAGAATATAAGTACTTTACAAATGTATTATGTGAATGTGCTACACTTAATCTTTACAACTCTATAAAGATGACAGTAACTAGCTGGCCATATATACAACAGCATTTTTACTTTTTGGAAGGGGTAATGATATTTTGCCACAATATAGTAGGACTAAGATGTAATTAATATTAAGGGTAAAATGGACATTTCATGTATTTTTATTGTGCCAATATCCTCACCCTTTGGTAGAGAGTGTTTGTATAGGATTCCACTGATTGCAAAACATACCAAATTATAGGACCGAGAGATTTTGAAACTGGCTGGTTCAGAAGGGCTTCCCATACTCCTGTGTTGGTGGCTGCTCCCAGGACCTTGAAAAGGCTACACATAATTTAAGTAGTAATAAGAGTACCGAAAATTAATTGGCCAAGGAAAACTTAAATGAATAAAACAATGCAAATATAATAAGTATCCAATTCCCCCCTCCACCAAAAAAAGGGAATAAGAGAGGGAAAAGTAACCGTACCTAACAGTTTGCAGATTAACAGCCTAATTGGATTTTACTAAATTATTTGCACAAAAACTCTTAACAGGTTTAGCACATGCATTAGGCGATTGATAAACTTTAGCACCCTATTTTTTTTCCTTTCGTAATACAGGAAAGAAATTATCCATTATTAAGATTACCCGGCATAGACTAGAATCTGTATGATGCTACAATACCTTCCACTATATCATTTTAGAGATGTATGGTGTAAATATAGCAACTCCTTTAGTACCCAAAATTCATTCTGGTGAAATTCTTAGACACCTCGGTTGAGTGGAAAATAGAACATGCCTACTTGTACCTGATATTTGAGTTAGTAGACTAGCAGTTGTTTGATGTTATAACTTTGGGTTGATCAATGAATCATTTTAGTGTATACTTCTCACGATGAAATTGTCACATGCAAACTGACAGTCAAGTCGGAGGTTTTTATTTATGGAATCACAATTCTTTTTCAACTTAAGCCCTTCAGTTTCTTCAGTATTAAAATAGAGCTCAAATAAACAGATTGTAAAAGCCAGACTCCAGTTGCATAAGAGGAACTCAGAGACAAATATTAACAAGCAAACATAATTGAATTAGCATGTGTTATCTTAATTAAAATTCTAGGAATCTTATAGAAGCTAGACTAATCCTACATGATCGTGGAGGTAAACATAACTTACAAACTATTTATTAGCGAGACTTTAAGGAATCTTAACCAACAAATTTTAATATTTACTGTTACATTCTTTGACAGAAAAAATATATTTCACAATCAGAGCAAAAGTAACACAGGTCAAAGAAGAAAAAGTAAGGAAATTTATAAATATTTGAGGGAGAGAGAAATTTTCAAGCATTTTTTTTCCTATTCATCATCATTCTAAGACCCAAAATCTTGCATTTGAAGTATATCAGTTTTGATAGCCATTTGCACTTCGTATTTTCTAAGGACAATATTTGTTATGAAAAAGCTCATAACATTATAAATATGCTTATAATAAAAAATCAAGACATATTAAATGCATTTAAACACCAAGCATCTCCATTGGCAAAACAAAGACAAGGATACAATATTCTGAGAACCAAATCATAAAATACAAACCTGATGTACTTAATGGTATTTCTCCAAGGGACATGTATATTAAATCGTCATCACCAATAGTTGCCTGAAAAATCAGCCCAAGATAGAACATCAATTATAGCTTGGACATAAGCTTGGAAAAGCATAAAAGTTAAAACAATCAAAATTACCCTATACCAAAGTAGAAATGAAAATGCAATCATATAACACACATGCAAAGTATATATCTATGGATTTCATTTTTTCCTTAAAGGAAGTATTATATTTAGGGACTTTATCAGTATGAATTAAATTCAGACCCATCAATTTGCAGATTCATCATTTACACAAACAGCTAAACAGCTGTCGAACAAAAAACCTAATTCAAGCAGTCAAGGGGAATACCTCTCCATTATGAAGACCAATGCCATTATGGATAGAATTAATATCCCCTGGAACTGAGGAACAACTTGGAAAATCATTCTCCAGATACTCCGAAATCATAAGACCGTAACCATCTTGAACATCTGAGATATCACTAGTATTCTGTGCATGGTTAGGGAAGCCTTCTAGACCATTATATACAGTCTCTGTCCTGCATATTTAGGCAACATCACATCAATAAGAAACAGGCATAGCAAAGCAATAAACAGAAAACCAGGTGCCCAGAACTAGGGAGGATCCAACTAATGACAATAAGATTTGATGCCATACTACCAATTTGCTTGATAAAGAAACTTACTTTGCCTCCACCATAATTAAGTCCTTGACTTCTTCGGGATGATCAGTTTCTAAATCAATAACTTCAATTGCTGTACCATCACCCGAACTTCGACTGTTCTCACCAGGCACAATGGACTTGCTGATTGACAAGTCAATATCTGTGGGAGCTGATTCTCTTTTCACTTCAGAAAGGGAAGGATAACTCATATTCGGTTCACTATCATGATTCTCATGCATTTCAGAAACCTCCATTAGATTGAGGTCACATATCTTAAATGAACTTGGAACAAGCTGTTTTTCCTGGGTAAACTGGACAAATTGTTGATCTCCAACTTTGGAGATTTCAGAAGCATTCACCACCATGCTATCATGAACAGCAGCCACAACAGGGTTCTCACAAGACGAAGACACATCTACATGTGGATAGCCTTTCATTCCACTCAAAGTAGAAAGGTGGAAGCTTTCATCTACCCCCATGACCGTTGGGGAAAGCAACTCTCTTGGTTTTTTAGCCCCATCCTGTTGATCACCGTCTTCTAATTTTAAAGCTCTTTTATCTCCTCTGTCATCAACCATGGCACTGCAACTTCCAAAATTTAAGGGTCTCTGACTGGATTCTTGTTCACTGCTACAAGGGAAAGTTGTATATGAAAAGGATGACGATTTTGCAGTATTGGCTTGTTCAATAATATAAGCAGGTCCTAAATCATGAACACAATCAGCAGACTGAACAGAATGAGCTTTAGGAATTTCAGATTCAACAACTTTTGAGTCAGCAGTTTTATCCATAAGAATGTCACTAGACTCATTGCCACCAAGAATTTCTAATTCTCCCATGGGTGCAAAACCAGAAGCTTCTTCGACTTGAGTTATTCGAGGAGGATCAACCTTTGAGAGTTTCGATGTAAGTGAAGAGCGAGTTCTAGTGGGCACCTTAGAAAATTTGCATAGGCTAACCAAATCAGTAGTATTTTTGCCAAAGAAATCGTCCTCCGCAGCCTCAACCGAAATGGACAATTCCTCAACAACACCTGGCTTCTCATTTTCATCAACCATAGCACTGCTTGGACAATCCTTATCCTTCACATCCTCAGTCCCTGCATTCAAACTTGTCAAGTCATCAGAAGAATTGGCAGCTTCCTTGTCCTCTATCTCCTGCAAAGAATCATTCTCAGAAATAGAAGAACTTGACTTTAAACCCATAACCACATCCATATCAATTTCTGGTTTATGTGCAACTTCAGTTTTGGACGTTTGCACTCCATTACCGACATCCTTACTTGGTACTTGCTCCTCCCGCTGCCTAGAAACTAAATCATCATCCTCACCCTTATTGTCATTCTCTCTAGAAACCCTACTGTTAGTGTTAGTTCTCTCCGAGAAAGAGGAAATCCTATTACCATAATCTCGACCGGAGTCAGATCCAAAACCTTTGTACAAAGACCCTAATCTTCTCCCCCCCTTAAGATGAGCTCTAAACCCGGAATGATCCAATTCATCTTCATTAAACCTTCTTCTACCAGATGATGTATCACTTCCCCCATTTCCCAAACAAGAGATAGCTGAAGTGCGACCCTCTTGTGGGTTCTGTAGATTATCAACGTGTTGCGGCCTAATTTCCGACTTGAAATCAACGCTATTAAATCTGGTATTAAAATTCTGCCATTTGGGAGCTGAAGATAGCACAGTCGGAGGTAACAATCCCTGAGAAACTAAATACTCGGCGGCAAGCCGACCAGCCTCCACCAAAATTTCGGGTTTTTGGGGAACTGGTGGAGTCGGGGTCGGTGGTGGTTGAAAAGATTTGGGATGGGAGCTACTGGAGCGCCCAAAGCCACCACGATTGAAACTACGGTAGCCAGAAGTAGGGTAAAAGCTATGGCCTCTGAGAGAGACGTCTGCAGGAGAGATCCGAGAGGGAGCTTCTAAGCCCATGCCCATTAAGCTTGAGCGATTGTATCCATTTCCGGGACTGCGATGCCGAGAATGCATTTTGAAACAGATATCAAAAAAGATTATCGACCAAAATCCAGCTTATAGCTCTTAGCTTGCGATTGAAGTCTAAGGTATACCGACCACCTGTTTCAGAGAAACTAACCTAACAGTTACATAAGTATTTCAAAATTATGCTTAGTGATTTTACTTGTTCATTCATCTCAGATACACAGAAAGAAAGAGAGGTGAAGAATCCGATTCCATCAAAAATCAAAATCCGAAATTGAACTAGAAAAACAAAACACAACACAACACAACAAACCAATCCGGGTAACTGTTTAAATTTGATGGCCTTTTCGGTTGATAAAGGATCTGAGTTAGAGTTC
Organism: Hippophae tibetana; assembly: GCA_037013495.1. Classification (NCBI taxonomy): domain Eukaryota; kingdom Viridiplantae; phylum Streptophyta; class Magnoliopsida; order Rosales; family Elaeagnaceae; genus Hippophae; species Hippophae tibetana. The sequence continues at coordinate 14,222,586 of CM072804.1, forward strand.
AGAGGTGATATGCTCATAGATTTTAATGTCAGTCAGTTTCACCGTCCACCATAAGCTAATTGCCTAATTCCGAAGCTTCTCCACCATTTATTCTCTGGTTCTTCTTCTCTTTTTTTTGTTTTCTGTGTTTTTTGGGATGATATATGATGTTCTAATCCTAAGATCCTTGCAAGCTGCGATCACTATCTAATCCGTGAGAGATATGTCCCATCCCTACCATAAACCCTTACCCTGCTTTGCTCTATTTTTCTTTTTTCATGACTCAAAATCTCACTCCTTTATTTATTTAATTATATTTATTTAATCGAATTAAATAATAATTTTTAAAATTATTATATTTAACACCTTAATAACATAATTTATTTTTTATAATATTATATTTATTATTTTTTAAATTTATTATTTTTAATTCAAATTTAAAAATAATATATTAAATATATTAAAATTTAACTTTAAATATTAATTAATTAAATAAAATTTTTAAAACGTTAATTTTGATTATTACTATAAAATTTAATCTAATTTTTAAATTTAAATTAAATATGTTAAATTTAAAAATTTAAATTATTTATTATATATTAATACTTAAAAAAATAAATAAAATCATTTATTTTATATATATATATATATTAAATAAGAAAATCCTAACAAATTTCTTATTGTATTATTAGATCATGTTATATATTTAAAAAATATTATATATATATATATATATTAATTTTACTTTTATTTTAAATAAAAACTAATGTATAATGAGTTGAGAAAAAAAAACATCTTATATTGTTATAATAAAAGTTATTTTTACATTTCTAATCTATTTTTTTTATATAAATAATATATTTTAATCTCTTATATATCAAATAGTATAAAATTAATCTATTATATTTTGATTCACTTTCTACATTTAAGTATATTTTATGACCATAATGCTTAAAAATGATAGCAAAAATATTATCAATATTTAACTTATTTTAAAAATATCTCAAAATATTTAATTTTGTGTAACATTTATATCTTTTTAGTCATTTACATTAAAAAAATAATGGTTAAACACGGTCTCAAAAACTAATTTTGTTAAAAGAAATGACCAAATATTTTATGGAATTAAACATTAAAATTATTTTTATAATAAGTTAAATATTAGATATATTTTTATTATTAATTTTAAATATTAAAGACATAAAACATATTTAAATTAATTATTAAATATTAAAATAATTCAATTAGAGTTAGTGAACTCATTTAAAGCACATTAGGTTTTGATATATTAGAAAATGCTATTCTATTTTTATTTAATAATGATTAAAGAATTTTTTTATCACTTATCTATCGGAGGGAATAAAATGGAATAAGAACTGATTACTTCTATTTTGTGTATTTGATTGGGCGGAATAAGGGACAGAATGAAATCGATTACTAAAGGAGAAGGAATCACAATTCATTCTCCCCCATTTAGGAATGATGATTCCATTCCTCATATAAATTTATTTTTTCCAATTTACCCCTCACCTAAAATTATAATTTCAAAACTACCCTTCCTTTATAAACGAATAAGAATGAATCTGCCTCCCATTGTTCTCACCCACAAAGAGAACCCTAAGCGTTGCGATTTCTTCTCCAGCTCTGCACTCAACCGTCGCCTTGCCTGGTCCTCCACAGTTGGTGGTTTTTCTGACATTCGAGGTGAGTTCTCGTCCTCATCTGTGTCTTCTCTCTCATCTGATTCGCAACCATAATTTCTTCACGAGTTGTTCTCTTTTCTGTTTTTTGCTTCTCGCTTCTGAATACATTATTTGTTTCCTGATATTGTGGATTTTTCCTTTGAGATTGTTCTTTGTTATGTAAATATTTATTTCTATTTTGAATCGATTCCTAATTTTGTTCTTTGTTCTAATCGCCTCTCATTATTCGTCTGAGGAATTGTTCTCTATTTTGTCAAAATTTATTTATATTTTGAATCGATTCATATTTTTATTATCTGTTATGATATTCTGGTATGTGATATTCTTTGTTGTTTGATTTGAATCGATTTGTTGGTATCATGAACTCAAACACAACTTCGATATGAACATTCCTTCTACGTCCCATGAAGACGATACTAATATTGTTTCAAACAATATCAATATTGGTTATTTGCTACAGTTTTTATGACTTAATGGCATAAACTATTGTTAGGATTAATTTTGATAGTTTCAGTGTATAAGGTAACTCTAATTTTGGTTTAAACTATCCATTGGAGCTGCATAAACTAATTGATATGCTGATGAATTCAAAAACTGTCTATTAGTGATACTTTCAGAGGTAGTGTTGAAGAGAATGCATTACTTAATCTTTCATAAACAAAAATTGTCCATTAATATCCAAATGAATATTATCTATTCAAAAACTGTCTATTATTAGCGATATAATCAATATCTTCTACAATATTTAATTTTGTCAGTTTAATATAATAGGTATATTTTATCAATTTTATGAATAAATTGTTGTTCCTAATTAAGTATTTTTTTTTTGTAATTTAAGGTAAAATGGATGACCATAGCTTGAATGTGGAAGAAGTGGATGTTATTGTTGTGTACTTGATGCATATAATATATATTGTAAAATTCTTTTTTAAGATGGTGGTGGATAAAAACAAGACAATATCATTAAGGAGACAATTGTATGAGCTTGATTTTTTTTCAAATAGGAAAATTGTGCATAGATTGTACCATGAGAGTGACATTACTAGTATTAATCAACTTAGGATGAGTATGAGTGCTTTTACCAATTTGTGTGCAATGCTTGAAACTAGAGGGTGGCTAAAACAATCAAAACATTTGTTAGCAGATAAGCAAATAGCCATGTTTCTTCACGTGATTACGCACCATGAGAAAAATAGAGTTATAACTTATCAATTTAGAAGATTTGGAGAGACAGTTAGTAAGTATTTCAATAATGTCTTGCATGCTATCGTACGGTTGCATAAGGAGTTATTGAAAAAACCTGAGCCTATTCTTGACGATTGTGATGACAATAAGTGGAATTATTTCAAGGTAGATTTAATGTTTAATTTTTTTTATTACCATGTAATATTTTTAATAATTAAATGATTTTACTTGACTTATTGGTACTAGGGTTGCTTAGGAGCACTTAATGGTACTCATATTAGAGTAAGAGTTCGTGTAGGTGATAAGTCTAGGTATCGAAACTGAAAGGGTGAGGTTACCACAAATGTTTTGGGGGTTTGCTCTCCTGATATGCAATTTATTTATGTTTTACCCGGTTGGGAGGGTTCAACAGCTGATAGTAGAGTCTTACGTGAAGCTATACATAGAAGGAATGGATTTAAAGTCCAACTTGGTAAGTAATATGTGAATTGATCAATTTTTTAAATTCTATGAATATGAAATTGAACTGTAAAATATATTTAATATATAGGGCATTATTATCTTGTGGATGTTGGATATGCAAATTCCAATGGATTTCTTGCTCCATATCGTGGTTAACGTTATCATTTGAGTGAATGGAGAGATGGTCCACAACCTCACAATCCACGCAAATTTTTTAACATGAAGTACTCACAGGCTAGGAATGTGATCGAGAGATGTTTTGGTGTGTTAAAGAATCGATGGACTATTGTAAGAAGTCCACCATTCTATCCCATTAAAACTCAAAATTGAATAATTATTGTTTGTTGCTTGCCACACAACTATATAAGAAAGGAAATGTCATATGATCCATTTGAGGAAAATTGGGAAAATCTTGAAGATAGAGGATGAGGATGATGAAGATACAATAAGAATTGTAGACTTTACACATGAATTGAGTGTATTTAGAGACATTACGACATCAAACATGTACAATGAATGGAAGGAAAGGAAAGATGAATAGATGATAATGATTGTTTAGGTTAATGGAAGTCGTGTTTTCTTGTATATGCTTGATTGTGGTTGTAATGAAGAGATTGTTTGATTGAAATTATTTGTAATCTTGTAAAACATTATGCTATTGGTCGTATTCTTATAATTTTAAAATTATTCTCATTGGTTGTTAGGCTCGTCAACTTTAATATGTTTTCTATTTCTATTTTGGTAAACAGTTAGTAAGTATTTTTTTGTACTTACTTTTTAATTTTAGGATGTCATCTTCACAAAGTTTTACCTTAAGAAATCGAGGCCCTGGACAGAATAAAAGATTTTGGACAACAAAATTAGATGAAAAATTAATTGAATGTCTTGTAGAGTTACACAATGAGGGTTCATATAGAGTTGATGGTGGTTTCAAACCTGGCTACTTAAATGCTATTGAGAAATCACTACTTCAAAAACTACCAAATTGCACTATAAAAGCTAAACCACATATTGAGTCTCGATTGAAAACATTGAAGACTCAATTTACTAATATACATGGCATGCTAACTGGTTAGAATAGTACTGGATTTGGGTGGGATCCAGTCAATAAACATATAGCTGTTGAGATACCTATTTGGGATGCATATGTACAGGTAATCTTTTTGTTGTTCTTATTTGTTATGAACAAATACATTATTTATATTTAGAAATTAATCCATTTGATTATTAATATTTTCAATTTGACATATTTTAATACTTTTTAGAGTCACAAAGAAGTTGCTCATTGGAGACATAAGTCATTTCCTTATTACGAGGACTTTGGCTATTGTATTTGGTAAAGACAGAGCCACAAGAAAAGATGTAGAGACTCTAGATGATGTTGTTTTAGAACTTGATAATGAACGGGATCAAGAGATAGTAAATGAAATTGATCTATTACATCAACATGTAGATGCTACCGACCAACAAAACTCAAATGTTTCATCTAAAAAAAGAAAGAGAAATATTAGAGTTAATGAATATGGAAATTCTGTTGAGAGGGCAACTTCGATACTTACAGAAGAGATGAAGAATGTTGATAGTCTTTTGAGTCGATCCATCACAAAAGAAGAAGAAAAAGAAGAACAAATGAGGTTGTAGAATGAATTACAAAGGACCACATCACTTAGCAACGATGAGTTTGATGTTGCTACAATTCTTCTTGTTTACAAACCCGCAAGAATGAATGTATTTTTTGGAGTACTTGAAGGCAAGATGGTTGGATTAGAAGCATTCTTAGATGTGAAGGTGTATTATATTAAGTTATGAATATGTGTTATTACTATATGAATATTCGTTTGTAATTGTTATATTAACATTTTTTGGTATCTAACTTTATTTTAGTTAGGCTAATATCAATATTTTAATATAGTGTTTTCAATACTTATATTTTGAATACTGTTGAAATATGAATATTTGTGCTTCATTGAACACATTATACGAAAGTAATAGGATCAACGTACGTTTGTAATTCTGTTTATATTGATAATTTGTTGTTCTGTAAACAATAAAATGATGTTAGGTATTAACATCTTAACAAATTGAATAAATAAAAAATTAATTATAATAATTTTATTTTTACAAATAATTAAATTTTTAGTTGTAACTTTATTTGAAAAATCACTAGATAACCATAACACTAGCTATTACTTTTTTGTCGTCTATATTTCTATTAATCGTTTAAAAAATATTAAAAATTCATATATGTAATACTAAGTAAGAAAATTTACATGTAATATGTACCATAATAGATGTATATGATAATCATGTAATTGTTTATCTTTTATCGCTATATAAATGTCATTTTTCAGTATAGTATTTATTCATTTATTATTTTTATTATTAATGTTTTTCATTTATTTCTTTTGTAAAGCCCTTATAACTCATAAATTTTAGAATTTATTAAAAATATTAATTCTTTAATAATATCATACTTAACCAACTAAGTGAAACAAGCCGCAACTCTAATGGAACAAAAGGCGACACGACACCCTCTAAGCTTCAAGGAAAAATAAGAAATTAGTATTAATTATATTATTAATAATGTACTACTTACAAATAACTAAAAAAATATCATTTCAACTTTTAATTATAAATTCATTCTATACAACCTTTTTATTACACTAGTATTAATTATATTACTAATAATATACTACTTACAAATAAATAAAAAAATATTATTTTAACTTTTAATTATAAATTCAATCTATGAAACCTTTTTATTACACTAGTATTAATTATATTACTAATAATATACTACTTACAAATAACTAAAAAAATAGCATTTCAACTTTTAATTATAAATTCATTCTATGCAACCTTTTAGAATCATGTGATCCATTAATAAATTTCATTCATTGAATCAAAATAAATAATAAGAATGAAAATAAAAAAAACTACATTTTATTTGCTATTTTTTATTTTTTACTTGTTAAGTTTCTTTCAGTCCCACATCGATCGGGAGTTCGATAGCAATGATTCGACAACCCTTAACTCAATGAGATCTTATTGAGTTAAGTTAAACTTGGGTATCAGAGTTGAGTTTGACTTTATCGATGACTTGGGTTTTGTCCTTAACAATTTTAGAGTGACTTTGTGAGATCGTCTTTATCCGTGTGGAGGAAGTTGTTAAATTTCATTCAATTCCACATTGATCATGAGTTCAGTAGTAATACTACTTAAAAGCTTGAATAACACTTAACTTAATAAGATCTTATTAAGTTAAGTTAGACTTAAGTTTCTAACTTTATTTTTAAAAAACATTTGTTAAGTAAATTTAGCCTATGAAATTTAAAACACAATTTTTTTTTTCTAACTTTTTTTTCCGTCTTTTTTCAAATTTATGCATATATCATTATATTTAATTTATATATTTCACATAATATTATTAAGTTTTCTATCTTTGTTTAAATCTATATAATAATATTTTTGAAAATATGATAAATGATGTGCACTTTTATTCATATAAATTGAAATTTAAAATAGATGGTTAAATAATGTAAGTTATTTAATTATTTTAATTTTTAATATTTATTACATTTCATCCTTATAAATCACCTTACCTGATTTCAAAAGAAACTATCAAATCTCTATGCATATGATCATTAACTCATTTGACATTGGTAGGTTTGTGATTCATCTTGATTTATTTGCCCACCCAACATTCAAGACATATACATATATAATATTTAAATATATTTTTAACTATTTATGTTTATCTCATTATATGCATCTTATTTCGTTATCATGGATATTTTATAACAAGTATGAAGTATGAGCATATGTTATATCACTGTATCATTTTAAGATAACATAAATTCATATAAATACATAACATAATTGTAATATATATTAATATATTAAAGTTTATATTTATTTATCTAGATTCTACTAAAGAAGAATATAAATAAAATATTTAATTTCAAATGGAGCTCTTTAAATTTCGTAAAATGTAAAGATTTAAGAAATAATATCTTGAAAAGAGAGAGTGATAAGCTTTTGAATGGAGTGAGGAAAATGGTTTATCACGACCCCTTTTTATAATTTCTTCGGCACCTTATTGTCCCTAGTTGGTAATGAGTCGGCGATCCCTTTTTTTATTTTTTAAGAACATAAATTTCATTTTTAAAGATTCAAATAGTACAATATTTAGTTTAAATTAAAGATAAAAATATTTAAAAAAAAAGTAAATAAATTTAGAAATCATACATCATTTATAGTTTTTTTTTCAAATGACATAAATTTTCAATTTAATTATTTTTATATTTAACTCTTATTTTAACGTTACTAGTGGAAAAAGTGCCCGTTATTAGTATTGTACCACTCTTATTTTAAGTAATCAAATTACATCCGTTCTTAAAAAAATTGACTAAAAAGGAACGTAAAAAATAATAAAAAATAATAATTAAAGATTTTAAAAATAAGCCTCCAAAAATTCTCCTACAGCAAATCTTCTATAAATATGTTCTTTCTTTTTTCCTCACTTTATGTTTACTCTTTACGATGTGTTGCTCTGTTTGTTAATAATCATTGATAAAATGCATAAAAATGTACACTTTTATACAACTTTTCCCAATTTAGGATAAATAGTAGGTTTTAATCATTACAATTTTAACATTTTTACAAAAAAAAAAAAAAACTTAAGACTTAAGACGTACTTATCTTATTCTATAACTTAACTACACATTAATCTCATAGAGATTAACAAATTTTAAAGTAAACATATTTCATATTATACGTAGTTTGTAATATTTTTACTCAAATTTTTTATTTAAGTAACATATTAAATGATGTGTTAATGATTAATTAAATATTTATTTAAAATATAAGATATTGAAATTACTATAAAATTACTTACTAATATAGTCAAATTATATTATAGAGTATAAAATAATGCATAAATTAAATTATGATAATTTTTTTTATTTATGAAAAAATTACTTAAGATATCCTTTTTATTTTTTATTTTTTCACTATTTTATTAAACATGTTTTCAATTTTAATGATAAATATCTAAAGGAGTTAAAAATATAAATGAATGTAGCAAGAAGGTAAAAATGAAAAAAAAAATGCCATAATATTATTAATACCACTTTTTAAAAAAATTTAAAAAAAGTTCATTAACATATATGTATGTAATCAAATTAAAAAGAAAAAAAATAAAGGATAGGTTGAAAATATTTTCAATTAAATATAATTTATTGTTGATGGTTTTATTTTTAAAATATACTATTTTAATGTAATCAATTATAAGAATATAATAAATAATTTATATATTTTATTATGGTAAAAAAAAATCACAATATCATTACTATGAAACCATAAAGAAAGGAAAACGTAGGAAGAAAATGGTTGGAAAAGTTTGAAGCAAAAGTGCAAAGAGAAACATAATCTTTAATGGTCATCTATTTTCTTTCTATAATAACGGTAGAGAAACCTCAAATCTAATTAGAGTTTGTAGATATATTTATTTTATTTTATTTTTTTTGTTTGGTTTAATAAGATCTAATAGGGACGTAATTATTACATGGCTTAGAGTACTATGGCCATCCCAAATTTTTTATAAATAATTTGTTTTGATTTAGTTGTATGATATAAATTATTCTTGTATCATTTCTTTAAAATGTGTATAAAAAAAGGTATTTTTGTTAAAGAATTGACTCTAACATGATTTTTACTTTATAAAATAATAATTTTAGTACCATATTAAAATTAAGAATATTAAACTTTATAAATTTTATTTTCAAAAATATTCTAAATGATTAACATAATTCAATTATAATTTTTTATTTAATTAGTTGTGTTTTTAAAATTATATTCTTAATTTCATCCTATAACTATGTAATGTTATTTTTGTTTATATCTTATTGTAAGTAGATTTATTTTTCCTAGTATAATTATTTGCATATTTTTAATTAATTTTTGATATGTTTTCGATCAACATCTAAATTTCTATTTATTGGTTTTTATATGGAAGATATTGATACTTATTTTAGAAATGAAATAAGTAGATTGATTCAAAAACATACTTACAAACAATTCAAGTAGAAGCAAAAAACAATTACTAGTACATTAATAATGCTTCTATATTAACTATGTTTATTAATTTTTATTTATTTATCTCATGAAATTAGATTATTTAATGTGCTTCAATTTTGCAAATTTATTTTTTATAAAACAAAGGGTTTGAAACGAACAGAGAATGTGTGTGATGACATAGAAAGAAAGAAAAAAATAATAATAAGAAAACAAGGAGAAGTAGAGGTTGCTCAAGAAGAAGAGAAGAGTAAGGATGGTGTATTTAATTAAATTTTGATATATTTTGAAAAAGAAATTTTAAATATTTTCGTTGATTTTACTAAAATTATTTAGATTGTGATGAATTTTATTTTATATTTTTTTGTAAATTTATATTTAAAATAATTAAATAATAGTAGATAATATTAGAAAAAATAATAAAAATAAAATTCCTCATAAATTTTTAAAATTCTCTGAGAACGAGGAAAAATGAATTGATATTTTTATACTTGTGATTTTAACTAAAAACAATTATCAAAATACATTAAAATTCATAAGTTTTAAAAATCAATAAAGTTAAATTTTTGAAATTTATTATAATTTTTTTTTAAAATCTTCACATACACTTTTATATATTTCTAAAAATTCTAATTGTACCTAAATTTTAAAATACATTAAAATCTTTAAAATGTCAATTGAATACATGTACACATCTGTAAAGAAGTAGAAATGGAAATCCAAAGTTGGCAAAGCCTACTCCTTAGAAATCTCAATCCAATTGCAATCTTTAGCTTAGATCTCTCTATAAACCAGGAGTATTTGATGGAGATTAATCGAATGGAACATAAGTAAGTTCAATAAGATGATGTCTGGAGAAGAAGAAGATTACAGCGATTCTACGCGTCTCTTGAGATCCTCTAACGCCAACACCAATCTCGCTGACAACGATAACAATGTAACGACGGATCACCATATCGACTTGGAAGCCGAGGACTCACAAGTTCCAGTTCACAGGTCTCCGAGGTCTTACTCGGTTTCGCCTGTGGGATTCAAGGATCTTTTAATCAAACACTTGGATCGCGGCTTCTCCCCTCGCCGCCTCAGTTTCAAACGCCTCGACCGTGATCGTAACCTTGACCGATCTATAGATCCTCGTCCTCCTTCTCCTCCTTCTCTTTCTCATCAGGACCCTCATCCTCATCCCCTTCACCATCATCAACAAGAGCAATTGGTTTCTGCTAGTGATACGCTTGGTGATAGTGCCCCTCCTGAATGGGCTTTGCTTCTCATTGGTTGTCTTCTCGGCCTGGCCACTGGTCTCTTTGTTGCTGCCTTTAACAACGGGGTATTCTGTAAACTCTTTGTTGTTAATTTTTCTTTTTGTTGCTTTATTTTGAACTGGCAGATATAGCTCTTCGTTTAGGTTCAAGGTGACTACGTTCGAATTCGTAAGAAAATTCATTTGTTTTGTTTTGTCATGCAAATCGAACCTTGATGCCATAGTGTTCCATTAGGTACATGTTATCCATGAATGGGCGTGGGCTGGGACGCCAAATGAGGGAGCTGCATGGCTTCGTTTGCAGAGATTGGCTGATACTTGGCATAGAATTCTTTTGATACCAGTCACAGGGGGTGTTATTGTGGGTATGATGCATGGTTTACTCGAAATACTGGACCAGATAAAGCAGTCTAGTTCTTCAAATGGACAAGGATTTGATTTTCTTTCTGGAGTCTTTCCAACAGTAAAGGCCATTCAGGCTGCTGTGACTTTGGGTACTGGTGGCTCCTTGGGTCCTGAAGGTCCTAGTGTAGATATTGGAAAATCATGTGCCAATGGGTTCTCTTTGATGATGGAAAACAACAAGGAAAGGAAAATAGCCCTTGTCGCCGCTGGTGCAGCAGCAGGCATTTCTTCAGGTACCTAGATTTTATAGTTCTAAAATGTTCATTTTACAAGTCAATTTTTTTTTTCTTTTTTTGCTTTTGTTTGTTTCATTTTCAGATGTTGATAACTTGAAGAAATATATTGTCAAAAAAATCCAGCGGCAACTTAATAACTTATAGGGGCTAAGGTTTCATTTGACATTTGTTGCTTATTACTGTGTATTTATTCATACCTTTGACCTAAAGAAAAAACTTTTAAAGTTGAGCTTCTCTAGATTTTGAAATAGACACAACCGCAGAAAATGAAAAGTAGTTTAGTGGTAGAGTAGTTTGGATGTGGAAGGATGGTGTGGAACTTGTGTTATATCTTGCTAGTCAATCCTTGTAAGAATTATATTGTCCAAATGTCCACAGTAATGTTAATATTATGTTTAGTTGATAATGCTGTTTACAAACCAATGTTACTGACAGTAATGGATTATTCTTCAGTTAAAACAATTAACACTACTGTTAATCTTCTTACTGTTATCACCACCACAACCAATAAGTCTTGTAGTTTTTGTGCCTTTATCAAGGACACAAGAAAAATAATATCTAATTAGCAATGGTACTGAGAAGTAGTAATGGATTGTTCTTTAAATGTTGCTATGTTAAATATTATCAGTGCTACTGCTGATGTTCTACTGTTACGATCCTCATCATTAATACTATTATTATAGTTATGTGCATTTATCAAGAAAATGAGCAAAGGAACATCCAATGTGATAAAAAATAAGCATATTTCTTCTTTCTTGTTCCCTAATCATGTCTTGGACTCTTTGCTTCTTTCTTGCCCTGCTGGAATTCAACATGAGTCTCCAGTTTCTACCCAATCTTTGTTCATTTACTACACATTTTTATATATTTTTTTAAGTCTACCAGTAGGACCCCCCGGATGCGTTTTCTGGGAAAAAAAAGTGCTGATTGGCATTGTCATTTTTTCTCCATGTCAGGTTTTAATGCTGCTGTTGCTGGTTGTTTCTTTGCTATTGAAACTGTGTTGAGGCCTAATCGTGCAGAAAATTCACCTCCTTACACAACTGCAATGATTATATTGGCTTCTGTTATATCATCAACTGTATCAAATGTTTTACTTGGGACGCAATCAGCATTTACAGTGCCTTCATATGATCTGAAATCTGCAGCTGGTATTTAGTTTTGCCAACTTCTTTTTTTTTTGTATTTTCTTATTCTAGTAATTTATTAAATTTAAGTGAATTGGTTTTATTTATCAATAAATTTGGGAATGCATGTAAGCATGTTTATCCACTTCCTTGGATTCCCTCATTTCCTGAAAAGTCTTTGGTCATATGATATGATGAAGCTTTGGATTTGTTGCTGTCTTTATATTATTTCAATTGGAAGTGATAACTTTCTACATCTGCTGGCTTTTTTTTGGCACTGTGAGCTAATACTTCCCACATGAGAGTGTATGTATCAACGCCTAGATAGTTGGGATGGAAGAAAGACTTTTTCCTTTTTGAAACATAAAATCTGCCATTATTTCATTAAGTTGATGCTTTCTTCCAAGATTCTGGGAGTAGTTCTAATGCACCTTTTTTTGTAGTTCTTTTTAATATATTTTATGTGGCCTTGCAGAACTACCTTTGTATCTGATCTTGGGCATGCTATGTGGTGCTGTAAGTGTAGCCTTTACTTGGTTGGTTGCTTGGTTCACAAAGTCATTTAAGTTCATAAAGGAAAGGTTTGGCCTACCTGCTGTTGCTTGCCCTGCTTTAGGTGGATTAGGAGCTGGGATAATTGCTCTTAGATATCCTGGGATACTGTACTGGGGTTTCACGAATGTTGAAGAAATCCTTCACACAGGGAAGACAGCTTCAGCTCCCGGAATTTGGCTATTAGCTCAACTATCAGCTGCCAAAGTGGTAGCCACTGCTCTGTGCAAGGGTTCTGGTCTTGTAGGTGGCTTATATGCCCCAAGTTTGATGATTGGTGCTGCTGTTGGTGCTGTCTTTGGGGGTTTAGCTGCAGAGCTTATCAATTCAGCTATGCCAGGAAATGCTGCTGTTGCCCAGCCACAGGCATATGCCCTGGTAAATTATCAGTAACCAGCTTGTGTTGATTTGTACAAATTTATCTTTTGCACAGCTCGTTAACTACATTCTGAACCAGGTGATCCAATGATGTTTTTGAATTTCTGCAGGTTGGAATGGCTGCTACTTTAGCTTCTGTTTGTTCCGTACCATTGACATCGGTTTTGCTTCTGTTTGAGCTGACAAAAGATTACAGAATATTGCTTCCTCTCATGGTAAATCCTCTTTGAGTTTGATAAACTTTCAATGTTTTATTATTTCCAACTGCCTCATATTGACCAGTTTATTTCAAAGAAATGAATAGCTGTTTCTTGCATAATTCTGTATTTGATAAGAGGGAAGGGGGTTGGCTAGAAGGATTGGGTGATTTCTTGCATTATTATGTATTTGGTAAGATGAAGGAGGTAGGATAGATGGATTGGATGGAGAAATGGATATCATCCTTTATTTCTGATAAAATCATTTTAAGTACGGGGATAATGTTAAAAAGAGTCATAATGTGTACCTTTCTGTATCTTTCGACCCAACCATGCAACCGAAAGGATGAAGACTTGCACTATATCTTATCGTTCTTTCTCTATAGGATGAAGAGCCACTTGTGCATTAAAAGTTGAAGAACTGGTCTTCTTTTGCATTATGTTATCTTTTCCAATTGTTGATTTCTATTGAAGCATATGATGCCTTCAATTTGCTTCTGACACTGTCTGAAGTTATCCAAGCTGTGCCACTAATTCTTCTCTAGCTGATTTTCCCCTTTATGCAAGTAGGGTGCAGTTGGATTGGCAATTTGGGTTCCCTCTGTGACTAGTCAGCCCAAGGAGAGTGAAGCATCAGATGCACGAACTTCAGCAAGAAGTTACTCATCTCTTTTACCTGATGAAGATAAGGATGAAGCAAGTTGGAGACGAGATGCTGATAACTTTGAACTCTCTGTTATGGGAAATGCAACTAGTTCTGAAGCAATTAATGAAGATACTCTTCTGGAAGATCTGAAGGTTTAGTATTTTCATTTTTTTTTGTTTGCATAAAATTTTCCCAACATTGATCTGTCCTCTCTCCCCATGCTTGATACGAAGTTGTGTCATACCATGATTACCTTCTCTTTCAGAACGGCATTATGTCTTTTGTTGTTTTTCATCCATTGACATTCTTAATCATGAACTCTAATTGTCCTCAGGTTTCCCAGGCAATGTCAAAGAATTATTTGAAGGTTTCTCTTAACATGACTTTGAAAGACGCAGCTAAATGTATGAATGATAATCAGCAGAACTGTGTGTTGGTGGTTGATGATAATGATTTTATGGACGGAATACTGACATATGGTGATGTTAGACGGTATCTATCCAAGAGGTCTAGTGAAGCACCCAAATCCGACTCAAGATATATGGATGTATGTGGTTTCAGGCAAACAAATATCATGTTTCCTATGTTTTAATTGCTTAGCTTTTACTTATAATTTTTCTGGATAAGGATACTCTCTTTCACATACACGTCTCCTGTTGTGGTGACATATATAAAATAATTTCTTTGATTTTTTTTTTGTGCTTCCCATGCCAATGAAAGATACCTTACATTTTTTAATTTTTGGTTATCCTAAATAATACCCGAAGGTTAATTTTGTAGGTGACTACATGTCTTGTTTCATCAGTTTGTACTCGAGGGATTAGTTATCGGGGGCAAGAACGTGGGCTTTTAACCTGTTACCCAGACACAGATTTAGCAATTGCCAAGGAGCTAATGGAAGCCAAGGGTATCAAGCAGTTACCAGTGGTAAAACGTGGCGGAGAACTTCAAAAGGAGTGGAGACGAAGAATTGTCGCTATTCTTTATTATGATTCAATTTTAAATTGTCTCAGGTTCTCAATAAAATCTTAATTTATGACTCTCTTTTGGGCCAAACTTCGCTCATTGTTCTGTCACATGATTCTTTCCTTTATATTTTTCTTAGTCGAACTTAATAATCTTTTCACATTAATTCCTTATTCTCTTCTAGAGAGGTTTCTGAAAAATTGTCATTTGTTTTGTGGTTTTTGCTTGCTACAATGTTTGCTGGGAAGTATAACGATAGCTGATTCACTGGGTTAAGTCAGAATAGGCACTCTAGTGCACTTATATTAGTCATTTAATGCTTAAAGACAGGTGCCACATCAAAATTGTTGCCGAAAAAGTTAGACAAG